>BSBM01000070.1:2298333-2934166 GCA_027924585.1 Larix kaempferi
ATACATCAACACTCCCTCTTAACTAGGAAGGTATTCTCTTGACACAATTCATCAATACATATAGGCATAAGTCTTCAATACTAGAGTTGGATCATCGTCACTGGATCACTGGAGTATCATCGTCACTGTTGTTGTACTCTTCATCTCGATCACTGGTGCTATCTCTCAATTCTTCTCGTCATAGGAAGTTCTATAGCGCTAGCCCTTTTTCATGCTGGATGTAGGCCTAGCCTCCTGTAGGTATTCATCATCTATGCGAGCGTTCCATCCTGTGTAATTCTCAGGGTTGATTACGTACGTCAACAAAACCTTGAAAGAGCATCCCAGGACTTTAACGAGCTTACTGCTCAACCTATCGGATCTCCCAGGATCTTTTACATGTGACCTCCACAAAACCTTAAAAGAGTGTCTAATGACCTGCAAGATCTCTAAATAACATCCCAGGATCTTTTACTTGACTAGCACAACCTGTCTGGATCTCCAGGACTGATTACATGTGGTCTCCACAAAACCTTAAAAGAGTGTCTTGCAACTGCAAGATCTCTAAAGAGCATCCAGGGATCTTTTACGTGACTAGCACAACCTATCCGGATCTCCAGGACTGATTACATGTGGTCTAGCAAAACCTTAAAAGAGTGTCTTGAAACTGCAAGATCTCTAAAGAGCATCCCAAGATCTTTTACATGACTAGCACAACCTGTCCGGATCTCCAGGACTGATTACATGTGGTATAGCAAAACCTTAAAAGAGTGTCTTGAAACTGCAAGATCTCTAAAGAGCATCCCAAGATCTTTTACATGACTAGCACAACTTGTCCGGATCTCCAGGACTGATTACATGTGGTCTAGCAAAACCTTAAAAGAGTGTCTTGCAACTGCAAGATCTATAAAGAGCATCCCAGTATATTTTACATGACTAGCACAACTCTGGTTGTCACAATAGATACAAGTAGCATCCAACTGGAGATCAAATAAATCAGACAGTAGCTTCCTTAGCCATACTGCCTCACAACTAGTCGAACAAGCTACAACATACTCTGCTTCGGCTGTACTCAGTGCTACGCAGGATGGCTTCCTGCTGAACCAAGAGATCACACCTGATCCCATACTGAAGCAGCACCTCGAATTGCTCTTCCTATCTGCAGCACTGCCTGCCCAATCTGAATCAACATAACCCTCCAAGTTAAACTTTTGATTTGCATCATACTTGAGCCCATAATCAATCGTACCCTTCAGGTACCTCAGAATATGCTTTACAGCAATCAGGTGAACATGTCTAGGATCCATCGGGAACTAGCTCAAAGTGTTCACTGCAAAGCAAATATATGGTCTCGTGTTTGTCAGGTACATCAAGGACCCAATCAAGTGATGATACATCGTGGCATCAACCGATCCTGATGAAGCATCACTCAATAGCTTCAGGTTTGATTCCATAGGTGTGGCCATGGCCTTGCAGTCCATCATCCCAAACCACTTCAGGATCTCTACTGCATACTTCCCTTGTCCAAGGAAGATTCCCTCTACACTCTTCCACACCTCCATACCTAGAAAGTAATGCATCATACCCAAGTCCTTCATCTCGAACTCGCCGATAGAAAGCTTCCTCTTCGTATCAGCAATCAACCCAATCTCACCTGTCACAAACAGGTCATCTACATACAGTAGGAGTATCATTGGATTTCCTTCCTCAACCTTGTAGTAAAGGTTGGAATCCGATTTACTCTTGGTAAAGCCCAAACTGGACAGGAAGCTATATATCCTGTCATACCATGTCCTGGGTGCTTGCTTCAAGCCATACAAGGATTTCTTTAACTTGCACACATATGACTCCTTATCATGTGTCTCAAAACCGAGTGGTTGCTCCACATACACTTCCTCTTCGACTACACCATTCAAGAAGGTTGTCTTGACATCCATCTAGTGTATCTTCCACTTCATTATTGCAGCCAGAGCAAGTATTGTTCTGATGGAAGTGTATCTGGCTACAGGTGAAAGAGTTTCTTCATAATCTATCCCTTCTTTCTGGGAGAAGCCACGAGCCACAAACCTTGCCTTGTATTTCTCTATGCTACCATCTGCAGCATGCTTGATCTTGTAGATCCACTTGGAAGTCACAACAGACTTCCCTTCTGGTCTTGGTACCACATCCCAAACATCATTCTTCATGATCGACAAGTATTCTTCGATCATGGCATCCTTCTATTACTGTATCCCTGATCCTGGGAACTTCAGATTCTTCAATAGGTAGTTTTCTTGAACTTCGTCGCTGGAACAAATGTTTTTGTTCTTCTTTTGTAGGTGATTGTACACGATCTTTCCTACAAGTCAAATTCAATTGCATGATTAGAAACATCTCATAGATTTTAGAACAAATTCTTACACATAAAGACATATGTCATACAGTCATGCAATTATCTTAGCCAATGCTTCAATACAACATTCATCCATATCTCGTATTCATATGGTAACTTTCTAGATGCCTTCCATCTCTACCAGAACATTGTTAAGAGTGTGCAATACTCCCAACATGTCAGCAAAGAGGTTTCATTCTAGATAAGTAGCAATGGAATGTTGTACAGTACCATAGGCTACTTACCCATTACTTGCATATTAGTAGTATCTTGTTCATTAATGCAACTTTTCTAAAATGCATAATATACATCCTAAATCTAGGAACATAAGTATGTACATGAATGAACAACATAATTTAGGTAATCATATATACAGGAAATAACAATTCAAATACTTATCTTTGTTTTCTTGTTGGGTGGACTCCCTCTCAATCTTTGCTTCCTTGCAGGAACTACTGGAGTGTGCTCCCTCTTGATCTTTGCTTCCTGGATTATCTGTCTTTGAACTTATATCCATCCTAGACCACTATGCATGCTTAAGTGTGCACAAGTGTCATCATTGTGTCATCCTCAAGATCTCATACATAATCATGCATGCATTAGTATAATCTCAATACTATCAAAACATTATGATTCTAAATAATCTTAAACATGTAAGGTCATGATTATTTCATATACATGTAATTTATCACAAGCATTAGTATTCAAGGTTTCAGGGAGTACCTTTTTTTTTTTACTCATGCATATTCTTATTTGACCATAGGACTCTTCTATTTTTTCATATCATTAATCAAACTAAAAAGCATAATATGCATAGACCCATGATTACTCAAACTTATAAATTCATGAATAATCATTATCAATCATACAAAAGTATATTTATCTAAGATCCTAACACAAAGTAGGATTCTAACTCGATATAGAAAAACATACCTGGATTATCATGCTTGTCTAACATACCCAAACAATGTCTTCTTGTTCTCTTCAACCGTGTGCTAGTAACCTATATATCTCATAAGTTAAGCATTGTAGAACCAAATTATACATACCTCATAAGTAGAGCTTCTATGTGATCAATGGCTATGGATGAGTCTTTGTCTTCATGTCACCATGGTCATATGTTCTCGATCTAGAACTTGATTTGATGTACCTTTCATGTTAGCGGACATCATCCTCATACAATACCACAGTGCATTAGTAAAATCATAAGTGTCATAGCCCTAATCAATGAATGTCTTATATCATTCACATGCATTCATACTTTTACTAAGGTGATAATTCAATCTAAAATTAATCAAGATTGTACTAACCTCAAAAATATGAAGACAAACATACCATGAACTTAATCATCAGATAAATGAAACAAATTTCTACACATACATGTATCTCCTCAAGTCATACCTGATTTATGTTCTTTCCTTCAAGCATCTTGGTCAATGAATCAAACATCTCCTTGGGTGTCTTTAGAGAAGACACATGAGATATGAGATGGTCTTTGATAGTATCTGCAATGATTCTCTTGGCCTTGACCAAGTTCTTCTTATATAAGGCCTTAGCCTCATCTCCCTCTGGAACTGGAACCTCTTCACTTATGTAGGTATCCAATTCATTCTCTTCTAGGATTTAACCCAATCCACTTGACTTGTAGAATCTGGATCTGGAGCTGGCTAGGGTTTGTTAGAGAAACCCTAAAAATCTAAACTTGGAATTTCAAACTTTTGTCTAGACAGGGAGATGCAGATGACTAAGGCGAGCAATATGGTGTGCTCATATTTTGAAAAATCCAAAAATTGACTCCTCAAAATTGACCTGCGAGTTTCAGATCTGCAACTTCTGTCAAACTGGTTTTCTGGTTTTTCTAGTTTTCTAGTCAAAATCCCGAACTAGGGTTTGATAGAGCCCGAGGTTCTACCCAACCAAAAAATTTGATCTTGGTCTCTAAATTTCTATTTTGATGAGGAGCATCCATCCGTGGTCTCAGATTCCAAAAATTTCAACTTTTGCAGAAACCCTAATTTCCCGCAGCAGTGATGATCCAAAAATGAAAGTGCTCAGAATCCAATTCTGTTTGGACAGAAATATATGCCATATTGTTTCTGATGTATATCTGAAATTTTAGGTCCTCAAGGTCTGAAATTTCAGCCTATGGTATACTGACCTGTCATCTTTCCAACCCCACATATCTAAGCTTTAATGGATTCTCTGAGAGAGAGAGAGATATGCCAAGTGTCGAAACGTGACCTATTTATGGGATGAAACAGTATAGAGAACTTGTACGGAGTGACACATGTCAATGTTTCAACTTCGTCCTCTAAAACCCGGACCTATGAAACTACAGTCCATGCCTTAACTTTCTATTTTTATGGAATTCCATTTGGAGCTTCCTAGCCTGAGATATGACCTTTTTTCCTAGGTCACCTGTTTAGGACTGCATTTTGGAAGAGCAAGAAACCCTAACTTGTACAGATCATATCTCACAAAGTAAAACGAATCTGAGGTTGTCCTTCGGACACAAGGTACATGGACATTTCATATTCGAACTGTAAAAATTTTCAGATCCTAAACCTTCACCAAAACTGATTTATAGCGAAAGTGTCATGATGACTGGTTTTTACTATACCAAGCCCTAGCTTCCAATTTGTCGCAAGTGCAACAAGTGTTGTAAATGCCATACAATGTCTTCCTTTAGGTTAGCTCTAATACCATGTTATTGTTTCAGCATTTAATTCAATCTAATTTAGGATCTTAACTAAGAGAACAACATGTACAACATATCAAACATAAGAGACAAGAGACAAGAGACACAAAGCATTTCATCGAGGAAAACCAAGAAGGTGAAAAACCCCACAACTTCCTCAGAGATAGAATGAGCACCAATACAATGATCACAAAGATAAAACCCCAAGAGATAGATGATTGCAGAAGCTACTCCTCCTCCACTTGTGCGCACTCCTCCTCTCTCTCACTAATGCGAAGTGAGTGCGTGAATGAATAGAATGAGAGACACACACTCTCTATTTATACAATGACTTGACTTGCCTTTTAATCCTAACTGGGCCTAATTCCTAAGGAATCCTAATAACCCATACACATGTCACTGGGCCGAACCCACTAGGGTGTTCTAATAACCCTTTAACCCAAACTGGGCCGACCCCTCTAAGGTGGTCTAATAACCCATCAAATATAAGTTGCGACACTTGCAAATACAAATGACGACACTTCCAATCGGAGGAATAATACATCTCCGTTGGTGATACAAATAAAGTACAAGTGTAATACATACAATATACAAGTGAATATCTTCTGAAGTTACAAATACATCAACAACTAAGAGGATAGAAACTGTTGCTCGTATCTTTCGTGCATGTCCTCCCATTGATTTCTTTAAAATCCCAGGCTTTCCTAATCATTTTGATGGAGAAAAGACATCTTATCCCCTTCCAGTTTTTTGTGGTCATGATGGGGACCACTCAGCCAGATTCCACATTATGAGATTCCACTCACGTATGAGCAAATTTAACATACATCGTGAGGATCATATGATGCGGATGTTTGCTCATTCTTTGCAAGGGGATGCCTCATGTTGGTTTTATGAGGGCCTTCTTGATAAATCTATTACTTCCCTCATTAGCTTCTTTGAGATATTTTTGAGGTAGTGACATTATGATGGAGATTATATTGAATTATTCATTAGAAACACTCTCGCTTACTTCTTACTCTGGAAATAATTTAATGTGGAAGAGCCTGAGCTACCTAGTTTCAACATGGTATCTGACATTCCATTTTCAAAGATTCATGTTGATCCCGTTGAGGAGGAGCATGAAGATTCATTCATTGAAGATATTACTGAAGACCCTCCTCATGTCACCTCAATAGAGAATGTTGAAGAGTGTGAAGTCTTTCAGGACTATTTCAATGATGGTGATCACATTTGTACTCCGGGATCGCCTCAATAAGAAACCATTACAGAATCTTATAATGAAACTTATGATGAAATCGGTAATGTGTATGATGGCACTCCTTCATGTTCTCCATATAATGATGATGGTTTGGAAGGTTTACTCCCTTATGACCTTTTTTTAGAAGAGGATGATTATGATCATAATGAGGATGGGTATATCTAGGAGTATAATGCAAGTGATGAGGAATCCCTTATGTATGACAAATATGTTGATCATGATTATTGGACATTCATTGAAAATCCAATCTATGCCATAGGAAATGATGGGTTGGAATATTTTGATGATTATATTGAAAATCCCATATATAATATGTCTAGAGAGGGGAATGTTGAGTCATATTCTCTCGATTTTTATTTTGAAGATCCCATCTATGAGGTGTTTAGAGAATGGAGCATGGATTTTGAGTCCTTGGGAAGTATTTTTTCGAAAGAGGGGCATTCACAACCTTTATATAATCACTCAAAGCCATATCTTTCAAAATTGCACACAAGTATCAGTAATGAATACTTAGAGAAGCAATGCGGTCAAGATTTAGATTAGATGCAGTTAATTGAAGAGCAGTCTCAGCCATCATCTTCACATGTAGAGGTTCCTTATGATTTGGAACAACTTGGGGTTTATTCTTTCACAGAGAGTTATCAACAAAAAATCCCTTCGGATCAGCATGATGTAATGGTTGGTATTCTTCATCATACAGAATTATACATCGGTATTGTCCAATCATGGATAGATGAAACCTGCAGGAGGACTTACCAGTTGGGGAAGCAATTCAAATATCTATTGCATGCCTATGATACCCCATCCATCCCTCCCATCTAAAATATTCATGCAGGTTTGCACATTCTAGTAAATGTGTCCTTGTTTCGGTTGGTAACCAAAGACAAGGAAAATATATTTAATAGTGACAAAATGTTAAGGTGGTTACATTGGATTTAGCATTTTACTTTATATCATGATTAGAGTAGGACAATAAGCTCCTCAAAGTGAGCATTTACTTTACAAATTTCTTTCTAGTACTTAGGAATAATAGCGTTTTTTCTTAGTTAATTTTATTTTATGTATTTTTGAATAAATGAAATTTGCGATTCATTGGTTTTTTTCATTAAAAAAAAACTTGTGATGTTGAAGGGTTTTTCCCACCAAGTTGAGATGATTTTGCAGATTATGGAAACCAGATATCATGGTGTTCTTGTATGATCTCTTTTCTTAAAGACCAGATTGAGCACAGGTCCCGCAGTTGGAGCCAGATGTTATCCACTAAAATTGCACTTAGTGGATTCCAAGTGAACCGTCAAAGACTTGAACAATCCAATTGTTCATTATCAGTGCTCCGAGGTCCATCAGGCCAAAATTTGGCCCCTTTTCTAAATAATTGCATGTTCATACCCCTTGGGGATGTTGTAAAAAATGTACTAGCATGATGACTTAATCTAACGGACTCAGATTTCCTAGGCCTTAGATATTAATCTAACTAGCCTGGAGTGTTTTTCCCCTTGTTAATTATATGTTGTTGAATAAATGACTTATAATTTTTTATTTTTTTTACTCATACCTCCAAAGTTGGGATGGTCGTCTTGGTGTCTCGTACTTAGGAGGTTAATAGAGTCCAAGTACCAATGTATATTACCATGTTAGAGATTAATATTGAGTCTTATGAAAATGTACTAGGTCCCTTAGTTTTTTTTTTTTAATTTCCAAGAATAATATTTTTTTCCCGTAAAATTAGGCTATTTTTTAATAGTTTAATTGGAAAAAAAATGTAACAAAAGTGTGGTTAGGAGGTGAAATCCGCTATGGGGGTGCTCGGTTTCTAACCCAGAGCACCCATTAAACCCCTAAACCCACTTTCCTAAGTATTTGAGTGATTATCTATCACTTAAATGCATTTTCTCTCGAAAAAAAAGTGAATAAAAAATAGAAAAATAATAACTAATGAGAGAAAATCAAGTTCCTAAATTGAGGGAATCTTGTCTCAATCAAGATCGGAGTTAACTAAGAATCAAATTGGTGGATGATTGGGGTGATTAGATGTCAAATCAATCAAGATTGAATCATATCCAAGGGAGGGCGAGTTCTTCCTCATATGGGAGGGCAATTTCTTCCTCATATGGGGGGCGTATATCTCCATAGGATTGGCGAGTTGCATATGTGGCAGCCCTCTATTTGATGGTGATTTCTCCAATGTAAGGGCACATTTCCTCATGTATAGGTGAAGCTACCTCATCCCAATCAAATCCCTTTGTATCTCTTGAACTCGCCTTCATCTGTAGTGATGGTTTTCCCCCCCTCTTGGCTCTCATTTGATATTTAAGCGAGTCCATTCCACTGATTCGAAGATGGAATGTGGAACCTCTACTCTCATATGTAATTTCATTGTTGAATATCTTGATAAATAAAAGGGTTTGGAGGTCTATTACAATGTCTTTGGTTCAAGTTTGATGATCATTGTCTCATGTACTTTCTGAGGTAACTGTAGAGATTTTTTTTGCATTTGCTTTCCTTGTCAATCATTAGCCTTGGAAGGATTAGTATTAATTGATAGGAGTGAGTAAAAGAAGTTTATTTTCTCATTTAAAATGCTTATGCTTAAGATAGGGAATTCACATGCTTAGAATTATTTATGTATGCTCTTCTCATCTTCGATCTAAGTTTTTACTAATAGATTTGACAAGTTGCTTGGCAAGTGTAAGGGTTTTCTTGCAGGTGCTTCAATTTGGATTGATGGAGGAACTAGTTTTCTTGTTTCATTCTCCAAATTCTTTGTGAAGAAGACATAGTCTCTCTACACGCCACCGGAATGACTCCATCACCCAAGTTCAAAGGGATTTACTTTCCACTTTCTCTCTCTTCTTAAAAATTCACCTTTCTTTGGTTACGGTTACTCATATGCTTAAATTAAATTAGTTTGTCTGTTAAAAGAATATCGAAAGGGATTATTTATTTAAGTTTATTTCTATATCTAAGTTTAAAGCTTCATTTTGAGTAGATCTAGGTTGCTTAAGTACTTGTGCACACTTCCAATCTTTCAGTACTTAACCCTTTTTATGCTTTTAACATTTTATTGGGCACATTTGGTGCATTTTAGGTGGCTGATTTTATACTTTTCTCACCATGACAAGAGGAAATGATGCCGAAAAATTGAAGATCTAAATCCATCCAAGGCTTCTCGGAGCAATACTCTTCTATCTTGTCTCATTTCTAAAACTCGTAAATCTTTTGGATCCAAATCTATAAGGACCAAGGCTTCCACCTGATAATTTGTAAAATAATAATAAAATAAAGTGGGCTACCCAGTGTGAAATTAAGCACAACAAATCTAATTGAAGAAGTAAATCAATTACAAGAGATGAAACTCAGAAAATATGTGTAAACTGTGCAAAAGACTTGCATCAGTGCTCTATTGAACTCATAAGTAGAATACAATACAAGATGCAGTCACAATGATTGAATTATTCGAATTAACTAAGGAGGTCATTCGAAATAGCTGCATGGAATAACTTGGCTCCACTAGGAGTCCTCATCATTAGATTAGCGGAGTCATCAATGCACTAGTAATGGTCAACCAGGTGTCAAATTGAGTCTAACTGAGTGCGGTAGGTGTAAATGGCACATGGAGTCACTAACTGAATGAAGGAGGCTCAATGGAGGGTGCATGGGGAGCTAACTGGAGTTAGAATAGGCAATCTAGTCTTAGTGGGGGTCCAACGGAGTGATACAATCAGTTGAGGAGTCAATCTAGCCTTAAATCAAGGAAAGAACTCAACTAACTGAAGTGAACTGAGTGGTAGGTGAAGAAGTGCGCCTTTCTTAGGTGGTAGGTGAGAAGTGGGCGCATTACTCACTAGGAGGGATAAAACTGCAAGGAAAGAGGATCTCGGTGCTATCAAAGTAGGGACTAGGTGCTGGGTGACACCAAACTGATGACTGGGATGCATGCAATTGCATGACATGCATGCAGAAATGCATGCTGCATGCAAAAATGCATGCAGACATAAAACTGAATGATGAATATATCCTAACACCCCCCCCTCAAGCTATAATATGAAGTGTAAAATAAAATATAGGGCCCTGGTTACTGAGACCAAAGGTCACCCCAATACAATAATAATCCAAAAATGCTAGAAAAAATTTAAGTGGGGAAAGAGGGAAAACCCAATGGGAAGAAATCCCCCCCTCAAGCTGAACATAGAAGGATCTAATCTGTCTCCACCATGATGGAACTCACCCCCAACAGTGAACGGAGGTAAGAGAACTTCTTTTCAGTGAAGCTCTTGGTGAAGCTCTTGGTGAAGATGTCTGCAATTTGCTCGTCGGTAGGGCAATATTGCAAAATAATGGTTTTGTCATGCACAAGCTCTCGGATGTAGTGCATGTGGATCTCGATGTGCTTGGTCCTATGTCTATGAACTTGATCCGTCGAGATATTGATATCACTTTTATTGTCACAAAAGATGACAGACGAAGTAGTACTACCAATATCAAACTCTGACAAAATACCCTGCAACCAAACTGCCTGAATGCAAGCATTGACTGCTCCTCGATACTCTGCCTCTGCTGAAGATAAGGCAATGGTTGCCTTCTTTTGCTTGACCAGCAAATAGTCCCAATTCCAATCATGAAAACATAATCGGAAGTGGACTTCCGATCAATACTATCACCCGCCCAATCTGAATCAGTGTACCCAATCAAATCTAGCTCACAATCTGCAGCATAGTGTATGCCAAAGTGTCGAGTACCCTGCACATAGTGTAAGATCCTCTTGACTGCCCGCCAATGGAGCTCATGGGACTGCTTCATATATCTTGATACAACACTCATGACATCAGATATATCAGGCCTTGAGTGTGTCAAGTATAGAAGAGAACCGATCAACCGCCGATACAATGTAGAATCTGCAAGCGGTGTAGAATCTCCCTCCTCAAGACTAATTCCTGAGAGGAATGGGAATGGGGATGCCTTACAATATGACATATTGAATTCGTTTAATAGGTATGAAACATATTTTTGTTGAGATATGGTGATCCAATCAAAATTTTGAGCAATCTCAAGCCCCAGAAATTGCTTTAGCAAGCCCAAATCGCTCATGTCAAAAGCTAGATTTAAAGCAGTCTTTAACTTGTCGATTGAAGCAAGAGTGCTACCAGTTATTAAAATATCATCAACATAAAGAACTATAATCAGCAAATTACCTTCATTTTTCTGTAGGTACACATTTGGATCTGATTTGCACCTTCCGAAGTTTTGTGAGAGAAGGAAGGAGTCCATCTTAGCATACCAAGCTCTTGGGGCTTGTTTTAAGCCATACAATGACTTCTTCAATCTGCATACTAACTTTGGATCTGATATATATCATTTTGGCTACTTCATATATATTTCTTCTTTCAGATCTCCATGGAGAAATGCACTCTTCACATCCATATGGTGCACTTCCCAATGCTTGGATGCGGCAATGGCCAAAACTAGATGGATAGAATCCATCTTTGCAACCGGTGCAATGGTCTCAGTGTAGTCCACTCCTTGGACTTGGGAGAAACCTTTTGCAACCAAACGAGCTTTGTATTTTTAGGTTGAGCCATCAGCAACAACCTTTGTGTAGTATACCCATTTACATTGGACTAATTTCCTCCCAGGTGGAAGAGAAACTAGCTCCCATGTAGCATTCTTTTGAAGAGAATTGTACTCTTCATCCATGGCGGTTTTCCATCTCGGATCTCGGTGGGCATGATAATATGATTTAGGATCTTAACATATCATCAATTTTTTTTTTCTAAGATAGCAAAGGATCAGAGAATGAAAGACCCATACCTGCTCTTTGAAAGTCTTCTCGAGTCCTCCTTGGATCGGCAAGATTTCCAATGTTTTGACCAGCAGAATTAAGTGTATTTTGGACCCACTTTGGCAAGTGTTGGGGCACAACTGGATTAGCTTCTGAACCTGATATATCATGTTCATCAAATTCTGATAAAATATCAGAAATATCAGAACCAATACTTTCATCATCTTCTTCAAATTCTTCTTCTTGTAGAGGCGGTAAATCAACAGTTTCTTCCTCGACTAGTTCTAGATTTTGTAGCGGTTCTTCAAATATGAGACTTCGCTCAATGAATATATTTTTGGATATGATATAAATTAGTTTGTAGCCTTTTGATTCTTCAGCATATCCCAATAGGATGTATTCAACACTTTGCGGATCCAAATATTTTCTCTTTTCAGTCGGAATTCTAGCCCAAGCGGTTGAGCCAAAAACACGGAAATTGGACACATTAGGTTTGTGACCAGTGTAAGCTTCGAAAGGTGTAATATCAGTCAAAGATGAATGTGGAACTCTGTTTTGAATGTATGCAGCAATATTCATGGCCTCATCCCAAATTTTTTTAGCCAAAACTTTTGATTCAATCATACAGGTTGCCATCTCTTTTAGTGATCGGTTCTTCCTTTCCGCTACATCGTTCATCTGAGGTGTGTAGGGAACTATGTGCTAGATCTGAATGCCACTTTCAGCACAAAGTTGCAGCAGATCTGATTTGATATATTCACCTCTATTATCATATCTAAGAGCTTTTATTATCCTCTCGGTGGCAGTCTCAATAGAAGCCTTAAAAAACTTGAATTTTTCTAGTGCTTCCAACTTGTTTTTGAGAAAGAAAACCCATGTAAATCTGGAGAAGTCGTCGATGAATGTCAAAACATACCTTGAGCCATTCATGTAGGTATGTGGTAGCATACCACTAATATCAGAATGTATCAGCCCCAAAATGCAAGAAGCTCTGCTAGCTTTGCCTCGGTCAAATTTGTGCTCGGGGTGCTTCCCATTGATGCAACCTTTGCATATTCCATTCGAGGATTTGATCGTCGGAAGGCCATCAACCATGGAATTTTTTTGTAGCGGATGCAATTATTATCAATTTAGGTGTCCAAACCTCTCATGCCATAGCCTACTAACCTCATTGCCATGATTCAGAAGATCAGTGGGCTTGTCATGCGGTAGAAAGTGTGAAAATTCATATGCTTTTGAAGCATGATTTGCTTTTTCGACCGCAATAATTTTTCCACTTTGAATATCATAAATTTCAACTTTGTTAGGGCAGAATACAACTTTCTTTGGTGAACCAGTGTGTGTCATCTGATAAACGGAAATAAGATTTGAAGCTAAGGAAGGAACATAGAGAACATTGTGAAAATTGTCATGCTCTAAATGGATGGTTCCTTTGCCCTTTGAAGAGATCTGAGAGTCATCTCCCATGTGGATGGAGATGGTGCTGTTGGGATCAAATGATGATAGAGAATATTTATTTGCAGCCATGTGGTTTGAAGCTCCAGAATCAATGAGTAGAGTTGTGGAAGTGAAAACAGTTTCCATGAGTGCATGACCTCTCTCGGGATGATCATTTTTCTCCTTCTTCCTTGCACCGTCAGGAAGGGTTATGTTGTTTTTCTCTAAAAGAAGGGCCATCTAATATATGGTTTTCTTCACGCATGAGCTTTCAGGATTATAGCCCTTGCTGCAATAAGAACATTTAGATTTCTCTTTGCCCTCTTTCCCTTTTTGCTTGTTTCTTGAACCGGATGGCTCATCTGATTGTTTTGTCTTCTCTCTTTGCTTGGACAGATCAAACTTTGGCTTCTCTTTATTTTGATTTCCTTTTCCATTCGTAGCTTTGGATCCTCCAACAAATAATGCTTGATCTTTAGAGCATATGGTCCCCATTTGAATGATTTTATCATGCTCCTTCGTCATGGATTCAATGAAGGCACTTAAGGTAGGCATTTTCCAATTCGGAATTGTGAGCTTTCCCGTATTGAAAGTTGAAACAAAAACTGAATAATCTTTCCCAAGTTTTGAAAGAATGCATAGGATCAATTGTTTATCTTCTTTTTCCACTCCACATTGCTTCAATAGCATAACCAAGCTTTTAAACTTAGTGAAGAAGTCATTGATGGTCTCGAAATTTTCAGGATTGAGGCCAATCAACTCATTCTCTAGCTGATAAGATCTCATATCATCCTGCTTGACAAAGAGTGTGGTAAGTTTCTCCCATACCTCTTTCGGAGTAGTCAATCCACTGAGATGGAAAAGAAGATCCTTAGAGATGCTGAGACAAAGGAAGCCATAAGCTTCATCAAGCTTATTAAAATATTTTTCCTTCTCTACTGCTAATGTAGCTTCAACTTATAGGCCCATGGTAACTCTGTAGAAACCTTTAGAGCGCAACAATATCTCCATATCAGCCTTCCACTAAAAATAGTTGAAAGGAGTGAGGAGATTTGATGAACAAGTCTCCATCTTTCAAGAGGAGCGAATGCAATAGAAGTGTAGAATAACCTGCAAATCACAAGAAAACAAGAACCATAAGGTCGAACAATCCACCCTTTTCAAGTCACTCCACACCCAACATAAGACAATCAAGCAAGCTTGAAGATCCAATGATTCGAATCCAGGAATTATGTGGAAGACTCTCGGCTTCTGTAGTGGATTGGAAGAGAAAATTTCAGCAATAGAGAATGCACAAGATGCATGCCACAGCTGTGACATTTTTGAGCAAAAATCACTCAATCTTCATGTAGAACACCTATAGAAAAGAAGTCTTGTCCCTGCCATGGCTCTAATACCATGTGAAATTAAGTGCAACAAATCTAATTGAACAAGTAAATCAATTACAAGAGATGAAACTCAGAAAATATGTGTAAACTGTGCAAAAGACTTGCAGCAGTGCTCTATTGAACTCAGAAGTAGAATACAATACAAGATGCAATCACAATGATTGAATAATTCGAATTAACCAAGGAGGTCATTCGAAATAGCTGCATGGAATAACTTGGCTCCACTAGGAGTCCTCATCATCAGATCAGTGGAGTCATCAATGCACTAGTAACGGTAAACCAGGTGTCAAACTGAGTCTAACTGAGTGTGGTAGGTGTAACTGGCACATGGAGGCACTAACTGAATGAAGGAGGCTCAGTGGAGGGCACATAGGGAGCTAATTGGAGTCAGAATAGGCAATCTAGTCTCACTAGGGGTCCAACGGCATGATATAATCAGTTGAGGAGTCAATCTAGCCTTAAATCAAGGAAAGAACTTAGCTAACTGAAGTGAACTGAGTGGTCGGTGAAGAAGTGCGTCTTTCTCAGGTGGTAGGTGAGAAGTGGGCACCTTACTGACTAGGAGGGATAAAACTGCAAGGAAAGAGGCTCTCAGTGCTAGCAAAGTGGGGACTAGGTGCCGGGTGACACCAAATTGATGACTGGGATGCATGCAGAAATGCATGCATACATAAAACTGAATGATGAATATATCCTAACACCCAACGCCCACACCCCATCCCCCCTGGGGGGATTCGTAGTCTCATTTTTCATGGTGTGATTTTTCTAACATGTTTGCTTTATTTCATCAACACAAGCACACACTCCGTCTTGACGGGATGTATAGTTAGTTTTTTTTTTCTTTCATTTCACAAGCAAAATAAATACTAACCAAGCATTCCTCTCTCTAAGTATGCTCTCTCCCTCACATCAGTGTTGGATGCTCAGAAAAGAGACTCCTTACTTTAGTAATTAGTCTCACACTTTACTTTTGTCTCTTTTATAGTATTAAATTGGAATGAATAATTTTGTTGCAACTCGCGTATGCTCTTTCCCTCTGGGGGCCTTGCCTGATCGTTGGGAAATCATAAACGAATTTATAACACTCTTTAATTTTTAAACACATTAATTTAAATAGCTCACCTTGATAAATCAATTCTCCTCAAACATAACGGAAATCTGACATTGATGAAGTTTCCCTTTTGTGCGCAAATTTTGCAAGGAAAGTGGGAACAACTAGAAAGTGACCGTAGGGCCCATTCAGGTTGCACCCTCGTTTGGTGTAGTGTTGGATACACCCTTGCGACTCCATCTAACCCACATGTTCTTGTGCAAAACCACATTAAGTAAAATCCGGGCATATTCCCAAGTACCTCACGGTATATCGAGAATTCCCTTTCCCGCTAATTCACTCATCCATAATAATTAAAACTGACCAAGAAGAACTCGCACAACATTTCCTTTTCAACAGAATCCATATACACTATTTTGGCACTAGTCTATCAATTTACTATCTGTTGCTTAAACAACTATGTGTCGTAGTTAATATTATTCTCTATTGCTATCTTAAAACCTGTGTTGGTGCTTTCTTGTTTCAGCTACCATTCCAAACTCCTAGAATTAATTCCATTTTGATAACTTAGCATAAAAGCCATATTTTTCTTTTCTCAGGGACCACCCCCCTTGGATTCGCTAGGAGTTGGCCTAGACAGTGGAGTTGAGTGTTGAGTGATAGTATCTCAACTCGAGACTTTCCCCCAAGGAGCGCACCAAGCGGCTTGAATATTTCTGCCGCGATAACCCCCAGGTGCGTGTTCCAACGGAAACAATCTCCACAATAACGAAGCCAATATAAGGAAAAGGTTGGCCAACCCTTCCTCGTGCTCCCCTAGACGATAATAATATGCTGGGGAAAGCATTGGCCGACCCTTCCCCATGCTTGCCTAGATGATAATGTCTGTGTGTGAGAGAATATATAATCATTATTACAGAAATAAACAAATAATTTGGATATCATGGTGTACTTTGGGTTACTTGGAGGAGGTTCTCCTAATCTATAATGAGTTAAACTATGTAGGTAATCTTTATAACCATTTTGTCAATTATTGTTCCATGCTCATTCTTGATGTACATTTTGTGTGTTATTCTTTCGTGTGCTATTTGATATATTAGGTTCATAACGGTTTTTGGACACAACACAAATAAAATAGTATGAAAGATTCAAGAATAAGCATAATGATTTGAACTTGGGTCCATGCTTGGGCCTAAGATTTTTGTAGAAATGAAATCCTTGGTGTGTTAAAATAAACACAATCTATAAACACGTGTTACAATTGTATATACCATAGAATTGGGTTATTATTATGACACATATATGTAAGCATTCACCATGTTTTTCATACTAACCTTGTGTGAGAATGCCTAATGACTATTACCAACATCATCTATATTATACTTTATTCATAGCATCATGTGTACAAGGCTAGCAAGACAAACATATTATGCTAAAACATAGATGGGACATGTCACAAGTGAGGTGGCCGAATGTGATTATTAAGTTAGTGCATGCATGTGAGCAAAGAGTATGGAAGGATAGTATTTGATACGCAGAGCTTCAAATATGCCACATATAAACTACACTAAGAAAGAAAACAGAAAGACATCGTATATTACATCATAGGTTAATGGTATGTCTTTAAAGAGAATCTTTTGTTTAAGATTACGTTGAAATTTCATGAGAGATTTAATGTAACCATGAACTTAAGTCTTAATTTTGTGTCATTAGGTACAAGTCTACAATTTCATTACCCATGAGGTGTAGCTCAATTAGTTTATGTGGGGTCTAGTCCCTATTAAGTCTTGGGTTCAAACCTCGTGGAGAGGTTCTGAGGGTGGAAGCTACTTGTCGAAGCTTCATGCAACAAATACACTGAGCTAGGTCAACGAAAAGACTCGAGCGAGGCTCCCAACCTCAACCCCTCCCCATAAGGTTTGAACTCATGGGCCTGATGTGGAAGAAACCTCACTCAAACCAATTTCAAATAAAAAATAAACTTTGCAACTTGTATTGGTTAAACAATTTACTTAATAAACTTTTTTAAACATAATTTTTTTAATAAGAAATTAAATCACTTTAGATTATCAAACTAAATAAAATTTTAATAATTAAAAAATATTTATTACATATTTAAATTATATTTTAAATTAATATTAATTAATTAGATTTAATTTCCATTTTTTGAAATTACAATAAAATTCAAATTCAATACACTAACTAGAATCTTTCACCAACATAACATCGACTTAAAACTTTTATTAAATACCAAATGCTCATGCAGCAACCTTGTTCATATTCATCATTGAGAACATATTTTACCCAAATTTATAAAAATTAAAACAAAAATATTAAGTAACAAACACTTACATTACAATAATAATGAAGGCTAAGTCAGACTAATAAATAAATTATTTGAGGAATAAGTTTAAGCTATAGACGTATTTAGCTCTAGTGGTTGAGTTATCCTATTGATTCATTTTTTATAAATTTGAAAAGAATAATGCCTTTTTTTAGTCTGTACATAAGCACAGTCTTATGTTTTATCAATTTATCAATTTTTTTCCATATATACATTTCCAAGGCAGAGTCTTGACTGTTCTTATTTTTTTTCTGTTTGTACATTGCCATACAAAGCACAATCTTAATTATGAAAGAAGTATGTACTTTAGTGGACTAATTCAAAGCTTGAGCTACAATTTGCATGTGGGATTTGAAGTTTGTTCAGCTTCTAAGCATGCATAAGAGCGGCTGCCTCATTCCTGAGATTTCCAGTGGCATTGAACTTTAGCTCCGTTTGACATCGATCCTCTTCTCCTCTCAATGTTTGTCCCTCGTTCATATTCCTTACATACCACATGAAACGATGCCCATTCTTGCTTTGGAGCATTTGTTGGTTCATCCTTACATACGTGAAAGCACAGTGGACTTGTTATCATTAACACCATGCAGCTTGAAGGTTGAATTGTGTATGATTTGGGTGTATGTGCTTCCATCGAAAGGGAAATGCCTGTTTTCCTGGTAGCCATCATAACTTGCCTCAGAAACCCCTCCAGACTGCACCTTGCATGTTGTGGTTGCTCCTCATCTTTCATCTCAAAGCAGGTGAAGTTTAGAACCAATCCGAGTTTCTTAAACAGACGAGCAATGGGAAGATATCCATCTGTTTTTTGGGTGTTATATATCCTACAGTGAGCTCTGCTGCGTGAGATTTTGTGCCATAGTGCCAGTGGATCCCTGCAACTTTACCAGATAATTTGGCACCACTTCCTCTGAAAACGCCCTCTGTAGCATTCAGAATTCTGTCACAATGAGCAAGTATAATCTTTGAGGAAGAATCTGCCATTTTGTGCCATAGTGCCAGTGGATCCCTGCAACTTTACCAGATAATTTGGCACCACTGCCCCTTGAAAACGCCCTCTGTAGCATTCAGAATTCTGTCACAATGAGCAAGTATAATCTTTGAGGAAGAATCTGCCATAATTGGTGTCCCATGTTCCTTCCCCTTGAAAGAATCCAACATCTTCAGTAAACTGGTTATAATGCGCCCTGAATCGCGAGGGCAGTCTCGCCCCCAGTCGCCAGTTCCAAAAGCCTCTGTTGCGGGCTCTTAAGGATGCCTTCATGTACTATAGAAAAATTGGGTTTCAAACAATTAGGTGGTTATAGTATTAAGGAGGTCATAAATTTAAAAAAAATCAATGGATTCTATTGTTTCTATCACAGATTTGAAATTCCCATTGTTCAGGAAAACTGAAGCTGATTTACCTTGTCACAGCACTGAAACATGCCAATCCCGGGAAAACGTCAGGTGTCGTTCCTTTCAGGATATGAGGGATACCTCAGCTCCACACAAGACCCCATTCCAACTTGAATTTCCTGCATGTATGTAAAACTTGCATTCTCAGGAAGGAAACAACCATGAGGACTTATTCAAGTCAATCCAAGACTTGAAATGGAAATCTATGCTACAATTAATTGGAAAGAATTAGATGGGCATACCACTATGACTTTTCCAGAGATATCTCTGAACACATCTCTGAAACTCATTGTCCAAGATGAGAGACTCATACTGCTTTTAGATCTTCTAGAATCCGACATCCAATCTCTTCTACTTAATAATAATGTCATTTTTGGTCTTTACATGCTTTCATATATTGAGAATAATCTTTCTAACATAATATAGAGCATGTTTAAACATTACAAGATGTAGAATTCTTTATCCAAGCATCAACAAATTGTAGCAAAGCCTTTAAAGAGGTTGGACAAAGACATTCATGGCAACATATCGCAACATTTTATTTATCTGCTATAGGTATCATATGAAATTGTTCTAAGAGGAATTTCTTTGGCTCATACTCATCTATGCTCTATCGTTGATTAGTGCATGATCTTCATTAATAACAATGGTTTGAAAGTACTACCTGGACTCTTGGTGCCTAGTTCAAATTCCAAACAACACTATGTTGGTGTTGCAACATTGCATCCTTTACATGCTTGCATATATTGAGAATAATCGTTCTAACATACTAGAGGGCATGTTTAAATGTTACAAGATATAGAATCATTATCCAAACACCAGCAAACTATAGCAAATCCTTTAAAGAGGTTGGATGAACGCATTCACGGCAACATATTGCAACATTTGCTTTATTTACTACATGTATCAAATGGAATTATTCTAAGATGAATTGCTTTGGCTCTTACTCATGTATGTTCTATTGTTGATCAACGAATGATCTTTATTGATAACAATGGTTTGAAAGTACTACTTGGACTCTTGGTGCCTAGTTCCGAATTCGAAACAACACGATGTTGGTAGTGCATCATTGTTGAATTTTGAGCAT
This sequence comes from Larix kaempferi, assembly GCA_027924585.1. Taxonomy (NCBI): domain Eukaryota; kingdom Viridiplantae; phylum Streptophyta; class Pinopsida; order Pinales; family Pinaceae; genus Larix; species Larix kaempferi. Next base: position 2,319,127 of record BSBM01000070.1, read on the forward strand.
TAATTCACAATACTCTAGGATCTTCACCGAGAGAATAACATATATAGTAGATCAATGCATGACAATCACAATAAGCATGACAAGCATCACAAGAATCAAAAGCATGAGAGACAAGAGACATAGAGTTTCCGTGGGGAAAACCCTAAGGTGAAAAACCCCACAACTTCCTCAGAGATAGAGAGAGCAATGGCTCAACCAAAGTACAACCAAAATACAATGAGATAGTCTCCTAGTAGCAGATGATCCTCCTCCTCACTAGTGCACCACTTTCTGAGTGAGAGAGATATAACTTTCCGAATGATCTAAATAGAGATCACCTGATCTCTACTTATACTAACCTGTTTGCCTAGTGACCTTATGGGGCCGACTTGTCTAGCTAGGTACATCCACATTATAATATGTATATTTTAGGGCCGACCCCACACATGGTGGTCTAATAACCCATCGGCAAGTACACGCACTTGCGACACTTGTCAATCCACATGACGACACTTCCTTATAGAGGAATAACACATCTCTAATAAGGGTACAATAAATATATATGAAATACATAGATGAAATACATTCCGAAGTTACATATACATCAACACTCCCTCTTAACTAGGAAGGTATTTCTCGACACAGATCTGCTAGACAAGTCTTCTTCTCGGGATCATCGTCATCGTCATTGTCACTACTGCTGCTATCTCAACCAATCTCTGACTCTACTCGTCATAGGAAGTTCTACAGAGCTAGTCATTTTTCATACTGGATGTAGGCCCACCACCTGCAGGTCTTCGTCATCACTGGCCATACTGTGGAATCCTCAGGACTTATTACGTGCATCACAAAACCTTGAAAGAGCATCCCAGGCTGTTACGAGCACACGGATCTACCTATAGGATCTCCCAGGGCCATATTATATGTGACCTCACCACGAAACCTCGCAAGAGCATCCCAGGCTGTTACGAGCACACAGCTCTACTTATAGGATCTCCCAGGGACAGATTATATGTGGTCACCACAAAACCTCGCAAGAGCATCCCAGGCTGTTACGAGCACACAGCTCTACCTATAGGATCTCCCAGGGACAGATTATATGTGGTCATGGCAAAACCTTGCAAGAGCATCCCAGGACTTACTACGGGCACACAGCCCAACCTATCGGATCTCCCAAGGACATATTATATGCCATAGGACAAAACCTCGAAAGAGCATCTGCCAGATATCCCAGGGCCAGATTATATGCCATAGGGAAAACCTCGAAAGACTATCTGCAGATCTCCCAAGGCCAAATTATATGTCCTCCCAGAGCAAAACCTCAAAAGAGCATTTGCCAGATATCCCAGGGCCAAATTATAAGCCATAGGCAAAACCTCGAAAGACTATCTGCAAATCTCCCAGGGCCAAATTATATGCTCATCTACACAACCCGATCCACGGCCATAGAGTATCAACCTGATACTCACCATACATCATCCTGATGTACACATGATCATCCTGATCATCATCACTGCAACATCCTGCTGCATGTCATCTGGAGCAACATCCTAAAGCTCGTCATCCATGATCATCCTAATCATACAATGCATCTACCTGATGCATACCAAGTATCTACCTGATACATATCATCATACATGATCCACCTGATCATACAGTGTATCCACCTGATACAAATACAAATACATGATACATATCACCATACATGATCCACCTGATCATACAATGTATCCACCTGATACATATACAGATACATGGTCCAAGCATCCAACATGATGCATATACAAAATACATACAAATGATCCTACTGATCATATCCAGCATCCAACATGATGTGTACATACATATACATATAAATGATACAACTGATCATATCCAACATCCAACATGATCCAACTGATCATATCCAGCATCCAACATGATGCGTATACAGAGCAGTAACTGGAGCATCGTCCTGATGCTCATCATCTAGCGCTTACATCCACAGCCATGTGAAGGATCCTCCTTCCAACATGCTTGGAATGGCTTCTGCAAATGTGTCCATCACTTCTTCCTCGAAGTGTTATCAATCTGAAGAACACCAAGCCTCTCCCTGAAGTACTCGAACTTCACCCTGGCTAGTGGCTTCGTCAGCACATCTACAATCTGCTCGTCCGTCACAATGTACAAGAGCTTCACAGCTCCTCTCTGCACCATATCCCTGATATAGTGATATTTGATCTCTATGTGTTTCGACCTATCATGAAACACCGGGTTCTCGGATAGCTTCACACAACTCTGGTTATCACAAAAGATACCAGTAGCATCCAACGGGAGATCAAATAAAGCAGACAATAGCTTCCATAGCCATACTGCCTCACAACTAGCTGAACAGGCTGCAACATACTCTGCCTCATCTGTACTCAGTGCTACGTAGGACTGCTTCCTACTGAACCAAGAGATCACACCTGATCCCATACTGAAGCAGCACCCAGATGTGCTCTTCCTATCTGTAGCACTGCCTGCCCAATCTGAATCAACATAACCCTGCAGATTAAACTTTTGATTCACTTCATACTTGAGCCCATACCCCACTGTACCCTTCAGGTACCTCAGAACATGCTTTACTGCAACCAGGTGAACACTCCTCAGATCCGTCAGGAACTGGCTCAATGTGTTCATAGCAAAGCAAATATCCGGTCTTGTGTTCGTTAGGTAGATCAAGGACCCAATCATCTGACGATACATAGAGACATCAACCGGCTCAGATGAAGCATCACATAGAAGCTTCATATTCGATGCCATAGGTGTGGCCATGGCCTTGCAATCCATCATCCCGAATCTCTTCAGGATATCTACTGTGTACTTCCCTTGACCAAGGAAGATCCCACCTGCACTCTGCCATACCTCCATACCTAGGAAATAATGCATCATTCCCAAATCTTTCATATCGAATTCAGCAGCAAGCTTCCTCTTTGTATCACACCAAGTTTTGGGAGCTTGCTACAAGCCATACAAGGTTTTCTTCAATCTGCACACATGTGACTCCCTGTCAGGTCTTGGGACTGCATCCCAAACATCATCTTCATGATTGACAGATCATGGCATTCCATTTCTTCATCCTAAATCCTGGGAACTTCAATATCTTCAATAGATATCTTTGTTGCTGGAACAAATGTTGTAGTCCTTCTTTTGTAGGTGAAGATATACGGTCTTTCCCACAAAACAAGTTAAATTGCATGATTAGAAACATCTCATAATTTTCAGAACAAATTCTTTACACATAAAGAAATATGTCATGCAGTCATGCAATTATCTTAGCCAATGCTTCAATACAACATTTATCCATGTTCCACAACTTTCTAGATGCCTTCCAGTCTCTACCAGAACATTGTTAAGAGTTCGCACTACTCCTAACATGTCAGCAAAGAGGTTTCATTCTAGATAAGTAGCACTGGAATGTTGTACAGTGCCATAGGCCACTTACCCATCACATGCATATTAGTAGTATACTGTTCATTAATGCAATCATTCTAATATGCACAATACATCTCCTAAGTCTAGGAACATAAGCATAATATTATTTAAACAAAAAAATAGGCAATAAATGATAATTGAAATACTTATCTTTGTTTGTTTGTTGGGTGGACTCCCTCTGAGTCTTTGCTTCCTGTCAGGAGCTGCTGAAGTAGCTTCTTCTACACCTTTCTGTTGTGGAATGTAGGAAGATGGTCGACTCCCTCTGAAAATCTGCATTCTTGCAGGAGCTGTTGGAGTGTGCTCCCTCTTGATATTTGCTTCCTGGATTACCTGTCCTTGAACTTATATTCATCCTTGTTGACATCCATCTTCTTGAACGCTGGAAAGTATATTCTGTAAGCCTTCGAGCTTTCACTATAACCCACAAAGATACCCTTCTTTCCTGAAGGATCTAGTCTAGTCCACTTTTCCTTTGGGACATGAGTGTATACTGGACAACCAAATATTCTGAGATGGATGACTTCAGGTTTCTTACTAGAAAAGACCTCTTCTGGTGTCTTGTTGTCCAATATCTTGTGGGGTGTTTTGTTCTGCACATATACAGCTGTTCTAGCTACTTTTGCCCATAGATGCATAGGTAGATCTTGGTCATGCAACATTGCCCTTGCTGCTTCCATGATAGTTCTGTTCTTCCTTTCTGCAACTCCATTTTGTTGAGGATTATAAGGAGAAGTCAACTCCCTCTTAATCCCTGAATCATTACAAAGCTTCTTGAAATTACCTGAGGTGAATTCTCCACCATTGTAGGATCTAAATGTTTTGATCTTCTTGTCAGTTTGATTCTCCATCAAGGTTTTGAATTCCTTGAACTTATCAAACACCTCATCTTTGTTCTTCAAGAAGTATACCCAAGTCTTCCTGGAGAAGTCATCAATAAATGATACATAGTAAACATACCCACTAAGAGAATTGGATGACATAGGACCACATACATATGAGTGGATGATTTCCAGGATATCTTTGGCCTTGCTTTCACTGCTTGGGAAAGCCTTCTTAATGTTCTTACCTTTTGCACATCCTTTGCAAACACCTTCATGTTTGGTCTTGATTTCAGGAAGACCTTCTACAACCTTGCTTGCAATTGGAAGTTCCCTATAGTGCATATGAGCAAGTCTTCTATGCCAAAGTTCACTTGGCTCCATGGATTCATGCACCATGGCATGTTCAGGTTGTCCCTTCAATTTATACAATCCTCCCTCTTGCTCTCCAATCACTACTACATCATCTATGGTATTTCCCTTTGGCCACATTATGACTTGGCCTTCCACAAATGCAACCCTCATACCTTTTGCATCCAATGCAGAGATGGAGAGTAAGTTCTTCTTGAGCCCAGGTACATAAAGGACTTCTTTCATCTTCAAAGATTTTCCAGAATCTAGGTTGTAGGAGGCTTCACCACTTCCTTTGATTGGGTATTGATAATCATCCCCAAGTTTCACCTTATGGGGTGATTTATGTTCAAATAGATTCACAAAAGATTCCTTAAACCCAGTCATGTGTTTGGAAGCCCCACTATCAATCAACCAATCATTACAACCATGGGAGATAGTACCTGTGAAAGCAGAGATTAGAACATACTCTTCTTCACTTGATGAGTCATCATCACTTTCTGCCCTAGCCTTCTTCTTTGGAGGTTCATCATCCTCGACAACATGAGCATGGAACTTTCTTTTGCTGCCCTTCTTCTTCTTGCTGAAGTTGTTGTTATTATCCCTTTTGTTCTTGGGACAATCTGAAGCAAAGTGACCCTTCTCATTGCATGTGAAACATCTTAGATCCTTCTTATTCTTTTGATAGGATCTTTTGTAGCGAGAGTGCTCCTTCTTGGGCTTGCTTCTTTTAGTGTGAGTTGCGAGAGCTTGATCTTCACCTCCCATCTTTTCCCCACGAGCTACAAGTCTAGCTTCCTCTTGAGAGCATTCCTCCCATAGTTTACTGAAAGAGATCAATTTCTTTCTTGCACAGATTCCTTGAATAAAGGAGTCCCATGACCTAGGTAGGCCATTCAGAGTGGTCATAACAACTTCACCATTGTCCACTACTTCATCCACAGCTTCAAGTTGCTCCTTGATCTGAGAGACCTTGAAGAAGTAAGATTGAATGGTTTCTCCATTCAACATCTTGACCCCTTTCAATTGATTCCGCAGAGTCATCTTTCGATTTAAGTTCTTCCCTTCAAATAGCTTGGTCAAAGAGTCAAACATCTCCTTGGGTGTCTTTAGAGAAGACACATGGGGTATGAGATGGTCTTTGATAGAATCAACAATGATTCTCTTTGCCTTGACCAAGTTCTTCTTATGCAATACCTTGGCCTCTTCATCCTTCGGGATAGGGATGTCTTCTTTTATATATGAGTCCAACTCATTCTCTTCCAGGATTAACCCAATCCTATACTTCCAAGCTCGGAAGTTATCAGCCCCTTCAAGCTTATCCTCAAGCTTGGTGTGGTGAGACATCTTAAAGAGTACTTCAAATGGAAATAGAAAAGATTTAGGTCTTACCACTTGAAATGCTAAAAACTGGATCTGGTCCCAGATTAGGGTTTGTCGAAAAAACTCTAAAAATTCAAAATGTGAATTTCAATTTTCTGAAAGGATAGAAAGATGCGCTTTGATGAGTTGATCAGCCTGGTGCATTCAGAATTTGAGATCAACAAAGTTTTACCCTTTAGATTTTCCTTTTTGTCCTCCCGGGTTCACTGGGAGAGCCCTGAATTAGGGTTTGAGTTTCTCGGAGATCTACCTAGCCCAAAATCTCGATCCAAAGCTCTAAACTTCTATTTTTGCAAGGAGCTTCCAGCTGTGTCTTCAGATTTCCGAAATTCCTATTTTTGTGGAAACCCTAATTTTTAGGGCCAAATCTGAAAATTCTCATAATTGAATTCTGATTGGACAGATAGATGCGCCTTGATGAGTAGAGTCAATCTACTATACTGCTTTTCCAAAATCTATGGAGAGAAACCCAATAAACAAGAAACTCAAGTTTCCGTCACTATAAAATGTCTTCTTCTCAGGTTAGCTCTGATACCATGTTAAATTTTGAGCATTAATTCACAATACTCTAGGATCTTCACTGAGAGAATAACATATACAGTATATCAATGCATGACAATCACAATAAGCATGACAAGCATCACAAGAATCAAAAGCATGAGAGACAAGAGACACAGAGTTTCCGTGGGGAAAACCCTAAGGTGAAAAACCCCACAACTTCCTCAGAGATAGAGAGAGCAATGGCTCAACCAAAGTACAACCAAAATACACTGAGATAGTCTCCTAGTAGCAGATGATCCTACTCCTCACTAGTGCGCCACTTTCTGAGTGAGAGAGATATAACTTTCCGAATGATCTAAATAGAGATCACCTTATCTCTATTTATACTAACCTGTTTGCCCAATGACCTTATGGGGACGACTTGTCTAGCTAGGTACATCCACATTATAATATATATATTTCAGGGCCGACCCCACACATGGTGGTCTAATAAACCATCGGCAAGTACACGCACTTGCGACACTTGTCAATCCACATGACGACACTTCCTTATAGAGGAATAACACATCTCTAATAAGGGTACAATAAATATATATGAAATACATAGATGAAATACATTCCGAAGTTACATATACATCAACAATCATTGCATCCTTCCACACAAAGGGATATTTCTTCTTGTCCAATATATGCTTCCCTTCCACCTACAACACCCCAAGTATATTTGGTAGAGCAATATCTCAATAGTATCCCTTTATTAGTTGTGATATTTTAGTGGAAGATAGGCAATTGAATGCCCATATGATTCCTTTGCTAGCATCTTCAGATATATTTCATTCCATGTTTGATAGTGACTACTATGAAAAGGAAGACAAGGATATTGACATCCCACATATACCCTACACAATCTTTGAACTAATGATGGGATTTATACACCCAAGTACAATAGAGGTAACAACAAATATCACACAAGACCCTCTTAGGTTGGCTACTTAATATCTTTTCGAAGGCCTTGAATGTTTTGTGAATATTCTATTTCAAGGGTGGAGAATTTTGAAAATATATGTGAGATTGTCAAGATCTATCCTGCCACTTTGGTGGAGCGTGTGTGTTCTATCCTTTCTAGGTGCATTCCATGTAGCAGTTCAGGATGCCCAACCATGTGCTTTTGTTTACGTAGCCCATCATTCTATTGAATGCATTGTCAACTTAAGTTGTACTACCTTTCCTAAATTGGGGGGAAAGCAAGGCCACTTTCCATGTAAAATGAGAGGAACTTATATGGTACATAAGGGTGTGCCTCTTGATGGGAACAAAGGGTGTTCTTATCTAGGCATTAATAACTAACATGAATAAATAAATGCACCTTCAACCTTGAGCTATGTGCGGGGTTTTATTTAGTTATTTCCTGAGAGATTAAGGTTGACTTCTCAATTAAACATAAATGGATCCTTTGTAAATCTATATAAAGTTATTTCTAAATGAATAAAGGAAAATCAATATGTTGTATTCCTATTCTCTAACTGGTTTTCTCCTTTTGAATAAATTTTTGGCATTATTGAATTGCGCACCTCATCAAGTTCATAAGGGGGAAGACTTCCACTACTACTAGATGCCTTTGGGTTTTGGACTGTTAACCTATGTCTTGAAAACCAAGGAAGACAAGATTTTATCCAATTAGAAGCAATTTAGGGTCATAGTGTAGGACCAAAGGGAGGTTTCAGCCTAGATAGTATCCTCAAGAAGATGATTTAGCTATTTGAACTCATACACAAAGATGTGGGTTTTAATATATTAGCATAAGTGAAGGAAAAATATATGGAATATATTGATAAAACTCTCCAAATATTTGAGGTTAAACATTTCATTGACTATTATTTAATGTTGATTTGTAAACTATCATGGATGTTCCCCTAGAATAGTTCATCACAACAAATCTTACAATACTTTGCAATCTCTTCCTATGCAGTGTTTTATTTTAGATTTTTAGATTTAATATTACTAGATTGGTGCACAAAACACTAAGATAAACTGAAACTGAAATGAAAGAAGCTAAGTCAATAACACACCATCCACACAAAGAACACAATGTGTATCTTGGGAAAAACCAATACGTGAAAGACCTAATTAAAAGGTGAGGCCTATGCCTTGCTCTTTTCTTCTTGGTTATGAAATGCAAATACAAAGAAAGTGCACTCACTATGCAGTTTCCATCGACACTATGGCCTATGCATTGCTACAATATATTTTTCTTCCTTTGTTCTACTTCATTATCTCACTCCTAATGCCTTGATCTACTATGGAACAATAAACAATACAATAAGAATGGAACCCCTCCTTTCCTAGAGACAACCCAGTATTTAACATGGCTTGATAGTTGTCTAGGGCTAGGATTTACCTCAACTCTCGATTAGGATTAGGGTTTCAAAACCTCTAGAATCTTCTTGAAATTTTACATACGATTAGCATTGCAATGTGTGTTAATAATGAGTAGTGTCATTGTATCCACTCACTATCATAGTGGTCAATAGGATAGGTCAACTTGTGGTCCTCTAGATATTGGATCATTAACTTGTGTCTTGACTCTTCACATCCGAGGAAGACAATATTTTATCCAATTAGAAGCAATTTAGGGTCATACTCTAGGCCCAAAAGGTGGTTTCATCCTAGATAGTATCCTTAAGAAGGTGATCTAGCTATTTGAACTCATACACAAATATGTGGGTTTTAATATATTGGAGTATGTGGAGGAAACATGTATGAAATATATTGATAAAACTCTCCATATATCTGAGGTTAAACATTTCATTGATTATTATTTAATGTTGTTTTGTAAACTATAATGGATGTTCCCCTGGAATATTTCATCACAACAAATCTTATAATACTTTGCAATATATTATTACACGGTGTTTTAGTTTAGATTTTCAAGTTTAATATTACTAGATTGGTGCACAAAAAACTAAGATAAATTGAAAGTGAAATGAGAGAAGCTAAGCCAATAACACACCATCCACACAAAGAACACAATATGTACCTTGGGAAAACCCAATACGGAAAAATCCTAGTTAAAAGGATATGCATGTGCCTTGGTCTTTTCTTCTTGGTTATGAAATGCAAATACAAGTAAAGTGCACTCACTATGGAGTTTCCATGGACTTTATGGCCTATGCATTTCTATAATATATTTTTCTTCATTTTTTTTACTTCAATATCCCACTCCCATGCCTTGATCTACTATGGAACAATAAACAATACAATAAGAATGGAACTCCTTCCATTCCTAGCAACAACCCAGTTAACATGGTTTCATAGTTGTTTAGGGTTAGGATTTACCTCAACTCTTGACTAGGATTAGGGTTTCAAAAAATCTAGAATCTTCTTGAAAGTTTACATATGATTCGCATTGTGTGTGTTAGTAATGAGAGTTGTTGTGGTATCCACTCATTAGCATAGTGGTCAATAGGATAGGTCACCTTGTGGGAGGCATAACTTACTCATACAAACTCTAGTTGAGCTGATTTGTGTCATTGGAAAACTCTCGATGTGTAGAATAATGTCAAGAGGTTGGAAACTTTGTACCATTTAAGGCCTCAAATAGGATTTGGAATTTTTTGGACCCTAAATCACCAAGGCAAAACTTAGCCCTCAAATGGGCTCTACAAACAAATAGCTCCAACTTTTCCACCCATAAGGTACTAAAATAGATGACAAATTATATAATGATCCATTTCAAATCATACCTCCCCATTTTATTGAATTTTTTGTTCCCCAAAAGCTTGTATTGAAGTAGGTGAGGAAAAGTTTCCTCTACCTTCTCCATGGAGTACCATTTGGCCTTTCCTAGAAGTTGTCCTTTCAATCCAACCTACCAGAATTCATGTTGCCCCCATCTGGTTGTTCTTGAATTTCTTATTCAAGTTGTATATTTTTCTAATGTTGCTTTTGGTGCTAAGTCCTCTATGGTATGTAAGGCTTGCTCATCAGTTTCCGATCCAACATGGGGAGTTCATAAAGTTTTATATTTTCCACATTCACTATTGATTAAATGCACATATATGGGGTAGATTGAGAATGTATAAATTATCACCTACATTATGATCCAACACCTCAAAAGGACCATATTGTAGAGCCTTGATCTTCTTACTAGGACCATGTAGCCCTTCTTTATTCAAATGCAGCCATACTTTGTCTCCCACCTTGAATGTATTCTCAACTTTGTGTTGATCATGTAGGGCCTTATACCTTTTCCGTTACTTCTTCAATGTCTCATGTAATTGCAAATGGATCTACGTGATATTTTCAATGACTTTTCAGCCTTCAATTCTTCTCTTGTGTTGTATTCCCTCACTCCTCCTCGTTTTCCATATACAACATCTAAGGGATAAGGTGGAAAATACCCAAATCAAGTTTCAAAAGGGGACTTACTAGTAGAAGTGTGGATTGCTCTGTTATAAGAGAGTTAAATGCAAATCAAATTTTCATCTTAGGTCCTTGGGTGCTTCTAATTATAACTTATCAAAACCTAAACAAATATCTTGTTCACTACTTTTGATTGTCCATTTTTTGTGGCTGGAAAGCTACAAATATATTCAACTTGGTGCCATTTTATCCCAAAGTGTATCCCAAAAGGCACTCAGAAATATGGTATCTCTATCTGAGATTATGCTCCTTGGTATAAAAAATTGCACCTTGAACTTTTGAAGAATATTTTCTAGTATCTTGTCCCATTATGGTATTTTTACAAGGCATAAGAATGCACATCTTGCTAAACCTATCAATTACCGCAAATAAAGATTCATGTCCCTTCCTTGTTCTCGGAAAACAACCCACAAAATATATGGAGTTTCTCTCCCACAATCTAGTAGGTTGATTTATGTTACTGGGCTTGCTGGTATAGAAAATTATGAATCCTCTAATAAATTGAGCTACATATTCTTGCATTCTAAGCTAACACACGTACTTCTATAAGTTTGTAATTGTTTTCCCAACACCAAAATTCCCTACAACTTTGAGGGTGTGAAACTCACTGATAAGGTACAATCTTTCACCTTTAGGAACACGAAGTTTGTCTAACTTGTAGAGAAAACCATATTGGGGATGATAGTTAACCTTATTGTCACCTTCTTTAACATGAACTTGGCCCTATGCCTATTGAAACACCTCTTTAAAGTACTCATCTTTTGTATATGCATCTTTGTATGCATTATGGGTGAAAGGATCCATGTGCATAAGAGTTCTCAATGTTGTGGTCTTGGATGTGGGTGGCTAGGAAATCATGTCTACCAACTTATTAGTGTTTTCTATCTTATATTTTATGATTAAATAAAAATGTTGTAAAAAATCCATCCACTTGTAGCATTTGGTTTGTTGAAGTTTTCTCTATGCTTGCAAATACCGCAATTCCTGGTGATTAGCGTGGATGATGGTTTTCTTTCCCATTACATAGTGCTTCCATTTCTTAATAGCTTGAACCATAACATAAATTTCATTTTCATATGCAGGTTAGTTCAAGACTTCACCATGGAACCTTTCAACATGATAGCATGTAGGCTTACCTTCATGCATCAAGACTTCTCCCATAACATACCCACTTTCATCTACCTCCACTTTGTAAGGATTCTACAAATTGGGAAATGCAAGATGGTTCTTGATTAATCTTTTTCTTCATCTCTCCAAAATTTTTGTGTCGATCCTTTTCCCATCGAAAACTCTTGCCATTTTTTTTATGTCATGGAGCGGTTCAATGATAGCTAAAATCGAAGCTATAAACTTATATAGGTTCTATGTTTCCCCCACAAAGCTCCTAACCTCAATGACATTAGTAGGATTAGGCCACTTGATGATGGCCTCCATATTCATAGGATCTATATTGAGTCCCCCCCCATCAACCACATACCCTAAATACACCAATGATTTCTATGAAAAATCACATTTCTTAAGGTTTTCTAGTAGTTGATGCTTTTTTCAGGGTCTCTAACAACTGCATGAAACATGATATATGCTCTTCCTAGGTAGAGCCATAAAACAATATAAAAGGGAAATAATACATCATTCATCAAACACATAAATTTAGTAGTGCATTACATAAACCAAAAGGCATTACCAACCATTCATAATCTTGAAGGCAGTCTTCTAAGTGTCTTCTTCTTTAAATCAAACCTAGTGATATCTCGACTTGGGATTCAACTTGATGAAGTACTTGGCATGCTACAAGTGATCCAAAAGTCATCAATCGCATAGAGTATTGATTCTTGAGGGTGATCTTATTCAAAGATAATTTATAGTCAATGCACATTCTCCAAGCCCCATCCTTCTTAGGTACTGTGATGATAGGTAACCCATAATGTGAAGTGCTTGGTTGAATTATTCTCTACTCCATAGTTGTTGCAATTGTGTTTTCACTTCATATACTTCCATGATGGACTACATGCAGAGCCCATTGTTTGGCAATGGAGAGTCAAGCAACAATTTGATCTCATGCTCCACTTCTGTCTTAAGTGGTAACCCTTTATCCTTTTGTAACACTTCTCTATATGCCTACAAGAGATCCTCTAACTGATTTTTCTTATCTTTATTAGATCCCTCTAGAGTTTCCTTTACTTTTACCAATTCATCCCTTGGTTTAATATCTCTTAAGACTTACAGTAATACATAATTCCTACTAGAACTTATCAATTTCTTGGCCTAGATATTACGTACTAGAGAGATCTTGGATTTATCTTTGTGTGCATTGTTGATGAAGGAATTCTCATCCTTGATCAAGCAGTACTAGTTTTCTCCTCATGAAGATTGCATCCCTCGTGTACATGTAGGGGCTTCCAAACACTACACCACGCACATAAAGTGGTACTACATCTGCATCCACTTCATCATTGTAATTTGCACTTGTAGCAAATTTGATCATGCACTTCTTAGTGACCTTGATACCTTCATTAATATTTACCCATCCCAATGGATATGGGTGAGGATGGTCATGAATAGTGAATCCAATCTCAGGTTGTTCATTGTTACACAGTTTACAATTTAAAATGGCGGACGGATACTGTGTTGTGTTGGGAGAAAGTGTTCTAATATTTTTCTATGAAGTTGACCAAATATTTTTCTATGAAGTTGGTTTCTGAATCATAATAAAATAGAGCATCCATCTTTCTCTTCTTGACTTGGATCTTAATATGGAAACGTTTAGTCATCTCCTTCTCTTCCTTCGGGGAATGTTACTGAGATTCACATCCTTCCACATGTAGTGTAGACAATATTTTCATCTACATTTGATTTTATTTCTACCTATTTCCCAAATCCATGAATTGCAAATTCGTCTTCATGGAATCCTTCTTACGGTTCTTTGGATCCAGTGCTAAATATAGCTTCCAACATTTATCTTCAATGTGACCATCAATATTCCCAAATGGTTTACTCTTTAAAAACAATAAGCTTTGTATTCCCAAATGTTCCATGAGGGAGACCTGATACAGGAGAAGCATAATGGAGGGATGGCAGGTCACTTTGGAAGTGATAAAACCTTTGGATAGTTGAGCCATTTCTATTTTTGGCCAAAGATGAGGTATGAGGTTGAAAAGTTTGTGAGAAGATGTAGGGTATGTTAGCATGCCAGGGGAGAAGCCAAAACACAGGATTATACACGCCATTTCCTATTCCAACTAGGCCTTTGGATTCTGTGAGTATGGATTTCATTTTGGGTTTTCCAAAAGCTCAGAAGGGAAATGATTCTATTTTTGTAGTTGTGGATAGATTTACTAATCCTGGCACATTTCATTCCATGTTATAAGACTAGTGATTCCACACACATTGCTAACTTGTTTTTCAATGAAGTTGTGAAGCTACATGGTTTACCTAAGAGCATTGTATTTGACAGAGATGTAAAGTTCATAGGTCATTTCTGGAGGACCTTGTGGAAGAATTTGGGAGCCAAGTTGAACTTCATTTCAACATATCATCCACAGTATGATGTCCAGACTGAGGTGGTGAATAGACGTTTGGGTAACATGTTGAGAAGTCTAATTGGAGAAAATCCAAAGCAACGGGACAAAGTGTTAGCTCAAGCAGAATTTGCATATAATGACTCACCAAACCGAAGTATAGGAATGAGTCCATTCCAAATTCTGTATGGTATGCATCCAAGAGGAGTGTGTGAACTTCTTGATTTGTGTCAAATGGAGAAGAGAAGTGCAGATGGAGAAGAGTTCGCAACAAGGATTAGTGAACTACAAGATCAATTTAAAGCAAGGTTGTAGTAGAGTAACAATAGTTACAAAAAAAGAGCAGATTCCAGGAGAAGAGAGAAAAACTATGAGGTAGGAGATTTGGTTTTATCACATCTGAGGAAAAAGAGATTTCCAAAAGGAGAGTATCACAAGTTGAAAATGAAAAAGATTGGACCCTATAGGATACTCAGAAAGTTTTCAGCAAATGCCTATGAATTGGATATGCCAACAGGGATTGGTATATCACCTATTTTTAATGTTGCAGATCTATATACTTATGTGACAAATGATATAGGACAAGTGCCAGAAGTGGGAGATCTTCAGTGGCTGAAGCAGATGCCTATATCCCAACTATAAGAAGCTGAGTCTATCTTAGATACTAGAGTGGCAAAGAGTACCAAATAGAGAGACTACCTAGAGTACTTGATCAAATGGAAAGGACATCATGTAGAAGATTCTCCATGGATGAATGCTAAAGAATTGGAGACAAAGGGTTTCTCAGTAGCTGATTTACTGAACAAGGGTTCAGAATTTTAACCTTGGGATTTTGATGTAGGAGCATCGATGCTAAGCCAACAATGTGATTACGTGTTCACATGTTGTGGCTAGCAAGAGGACGAGATGTCTTGAAGTGGGAGAAAGTCTGTTTATTAAGTATTTTGAATAATTCCAAATATGTAACCGAATAGTATGTTGTCAGTTTTGGAGAAAATAGGATGTAGTGGCAATTTGATACTCCGTGCGTGGAGGTCAAGCCAGTTAGCTAGTTTGTTGACAATTGATAGTGCCTCCTTTAGTGATGGAGGAAAGTTTGTTAGTGAGTTTGTTTTATGGTTCAGTCATTCAGTTTTTGAGGGGTTCGAATGGATGAAATAAGAGGAGATTAGGAGTCAATAGGTGGAGAGATCGGCTCAGGGAGCAAGAGAGAGAGCTCTGCGTGAGGAAGAGTCGGTGGGATATTTTCCTGCATATTAGAGGAAAATACGACTATATAGATGTTTTTTCTTTCACTTAATGAAATTGGCCAGTTCTGTGTGTTAATGGTGTTACTGTGCATTTGAATGAGAGATAAGCCTAGATTCTATTAGGTAGAGCTGTGTGCAAATGTTAACCTGATATCTGTGTGAATGAGACTTTGTCTTTGTGTTTGTATGAATATTAAGAACACCCAAATCCTTTGTAAGTAGACCATTAATACGTAGCAGAGATAATTTATTATCATCTTTAGTTTCTCATCAAGATCTGAATGAAGACTGAGTTGGATTGGTCGATTCTCTGATCAATCCATGAGAAAATCGTAGAGTCATAGTCGATTCAAACAACAGAGTTTGGACGACTCAAATCAAATCCAAAAGGAAGATCGACAGCGGGGAAGCATCGATCAAGTGAATGTGCACTGGAGTTAGTGTCTCTGCAAGCCAAAGCACAGTGTTCCGCACTGATCAAAGATCAATGGACGAGATTCCATCTACAAAAGACCGACGATTGATATCGCGTTCCGCAGAAGAAAAGAGCCTGGGAGTTAACGGTTAGAGTTGTGGAAACCACACTGAGGAAGAGTCTTTGTAGAAATCTGTTTCAATAAAACACGAAAGACACACCCACAATCCATAATCCACAAGATGCGGAAGGAGCGTGCGGAAGGATTGTTGCGGGAAGGCGATTGCTGAAATATTGTTCCAGAAGAACACTGCAATTGTGGAAAGGAGTTGTTCTCGCAAGGATGTTGCGGAAGGTTAGTTCTGATTGTCAGTTCATTGTGGAAAGCCCAGTTTGGAGAGAAGGGCTGTCATTGAGAAGAATCTAGCTGGTTGCTATCTAAGGTTGGTGATCCGACTTCAAAGGATCACAATAATTCCTGGGAAGTGGGTTGGATTGGATTGTCATGTTCCCAAATTTTCCTATGGTCCATGGGGATGGTTTTAGCTTAAGTCACCTAGGCATTAATTAAATAATTAATGGATGGATGAAGGAAGCTTCCTAAGGGTGAATTTGAGGAATTAAATGGATAAGGAGGGGCCCCCATGAAGTTATTAACCCCAATTCAAGGGCTAAGGTGATTTATTAATTAATTGAGAAATTAATTAATTGGGGAATTTTTGAGGCAATTACACCATAGTAGTTAATTACTTACTGGATAATTAATTAATTGCTCAGCTAAATTATTTCTGAGTTGTATTATTGTCATTTAAATGTTTATTACTAATAAATGTGCCAAGTGGTTGATGACTTGGATAGGAAATTCGAATTGGTCAAGTAGGCCACACTTGCTTAAGTGATAAACTTCAGAAAAGCTAAGGAATCTAATGGAGACAAGTTGGCAAGGTGAACCAAGAAGGAAACTGACAAAAGCTGGAAAAATCAAACAAAAGCATAAAAGAGGAAAGCGAATAAAGTGGAATAAAACAAGAAAAACAGTAAAAAAGGAAAGTAGCAAGTGCAGAAAAAGCTCCCTAGGGCGCACTTGCCAATTCAGTGAAGGAATGCAAAAGCAGAAAGTGGAGAAAGCATAAAAGTTTCCTTTCTCCTCAGGGAATGCGCCCTCATGGCTTTGGAGTAGAATGGGCAAGTGGGTAACCTACTCTAATAGATCACCAAGCCAAGAACTTGCTTAGCAGGTCATCATTAAGTTTATAAAAGAATCCAACCAACTCCATTTGACAACTTTTGATCATTTTGTAATTTGTGAATGAGAGCTCTGATCTACTCATATGTTGAGTGTTGTGCCTCAACTATTCCTCTTGGGTGATGTGCCCCAAGGCCTTGTGAGTATCCTATGAGTGTTATGAAGGTCCAGAAAGCAATATTACAGCCAGTAACATTCAGTACAGTTCATCCATGGAGATTTAATGTCATATTAAAGAAGAGGTTACCATTGGAGAAGATTTGCCGCTAAATTTGGTGAAGGAACACTAGTGGATGAAGATAGTTATGGAGAGGTGTGCCCAGGACCTCCAGTGAACTCCATAAGATGATATTTGCAGAGATTAGTGGCTGATAAATTCCAGAGATCAAATATCAGAACCATTCTCCACTCTTCTTCTACTTCTACTACTCCCACAACTAGATTTGGAGGTGATTCCACTGAAGAAGAGAGCTAGTTGATGATGGCGCCCATTTGAAGATCAACCACTCAGAGTGAAAAAATATAAGCCATATAATATGTAGATGGACTGATATTCACTTCCAGAATAGAGCCATAGTAACTACTTTCTTCTCTTCTTTATTCTCTCACTGCCTGTAACCGAAGATTAGCCTGTGAGGCATTGTCATTTAAGAAGTAAGCAATTAATGAAAGAAGAAATGTTCTGAAAGTAATATTTCAAGTTTTTTGTGTGGAACATGTTATATCAGAGTATAAATTAATATCAAAATAGATTTTGCGGTTTCTTAAAGCAGTTTGTGAAGTTAAAATGCAAGACTAGCTAGATTGATGTCAATTCTAGACTAGTTTTACCACTTTCACTGCCATTTCCAATATAAGCACTATTTTTACATTCTGTCAGTTGGAGCAGGTCCTTAACTCACTCTAGTATCCATATCAGTCCTAGAAATAAGAATTTGGAAGCATTTAGACCCTATTTGGAAAGTTAAGAAAAATACTAGCTCAACAATCTCGGAGAGCCCAAAAAACCCAATTCTTCCCGAACTCTCCCAAGTATGCAAAAATACCTTCCTAAACATAACCAATACTCATTTTATTGATATAAACTCTGTCATTAACTCCCAGAACCCCCACTTGTCTAGTATGCATATGCCAGCTACCCAGGAATCCTCGAAGTAGGCAATCGACTAACTCTATTGTTGAAAAGTGAAAGGTACCGGTACATGGTGCATAGCGAGTCACCGATTTGAACCTTTTTGACCCACTGCTGCACCTAACCTCATACATTTTCCAGAATTATATATTCATCCCACCATCCTCATTCCTCACCTCAGTTCCCCTCACTTACCTCCTGCACTGTTCGAAGGAATTGACATAAATTTCACTAGTAAAATTTATAAAAAAAATTTGAAGTTAAGTTAATATCTTTGAATAATCTTATCAAGGATATTACAGTGGTATCAGAGCACTTTCCTTGGCTCAGCCTGTGGAAAGTTAATTTCAGTGGAAAAGTAGCTCAGCACTATTTTGAAATTGTAGTTGTGAAATTAGTTCCATGTCATGGAAGATTCAGACTTTGAGTTGTATGAGGAAGAAGATTATTTTTATGAAGAGTATGATAATTATGATGAGCAGTATGAAGAATACTGCAGACAGTATGAGGAAGAGAATCCCCAAAAAGTACCTTCCACAAGCATCTCCTGTGAGATCATGATGGGAAGAAGAGACTACGGTTATTTTGATAGCCCTATTCAGGAAAAAATTGCATGTTCCACAGTCAAAGGTCAACCTCCTATGGAAGAGTTAATGAAATATATGAAAACTTTATTGGATGCATGTGACTTCACAATAATTTTTGGATCCTCTTCAAGAAGATCCTCCAAGAATCTTCATCCTAAGACAACCAAGGAGAAACAGGACCCAAAACCCAATCATGAGATTGTTGACAAAAGGGAAGAAGAATCTACTGCAAGATTCTATGATGAGGATCTCAAGATCATCTCTGATGAGATTGGTACTGTTAGGGGTGTTGAAACATATTTAGGATCAGATCTACAAGTAGAACATAAATCAGATCCAAAGACACCACATGAGCTTCACAAGGAAGTAGATATTGACCACACATCAGTTAGATGCGAACTAGTAGAATCAGTGGTAGAACAAGGCACCATAACCCCACCCATTGAAGAGAGAAACATGATGCAAAGGTATGGACCACTTTCATATTTTTGTACTAAATTGTGTCAGGATGATGTTGCAGCCACATCAAAAGACAATTACTGCATAAGGGATTCCCTGGATGTTGAGTTTCATATCCTTGGTGATAAGGGTGAATGTAGTGACCAAGATGAATCACTAGAAGGGTGTTTGTAGGATGCCTACATGGACGGAAGAGAATCTACTAAGGAATGTTTTAAGTGTGAGGAAGCATCTACAGATGTGTACTCTCACATATATGTGGGGGACATGGAGATTCCCATTGATGAAGGTGTTGAGGGTGAAATATCCCTGGGGAAAGAAGAAGTTCTGGAAACAACAGAAACTGAAAATGAGGAATTGATGGAAGGCCAAACCACCAACCCTCCACCTCATAGGGAGGATAACATGAAACCTGGTGAGTTATTAAATTCTGATTTTTATGTGTCATTATTTCAATTTGATATGGCAACCACTTCTAGTGAAAAGTTCAGAGTGGTTGAGCTCCCTAGTGATGAGGTTCGGAATTCTGATGTAAAAAAGAAATGCAATGTGAAGGTTGGAACTTTGAGAGAAGACCTTCCTGGTATACCCAAGAGGAATGAGCAATTAATTTGCAGCCCAAATTATGTTGTTGAGGACCTAAGAGATGAATATATTGCAGCAGCAATATATGGATCAGATTTCCAAACTTCGAGTGCACTGCATAAAATCAATCCGGTGATGGAAAATGAAGGGGAGGAACATCTACAAGAACCTCATCTTCTTGCAAGGTCATTGAAGATGGATGAACAAAAGATCCAAGAGGCCCTGAAAATTCTCCATGACACTCATTGTTCAGTGTTGAGGTTGTGTTGGGAAGCTTCTTTAAGGGAAGATCAATATTTCTTTGCAGCCATGGAAAATATCCAGAAAGCAATGCCCACAATCAAAGATAATTTCTCACAGTTGCTTTTCAGATAAAAATTACATGTTTGCGCTTGTTGAATTGTTGTGGGATGCATCATGGCATGATGAAGAAAGTATTTGCAGATATGGAAAAGAGAACTATAAGCTCAATGATGAATGGATGGCCACCCAAGATTCTTTGAGAAGCACTCAAGGTGCCCTCCAAGAATCCAAGATGGACATGTTGTTGCTTCATGAAAAGTTGCAAAGATCCCCCCTACCCTCCTACACACCATTCCGTCAATTTCATTGGGGTGAAAGCATTCATGATCATATGGAGGAACTTCATGAGATGGTGGATCATGAGGATGATTTACCTTTACATGTGCTTGAGGAGTGTGCAGAATAGTTTGATGAAAACCAAGCACCTGATCATTTCCTAAGGGAACTTGAGTTGTTCCTTGGAAACAATCACTCTCCCATGGAAAAGTGGGATGAGAGCACCCAATTTGGGCTAGCCAATAATGATGAAGTTGCAGTCATAAGACTGATTACTGAAGGTTGCATACATACAAAGAAGGTTCACAGTCCTTCCCCTCATGTCATGGATTCAACAATAACAATGGGGAATGAACAGTGGGTGAAGAAGTTTTTCTTGTTGATGCCACATGTACCATAGGTGGATCATGATCTGTTCCTATGGGAGATAGATCTTATTGCAGTAGAGATGGATTATTTCAACTCATGTGAATCAGCAAGCAAGATGTCTGATTCATTCATTGGATGGATGGATAGAGGCAACACTGAAACGAGAAATCTCGTAGGTAAAAGGGTTTCTTGTTTCTGCAATAAATGTTTTATTATAACTGACATTGTCTCGAATTGTGAGCAACAACAAAGGTATACTTTGCATCCATTTGATGTCACTCATCCACATATAGATTGGTTGAAAGATTATCTGAAAAACATGAAGTATCCTTGCAAAATTTTTTCTGCTTATGGTCAAGGGAAGGTAGCTGAGCAAGCAAGTTGTCAAGATAGATTAATGGAACATTTTACTAGCAGAAGTTGGCCTATGTGGAGGGAATCCACATGCTGGGAGATCATGAAAATGCAGTTGATACTTTGGGATCCTGACATTCATGGGAGTGACAAATTGCCAAAGATGACAGGAAAATTTTGGTCATTGTAGGAGAAACAGTGGGATCCGGGAATTCTACTCAAGTTATCATGGTTGGGTTGAAAATTTTGTTCTTTGCTGGTTAAATTGCAGATATAAATTACAGTGCAATTTTTCTTCATTTTTTTGAAGGCCCAAGTTTAATTTTCAAACTGCACAGTGAATGGGGACAATTATAATCAGAGTTGGTGCAGTAGAAGCTTGGTGGGATCCTGATATTGCTTGAGGACAAGCAATCTTGGGAAGGGAGGACTGTCATGTTCCCAAATTTTCCTATGGTCCATGGGGATGGTTTTAGCCTAAGTCACCTAGGCATTAATTAAATAATTAATGGATGGATGAAGGAAGATTACTAAGGGTGAATTTGAGGAATTAAATGGATAAGGAGGGGGGCCCATGAAGTTATTAACCCCAATTCAAGTGCTAAGGTGATTTATTAATTAATTGGGGAAGTTTTGAGGCAATTACACCATAGTAGTTAATTAATTAATTGCTTAGCTAAATTATTTCTGAGTTGTATTATTGTCATTTAAATGTTTATTACTAATAAATGTGCCAAGTGGTTGATGACTTGGATAGGAAATTCGAATTGGTCAAGTAGGCCACACTTGCTTAAGTGATAAACTTCAGAAAAGCTAAGGAATCTAATGGAGACAAGTTGGCAAGGTGAACCAAGAAGGAAACTGACAAAAGCTGGAAAAATCAGACAAAAGCAGAAAAGAGGAAAGTGAATAAAGTGGAATAAAACAAGAAAAGAAGTCAGAAAGGAAAGTAGCAAGTGCAGAAAAAGCTCCCCAGGGCGCACTTGCCAATTCAGTGAAGGAATGCAAAAGTGGGAAAGTGGAGAAAGCATAAAAGTTTCCTTTCTCCTCAAGGAATGCGCCCTCATGGATTTGGAGTAGAATGGGAAAGTGGGTAACCTACTCTCACAGGTCACCAAGCCAAGAACTTGCTCAGTAGGTCATCATTAACTTTATAAAAGAATCCAACCAACTCCATTTGACAACTTTTGATCATTTTGTAATTTGTGAATGAGAGCTCTGAGCTACTCATATGTTGAGTGTTGTGCCTCAACTATTCCTCTTGGGTGATGTGCCCCAAGGCCTTGTGAGTGTCCTATGAGTGTTATGCAAGTCCAGCAAGCAATATTACAGCCAGTAACATTCAGTACAGTTCATCCATGGAGATTTAATGTCATATTGAAGAAGAGGCTACCATTGGAGAAGATTTGCAGCTAGATTCGGTGAAGGAACACTAGTGGATGAAGATAGTTATGGAGAGGTGTGCCCAGGACCTCCAGTGAACTCCATAAGATGATATTTGAAGAGATTAGTGGCTTCTAAATTCCATAGATCAAATATCAGAACCATTCTCGACTCTTCTTCTACTTCTACTACTCCCATAGCTAGATTTGGAGGTGATTCCACTGAAGAAGAGAGCTAGTTGATGATGGCACCCATTTGAAGATCAGCCACTCAGAGTGAAGAAATATAATCCATCTAATCTGTAGATGGACTGATATTCACTTCCATAATAGATCCATAGTAACTACTTCATTCTCTTCTTTATTCTCTCACTAATTGTAACCGAATATTATCCTGTGAGGCATTGCCAAGCAAGCAATTAATGAAAG
Source organism: Larix kaempferi (assembly GCA_027924585.1). NCBI lineage: Eukaryota > Viridiplantae > Streptophyta > Pinopsida > Pinales > Pinaceae > Larix > Larix kaempferi. The sequence continues at coordinate 2,342,345 of BSBM01000070.1, forward strand.
AAGAAATGTTCTGAAAGTCATATTTCAAGTTTTATGTGTGGAACATGTTATATCAGAGTCTAAATTAATATCAGAATGGAATTTTTGGTTTCTTAAAGCAGTTTGTGAAGTTACAATGCAAGACTAGCTAGATTGATGTCAATTCTAGACTAGTTTTACCACTTTCACTTCCATTTCCAATATAAGCACTATTTGTACATTCTGTCAATTGGATCAGGTCCTTAACTCAGTCTAGTATCCATATCATTCCTAGAAATCAGAATTTGGAAGCATTTCGACCTTGTATGGAAAGTTAAGAAAAATACTAGCTCAGCAATCCCGGGAGAGCCCAAAAACCCCAATTCTTCCCGAAATCTCCCAAGTATGAAAAAATACCTTCCTGAACATAACCATCACTCATTTGAATGATATAAACTCTGTCATTAACTCCTAGAACCCCCACCTGTCTAGTATGCATATGCCAGCTACCCAGGAAGCCTCGAAGTAGGCAATAGACTAACTCTATTGTTGAAAAGTGAAAGGTACTGGTACATGGTGCATAGGGAATCACCGATATGCACCTTTTTGTCCCACTTCTTCACCTAACCTCATACATTTTCTAGAATTAAATATTCATCCCACCATTCTCATTCCTCACCTCAGTACCCCTCACTTACCTCCTGCACTGTTCGAAGGAATTGACATAAATCTCACTAGTAAAATTTATTAAAAAAAATTGAATTTAAGTTAATATCTTTGACGAATCTTCTCAAGGATATTACATGGATTTTGGTCATTCCCTCCTGCACCATTATGTTTTGGGAAAAGAAATGATCATCCACAAATACCACAAGCCTCTTTAATTCATGCGTGCGTAGGGAAAGTTGAAGAATAGACACCATCAGAAGTGATCCACATGCCTTGAAAAATTCCAACTAAAAATTAAAGTAAAAGAAGATAATACTTCATCTAGGATCGATTTGTGCAAATTTGGGTTGAAACTGAAAAATTTCGCTAATGGACCAAAATAATTAATCCTCCATTTGAGGGTGAAAGAAATGGAATTTTAAGTAGCGAAAAATTGAAGACCTAAGTATTTGTAGTTTTTGGCATTATATGGGTTGATAGAATTACAATGGTGGTTCATTTTATCAAATCAAAGTTTATATGTGAAATTTATGGCCTCAACAAGGTAACACTCCAAATATTCCTTGTATCAACATATCATCTCACCATAAGTTGAATATGGGGAGTTAGTAATGTGCGTGGATCCACTAGGGGTGGCATGCACATGGCATATCCTTTATGATCCTATAGAAAACACGAAAGCCAATTTTTCATGGGGATAGGGAATTACAACTAACAACAAGGTAGAGGAACTAGCTATTTGCAAATGTATTGATATCCTTAAAAAACATGGGGTGAGGTAGACAATGGTAATAAGATATTCTAGTGTTTGTTGTCATATGGGACTCTACATTTACCTTCTAACATTGGAATGAGTGTAAGAATGTTTACTTTTATTGTAGAGTTTTATTATGAATTTGTAATTAATCTATTATTATTATTGTTTTAAATGGTTTCTAACCTATGAATGTGAGATTATAATCAGTAATTCAAATACAAGCTTACCTTGTTTCAATATTGGTTATTTACATAATTCTATTATTAAAACACAATAAATTATTTTTTGTTTTGATGGTAGATACAATTGTTGGTTTCATATTTATTATATGTTCTTAAAAACCTAGCTAGGTGTTTAATCGTAGGATTATACCATGTTTTAGATCTGAGAATTGCATTTAGAACTTAGAATTTAATAACTCAATGAAAAATCCAATATTGGTATCCATGCTATTAAACTGACATAGTTTACTATCCTAATCAGAGAGAAGGACAATTAGGACTTAGCTTCAGGTGAACTCTCTTAGTTTGACAACAAGGTAAATTCCATTCCTTACACCCATCGATGAAGTAGCCAATTTGGAAATGTCTACTTTTGATAGAAAAAATTGTGTTCATAGACTCATAAGTCAATAAATATCAATTTTAATCAAGAGCTCGTGATCACCACTGAGTCTATCATGATGGACACCAACCAATATGGTCTTACATTGGCTACTTATACAGGACTTGCAATCGCACATGCCAGTATTAACAAAGTAGTATATGTAGATAGGGAAATTCACATTGTTGCAAAACCAAGTAGACTGTTATAAAACTAATCATTATAATGTTTTAGAGTTCATTAATTATTCCTTTGAAATTCAAAGTGAATTACATAATGTACAAAGGGAATTCCACCAAAGAACTTAGCACCTAAGTATAGAAAGAGCTAAGATATTTCAAATGCGTGGAATCACATTTAGGTTCAGAGATATTTTGTGAGCAAGAAAAATTGTAGTTTGAATCCATCAAATGGTGGCCCACTCTATCTTGTGGATATTCCTACAAAATTCCCCTCATTAAATGAGAATGCTTTGCTTGATATTGAATATGGAATCATATATTGGAGGGATTATACCCATAATGCATTAAAAGGAGTTCCATAAAAACTTTAAAAAAATTACCACATCCCTTCATTTGGATAAAAAAATAGTCGTTTCCCTTTAGAGGATGTATTGAAGGCCCTTGAACACAAAATTCAAAAGAAGAGTCATGACATTCACTCGCTTTCTAGATTAAACAAGGCATGCAGAAAGAGTTTTGTTGAAGACCCAACTAAGGATATTACAATAATTAAGACCTTGATTCCAAAGTTACAAAAGATTGAATAAAGAATAAATCAAAGTATAGCTTTGTTCAAAGATCCTTTCAAACAACATCATTTGTCTAAAATAAAACTTGTCAAAAAAATTTAAGGGATGGAAAGCTTATATTGAAAAATATAGAAAAGAAAAGCACCAAGGATACACTAGCCAAGTGGATTATACCAACCATCAATGGAGGAGATGAAGTGTTTTGAGTCTGCTACCCTTTTGCATAAATAAAGTGGATGCTAAAATGAAAGGTAGCTTTGCTTGACACTGTAAATTATTTCTATTTTATTGAGAAGCCAATTCAAATTAGGAAGTGGATATTGTAAAGAAGATGTATCCAAAAAATTATTATACTCTTCGTAGGAAACATTTGACCTATATGCCCTTCTCTATATCTCCAATAAATAGTAGTAAAATGAGATGGAAGAGGTGCAGTAATAACATGTTCATCATTCTCGGTATCATCCTAAAAATACACATTAATGATACTATTATCACTTATATCATCATCACTGTAAAAATCAATATCATATTAACAATCATACATTTTATTGACAATTCCCATTGAAATAGATAAAAACTAACTCAATGCAATAACTAGTGAACAAAGTTCCATGAGAATGTTGCAGAGAAATAGTTTTAAAACATAAACATTTAAAAAAACATCTAAGTCTTTCAATATTCCATCAATATACTTTTCAATACAAAATTTTAAAGTTGAAAAATTGTACAATGTCATTTTGATGCATTGTTATTGTATCCTAGTGGAATCTTTAAGGGATGATCGACTACATGTCCTTGTTTTTTAAGAGGAATTGACCTAGAAAAACTGTAGTCACTAACGATTCATCTTCAACAAACAATTTTTTAATCATAACTACACAAACATATCATTTTGTAATCCTAGACATGAATCTTAATGTCACTAATTTCGTCAACAAATATACAATTTGCATTTTTGAATTAATTTTTTGAGTTGTTAATAAATCTTGCAATGTTTCCATGTATGCATGGAATTCCATCCATTGATACATATTCATTTAAGTTTCTTAATAAATTCAAACACATAGTATAATTAGACATAGAATATTTGAATGATGTTAATCTAGCAAAATAATTTCATCTATAATGAGGTCCACAAAAATTTACTAATGTAACATCTCCCATAATAATGAATGAATACACACATTTGACATGATATATAGGCCTAAGGTTTTAATATCCTTTGCTTTAAAAGGGGAAATCATGAGACTATAGTCACAATATGAGAAAATCCTCCTATAGGAGGAAATTCCCTAGATGCAAGCCAAGATCCATATGTGGATCTATTGTATGGATCTTTATGTAGTTTCACCAAGTTGCCTGGGAGTTATGCATCACCAACTCCTTCAAAAGGTATTTTTTAATCGGTAAAAGGATTGGATAGTTTTGTATTATTAAAAAAAAATTACTCCTAGTGACTCAACCACCATTTGAACTCTTTGAACTTGAAGAATACGAGGAACCTAAGGAATATTTAGCATCCAAGGAATCTTTACATGGTTTCCTTAGAATGCATTTTTTCCTAGATGAGACATTGAGGAAAGGATTAATCCATATGCACTCTATAAGACCTATGAGGTTTGCAACAACAATAGGGGGAAAAAGTCCAACAATCATAGGGAGTCCATCATGTCATTAATGTTCCATTACAATATATCATCTAATATTATTTATTCCTTTGAAATGGAAACAACCACATGCCAGTGATACTTCATTACAAATTTGCAAAGGATCATCTAGTACATTTACCTCTAAATTTTTTGCTCTACTAGAAGATGGCATATCACAATTTGTTGGAAAAAGTTGATCTCAAGTCACACTAGATCTTGATCGGGGTCTTTATTGTATGTATTCTAATTAAAATCCTTCAATTTTTTATTCAAATATAAGAACAAACTATGTAAGATTAGAAGGTTGGGAATTGTCACTATTTCTTGCAAATAATGTAACATACATAGAAATCTTAATCACATAATTGGTCATCATGGAAACCTTTATCATAAATTAATAAATTACAATCCTCAATTTATTAATTTATCTTTATGATAAATTAATAAATTATTAATTTACATACAAAAATTTAATTTAATAAATTATTGTGAGTCATATTTTTCTTCCCCATCTCTCCTTCTTCTTCTTTCTATTCACCTATCCGCTTTTTCTTCCCCTTTCCTCCTTTTCTCCCTCTTCCTCCTTTTGTTTTCCCCTACTCTCCCTCTTCCTCTTTTCTTCTCACTCCCCCCACCCTCTTTTCTTCCTTTTCCTCTTTCTCTTATATTCCCTCCTCCCCCTCTTCCTTTGATTTTACTTTCCCACTCTCCCTCTACTATGGTAAGATAATCCAAATACTTTATCATTAAATTATTATTAAATCATAAAAAATGTATCATTACTATTAATTTATTATTTTTTTTCATTAAAATATAACATAACTTACTAAGTTAATAATCCATAATTCACTAAGGTAATTAGCTATACCAAAATAAACCCCACCTCTCTCATGATGAGAGTAATTCTATTACCTCTACAAAATCCAATGGAACTCCTAAGATAACTAGGGAATAGTTCAAGAAACTAGAGGATAAAGGTATTATGTAATATTAGTGTGCCTAACAACTAATAAGCACAAAAATGCTATAATGGTTAGATTAAATAGTCACAATCGTTAACCCAATGTTAGTTATCTTGGTTAACACTACTAATATCCAATATATGCTAGGTACCATTGAGATTATTATGCTTCCATGTATATTTTAATTTAATTATGTAGGCTAGTTATCAATGGGATTCTTATACCTACCAATTAGTAGTCTTGATACACGCTATATTCAAACTCTATAATATCCCTAGTAGAGCACATAATTGAAACTCCACTAACATTTAGGATAATAGACAACCCTTTGTTGTAGCCTTGCATTGTAGGTTGAAATACCACCATATAGCTATGGGCCTAAGACCTTAGAAAAGGGGAACTTGGTGTTTCAAATTCAATTTTGACCATGTAAATAATGAATACAATAAGATTTCTAAAAATGCACTGTGAAATATTTTTGACGATAGTCAATACAGCTTGTTCTTCCATCCCTACTAACCTCTCTTTGGTTGCATTTTGAGTTGGACTTATATTATTCTTCACTGATAATTTTGCTAGAAGATATTCCAAAGAATATGGTAAATGGATGCCATACTATAAATTCCTCATACCAAAATAAAATCACACAAATTAAGATACCATAAAGATCGGTGATAGAGTTCAATTCAATGGCTACTTAGACACCCACATTATTAGTGATTTTTCTTCACTAAAAAAGGTAATTATAGCCTTATTCAAGTTCCTTAAAAATTTAATCTCCCTATTCCTTTTCATGCTTTGAAAATCCTTGTGAACAACTTTGTAGATACTATGAAAATTTGAATGATTCTCAATGTGGACAAACACCATTTATTTTACATTAAATTATTAAGTGTGTGCCTTTTGATGTTAAATTTTTCGTTGTTTTCTTGTTCACACTACAAGGAAAAGGCCTTGCAGTGGAGGTTATAAAGGATGTGCCTCTAAAAATAGCCCAAATATCCCTTTGTAGCAAAGGTCACTAGCGGAGGCGAGCAGGCAGAGGTTTTAGTGGATGTTTTTTCGGTGCATTTATACATAGAAAAAACACCGGCGAATATAAGACAAGAACGCACCTATGCTGACATAAATCATGTGGAACCATGGCTAGAAACACCATCAAGCAAAAAAGAACTAAAAATTTACAATCAACGTGTTAACATTACTCAAGCGCACCAATTCGTAATCGATTTGAAAACACTAAAGTAGGGTAAACGGCTAGTGGAGGGAACCAAATTACAGTAATTTCCTATTTTTAATTTTCATTTTCACTGCAGTAGTTATAAATAATAGCACAAGGGTGTTCAACATTACGGCACACCGTATTAGGGTTAAAAAAATACCTAATAAAAAAACCACAAATTAGAATTTTTTTTTTTAAATTTACATTTATGGTGCCATTGTTCTAACCAATTTCACCAGGGCGTTCGAGGTTCGAGTGCACCATAAAGTGTTAAAGATTTTTTTTTGTCAAAATAGAAAAACCTATTGGATTAATGTTTTATTTTTAATTTCCATTGTCGGTGTGGTTGTTTTACATAAATGCACCGGGATGATATAGTTTTAGGTGCATCGCCCTAGGGTTAAAAAGATTGGAATTCAAAAACAATATATTATATTAATTTTCTATCTTTAATTTATATTTCCGGTGCAGTAGTGCTAACTTACCGCACTGGTTCATTTAGGTTTCGAGCACACAGTAATTAGGTTTCGAGCACACAGTAATAGGGTTAAATAAAAACATTACCGAATTAAAAAAACCATTTTTACCATCTATGCAGTGCGTTTGACCCCCTGAGCACTAGTGTCGTACATTCCCTTCTCAAATTCCCTACCATCCCTGCTCTATGTGGTGGCGTTGCTTGCTTCCATTTCTTTCTATGTGGATTTTGAATTTTTCCAAATGTTGGAAAAAAATTGAAATTTGGTGTACATCGCAACCATGCTTCCCCGACATGAAAGGGACTAGGTAAAGTCTTTGTTACCTCCTAATTTGAGTTTTTAGCATATTACAATTTCAAATTGTGCTTTATTTTCCCTTTATTTAAAAAAAAATCAATAAACTTGCGTGGTCCATTCGACCCATTCAACTCCCACTTCCTTACGATGCACCCTATAAATTTACAGGGTGCACTGTTGCTGGTGTGTTTGTATGTGTATTGCACCATATTTACGGTGCATTATAATGTGCATAACACATGGATTAACTAAATTTATAAAAAAACACAAACTTAACCAGTTCACATTGTAAACAAGAACATACCAAATGGACAATGCGCTCACATGTAACAGGAACATTGTTATCCCCATAAAAATAATAAAATTCACAAAGTGTTGCTCCTACTATGATTTGCTCTAACAATACTTGGGAACGGTGTATGGATTGATGATGTGTCCTCAATGCATATGTGCTCCCTATTGATGGATGCACCACAAAACTAAATACATTTTAAAAAATCACAATGTTATCTAGTGCATGTTTTTATACATGTCTGCATTGATGATTTGGTGCATTGACGTGTACAACGTGCACCATTATCACATAAAAATTATAAAACCCACAAAGAGCTTCTCCTACTAAGGAGTACTTTATTAATAATTGTGCACCATAAACAGTGCGATGATGTGTCCATAATGTACCTGTGTTTCCTGTTAATGGATACACTGCCAAACTAAACATATTTTAAAAAATTACCACGTTAACTGGTGTGCTTTGTTAACATGTCCACACCAATTATTCAGTGCGCTGACATGTAATAGGTGCACTGTTATCCCCTAAAAAATTATAAAACCTGCAAATAGATGCTCCTACTACAGTGCACGCTTTTAATATTTGCGCACTGTCAACAATGCGATTATGTGTCTGAAATGCACTGATTTTCCCTATTGATGGATGCACCACCAAATTGTACATATTTAAAAAAATCACCACGTTAATTGGTGCAGTTTCGTAGCATGTCTACACTGGTTATTCGGTGCGCTCACGTGTAATAAGCGCATTGTTATCCCCATAAAAAATATAAAACTCACAAAGAGATGCCCCTACTACGGTGTGCTCTATTGATATGTGCATATGTTTATGGTGCAATGACCTGTCCTCAATGCACCAGTCCTCCCTAGTGATGGATGCACCGCAAAACTAAACATATTTTAAAAAATTCACCATGTTAATTGGTGCTCTTGTTTTAGTGTAGCACACTGTTCGCAATGCTTTTGTGTTACAAGAGCACCGTGCATGGTGCATTACTGTAATTTAGGTGCATCACTTGTCAAATTAATTTATTTTGATAAAAAAATATTTTTGATGTTAATAAATAACATGCTCATTTAATGTTTTTTGTGTGTCTATTTCTTATATTGATCGATGTTATATGTGAATCAGAGACATTAGCATCGAGAGGTCAATCAACAACATTAAGTACGAGTTGACTAGTACAAATTTGTGCACGAGTGGGAGGCCATAGAGAGGGAGAGGGATTTGTACCCTTATCCCATTAGTCATCAGACGTGAGACCTCTTGATGGTTGTCGGCCTCCTGAATTTCTATCAAGATGCTACACCCCTCAAGGGGAACTCTTCTTTGTTTCCGGAGTTGATGATCTGTTGTTGGGATCATCATAGGAAATCATTCGTGTTGGTGTCAATCAGTGGTTCCAACCCATTGATGAGTAAATTTACTTCATCATTAGGCTATCCAGGAGAGGGGAGGATTTTCCCTAGTTCCTTGACGTGCAAGTTGGTGTTGCAAAAGAGATTCAACTCGCTTACTCTTAGATATATATCAGATACTAGGTCATTGATCCCGTTGATTTTCAGGTGCGTGATAGAAAGCCATAGATTTATTATTTTGGTATAGAGGAGGTTAGGTGCCTCTTATTGTTGGTGACTACCTTTGTGCAACTCACCAGTGATGGGAAACACATTAGTTTCCAATTTTTATTTATGTATATTATTTAGTGCGGAGACCTAGATGCATTAGGTGGTCCACCATTTTTCTGTGGCGGTTTTGTTTTGTTTTGGGTCGATGTCGTGCACAAATTGATGGGAGGTTCAAATTCCCTTTCCTGCATACCCGATTACCTGGAAAATACGTGCGTGCTAATCTCCCTGAGTGTTTTTCTCGGTGTATTGATTTGCCAAGATGGCCAAATGGTTAACTCAGTTGGTTTTAGGAATCCTAGTGGTGTCTCCCGATATATGCAAGGTATGTGGGAGCTCAAATCCGTAGTGGTGTTGTCTAACGCACTACCGTTCGGCAAGATACCTTTCGATATACTACCGAGTACGTGATACACCCTTTGATATATGCCAAGTACGTATTATGGTACTTGGTGGGTACGTGAAGGAGCTCGATATATCGATAAGTACGTGGAAGACTACAATACCCTTGGGATACAGTGCTGGAAAATAACGACAGCTACCACGCTTAACAACACAGGAACACGTCTCTAACTTACACACAAGTTGCTATAAAATTTTACCTAGTTCTACCATTAATTTTATCTTGGACGGTTAGGTGAATGCATGGAGTGAGTACATAATCAGAAAAATAATGCAAGGCCTAGCTACATGCACAAAATATTCTTTTCTTTTGATGAACTCTAACTATGGGAAGGAGAAATCTTTTTCTTTCCAATGAGATTTCCAAAACAACACAATGCAATAATTCCCAATTCAAACAAGTTTGACTATAAAAGCATTCTATTCATTTTTGTGCGAAAACATAAAAATCACAACACTACTAATCCAAATCAAGACATGTTTTTCCTTTTCTTTTTCTTTTCAAAGCAAAATGACACTAGGTAATGAAAAGAGAGAATTCTAAGATGGAGTATGCAAGCTTTTCAATTTCACTTTCAATGGCCTAAAAGCAATAAGAATTAAAAATGCATCTATCTTTCCTTAACATGGAACTAATTTTGCAAAAATTGAAAAGTATACTTTGGATTTTTCGAGAAAATGAGAAACTCATAATTCAAGAAAAACACAAGCGATCACACACTCATTCAATTTTTCCAAAAGATGCATAAGAAAAACATTCCAATGCACGAACAATTTTCTACAACAATGCTTGAGAAATGATGGAAAAGAAGCACTTTTAACTTTTCAATGGATGCATCAAAAGATTAACTTGATAACAACTACGCTTTCAGATGTGAATGACTGAAAAGAAAACACTACTTGCAGCAATTAGTACAGTTAGAAAACTCAAGAGAAGGCAAGCACTCAATCAGGCTGAAAGACAGACAAGACTCAAAATCAGACAGTAGCAAGCAAACCAAGCAAGAAAAGCTCAAAAAATAATCTGAATGAGGTCTGGGAGCTGATCTAATGGGGTAACTAGATCAGTTAAGGAGAGGAGGGAATGCAAGGGTGAGCAGATGAAGGTGGAGGAGACAAGAGTATCCACCACTACCGATTCTCAAACTTGTCCAAGACGGAACCCAAAATCAATCCAAACAAAACCAAACACTCAACACACAAACCAAAGATGGGATCTCTAGATGGATCTTGTAGCACAGAGGGAGTTCATATAGCAAACCAAAGATCAGATTAAAAAATGGAGAGGGGATGCCTGCATGCCAAATTTGACAAATTGGCGCACTCTGTGCTTGTACACAGTGCGACGTTGCAATTCACCAATGTGGGGAGTGCGACGGTGTCGCAGTATACCAATGAAAGGACTATGACAAGTGGCTAACAGACAAAGAACAGAGACTAGAAATGACACAGTGTCGCTCTGTTTTCACTAAGCAGGTGCGATAGGCGAGATCTAACTTAAAAAATTAATCAAATCTCCAAGCAATGAACTATGAAATGGTTTGAAAATGAGTATTACAAACTCAGAGGAAGCATATCAGAGTCTTCAAGATGAAGATATGATAGTGAAATCAAATCAAGAAGCAAATGAAAAATAAAATGGCTTGTGACAAGTAATCAACTGAAAAGTAAATTTCAAATTGACAGCTACAGAACAAGATGTAAATCCCCCGTATGGTCGCCAAATTTGTTTCACGGACAATATACCGAGAGCGGACTCAAGGCCTAATATCCCTAGCTTAACGTAAGTCTAGAAAAAATAAGACAGAACATAAAATACTTTCCTAGATCGTATAGAAATACAAATGAAAGAGTAGATTGTTTACCTTAGATTTTTAGATCCCTTTCTCCTTCGTCGATCCAATGCTCCAACAATGCCAGATTGCAGGTAGCTAAACCCTGTTGAACATGTAACAGACCACGAGAAGTGAAAGCATATATCTCATATGATAGATCTAAGCTAACAGTTAAGGAGGAAAAATCTAAACATCATCAAGGAGACAGCATTTATGGAAAGCAATTATATTAAATGTATTGAAAAGTGGAGAAGTACAATAGAAAAGAGGATTACAACCATTGCCTTAACACTGCAAGCTCCTCTTAACAAGCCATGCCAAAGCTCCTAGAGAGAAGTGGATGTTCCCCAAGCTAGAGTGTTAGATCTATTGGGCTTAATTTCACCAGCATAAGAGTACCATAGACTTCCTCCCCTTGGGATGGGAGTGAGATTCATTTAAATAGGACTAAGTGGATAGGGTATGGATAGGATAGGTTAAGATATGATAGGAGAGGCTTAAGGGATCCTTCCAAGGTCTTATGAATCAAGTGCTAGCTCTCCCAGGAGGTTAGGGATAGGGTCCAAGTCAGCAAGCTTCGAGAAGGGGCTCGAAGGGCTATTTTTGTCTATAAACTGACATCGGCGCACCCTACAGTAGAGCAAGCTACGACGTCGCATGCTGCATGAGTGCAACCTGCGACGACCTCTCAAAACCTAGTACAAATGGGTACAAATCCTTCCAGGTCAATCACTCAGTCAAGGTAACTCCAGGGGTGTATACACTGAATCTCATGATGGGAAGATTTTAGGTGTAACAGAATGCCCCCCAAAGCATGAAGTTGTTGAAGATAGATAAGTGAAGTGCTTTGATAGAAGGAATGGCAATGGACTTGTCGGATGATGTACGCTGCTGCAGTATAATTGACTCTGAGTACACAGTCTCAAATGACTCAAAACATGGCGCCGACCAATACAATGCAGATTCATGGTAGTAATGACCGAATGAACACAATCATGGCTACTAGACACAAATGTAGATCCATGATGAGATGATAACAGAGCCACGACCAATACAAATGTGGATCCATGTGATATAACTCAATACAAACTCCATCGCAACCTAGGTAAAATATGACTTCCCGAGGTCTTCAAGCTGAACCCGCAATGATACTAATCTATCCATGTGATTACAAAGGTCTTGACGCCGAACATGGTAGAAACCACTTGATTACTGATCATTGATGTAAACCGTTAACAAGGGCGAGGGAGATCACCATTAATGCCAATGATTCCCAAGGTATCACAGTACATATCACCAAGCGTGAATAAGTGAGTTGAAGTCGAACGCAAGATGAAATATTTCAATCAAGAGTCGATAATGTAAACTCATGTTGAAAGCGAGGTAACCTACCATTGAGGCATGCAGGGCCAAGGTACTTGGTTGGTTTCTAGATTCAATCCTCGGATGATGAGTTGATGTTGACAAGGACGAATCCGTCGAAGGAGGGCCATGATGAATCCCCCATCAATCGACACGAAACACGACAAAAGATGTGTAGAGTAGATTGAATGGTATAGTAACATGCAAGACTGACAAAGAGTAAACTGTCATGGTGGCAGGTATACTGACTGCAGCTGATAAATGGCGGATGTACTCTTGAACATGGGCATGGCATGAATTGGAAGTATTGACATGACGAGTACAACACTAACTACTAATGCAACTGATGAGGGAATCTTTTTTTGAATGACTCAAAGGAGTAACAAGACTCAGGGAGTACGTAAAAATCGAGGACAAACGGATGACCTAAGTACAGTATGCAAATGTAGATGAGTGCCATGTTCAAGAATGACTACCTACTGCCACTAACAAAGTGTGTAACATAAAAACTTTCCTTTTTCCCCATCATGAATGATGAGTGCCTCATGTGTTTTTTACGAGCTTGATGAGGGTAACCAGATGCTTGGTATAGCTCATCTTATAGATGAGTCCAATCCCAAATATTTTCCAAACCTGCGATAGGAGGGGTTTGTCCCATGGCGGGCCCTTCAATGTAAGATTTTAACAAGTCCATAGAAGGTAAAATCGGTCGTCATTTCATGTTTAGAGAGTTTGAAAAGAACTAAAGAAGACTCCAATGGTCCTTTTTTGTAAAGTTAGCCTCGTCGCCCGAAAAAGGGTAAAACAACGCGGGAGAGGACTCTTCCAGTCATGATTGGCTGGAGTATACCTTTTTCATAAGTAGTGCCCCCTGGTCCGAAAAAAGGGTAAACTATCACCAGGAAGATGACCATTCAAATACTTTAACAAGCGTGAACGCGACAAGTTTGCTTGGCAATATTTTCATTTTTCGAGAGCCTAAAAAGAGATTAAAGGTAGACTCCGGGGAGTATCCTTTTCCGTGGGAGTTTAACGAGCCCGGAAAAGAGATAAACCGTAACTTGGTACTTATTCTCATAGTTCCAAGAGCACGAGAACAAACGAAGAGTAAGCTCATCATCATAAAATAATTACAATCTAATCGTTGCAAAATAATGACAAAACATTCAAGGGATTTTTCCATGCTTGAGATGACCATTGTAACGTGAGAAACAACACGAAAGACCACTTAACAACTCCTGCACACTTGGAAACTAGGTACGTCAAATAATTAATCGATATTCCAAATATGATCAAAGATGATTAAAACTATAGCAAATGACCTAAAAGCATCAAATATTTGAAAAAGGAACATTCTATTTCATTTATAAATAGAAAAATGGGTCAAATATATTCACCATTGTTTCATTTGCCAATTTGGGAGAAGAAGTGCCAATTTGGAGCCAAAACTTCACTTGTCAATTTCGGGAGCTACGAGCTGCCATTTCACCCACCGTCTGGAGCAAGTAAGCCTAAACTTCATCCAACAAAATTGTAGTGGATTACATTTTGATTTTAGGTCCATTTTTTAGGTTTTTTGATGGATTTGTGGAGGGCCATTGCACCCTCGGCTTGTCGCAGTCTGCCCTTTTGGGAACTGCGACAAGACCGACTAGGCGCAAGTCCCGAAAACATGGAGTGCGACATCATCGCACTATGTGCAATAGCACAGTGCGACGATGGAAACGCATACCCCAACCATCAAATTAAACCCAAAGAGTGGACATTTTGTGGTTGAAGTGAGGTCTAACATTGTTTAAATTCCCACCTTGGCAGGTTGATAGCAAGCAACATGGTATTAGGGTGGCGGGAAAGAGAACACGAGGTGGATGATGTTAAAGCTGCAAATGATCCACAATGCGTGAATGCCTTGAGAAACTGCGGTTTGCTCAAGTTATTCGAGATTCAGGGCATGAGGGCCCAAATCCCGCTGCTGTCACATATGCTTCGGTGTTGGGATGCGGCCCAGCAACACTTTGTGATCGGTGAGAACATTCTCACTATAGATGTTGAGGACATCTATTTTTTACCGGTTTGTCCCGGAGAGGGGACCGTGTAGTTCTCACTAGATCACGAGCTAGTGATCGCACTGTTGACGACATTGTTGCACACTATTGTACTGCTCATGCTCGATCCTCAAGTGGGAAGATTCCCATTAAGGATGTTGTAAACCGCCCACTGCGTGCCATATTGTTCACTATCACTAGAGTGGCGGGGAGACAAGCCCCACACATGGCCAATCGGACTCAGATGCTCTATGCGGAGGACTGCATGTCCCCCAAGATCTTCAACTGGTGCGAGGGTCTCCTTGTAAACATCCGAGCTCAGCTGACCAAGTGTCAGCGGGGAGAGCTCAAAAAATTTGGATATGGATCGATAGTGATATCATTCCTCTTAGAGTGGATCCCCCTCTTGCGCCCACAGGTACGACTGGATGACAGGGATCCTAGGGATCCTCACATGCTTACATGGGTAGAGGTGATGACCCGCCATGGTGGGGGCCCTATCATCAGCTTTGGTGTCGAGTTCTTCAGCTGGCTGGAAGGCTAGTTTCTTATGGTTGAGGACTACTCGTACAGCGGTATGGATTACAGAGAGGATCCTGACTTAGTGCTGCCCGAGGGTACAGCATGGGGAGACATCGGTAAGAACAAAACCCTTGTATTTTTTATTTTTGTATATTTATGAATTTTTTGTTGTAGTGCTGACAAGTATATAACATGTGTGTACAAATGTCGGTCCCATACGGCCCATAGGAGTCTCTCTTCTGGCGAGGAGAGATAGAGGTGGGGAAGAAGTTGTGACCCCAGGTGCTCATGCTGCCATTGTGGAGACGGAGGATGTGTATAGGAACTTGTCCCAGTAGATAGTGGATGTTCCTGAGCCAGCAGTAGATGACTTACCGAGACCTATGCAGAGGTTCGAAGTTGGAGCGTCTGTATGCTTCAACGCCTTACTCCGTAAGGTAGCGAGGACAGTGGAGTGCTTCCATTCTCAGCGACAGAGAGCTATCCGTCCCAGGGGTGTATGAGCTAGGCGTCAGGCCTGATAACGTTATTATCCTTGTACTGGGAGCTTAGAGGCCTCATATTTTGTACTACTGAAAGCTACGAGGCTTCATATTTTGTAGAGACTTACTGAAAGCCATTGTGCTTCAGATTTTTGTACCAGCACTACTTTTGATGATATATATATACATTATGTGTTTCAAAAGTGATGAATGATGTGACCTTGTTTATATGCTTTGCTTTTTATACATTGCATTATTTACATGTTGTGAATTCTTTTACATATTATGAGTATTATGTGTGTGCGATGTACCAATCTAAAATTAAGTTGGCCATCGAGTCAACAACTATGTTTAACTCTCGTGGAATGTGCAGGTATTGAATGGATTCAAATGACCTTTCCAAGAGACGAACTCGTCTAAAGAGACGAAATAGGGTAGGATCACAGATAGCGTAGACCCGGTTAAGATGGGAAACCACTAATTGAGAATCCATGTGGATGACAATGTGGTTCATACCCAAGAAAATAGCATTGGTTAGGGTTCCAATTATCGCCTGATACTTTGCGGAATTGTTGGTTGCAAATCCAAGGCAATTTCCTCCTGAGCTGATGAGCTCGCATGTTGGGGAATACACTACCCAGGCTACCGAGGCAAGGTTATGGGTATGCCAGCTGGAGCCGTTCATGAATCCATAGCATGTTTCCATCTACACACGCAGACAAAACATGGTATAAGAAGCGGAAACAAGATCTAAAGACACTCAAAAAATAAACACGTCACACCACACAAAAACACACAAACACGCCATGTACAGTATATACAAGAAAGTCTATGCATGACAAGTTCAGGCATAGTACCTCTTCAGGTAAATACCATTACGGGGTTTACCCAAAGATATTTTATCATAGTCTTCAAGCTCATAAGCTCCCTTTTCAAAAACATGTTTGACAATGTAAGGTTCGTGCCACATGGACTCGAACTTTCCTGCTCCTAGTTTGTCATGTTTCTGGTCGTATGTGAGGACCAGGTCACCCTCGTTAAAGATACGTCATTCAACTGACTTGTTGTATTGAGCTTTGATGCATTTCTTGTGCGCCTCGTTGGCAAGGGAAACATCTCTGTGAGACTCGTCAAGTTTTGCTAAGTACAGGAAATGTTCTTCCTCAGCAGTAGTGTTAGGAAGAAGTTCGACAGGGAGTTGTAGAGATGGAATTTCGCACTCTATAGGAAGGACAACCTCCAATCCATACACCAATTGAAAAGGAGTGAAACCTGTGGTAGTTTTAACGGAAGTTATGTCGGCCCATAATGCTGTAAAAAGCATATTATGCCAGTTGGACTTATGCGTACCTACCATCCTTTGGACCATAGTTTTCAAAACCTTGTTAATGGCCTCGACCTGTCCATTGGACTGCGGGTAGTAGGATGTTGATTTTTCATGGCAAAAACCCAATCTATCGCTTAACTCATCAACCATATGGTTCTAAAAGTGAGAACCATGATCGGTAACTATCTCCTGAGGAACTCGAAACCACGGTATTACATGATTGAACATGAAGAGTGCAGCGGTTTTGCCGTCGTTCTGGTATGTAGGCATTGCGTCGGCCGACTTTGTGAAGTAATCCACAGCTAAAATGATGTAACTATGCCCCCCGGCCAAGGTAGGATTACAATGCATAAAATCGATGCCCTATTTTACGAAGGGGCCCATGGCAATAACCAGGTGTAACGGGGCGGGATGGGTGCGCTTCTTCATATGAAAGTGTTGACATGGAGGACATCGTTTCATGGCCTCAATACAATCTTTGAATATAGTAGGCCAATAATATCCCGTGCGCAAAATATTCTGGGATGTAGCCATCCCAAAGAGGTGACTGCCACACGCCCCAGCGTGATAGTCATTCAAAACGCGTTCAGCCTCATCATGAGTTAGACAACGTCGAAGAATTGAATCGATGCCACGGCAGCACAAAGTATCACTGATGATCAAATAATACTTCGCATGGTGACGTATTCTACGATGGTCATCGCGAGAGAGTTTAGGGTTGAAGCATTGGGTTTGACGATATAACGAAATATCTCCATACCATGGATTAGTCGTACTGATGAGAAACAATGATTCATCCGGAAAAGAGTCATTGTGCTCAACTTATACATCAGGACCAGGAAGGTCACAAATAAGCTCAGCAAAAACCAAGGACTTTTTAGACTTGGATTTCTTGAAAAGAAGGTCGAATTCTTGCAGTATCACAATCCAGCATGAGTACTTGCCCCCAAGCACCTGATGTGTCAATACGTGGTACATGGGGTTCGAGTCGGCGATGATGGTGGTGGTGCAGAGCAAGATATAGTGCCGGAACTTTTGTACGGCGATGACTGCCGCGAGAGCAAGCTTCTTGACATGTGAATATCTAGTTTCAGCGTCAATGAGACCCTTACTCGCATAGTATATTACATGTTCCTAGGCATTTTGATCCTCCTGTACCAAAACCATGTCGATAGTGGTAGAAGAAGCAACGAGATATAAGATGTAATCTCGGAAATAGTTTGGCGGTTGGATCACGGGGGCATGCGTGATGGCATGTTTGATGCTGTCGAAGGAGTTTTGAGCTTGATCGTCCCAAATGAATGGGATGTCCTTCTTAAGAAGTTTCATATACCCCTTAGTCTTCTCAGCAAAGTTACAAACAAAGCACTGTAAATAAGTCGCCTTCCCTTAGAGACTTTGAAGTTCCGTCATATTGGTTGGAGGTGGGAGGTTGACAATGGCTTGCACCTTTAAGGGATCGATGCGGATCCCATCCTTTGAGACTATGAATCCTAAGAGGCGTTCGGACTCAACGCAAAATATACACTTATGAGGATTCATATGGATATTGTATCGTCTGCATATGAGGAAAATTTCCGTTAGATGATCCATGTGGAACTCACAATTCTTTGAATGAGCAGGGAGATCATCCAGGTAAGGTTCCACAAAGTCCTTAATGTCATGGAAGGCATATGACATGGCCCTATGGAATGTGGCACCAGCGTTTTTAAGGCCAAACGGGATTTTGTGGTATGCAAACGTCCCCCAAGGACAGATGAAAGCCATCTTATGTTGGTCAGTTGGGTTGATCTCAATCTGGTTGTAACCAGAAAAAGCCATCCATGAATGAAAAGATGATGCTTCCGACACAATTGTTGATAATCTGGTCAATGAACGGGGTTGGGTAGTTGTCCTTTGGACAAGCCTTGTTGAGGTCCCGATAATCGACACAGACACGAATGGTACCCTACTTTTTGTTCACAGGGACGACATTTGAGATCCAATCCGTCAACGGGACAGGATAGATGAAGCCAGCCTTTAAGAGCTTTTCAATCTCTACCTTGATCGCTGCAGTATTCCGGGGGTTTACCGGTCGCAACTTTTGACGTAAAGGTTTGATGTCGGGATAGGTTTTTATTTCATGAGAAACAATCACGGGGTCTATCCCAGGCATCTCCTCATAGGACCAAGCGAATACGTCTCAAAATTGCTTGAATAAGGCCGTACCAATATTTTTTTCTTCAGGGGAACACTTCTGGCCTATGCGAATGTGTTCCACTACACCAGGTTTCACCAAAATGTCCACCGGGGTGGTAGGATTAATGTTGGCCAAGTTGCTCTCAGTGTCTGAAAGACATGTAAGTATGGGGGAATGAGGGAACGGGTAGATATCTGGTGAAAATATGGTGCTAATGTTGTCCTCTATGTACTCCAAAGGAGGAAGAAAAGACGACCTATGGTGGAGGTCATCCCACGGACCATCATCAACATTCATAACTTCCATGATGGACTTGTCTGAATGATAAGTACAAAGTAAGAGATCATGTAGAGATGATGCCCGTCGTAGAGAACAGGATGGGGAAGTCACAGTTAAGGGTTCTCCGACGCTGACTGGATAGCCTTGTAAATACGTTCAGTGGGTGAAAGAGGCATTGCGTCTCCAATCAAGTGTGTTGTGGCTTCGTCAAGTACAAGCCAAGTATCAGTGGAGTGAGATGAAATCTCTGTGGAGATCATGCTCACCGAGGCAACATGATTAGGGGGGTCTGAAGTGGGAAAAACTCCCATGAGAGATGAATCTTTCAAAAGGCCAACCCCTATACTCTCATACTGTTTTGACGTTTGTCCAATGGAAAGGACATGGTCACCAAGATGAGTAGTACTGTCCGGTGTGCAAAAATCTAATTGGTCAATAGTAACAATTCGTCCTTGGTGGGGGAATTGTACTACGCAGAACACTGAAGAGGCTACCGCCTGCATGGCATAAAACCAATTGCGACCAAGCAAGAGATTATAATCTATTGGGGCCGAGACCACTTCCACATTAATGGTTACGATCTTTTCGCCCAACTCAACTGCGAGAGCTTGTAGGAGCCCATGAGGTTGAAAGCCACGCCCGTCAAATGCTTTCAACATGGTAGGAGAACGATTCAATTCAGGAGAGCCGATGGCTCTCCAACAGACGATTGACATGACATAAGTAGAGGCGCCTTCATAAAAAATGGTACGATGGACAATTTTCCCAGCAATGTTCGCAGCTACTTGGAATGCGAGCTGATGGGAAAGCCTCGGCTTGAAGTAGTCAAGGCAGAACATGATGGTATTTGAAGAATCAGGGTCAACTGCACCGATTGCTGCGAGGAGTGTTTTGCATTGATTAGGACAATTCTGTAAAACTTCTAGCGTGGACATGGCGCAGGGAGCTTGTGCCAAGTCCTATATGATATTGTAATTCTGTGCTACCTGAGCATTAGGATTGAAAACAACTTTTCCAATCGTGCTCTTAGGCAGTCGCAATATCGAATCTAAGGATGGATTCTCAATGGTGAGAGAAGTTGATGGTACAGTGACATCAGGTAAGGAGTTGGAAGCTTTTTCAGTATTACTTCCGGCAGGTTCCTTTGAAGGGACCGAGTCGTATGATCGCAAGTGAGTGTTCAAATTGATCGTCTCGTTACACACCATGAGAACATGCACGGTATTGGATGGTTGCCCCTAGGCTGAGGGGGGTTGAGAAATCATTTGTTTATTTTGAGTGGGAAACAGATCGTTGAGGACTGTGGGAGTCAGTTTACCCCTAAGAAACTTTTGGACTTCATCTCTATGGGGACATTCTTTGGAGAAGTGATCATCTCCGCACAGTAAACAAGGATATTTTAGCTTCCGTTTCTGCTTGTTATCATCAGGAGTGCTCTTTTGTTCCTACTGGGAGGAAGACTTCTTAGGTTTCCATTTGTTCTTCTTCTTGTCGTCAGACTTCTGAGATGAAGCTGATTGGATAGAATTCACCTCTTCAGTTACAGAAGGAGTGGTCGATTTGGTGGTGTTGTGACCATCCTGAGTTGGTAATGGGGAGGAATTATGAAGGTTCGACGATCCAACAGTGTTAGAAGAAGGATAGGTGGTAAGGGATCCAATGATCCCATCAGTTTGGGGTTCCTTAGGAGGTTTTGTGGGGTCGTAAGTGTCGCGGGGTGCATCGGGAAGAATTTCAAACAGCATGCCCGATTGAGCATAGACCAAGTCGAGGTAATGGGCATGAGCGATAGCTTGTTCTTCAGTGACAACACCACCCACAACAACATCTCAAGCTATGTGAGGGATGAGAGACTTCGTAAAACCAATCTGCTAGGAGTTGGTCTGGAATGGGAGCCTTAATCAAGCGTCTTCTCCTTCGCCACTCATGTATATGAGTAGAGATATGAGCAGCGGTATTCTGGCGGAGAGAGGTGAGAAGGTAGGTATCGATTTCGTACCGTATAGGAAGTTGGAAATGAGTCAAAAAGTTCATAGCAAGAGAACTGAAATCATGAAAAGAATGAGGTGGTAATTCGATATACCACTTGGCAGCCCAACCAGTGAGAGTCTGTTGGAATAATCTCAGATGGATCGAGTCATCCATCAGAAAGTTGGATGAACACCATAAATGGTATGTCATCACATGGTGTTTAGGATCCTCGTCTGGTTTTCCATCAAACTTAGGGATATCCGATGGAAGTTTCACCGGAATCGGGGGCCAATTAGTTCCGTGGTAGATGGGGTTGTTTGTTAGTTGAGATAGATCAGGTAGGTCCAAAGTAGCCAAAAAAGTGCAGCTATTGATTAGGCTGTGGGTGCTAGTAGTATTGATAAGGCATGTAAGGACCGGTAGGACCTCATATTGACTGGTTAAAGGGTGACCATGGAGGAAACTGACCGTAGGGGGGTGTGCCACCCAGACTGTAAGGGGGTCCACCACCATAAGGTGGTCCATTCCCATAAGGTGGGGTTCCACCTCCACCACCGGGAGGAGGTGGAGGTCTTCCACCACCACTGGGGGGAGGTGGGGGTCCATAACCATAATAAGGTGGCCTACCACCGCCTCCGCCTGGAGGGGGTGGTGGAACACCTTCACCACCAGAAGGATGGGCCCCCCCACCACGTCTGCCGCCGGAAGGATGAGGGTCTCCACCACCACCACCACCACCATAATAATTAGATCTGCCACCGCCTCCGCTTGGGGGGGGGTTGTGGACCATTCCTGCCACTGCCGGAAGGGTGGGGGCCATTGTTGGTAAAATGAGTTGGACCTTCACCAGAAGGGAGAGTTCCGCCTCCTACAAAGTTAGGTGGGGACCCGTCGCCTCCAGCAGGAGGTGGGGGTGGACCGATCGGGGGTGGTGGTACTTGAGGGATAGTTGGTTGGGGTCCATGTTGTAAAATGGGTTGTTGCCCCCATAGAGTGTATGGGTTTCCGGGATAGGGTATCCCGTATGGTGCATTTCTGGGATTAGATTGACCTGGTGCAGGGTTAATGGAACCTGGATACGCTTTACTCCATGAGGGTTGAGTTACATTGGATGGCCCCCCAATATGAGATAATCCAATGGTGGATGGTCTAGTGGGTTGGGAAGGTCCAATGGGAGGTTCATTAGGGATTCCACCACCTACGTTCTGGTTAGGAAACGGGGGTTTCCCCCCAGCCATAATAGGCTGAACACTATATAAAGGTTGAACCAACATAGGTTGTTGATTAGCTACTATAGTAGTAACATTACCAATGGGATAATCTATGGGAATGGAGTATCCTCCCCTCAAATTTTGAGGTGGGGGAGGAACTGGTAAAGTAACTGTGGTAGTGATAGGTGTGTTGGACTATTGTCCTTCAACCGGTTGGTTCACTTGAAGTGCAGGACTTGACTCTTGCGAGGGTTGACCAGTCTCATTAATGGTCAGGTTGTGGAGGGATGGTTCGGGTGAACCAAAATATATTGGATGAACTAGGATGTCTCTATACCCAGGTCGTTGCTCGAGACTTTGTCTTCGAAGATCATAACCCTTGGTACATAATTGTGCCAAGCGATCGTGAAGTGGGCCGAAAATCTTGGCGAGGTCGGGCCTATAGAAGGGTCTAGAGGGATCTAGAGTAGTCCAGTTGGGTGGGGATACGATGGAAAAATGAGCCACAGGGTGGCCTGGAGATGATGTCCAATAGGATGTAGCTGGACCAGCATCTGCTGCAGGGTCGTCCTGGTGAGAATTCAACCATTCCAACGAACCAGGCTCTCCCGGCATTGTCGCTGGGAGGGTAGTTTCTTGTGAAGTAGAAGTGTCCACCTCTTTACCCTGTGGGGGGTTGGAGGTGGATGAATCTGGTGGAGTTGAGGGAAACAAAAGTCCTCCAACATTCAGAGTGGGGTTCTCAACTTCAGTAACTACGACCATGTTACCCTGATCCATTCTTACCCTTGAAATAACCTCCAGGTTAAGGGGATATTTGGGTGATAAGTTTAAGATCCTACGGGACCTTCTCCAGGGAAAATCCTCCAGAGCGTCAGGAAAATCAGCCAAGGTGGCTGAAACAACGTTTCTCCTAAGGGTATGCTACAAAAGAAAATCAGTCTAGAAAAACCTACTCAAACTAAGGCAACAAGTAGACTTATGTGATAGAGTGGATTCAAAGTCTGTAACCTCACGAGATTATCAAGGCATCACAAACTACTATATACTGCAGGGTCCAACAATATGACGTGACAAGGAGGATTGGGACCATACCCTTTCCTGCATACCCAATTACCTGGACAGCACATGTGTGCTAATCTCCCCGAGTGTTGTTCTCGGTGTATTGCTTTGCCAAAACGGACAAATGGTTAACTCAGTTGGTTTCAGGAATCCTAGTGGTGTCTCCCAATATACGCAAGGTATGTGGGAGCTCAAATCCGCAGTGGTGCTGTCTAATGCACAACCATTCGGTAAGATACCTTCCGATATACAACCGAGTATGTGATTCACCCTTTGATATATGCCAAGTACATATTATGGTACTTGGTGGGTACGTGAAGGAGCTCGATATACCGATAAGTACGTGGAAGACTACAATACCCCCGGGATACAGTGATGGAAAATAATGATAGCTGCCACGCTTAATGATGCCGGAACACGTCTCTAACTTACACACAAGTTGCTATAAAATTTTACCTAGTTCTACCGTTAATATTATCTTGGACGGTTAGGTGAATGCATGGAGTGAGTACATAATCAGAAAAATAATGCAAGGCCTAGCTACATGCACAAAATATTCTTTTCTTTTGATGAACTCTAACTATGGGAAGGAGAAAGATTTTTCTTTCCAATGAGATTGCCAAAACAACACAATGCAATAATTCCCAATTCAAACAAGTTTGACTATAAAAGCATTCTTTTCATTTTTGTGCGAAAACATAAAAATCACAACACTACTAATCCAAATCAAGACATGTTTTTCCTTTTCTTTTTCTTTTCAAAGAAAAATGACACTAGGTAATGAAAAGAGAGAATTCTAAGATGGAATATGCAAGCTTTTCAATTTCACTTTCAATGGCCTAAAAGCAATAATAATTAAAAATGCATCTATCTTTCCTTAATATGGAACTAATTTTGCAAAAACTGAAGTATACTTTGGATTTTTCGAGAAAATGAGAAACTCATAATTCAAGAAAAAAACAACCAATCACACATTCATTCAATTTTTCCAAAAGATGCATAAGCAAAACATTCCAATGCACGAACAATTTTCTACAACAATGCTTGAGAAATGATGGGAAAGAAGCACTTTTAACTTTTTAATGGATGCATCAAAAGATTAACTTGATAACAACTACGCTTTCAGATGTGAATGACTGAAAAGAAAACACTACTTGTAGCACTCAGTACAGTCAGAAAACTCAAGAGAATATAAGCACTCAATCAGGCTGAAAGACACACAAGACTCAAAATCAGATAGTAGCAAGCAAACCAAGCAAGCAAAGCTCAAAAAATAATGTGAATGAGGTTTGGGAGCTGATCTAATGTAGTAACCAGATCAGTTAAGGAGAGGAGGGAATGCAAGGGTGAGCGGATGAAGGTGGAGGAGGCAAGAGTGTCCACCACTACCGGTTCTCAGACTTGTCCAAGACGGAACCCAAAATCAATCCAAACAAAACCAAACACTCAACACACAAACCAAAGATGGGATCTCTGGCTGGATCTTGAAGCACAGAGGGATTTCATATAGCAAACCAAATCTCATATTAACAAATGGAGAGGGGATGCATGCATATCAAATTCGACAAATCGGCGCACTCTATTCTTGTACACAGTGTGACGTCGCAGTTCACCAATGCGGGGAGTGCGACGGTGTCATAGTATAGCAATGAAAGGACTGCGACGAGTGGCTAATAGACAAAGAACAGAGACCAAAATGACATAGTGTCGCTCTGTTTTCACTAACCAGGTGCGACAGGCGAGATCTAACTTCAAAAATGAATCAAATCTCCAAGCAATGAACTATGAAATGGTTTGTAAATGGGTAGTACAAACTCAGAGGAAGCATATCAGAGTCTTCAAGATGAAGATATGATAGTGAAATCAACTTAAGAAGCAAATGAAAAATAAAATGGCTTGTGACAAGTAATCAACTGAAAAGTAAATTTCAAATTGACAACTATAGAACAAGATGTAAATCCCCAGTATGGCCTCCATATTTGTTTCACGGATAATCTATCGAGAGTGGACTCAAGGCTTGATCTCCCTAGCTTAACGTAAGTCTAGAAGAAATAAGATAGAACATAAAATACTTTCCTAGATCGTATAGAAATACAAATGAAAGAGTAGATTGTTTACCTTAGATTCGTAGATCCCTTTCTCCTTCATCGATCCAATGCTCTAGCGCTTCCAGATCGCAGGTAGCTAAACCCTGTTGAACATGTAACATACCACGAGAAGTGAAAGCATATATCTCATATGATAGATCTAAGCTAATAGTTAAGGAGGAAAACTCTAAACATCATCAAGGAGACATAATTTATGGAAAGCAATTATATTAACTGTATTGAAAAGTGGAGAAGTACAATAGAAAAGAGGATTACAACCATTGCCTTAACACTGCAAGCTCCTTCCGATAAGCCATGCCAAAGCTCCTAGAGAGAAGTGGATGTTCCCCAAGCTAGAGTGTTAGATTTATTGGGCTTAATTTCACTAGCATAAGAGTACCATAGACTTCCTCCCCTAGGGATGGGAGTGAGCTTCATTTAAATAGGACTAAGTGGATAGGGTATGGATAGGATAGGTTAAGATATGATAGGAGAGGCTTAAGGGATCCTTCCAAGGTCTTAGGAATCAAGTGCCAGCTCTCCCGGGAGGTTAGGGATAGGGTCCAAGTTAGAAAGCTTCGAGAAGGCACTCGAAGGGCTATTTTTGTCTATTAACTGACATCAGTGCACCCTGTAATAGAGCAAGCTACGACATCGCATGCTGCATGAGTGCAACTTGCGACAACCTCTCAAAACCCAGTACAAATGGGTACAAATCCTTCCAGGTCAATCACTCAGTCAAGGTAGCTCTAGTGGTGTATACAATGAATCTCACAATGGGAAGATTTTAGCTGTAACATCTACATCATATGATGAGGGATACGATCAATATAATCCTCCTCAACATCCTCCTCCTCCTCCTCACCATGACGAGGGAGCGTCGACATCTCATGCTCCACATCCTCCTCCTTTTCCTCACAATGATGATATACAACTATTTACTCCTCCACACCCAGTCAACCCACCACAATCTCCAATCCATCCACAAGTCAACCTACCATCCTCTCCACCATATCTTACTCCACTCACCTAAGGTATACATAGGATGATTGCAGTGGGTGAGATTCATATTCATGGAGATCTATTTGTTGTTCTCCAGTCTACTTTTTTTCACGGCGAAGGTTTTGAGTTTGCTTTTATATGTGTATGCTAGGTGATGTTTGATGTGTATGTTAGATTATGTTAGTTATTTTTCATGTGCTTGTAAGATGGTGCTTATGTTTGATAGGTGATGATAGATGTGTATGTTAGATGATGTTTGTCATACGTGTTTGATGGTTATGTTAGATGATGTTTATGTTTAGTAGGTGTTCATGATGATGATGATGATGTTACGTTACATGATGTTATGTGATGGTGGTGGTGGCCATTGATTTGATGATCACATTGTAATATCTTTTGTTGTTATGTATATATATGAACTTATTTTTTTATGAACTCAAAGGGATATCAAATTTTTTATGATATTTATCTTCATGTGTATGATGTATTTTGTTTATGTTGATGAGAATGATTAATGTGTGTGATGAAATGTTATTTATTTATTAATGTATTTATGTCAATGTCTTTTATATTAGCTATAATTATAATTACAAATTGTGCACAATTACAGTTATAATTTCAAGTTAAATCTTAGTTATAATTACAGTTTACAATCATTATTACAATTTCACAACTACAAATTACAATTACAATTACACATGTGTGTATGATGCTTATGTTTGATAGGTAATGATAGATGTGTATGTTAGATGATGTTTGTCAGACGTGTGTGATGTTTATGTTTAGTAGGTGGTCATGATGATGATGATGATGATGGCACATTAATGATGTTAGGTGATGGTGGTGGTGGCCACTGATTTGATGATCACGTTGTAATATTTTTTATTGTTATGGATATATATGGAATTTGTTTTATGAACTCAAAGGGTTGTCAAATTATTTTATGATATTTATCTTCATGTGTATGATGTATTTTGTTTATGTTGATGAGTATGATTCAAGTGTGTGATGCAATTTTATTTATTTATTTATGCATTTATGTCAATGTATTTTATATTATCTATAATTATAATTACAAATTGTGCCATAATTGCAAGTTAAATCTCATCTATAATTAAACTTTACAATCATTATTAGAATTTCACAAGTACAAATTACGATTACAATAAGAAATTACCAATTAGATTTACAAATTACAAATTGGATAATTACAACTACAAATTTACAATCGCAAATTGCAATTACAGTTACAATTAGAACTTGCAAATTACAATTACAAATTTGCAATTACATATACAAATTATAAAATAATTTTCAAAATTACAAAATAATTTATGAAATTGCAAAATTACAATTAAAAAATACAAACTTGCAAATTTACAAATTTCAATTTTAATTACAAGTGTACAGTCACACAATAATCATACAATTACAATTTTGCAATGACAAGGTACATAGGGCAATAAGAAATGGAAATGCCAAGTTCATAGTTATTTTGGTAAGGAGAAAGAGAAACTAATATATAAATCTAATTAAAGTTTCCAATTACATTATTAAATGTGGGCCATATGAAAATGATATTATTTTCTTTCCTCACTTACTATTTATCACAAATTTTACAAAATCAGTCATCCCAATCTATTTTTTTTTGTTAGATTATTGAGTAGTTTCATTATGGATGTTATTGTTAGGATATTCCTATACTCCATCCTAGTCCTACTAGCATTTTCATCCTTTGCATTTTCAGTCATGCATGCACTTTTAGGGTTTGCATGCATTATTTAGGGTTTGCATGCATTTGCATGCATCCCAGTCATCAGTCCAGCACCTAGCCCTCAGTTAGCCAGCCCCCTGGAGTTTCTCTCAGATCAGTTTCATCCCTCCTAGAGCTTAGTGCGCCCTCCTTTCACCTACTGCATGAGAAAGACGCCCTTCCTTACCTACCATTCAGTTATCTTCAGTTCTTTCCTTGATTTAAGGCTAGACCGACTCTCAACTGACTGTATCACTCCGATGGACCTCCAGTGAGACTTGACTTCCCATTCTGACTCCATTTAGCTCCTCATGCGCCCTCCACTAATCCTCCTTCATTCAATTAGTTCCAATTACACTCAGTTACACCTACCACACTCAGTTAGACTCAGTTTGATTGATGGTTGACAGTTACTTGAGAATTGATGACTCCACTGATGATGAGATAGACTACTAGTTGTGCTCCGATGACACTCTAGTGATCTTTTGATCACTCCATGAAGGCTAATTCAAATTGCCACCTTAGGCATTCGAATCCTCATGCATTGTACTATTTATTTGTCCGTATTGTGATTAATTAATTAGTGTGTGTGAAGTATTTTTGCTTCTATCCGAGTTCTACTGTATTATTATTATGTTGCTCATTATATTGCATTGACCACTCTTCTTCTATTTGCCTGCTTAATCATAATTACTCTTGTGAGGTATACATCATCTCTTAGACCTGCTGTGAGGATTTTCATAGTTATGAGTCCCATTGGTTCTACTTTTAACAATATTAATTTTGTTCTTTATGCACATAAAATTGGAAAAATAGTTTTGATCATTATATTTAGGATTTATAAAATCTTTGTATCATCCATCTTCCTTTTATTAATCATTTCACTATTGTCATTCTATTTTAAATGACAATTTAAATTGAATATGCCTATGTAGGGTGTTACCACCATACAAAATAAGATGCTATTTTTTTCTCTTAGGTTTAATTACCATAATATTGATTTTATTCATCTTAATGCTAAGTTTATAAAAATTGTAAAATGATAGAGAATGTTTAGTTTCTTATTCATGAAGGGATTTAAAAGTTTAAATATAAAAATAATAATGTAATCTATGAAGGAATGAACACTCACATGTATCTATATAATTGTTGTTTCCCCATAACTTCCATAATAATTACTAGTATCCATTGAAATCCCTTATTTAAACATATCCCCTCAACCTCCTCCTGCATACATATTAGAAGTTTATGAATCTATGGAATCTCAGAATTAGACTCTTGAGATAGTTGTTGGACAATATTATGGTGTAAATGCATCATTGAGCCATCTAGTTGAACCCTCAATAGAGGACAACAATGTTTATTTTTTCATAACTATGATCAAGTATGTTCCTCCCCTATGAAAGAATGATGTTGTCTCCTGGAGAAACAAATGCTCCCTAATGGGAAAAAATGATCAAACTCTATGCATGGCACAAGACTTGTCAATATCCATTGGTGCTTAGCCATTTTCATCCAGAATATGGCTCTAGATACTAGACGTAGTCCTCTTCCTACATCTTCACCATGTCAAAGCTCTAATACACTTCACATTTCAAATAACATCTACACCTATAGAGGCAAGTCTAGGACAATTTCGAATATTTTAAATCAATTTGTTCATGAGTTGAAGATGAGAAAACATAGTTACATGGCATGTTAGGTTCAAGATCCAAATTAAAGAAACACTGACCTAATGGAACGTTAGATAATTTAAAGGAATGTTCTTATGATCAAATTGTGTCAAGGTGTTAAAATTAGTAGTAGTCAACATAGTTATTTGACTATTTTGTGTCAAAGCAACACACTTAAATAAGTCTGAATGCATAATGTTCACTTCATGTGAATAAAGGCAAACATTGTGCATTTAGATGTGTTTAGAAACCTAAATGCAATTTAAAATATTCAACTTGTTTGTGGCTTTGAATATAGCTTTGAGGAGTGTAATAATTCCGAAGGCATTTAAATAGTAACTTTATAAGTAGTAAAACAAATTATAGCTATTTCAAATTTTTTTTTTTAAATGCATTTCATTTTTATATCATTGATAAATAGAGAGTAATTAATATTTTTAATAATTTCCGAATAAAGTTATTAATTATATTAAATTTAAGTTTTGAAAAATGAGCCATTATTCTTTTTCCATTGTCGAAGGAAAGGAATAGCAGGTCAATTGTTTGAAGTTGGGTTTGCAATTGAATGCCAACAATGTTAAAATTCAAACTAATATATTTTGTGTACAAATCCTAAACCCTAGACACCCTAAGCCCCAAACCCTACTTTGTCATTGTCCAGAGTAGGGTAGATTTGTATACACATGGTTTCTATAAATGGTGTCGTCTGATTCAACAACCCAACTAGCCTCTTCCGCCAAATCTTGAATAACCTCATTAATGTCGCCCAAGGAGGGAGATTGTATCTTCCATTATTTCTGAGACCCTAAAATATTTTGGTCATTATAGACCGCATGTTTCGCTCTCTCAGCTTCATCTTCTCCCTCTCTCTTACGCTAAGGCTACCCATTTTCCCTTTCAAATTTTGTAAAATCAGGCTCTCCGTGAAATTCCCAAATAAGTTGTTGATTCCAAGAGAAATAATAGAAGAGAGGGAAAGAAAGACATGGGATAAATGTCTAAATTTAATGCAGGACCTAGGGCATATTCCCTTCACTGCTATAAAAAACATAAATTAACATTTGATTCATCGCATTCATTATGCTAATCATGCATGCCTTGCTTTCCATTCAGTTGGAACAGAGTACAAATCAAGAGAAATTCCATATCCTACAAATACCAGCTGTCATTAAATACTATGGTCGTTATCAATGAAAATAGTATTATAAAATAAAAAAATTCTTCAATATAGTATTATTGTTATAAAATAAAATAAAAAGTATTACTATTATAAAATGAAAAGATTCTTCAATGTCTCTTAAACCGAAATTCATAACGCTTTTTAATTAAATCGGTGTTCCATAATAATAAAACCACATTGATGTGTCCCGAATAAATGGATGCACTCGTGGGGCTAAACCACATGCACACCATGCGGAAACATCTGCAAAAAAACAACCAAAGAAAATATTTACTATATTTGATAGCAGATAGTTATTTATGTAGTTTTCAATACCGTTGACCACGATGTGCTTAGTATATAAAGGAGCACTGGTGCATCTGTATTTTTAATATGCACCGCAGTATGATGTTTTTTTAATTTTTTATTGAATGCCAATACGGTGCATCGTGGAAAACGTAGCGCACTTGGACATTCATATCTTTTGGCGCACTTATATTCCAATTTTTTTTTGAAAATATATATTCATGGCGCGTTTCATGTTATGAAGCTCTAGTGCTCCTGTGTAATTAGCACACTGATGTCCGGAAAATAAAAAATAAAAAATCACATGAATTGTTTTCACAGAAACTGAAAAAGGAGTGGGAATTTCAATTTCAAAAATTAATTCATAAGGTATTGGAAAAAAACCTAATCAGTATTTCATTATGTTGCCGAAATTTCAAGGGGAGAGTTTTGGAAGAGAGAGAGTTATTGAGGAGGATTTTGGAGCAACTAGATTATTTTGAAGATTGGAATTTGTAAGGTATGTTGAATCAAACAAAACCCTGCATAGTAGAAATTTCAAAGTATGTAAATTATTATTATTGATCACAATGCATGGTTTATTTATTTTCCTATTTAGTTTTTCTTGTTACTTCCTTTTGTTTTATGTGGCAACAAAATTTTACATTAGGGTTGAAATCTCTCTATTGTTTCATAATTAGGATTTTTCTTTTTAGAAATTTTAGACTTAATGGGTTTGTAGTTTTATATATAAGGCATTGGGTGCGATGGGTCCACTTCTTGGGTTGAATCCGAAACCTTGTCGGCCTTGTCATTTTTTTAATTTAAAAAAAATGATTACACAGTTTTCGATGCAGCCGAGTTGTTTAAATGCACTAGTGCATTTATAGTAATAGTGCACTGGTAAATCTAGGCGTGTTTTTTTAATTTATTTTTAAAAAATGATTACGCAATTGTCGGTGCAGTCAACTTGTTCTAATGCACTGATGCGTTAATTGGAAAAACACATCGTTTTGATTATCGGTGCTTCATAATAAATAAGTTGCACTGACAAATGCGTATATGATTTTTTTATTTTGTTTTGGTTAATAGTGCATTCAAATATGATGCACTGGTACATTAAAGTATGAGAAGCATCAATGTGTTGTGTATATTGAAATGCATTGAAATGGTTGACTACTTTTTTTATTTTGAAGATATTTAATTTATTTGTATAATATACTTAATAGCTTCTTTATTTAATGGTATGGGTTTTTTATTAATAGAAAATGCATGATAAGATTTCAATGAACAACAATTCTAGTCGACATGGTGGGAGCACATCCAAAATTGCGAAGAAAGCAAGTTCTTTGTAATTTTTGTATTAATTAATTTTTTAAATTATTTGTAAATTTAACTAATATACATTGGTTAATGTGTGACATGCAGAGCTAAGAAATGAGTAAGCTTGATAAGATTCTTTGCAATCTAAGTGTATAAGAGCATAAAACCTGGATAGAAAAGTTGCACTGGAGGGATGAATCATGTGAATAAAAAAGAAACCAATATGATTTTTTCTTGAATTTTAAGTAATTTTATATTTAAGAATATTCATTAATATGTTTCAAACAATCTAATTCACATATGTTGAATGTTGACTAGAATGGTTGGACAGAATTGTATCATAGGAGGAGCCATCTCAACAACAACATGCTCTAAATGTATGAAATCATTAAAATTTTCTATTATGTATGTTTAATTAATTAATTTAGCATTAAATATTAATTTCCAATTGTTTTGTTGCAGAAAAGAAAACAAAATGGAACCCATTCATCACATAAGACAGGATGACAAATATGGTGGAAGGACGGAGGAGGGAGGTGCGACGGAGATCACGAGGGTTTGTAGGGTTACTCAAGCTTGGGCCAGTTACAGGTGGAAGGAGGTGGTCGGAAGTGCCTCCTTGGAACTCGGGCTGTGAAGGGATATGAGCGAAGCTACAGGCGACGGGGAAATGGCCCCTCCCCTGACTAATGAAAAAGGTAAAGGGGTAGGAAAGGGACCTGATTATGACCTCCAGACTGGAACGGGAGGAGAAGGGACTAGCGGAACCACCAATTCGGCTTAGGTAGTGGGAGAAAATGGAAACCTGTGCAGTGTTTGCCGAAGGAAAAAAAGGTCCCCAAGATTTAGATCAATTCTGAAAGAGTCAGGATAGATATTCAATACATGAAAGATCATGCACTTATTAGGAAATTTGTTGGAATCTGGCTAGCAGAGAAGGCGCTCGTCTAGTGGATCAACACAACGTGGAAGCCATAGGGCCATTATGACTTGCAGCTTGGAGCCAAAGGATTCTTTACAGTAATCTTCTTTGTTGATGTAATTGTAACTTCGAAATGTATTTCACCTATGTATATTGTACTCCCATAGAGATGTTATTATTCCTCTATACGGAAGTGTCATCATTTGTATTGACAAGTGTCGGAAGTGTCACAACTTGCATGTGATGGGTTATTAGACCACCAAGTGTGGGGTTGGCCCTGATTAGTATTACCATGGGTTATTAGACTGAGTTAGACAAGTCGGCCCTGCTAGTTTACTAGGCAGGTCAGGTCATGTATAAATAGAGTGTGGGAGGCACTCTATTTGATCACTTCATTATTCACTTCTACTCTCATTGGAAAGTGGCACACAAGTGAGGAAGGTGGAGTAGCTACTCGGAGGACTATCTCTTGTACTTGGGTTGTATCATTTCTCTTTCTATCTCTAAGGAAGTTGTGGGGTTTTTCACCCTTATGGTTTTCCCCAGTGAAAATCTGTGTGTCTATTGTCTTATGTGATTGCTTGTTGTGATTGATATGATTGATATGATATACATGTTATTCTCTCAGTAAAGATCCTAGAGTATATTGAATTGATGCTCAAAAATTAACATGGTATCAGAGCTAACCTGAGAAGAAGACACTGTGCAATTGCGGAAGCTAGGGATTCTTGTTTATTGGGTTTCTCTCCACAGATCATGAAAGGAAGTAGGGTGGATTGACTCTCCTCATCAAGGTGCATCTTTCTATCCAATCAGAATTCAATTATGAGCACTTTCATTTTTGTCCCTAAAAATTAGGGTTTCCACAAAAATAGGAATTTCTGGATTCTGAGACCATAGCTGGAAGCTCCTTAGAAAAATCGAATTTTAGAGCTTTGGATCGAACTTTTTGGTTGGGTGAAGCTCTGGGAATCTCAAACCGTAATTCAGGGTTCTCCCTAGTGAATCCAGGAGACTAAAAGGCATTTCTGAAGGGTGAAACTTTGCAGATTTCAAATTCTGAATACACCAGGATGATCAGCTCATCAAAGCGCATCTTTCTATCCTTTCAGAAATTTGAAATTTACATTTTGAATTTTTAGGGTTTCTCTGACAAACCCTAATCCAGCTCCAGATCCATATTTCTACAAATAAAGTGGTAAGATCTAAATATTTTCTATTTCCATTTGAAGTACTCTTTAAGATATCTCACCACACCAATCTTGAAGATAAGCTTGAAGGGCTGATAAATTCCGAGCATGGAAGTATAGGATTGGGTTAATCCTAGAAGAAAATGAATTAGATACTTACATAAGTGAAGAGGTCCCTGTCCCAGAGGGAGAAGAGGCTAAGGCCTTACATAAGAAGAACTTGGTCAAGGAAAATATGATCATTGTTGATTCTATCAAAGACCATCTCATACCACATGTGTCATCTCTAAAGACACCCAAGGAGATGTTTGATTCCCTAACCAAGCTATTTGAAGGGAAGAACATAAATCGGAAGATGACTCTGCGGAACCAATTGAAAGGGGTAAAGCTTCAGAATGGAGAGACCATTAAATATTATTTCTCTAAGGTCTCTCAGATCAAGGAACAACTTGAAGCTATAGATGAAGTAGTGGATAATGGTAAAGTTGTCATGACCACATTGAATGGCCTGCCTAGGTCATGGGACTCTTTCATCCAAGGAATTTGTGCAAGAAGGAAGTTGATCTCCTTCAATAGACTATGGGAGGAATGTTCACAAGAAGAAGAAAGGCTTGTGGCCCGAGAAGAGAAGATGGGGAATGAAGATCAAGCTCTCACAGCACACACCAAGGGAAGCAAGTTCAAGAGGTAAAAATCTCATAACAAGAAACATTCTCTCCCTCATCATAAGAAGAAATATCTCTCTCATATTCGATGTTTCGACTATAATGAAATAGGACACTTTGCTTCAAATTGTCCCAAGAAGAAGAAAGACAACAACAACAAATTCAACAAGAAGAGATTTCATGCTCATGCTGCTAAGGATGATGAACCTCCCTAGAAGAAGGCTAGAACAGAAAGTGATGGTTCATCAAGTGAAGATGAATATGTGCTAATCTCTGCTCTCACAGGTATTATCTCTCATGGATGTAATGATTGGCTTATTGATAGTGGGGATTCCAAACACATGACTGGGTTTAAAGAATCCTTTGTAGATCTATCAGAACATGAGTCACCCCATAAAGTGAAACTTGGGGATGATTATCAATATCCTATCAAAGGAAGTGGTGAAGCCTCCTACAACCTAGACTCTGGGAAGTCTCTAAAGATGAAAGATGTTCTATATGTACCTGGGCTCAAGAAGAACCTACTCTCCATATCTGCATTGGATGCAAAAGGCATGAGGGTTGCATTTGTAGATGGCCAAGTCCTAATGTGGCCAAAGGGTAAAAATATAGATGATGTAGTAATGATTGGAGAGCAAGAGGGAGGATTGTACAAATTGAAGGGACAACCTGAACATGCCATGGTACATGAATCCATGGAGCCGAGTGAACTTTGGCATAGAAGGCTTGCGCATGTGCACTATAGAGCACTACCAATTACAAGTAAAGCTGTAGAGGGTCTTCCTAAAATCAAGACAAAGCATGAAGTTGTTTCCAAAGGATGTGCAAAAGGAAAGAACATTAAGAAGGCATTTCCAAGCAGTGAAAGCAAAGATAAAGGAATCTTGGAAGTTATCCACTCCAATGTATGCGGTCCGATATCATCCAGTTCTCTAAGTGGGTATGTATACTATGTCTCTTTCATTGATGATTTCTCTAGGAAGACTTAGGTTTATTTCTTGAAGAACAAAGATGAAGTGTTTGATAAATTCAAGGAATTCAAAGCCTTGATGGAAAATCAAACTGATAAGAAGATCAAGAACTTCAGATCCGACAATGGCATAGAATTCACTTCAGGTGATTTCAAGAAGCTATGAAGTGATTCAGGGATTAAGAGGGAGTTGACTGCTCCCTACAATCCAGAATAGAATGGAGTTGTAGAAAGGAAGAATAGAACAATCATGGAAGCAGCACGGGAAATGCTGCATGATCGGGATCTTCCTATGCATCTTTGGGCAGAAGAATCTAGGACAGCTGTATATGTGTAGAATAGAACACCTCACAAGATATTGGACAACAAGGCACCAGAAGAGGTCTTCTCTGGTAAGAAACCTAAAGTCAGCCATCTCAGAATATTTCGTTGTCCAGTATATACACATATCCCAAAGGAAAATAGGACAAAGCTAGATCCTTTAGGAAAGAAGGGGATCTTCGTGGGTTACAGTGAAAACTCGAAAGCCTACAGAATATACTTTCCAGGGTTCAAGAAGATTGGTGTCAGCAGGGATGTAACATTTGATGAAGACTCGGCTTATATCAAATCAAAGAAGGCACCTGTTGAAGATCATGAAGAACCAAAGGAAAACAGATTCCAAGACACCACCATGACTGAATCAATTCCAGAAGAATATCGTGAAATTGAAGATTCGCAAGAACCTATAGATCCACCCCGTGAGAAGAACTCTCACAAGAGGAAACCTGCATGGGCTAGAGAGCTCATTCAAGATGCAGAAAGATATGGCATTCCAGAAGAAGAACATAGAGAAAGGAAGAGGACTAGATCACATACTAGTTATGTTTCCCTACTCTGTGATATTATGAATAAAGAACCTTCCAATTATGAAGAAGCAGCGGAAAAGAAAGAATGGAAGGATGCCATGGTCGAGGAATACCAATCGATCATGAAAAATGATGTTTGGGATGTAGTCCCAAGACCTGAAGGGAAGTCTGTTGTGACTTCCAAATGGATCTACAAGATCAAGCATGCTACAAATGGCAGCATAGAAAAATACAAAGCAAGATTTGTAGCTCGTGGCTTCTCCCAGAAATAGGGGATAGACTATGAAGAGACTTTTGCTCCTGTAGCCAGGTACACTTCCATTAGATTAGTACTTGCCCTAGATGCAGTGATGAAATGGAAGATACACCAGATGGATGTCAAGACAACTTTCTTGAATGGTGTAGTCGAGGAGGAAGTGTGTGTGGAGCAGCCACTTGGTTTTGAGACACATGATAGGGAGTCATATGTGTGCAGGTTGAAGAAAGCCTTGAATGGATTGAAGCAAGCTCCTAGGACTTGGTATGGTAGGATAGACAACTTTCTATCCAGTTTGGGCTTTACCAAGAGTAAAGCAGATTCCAACCTTTACTACAAGGTTGAGGAAGGCAATCCTGTGATACTACTATTGTATGTGGATGACCTGTTTGTAACATGTGAGGATGGATTGATTGTCGACACGAAGAGGAAGCTTGCTGCTGAGTTCGAGATGAAGGACTTGCATATGATGCACTAATTTCTAGGCATGGAGGTGTGGCAGAGTGCAGATAGGATCTTCCTTGGACAAGGGAAGTATGCAATAGAGATCCCGAAGAGGTTCGGGATGATGGACTGCAATGCCATGGCCACACCTATGGCATCAAATCTGAAGCTTTTGTGTGATGCTTCATCTGAGCCGGTTGATGTCACTGTGTATTGTTAGATGATTGGGTCCTCGA
Organism: Larix kaempferi; assembly: GCA_027924585.1. Lineage (NCBI taxonomy): Eukaryota > Viridiplantae > Streptophyta > Pinopsida > Pinales > Pinaceae > Larix > Larix kaempferi. The sequence goes on from BSBM01000070.1 coordinate 2,381,105, forward strand.
TGTACCTGACGAACACGAGACCAGATATTTGCTTTGCGGTGAACACATTGAGCCAGTTCTTGACAGATCCGAGGAGTGTTCACCTGTTTGTTGTAAAGCATATTCTAAGGTACCTGAAGGGTACAATTGATTATGGGCTCAAGTATGATGCGAATGAAAAGTTTAACCCGCAGGGTTATGTTGATTCGGACTGGGAAGGCAGTGCTGCAGATAGGAAGAGCACTTCTGGGTGTTGCTTCAGTATGGGATCAGGTGTGATCTCTTGGTTTAGCAGGAAGCCTTCCTGCGTAGCACTGAGTACAGCCGAGGCAGAATATGTTGTAGCTTGTTCGGCTAGTTGTGAGGTAGTATGGCTCCGGAAGCTACTGTCTGAGCTATTTTATCTCCCGTTGGAGGCTACTGGTATCTTTTGTGACAACTAGAGTTGTGTGAATCTGTCTGAGAATCCGGTGTTACACGACAGGTCGAAGCACATTGAGATCAAATATCACTATATCAGAGATATGGTGCAGAGAGGAGCAGTGAAGCTCCTCTATGTTGCGACGGATGAGCAGGTTGCAGATGTGTTGATGAAACCACTAGCCAGAGTGAAGTTTGAGTACTTCAGAGACAGGCTTGGTGTTCTTCAGATTGATGACACTTGAAGGAAGAAGTGATGGACACATTTGAAGGAGCCATTCCAAGCATGGTGAGAGGAGGATCCTTCCCATGGATGTGGATGTAAGCGATGGATGATGAGCATCAGGACGATGCTCCAGTTACTGCTTTGTATATGCATCAGTTGGATCATGCATTTGTATATGCATCATGTTGGATGCTTGATATGATCAGTTGGATCATGCATTTTTATATGCATCATGTTGGATGCTTGATATGATTAGGTGGATTATGTACTTATGTATGATCAGGTGGATCATGTATTTATGTATGTATCAGGTGGATGCATTGTATGATCAGGTGGATCATGTATTTATATATCAGGTGGATGCCTTGTATGATTAGGTGGATCATGTATGATGATATGTATCAAGTAGATACTTGGTATGCATCAGGTGGATATATTGTTTGATCAGGATGATCATAGATGACGAGATTCAGGATGTTGCCCCAGATGATATACATCAGGATGATGCTATGATGATGATCAGGATGATGACAGACAATGAGCTTCAGGATGTTGCTCTAGATGATATGCATCATGATGATGCTATGATGATGATCAGGATGATAACAGACGACGAGCTTCAGGATGCTTCTCCAGATGATATGCATCAGGATGATGCTATGAGGATGATCGGGTTGATCATGTGATGATGTACATCAGGATGATGTATGGTGAGTATCAGGTTGATACTCTGTGACCGTGGATAGGTTGTGCAAGTAGCATAGAAAATATCTTGAGAGATCCGGACAGGTAGAGCGGTGTGCTCGTAACATCCTGGGATGCTCTTTCGAGGTTTTGCTACAGTTTCGCATAGAAAATATCCTAGAGATCCGGACAGGTAGAGCGGTGTGCTTGTAATATCCCGGGATGCTCTATAGAGATCTAGAAAGGTAGAGCGGTGTGCTCATAACATCCTGGGATGCTCTTTAAAGGTTTTGCAAAATTTCATATAGAAAAGATCCTGGAGATCCATACAGGTAGAGCGATGTGCTCGTAACAGCCTATGATGCTCTATAGAGATCCAGATAGGTAGAGCAGTGTGCTCGTAACATCCTAGGATGCTCTTTAAAGGTTTTGTGAAGGTCAACATGTAAAAGATCCTATAGTCTGCGCTAGGTTTTGTTGATGCACGTAATCAGTCCTAGGTTCCACAGTATGGCCACTGATGATGAAGACCTACAGGTGGTGGGCCTACATCCAGCATGAAAAAGGGATGGCTCTGTAGAACTTCCTATGATGAGTAGATCAGAGATTGATTGAGATAGCAGTAGCTGTGACGATGATGATGATCCAGTAACGATGATCCAGAGAAGAAGACTTGTGCTAGCATATCAGTGTCGAGAAATACCTTCCTAGTTTAGAGGGAGTGTTGATTTAATTGTAACTTCGAAATGCATTTCACCTATGTATATTGTACTCCCATAGAGATGTTATTATTCCTCTATACGGAAGTGTTGTCATTTGTATTGACAAGTGTCATAACTTGCATGTGATGGGTTATTAAACCACCAAGTGTGGGGTCAGCCCTGATTAGTATTACCATGGGTTATTAAATTGAGTTAGACAAGTCGGCCCTACTAGTTTATTAAACAGGTCAGGTCTGTTGAATATTGTAACTTCTAATAATATTATATTTATATATTATTTATTCTGGAGATGTTCCATACCTCCGATGTGATTATACTATGAATCCGGAGATGTTTATTCCTCCGAATTGGTTGTGGTAACTAGGGTTATTAGACCCACCATGTGGGGGTCGGCCCAGTCAGTTATAATAGGGTATTTAACCTAATGGTTAAATACGAGCCTACATGTACTTGTGTAAAATACATGTCAGTGTAGTGTATAAATAGAGGAGGTATGTTCCTCATTTGACACACACACACACTTGAGAGAGGCGCACTTGTGGACGAGAGGTCTGCTATGGTGGAGAAGGAGATCATGTCTTTGGTTTGCATCTTTTTATATTGCTGGTCATCTATATTGAGGAAGCTTTACTGGGTTTTCTACCCCATGAGGGTTTCCCAGGATAAATCTGTGTCTCTTGTGTTTATGCTATGCTTGTTGTTTCTTCAGTGATCCTGTATATGCTATTATTGTGAAATGGAATGTAATGCTACTATTTTATATCTTAGCATATTAAATTTTAACATGGTATCAGAGCTAACCTGAAGGAAGACAAGGTATGGCACTTACGACACCTGCTTTACTTACGACAATTTGAAGGTTAGGGTTTTACATAGCAAAAACCAGTCATCGTGGAACTTTCGCTATAAATCCATTTCTGCAAAGGTTCAGGGTCTGAAACGTTTACAGGTCGAATATAACATCCCCAGGTACCTTGTGTCCAAAGGGAACCCTCCGATTCGTTGTACTTTATGAGTTATGATCAGTACAAGTTAGGGTTTCTGCCTCTTCCAGATCTCAGTCAAAATCAGGTCACCTTGGAAAAAAGGTCATAACTTGGGCTAGGAAGCTCCAAATGAAATTTCGTAAAAAGTTACAGGTATTACATAGACTTTACTATCTCAAAAAACGTTTTCAGAGGCCGAAGGGGAACCAGTGACACGTGGCACACCGTACAAGTTCACTCTCTTGTTTTATCCCATAAACAGGTCACGTTGCGACACTTGGCATAACTCTCTCTCAGAGAGTCCAATTGAGGTCAGACCTGTCAAGATGGAAAGATAACAGGGCGAGATATCTCAGGAAAAGTTCTCAGAGGCCTAAGTTCAAACAGTGACATGTGGCACACCGTACAAGTTCGCTCTCCTGTTTTATCCCATAAACAGGTCACGTTGCGACACTTGGCATAACTCTCTCTCAGAAAATCCAATTGAGGTCAGACCTGTCAGGATGGAAAGATGACAGGTCAGGATACTGTAGAAAATGTTTTCAGACCCTGTGGATAATAAATTTCAGAGTTATAGAAGAAACAATCAGGTGCATATTTCTGTCAAAACAGAATTATTTTTGGAGCACCTTTATTCATGGCTTCCGGAATTTAGGGTTTCGGAGAAAGATAGAATTTTTGGAATCGGAGTCCACGGCTGAATGCTACTCAGGAAAATTGAAATTTAGAGACCAAGATCAAATTTTTGGTTGGGTAGAAGACCGGGCTTCATCAAACCCTAGTTCGGGTTCCTGTCCAGAAGATCCAGAAGTTTCGAAGGCAATTTTGAGGGGTCAAATTTTGGAGATTTCAAAATTGAAGAATGCTAGATTGATCAGCTCAGCAAGACACATTCTTCCATCCATTCAAAAGTGTGAAAGTCAAAGATTGAATTTTTAGGGTTTCTCTAGCAAACCCTAATCAAGCTCCAGATCAAGTTTCAGAGGGAGTTGAGGCTAAGGCCTTACATAAGAAGACTACAAAAGGTCTCGACAAGTATGACTTAAGGAGGTTCAGGTATGCCTTGAAATTTGATTCTTGATTAAGTTCATAATGTGTTTGTCTTCATGTTATTTATTAGTACAATCTTGATTAATGTTATTAATTGTCTTATCACCCTAGTAACAATATGAATGCATGTGAATGATCGAAGACATTCATTAGGGCTATATGATTGTACTTATGCATTATGGTGTTGTGTAAGGTTGATGTTGTCTGCTAACAAGACACAGGTACATCACAAAAGACAAATCAAGTTCCATGACCATGACAACATGAAGACAAAGACTCACGAGGTATGTATGACTTTGTTATATTATGTTTAACCTACGAGACATGCAGGTTCTATCTCAGGATCTCTAAATCATTGAAGAGATTGTTTAGGTATGTTGTACATAACTAAGCAGGTATACTAATCCATGTATGTTTTCCTATGTCATGTTAGAATCTTACCTTGTGTAAGTATACTTGGTATGATTGGTTAGTAATCAAGGGTTTATGCATACTAGATCAAACAAGAATATGCATGAGTAAAAGAAGACTTCCTTGAAACCCTGAATACTAATAATCATGACTGTACATATTCAAGATTATTTAGAATTAGAATGTTTTGATAATATTGAGAATATACTAATGAATGTATGTTTGTGTATGAGATCATGAGGATGACACTAGTGTACACTTGAGCATGCACAGTGGTACAGAATGAATAGAAGTTCAGAAGACATACAGAAGATCAAGCGGGAGACAACCACACAAACATAAAAGATAAGTATTTGAGTTGTTATTAGAAATAGTAAATGATATTTCTTGTATGCATATTTGTATTCCTAGGATATATCATGCTGAGTGTAAACATTCATAAAGCATTGAACAGTATACTACTAATATGCATATGATTGGTAAATTGGACAAACATTCCATTGTTGCTTGTCTAGAATGAAACCTCTTTGCTGACATACTGAGAGCTGTGCACACTCTCGATAGTATGTTCCGGTAGAGATGGAAGGAATCTAGATAGCCACTGTATGCATACAGGATATGGGAAAGTGTTGTGCCAAAGTATTGGTCAAAATAGTTGCATAACTATGTAAATGATATCTGTATGCATAGTAGGTTATCATGTCAATATGATTTGATGATTATGAAGTATTACTAATCATGTACTTAATTTTGATTTGTAGGAAAGATCATGATGAATGATGAACTCTGAACAAGCGATGGATGTTCAACAAAAGATTTACAAATCAAACACACTATAGAAAGCTTGTGGTTAAGAGATTCTCTTAGAAAGAGGAAGAGAATCATGATGAGATGTTTTTCTCCAAGGGACTAGATAAGACCATTCTCTTAATAATGTAATCAGGTTCTGTATGGGTTCCCAGGATCGGTAGTCAATTGATGAGCTTAATGATCATCATGGGTGATGTGGATCTCAACCTTTTCTACAAGGTTGAATATGGGTTCTATACACATATGACATGGATGCAAGAAGGAACTCACCACAGAGTTCGAATGATTTTGAGGCTCATATTAGTAGACCCATCTGACGAGAGATGGCACAGATAGATATGCAAAAGATCACTCAATGCTGAGTGTGAATAATGGACAATTGACAGCTTCATGACAAAGCTTGGGCTTTACCAGAAGTAAAACTGTTCCTAACCTTTACCTTAAGGTTGTGGATGATGAACCTATCATACCATTATTGTATGACGATGATCTCTTTCTGACAAGGAATGAGAAACAGGTCATGAAAATGGCTGCAGAAATGAAAATGAAAGATCTCGGATTAATGCACTACTTCTAAGGTCTAGAAGTATGGCAAGATCCAAAAGGAATCTTTTAAATCAAGGTAAGTATGTTGTGAAGTTTCTAAAAAGATTTGATATGTTGGAGTATAAAGCCATGGCCACTCCCATGGACTGCAACTTGAAGTTGTTAGTTAATGACTCATCGTATTTAGTGGACCTAACCCTATATAGAAAAATCATTGGCTCATTGATGTATTTAACAAACACTAGGCCAAATATATGCTTTGCTGTAAATACCCTAAGTCAGTATCTAGTAGAACCTAGAAAGGTTCACTTAATAGCTACAAAGCATGTAGTGAGGTACCTAAAAGGTACATGAGATTTTTGGTCTATATTATCTTGGAGGTCATGAACTCCGTTTACATGGTTACTCAGATTCTGATTGGGCAGGAAGTGTCTCAGACAGAAAGAGTACATCAGGTGGATGTTATAGTCTTGAATCTGCCATGATCTCATGGTTCAGCAAGAAACATTCTAATGTGGTTCTCAGTACTGCTGAAGTAGAATATATGGTTATCTGCTCTGCCAGCTGTGAAGCAGTATGGATTCAGAAGCTTTTATATGGAGTGTTTGACTTAGAAATGGATCCCAATGTGATTATGTGTGATAATCAAAGTTGCATTAAGATGTATGAATATCCTGTGTTCCACGATAAGTCAAAACACATTGAGATCCGATACTTCTATATACGAGACATGGTGTAGAGAGGAGCTATCAAGCTCGAGTATATAAGTACTGAGGATCAGATTGCCGATATCCTGACTAAACCTTTGTCTTGAGTAAATTTTGAATACTTCTGAGACAAGCTTGGTATAGTCCAGAAGGACCCTCCTCGAAAGGGGGAGTAGTATAGTACTTGATAACAAGTCTGTCCCTTAAATTTTGTTTTGTTGCACTTAGTTACTTAGAATTATTTAGATTTAGAACTCCTATATATCTTTTATTTTTAGATGTATACATGTTTTTGATGTGATGTATACATGTTTTGATACATGCTAGATGTATACATGTTTTGATGTGATGTATACATGTTTTGATGTTAGATGTATTAGTGAGAATACATGCTAGATGTATACATGTTTTGATGTGATGTATACATGTTTTGATGTTAGATGTATTAGTGAGAATACATGCTAGATGTATACATGTTTTGATGTGATGTATACATGTTTTGATGTTAGATGTATTAGAGAGAATACATGCTAGATGTATACATGTTTTGATTAGTGATGTATACATGTTTTGATGTGATACATGCTCTTGGATATTTGTACCTGTATAGATGAGAATACATATGAGGATTGAATCATCCTTGAACTTAAGTTCTAAAGTGAGCCGTAGACGTGAGGTCTCCGAAAATGAAGTCCTTAGTGGACAGTTGAGGGGATTGGATCATCCCTGGACTTTCAGTCCTAAAGAGAGCCGTAGACGTGAGGTCTCCGAAAATGAAGTCCTTAGTGGACAGTTGAGGGGATTGGATCATCCCTGGACTTTCAGTCCTAAAGAGAGCCGTAGACATGAGGTCTCCGAGAATGAAGTACTTGGTGGACTTGAGGGGATTGGATCATCCCTGGAATTTCAGTCCTAAAGAGAGCCGTAGACGTGAGGTCTCCGAAAATGAAGTCCTTAGTGGACAGTTGAGGGGATTGGATCATCCCTGGACTTTCAGTCCTAAAGAGAGCCGTAGACATGAGGTCTCCGAGAATGAAGTCCTTGGTGGACTTGAGGGGATTGGATCATCCCTGGACTTTCAGTCCTAAAGAGAACCGTAGACGTGAGGTCTCCGAAAATGAAGTCCTTAGTGGACAGTTGAGGGGATTGGATCATCCCTGGACTTTTAGTCCTAAAGAGAGCCGTAGACGTGAGGTCTCCGAGAATGAAGTCCTTGGTGGACTTGAGGGGATTGGATCATCCCTGGACTTTCAGTCCTAAAGAGAGCCGTAGACGTGAGGTCTCCGAGAATGAAGTCCTTGGTGGACTTGAGGGGATTGGATCATCCCTGGACTTTCAGTCCTAAAGAGAGCCGTAGACGTGAGGTCTCCGAGAATGAAGTCCTTGGTGGACTTGAGAGGATTGGATCATCCTTGAACTCAAGTTCTAAAGTGAGCCGTAGACAGGTGTCTCCGAGAATAGAGGATAGGACTGCATCGTACCTGGACCTTGGTTCAAAATGCACGTGATTGGATTAATCATCCTTAGACAGTAAATCCAGGAAGGATAGTCTTAAATGTGATTGTGATTGGATTAATCATCCTTAGACAGTAAATCCAGGAAGAATAGTCTTAAATGTGATTGTGGTAGGATTAATCATCCTTAGATAGTAAATCTAGGAAGGATAGTCTTAAATGTGATTGTGATTAGATTAATCATCCTTAGATAGTAAATCTAGGAAGGATAGTCTTAAATGTGATTGTGGTAGGATTAATCATCCTTAGACAGTAAATCCAGGAAGGATAGTCTTAAATGTGATTGTGATTGGATTAATCATACTTAGATAGTAAATCCAGGAAGGATAGTCTTAAATGTGATTGTGATTGGATTAATCATCCTTAGACAGTAAATCCAGGAAGGATAGTCTTAAATGTGATTGTGGTAGGATTAATCATCCTTAGACATTAAATCCAGGAAGGATAGTCTTAAATGTGATTGTGGTAGGATTAATCATCCTTAGACAGTAAATCCAGGAAGGATAGTCTTAAATGTGATTGTGATTGGATTAATCATCCTTAGACAGTAAATCCAGGAAGGATAGTCTTAAATGTGATTGTGGTAGGATTAATCATCCTTAGACAGTAAATCCAGGAAGGATAGTCTTAAATGTGATTGTGGTAGGATTAATCATCCTTAGACAGTAAATACAGGAAGGATAGTCTTAAATGTGATTGTGGTAGGATTAATCATCCTTAGACAGTAAATCCAATAATTCCGAAAGGAAGGATAGTCTTAAATATGATTGTGGTTGGACTAATCATCCTTAGACAGTAAATCCAGTAATTCCGAAAGGAAGGATAGTCTTAAATATGATTGTGATGAGATTGATCTAGTAATTCCGAAAGGAAGGATCATGTATATAGATGATGATGCTGATGATCGTGTGATGACGATGCTACTGATCGTGTGATGACAATGCTGCTGATCGTGTGATGATGATGCTGCTGATCGTGTGATGATGATGCTGATGATCGTGTGATGACGATGCTGCTGATCATGTGATGACGATGCTGCTGATCGTGTGATGACGATGCTGATGATTGTGTGATGACAATGCTGATGATCGTGTGATGAAGATGCTGATGATCGTATGATGACGATGATGGTGATCGTGATGGTATAGATGACGATGTTGATGATCGTGAGGATCCAGACGTTGATGTTGCTATAGTTATTCGAGTGCTGTAGAAGATAAAGACTCAGTACTGAAGATGTTGATGTTCCAGTAACTGGTTGAGTTACTGATGATGTTAAGAAAGCTTCCAATGATTTATAGATGTATCATGTATGATGTATGACTTGTTGATCCTGCAGATGTTGTTATAATATCCTTCTCGTTAAGGGGGAGTGTTGAATATTGTAACTTCTAAGAATATTATATTTGTATATTATTTATTCCGGAGATGTTCCATACCTCCGATGTGATTATACTATGAATCCGAAGATGTTTATTCCTCCGAATTGGTTGTGGTAACTAGGGTTATTAGACCCACCATGTGGGGGTTGGCCCAGTCAGTTATAATAGGGTATTTAACCTAATGGTTAAATACGAGCCTACATGTACTTGTGTAAAATACATGTCAGTGTAGTGTATAAATAGAGGAGGTATGTTCCTCATTTGACACACACACACACTTGAGAGAGGCGCACTTGTGGACGAGAGGTCTGCTATGGTGGATAAGGAGATCATGTCTTTGGTTTGAATCTTTGTATATTGCTGGTCATGTATACTGAGGAAGCTTTACTGGGTTTTCTACCCCATGAGGGTTTCCCAGGATAAATCTGTGTCTCTTGTGTTTATGCTATGCTTGTTGTTTCTTCAGTGATCCTGTATATGATATTATTGTGAAATGGAATGTAATGCTGCTATTTTCTGTCTTAGCATATTGAATTTTAACAAGGTCATGTATAAATAGAGTGTGGGAGGCACTCTATTTGATCACTTCATTATTCACTTCTACACTCATTGGAAAGTGGTGCACAAGTGAGGAGGAGGAGTAGCTACTAGGAGGACTATCTCTTGTACTTGGGTTGTATCATTTCTCTTTCTATCTCTAAGGAAGTTGCGGGGTTTTTCACCTTTATGGTTTTCCCCAGTGAAACTTCGTGTGTCTATTGTCTTATGTGATTGCTTGTTGTGATTGATATGATTGATATGCTGTACATGTTATTCTCTTAGTAAAGATCTTAGAGTATATTGAATTGATGCTAAAAAATTAGCATTCTTCAACAAGGATGATCACACGCGCATCTTTGATAATGGGTCATACTTCTTTAACTCTGCAGGGCTGTACCTATGGCCCTGGAATTAACACTTTAATCCAGACAAAGAAAACTTGACGATAACCCCTGTCTGGCTATTCCTGTACTCCTTACCAATGGAATACTGGAAAGAGTAAATACTAACCGATATAGGCAGCACGCTGGGAGTGTTTGTCAAGGTTTATGAGAAAACTAAGAAAATGAGATACACCTCGTGTGCATGCATATGTCTCTATATGGATATCTCCCAAGATCTACCGAAGGGGATTGAATTAACTTAGAAGGATGGAGACTGGTTCCATACAATTGATTATGAACAAATCCCATTCCGATGCCGAATATTCCATGAACATGGGAACCTATTTAGAGACTTCCCACTAAATAAACAACCCGGATTGAACCACAACCTAGAAGGAAAATATCCAGAAGGATTCACCCGAGTGGAAAACAAGAAACGACTAGCAAAGCGCGGAACGGGACCAGAGATACACAAGAAAACCCATCCACACAATAGGTTTGAGGTTTTGTAGGTAGTAGAGGAGAAAACGGATGTGGATGAGATACAAGATCAAGAAAAAGTTGACATTATACCCATCCCCGTCCCGGATAACACCACCCAGGACACAGAGAAAGTAGCCATGGGAGAGGAATGTTCCATGCAAGAGGAGGAAGGCGAAGAGATGGAATTGGGATACCTAGATATGGATAGACTGGAGGCAGCCTGCACCAAAGAAGCCCCGATATCTATCACCCCAAAACAGGTATCCCTACTAGAGAAAGCTATTATAAAGACTAAAGCTCTCAAGTATCTAGGCATAGCTACGGAATCCCATAAAGAATGTGAAGGGAAAAATAAAAGCAGAGGGGAAAAGTGAGGGCGACGCAACAACATCTAAAGGGTCCAAATGGTTGGGAAAAAATTGGTTGACTTAGGGAAGTATCCCACCATTGATGTGGGTCTATCATCCTCCTCCCCAAAGTTATTATAAGATGCAGATTATATCTTGGAACATCATAGGCTGTAAAATCCCTCTAAAGATCTGTCTCCTAAGATGGAAGATTGAAATAAAAATACCATCCATAGTGTTTCTCCAAGAAACCAAATGCTCTGAAGCGGACCTACAATCCCTTGGGAAAAAAATATGGAAACATTGTGAGGTCATTTCAACTGACGCAATCGGAACTGCTGGGGGAATCGACATCCTTTGGAACCCCAGGGAAGTAAGCCTGATAGACTGGATGGCCTCTAAGTTTATCTTATCGGCCTCCTTTCATGTGATAGGAACCAGAGTCAAAGGCTTCTTGTCTAATGTATATGGACCGTCCACAGTCCATAGTCACCATGAAGAACTCCTTTCTGGACTCTTTGCTCAGCCTCAAGAGGGTGACTGGTACTCACCACTGGGTCATAGGGGGAGACTTCAACCTGATCAGGAACCTTGAAGAAAAGCGAGGTGGAATCCAATACTTGCATCCCATTAGTGAGTATTTCAATGAGGTAATAGAGGCTCTGGACCTAATCGATGTCCGCACTTCTAATAGTACCTTTACCTGGAACAATAAAAGGGTCGGGGATAGAAGCATAGCCTCCATGCTTGATAGGTTCCTAGTATCGGAATCTATCATGATGGGGGGCGGTGAACTGACAGCAATAGTGCTTCCCTTTGTAGGATTTGACCACTGGCCGATCAACCTTGATTGTAAATGGATAGGGGAGAACCTTCGATGACCATTCTGGTTTGAACAATTTTGGCTTCTTCATTCAGACTTCCTGAATCAACTTCAACAATGGTGGCAGGATTTGGCTCCTATCACAGGAACCCTGATGTACCAATTCCAACAAAAACTCAAGTACCTAAAAGATAAAATCAAGCTTTGGAATACGGATACCTTCGGGAACATTTTCCAAAGGAAAAAATAGTTAGACAAAAAAATGAGAGAGGTGCAGAACTCCACATTGTCCCAGGGCTACTCCGTGGAGCTTATGGAACAAGAAAAAAAACCTCTTAAAGGAACTAAATATTAAGGAACAACGGGAAGAGCTCCTATGGAAACAAAATTCCAGGAACAGATGGTTAAAAGAAGGGGAACACAATACTAAATTTCTCCATAAAGTTGCTATTCAACATTGGCAGGGGAATAGGGTGGTACGTCTAAAGAGAATGGATGGCAGTTTTGCAGAAACACAAGTGGAGATGGAGTAGACTCTGAACAAATTATTTGTTGATCTATTGGAGGAACCTAACATCAATAGATGGGTTGAGAGAGAGGAATTCCTACAACACATTCTGAAGGTGGTCACAGAAGAGCATAACAAGTTGCTCATAAAATCAATAAGAATGGAAGAGCTGGATGAAGCAGTCAAGCAAATGGAAGTCGAAAAAGCCCCAGGTCCAGATGGGTTCACCACTAATTTCTTTCATTCTTGCTGGGATTGGATGAAAGAGGATGTCCTGGCAATTGTTGAAGACTCTCGACGTATAGGGAGTATCTTAAAGGCCCTCAATGCGACCTTCCTGACGCTCATCTCGAAGGAAATGGGTACGAAGGACCCAGGAAAGTTCATACCCATATCCCTTTGCAATGTTATATACAAATTAATAACAAAGGTCATAGAAAATCGGTTATGTCTGCTCCTCCCCATGTTGATCTCTACAGATCCGGTGGGCTTTGTGGAAGGGCATCAAATCCTTGATGGCATAATTCTGGTCCATGAAACCATTCACACCTTGAAGAAGGGAAAAAAACCAGGTATGCTTCTCAAACTTGATTTATCCAAAGCATATGATAAGCTCAATTGGACCTTCCTAGCAGATATGTTAAGGAATTTTGGCTTTAATAAGGAATGGATTGACTGGGTAATGAGCCTTGTCTCCTCGGCCTTCTTTTCAATCTTGGTAAATGGCACACCCTCGCAACCCTTTTCGGCTTCTTGTGGGATTCATCAAGGGGACCCTTTATCTACTTTTCTTTTCATAATCATAGCAGAATGGTTGGGAAGAATTCTCAAAGAATCTGAACAAAACAATGGCATACGTGTTCTTAACCTTAGTATTGGGCTAACCCCTGAGACCCACCAGCAATTTGTTGGTGATACCATGTTGATGGGCCCTTCATCCGTCTCTAAAGCCAAAGGAATCAAAAGAATCCTTGATACCTTTCTCAATGCCAATGGTCTTGAAATCAATAAGGAAAAATCCCAGGTTTATTTTTTCAATACAACGAGAATTACCCGCAGAAATATCTTGCGTATCCTAGAATTCTCAGAAGGGCAGCTCCCGTCCAAATATTTGGGTGCTCCCCTGATGGACTCCATGATATGCCAAATCTCGTGGAAGTACCTCCTTGAAAAACTCAAGATTAAATTAGAATTATGGACTTTCAAAGCCATTAATTTTCCAAGTCATCTCATTCTGGTTAAGTTGGTGCTCCAAGCTATGCACGTTTATCTCTTCTCGGTGCTGGCTGCCCCCATAGCGGTCCTCAAACAAATCCACAATATTCAGAGGAATTTATTATGGGGTGGAACTCATGAGTATAAGAAGTGGGCACTGATAAAACAGGACACCCTCTATACTCCAAAAGTGGCGGTTGGTCTTGGCTTACGAGATCCGGTATGTACCAACAGGGTGATGGGAGAAAAAATATGGTGGAGATGGACCACGCATTCTGAGGAACCGTGGGCAGTTTTATGGCACAATAAATATGCTCCTAATTGGCTAAAGCAGGACCTTATCAGATTTGGGAAGGACCTACCTGGCTCACACATATGGAAATCCGCTCAGTTAAATAGGGGACTTGTTCAAAGGCATAGTTTCTGGGAAATAAGAGATGGGGCATCTGCCTTCTTTCTTAGTGACACATAGCAACAATATCCCAGACTGGAAGACAGAAATGATATTCAGGATCTAAACCAGTACCTTCATATCAGTCCCATGGAAAAAATTCAGGACTTTTTGGATCCTTCCCCGGGGGGGAAACATTTCAGGATCTAGAAACCAAAACAATGGTGGCAATTTTTGGTCCCGAATGAGAACCTAGACAACTTCTACGAGGAGTTATGTAATCGACAGATCCCTATGGATGAGGGGCCGGACAAACTTAGGTGGGGTTACACAAAAACCTAGAACTTCAACATTGTAGAGGTGGTTAGTCTACACAAAGAACATGATAGACTTTCGTGTGAGGAAAAATGGAAAAAGGTTTGGAAAAGAAACCTCTGGCCCAAAATTGCTACCTTTGGATGGCTCCTCATTCATCGTCACATTTTGACATGGGAAAATATCTGGAAAAAGGGTCTGTCAGGACCCTCCCGCTGTTGCATGTGACTTCAAGACACCGAGACCATCAACCACCTGTTGGACGAATTCCCATTGGCGTCTTCACTTTGGGATAGAGGAGAAGGAGGATTCTGAAAGATAACAAGGGTCTGAGGCTGTCCAGATCTCACTCTGGCCACATGGCTATCCCGACCATTTAAAAATGAGATCTTAAACTGCATCTGGGAATTGTTCCCTGGGTTAGTGGTCTGGGAGGTTTGGAAAGAAATAAATCAACGTAAATTTGAGGGCAAGGAGTGAAAAGAGGAGGTAGTTTGGTCTCTGCTGGAAGTCCACCTGAAAGAAACTTTGAAACTTAACCAGTGGTCACCAGAAGCAAGTAAAGCAGACCCTGCAGAATGACAAATTTTAAATGATTGGGGTATTTTTATCTTACCTAAGTGTATCGATAGACTTCGCGGAAGGAAGATTCAGCCCCAAATCCCAGATTACTAGCAACCACCACCTCCTGGCACCTTCAAGCTCAACTTTGACGGAGCAACCAAGGGAAACCCTAGACCAATCGGTTTTGGTGGCGCAATGAGAAATGATGTAGGAAAGGTGCTCGGTGTCTTCTGGGGAGACCCAAGGGAATCCACAAACAATGTAGCAGAATTAGAAGGATTAGTAAGTGGTTTGAGATGGGCAATTCAACAAAATTGGTTACCTTTGATTTTGGAGGGGGACTCCATGATCATGATCAAAATTGCAGGTCGAATCCAGAGGGGGTCAACCTTAGCCAAGATATCGTAAAATTGGAGGTGGGAGCGCAGGCTTTCTCAACTACAACTTCTTCTGTTCACCACCTCGGCAGTCCAATTCCTGCATGTCCATCATAAAGGAAATCGGATGGTGGATGAGATGGCGAACAAAGGAGTCGGAGCACGTTTCTCCTTCAAAGTTGGCACGTTAGAGGATGCATGCGATCACATGTTGAGGCAATGGTTTATGGATATTGTAACCACTGACATTAACCACCTGGACGGAACCACACCCCGTAGTGGCGAAGAGGCACATGGAACCGAGGACATGCAGACATCTGTAAGCCTCAGATCTCCTCGAATTATTGAGAAACCATCGATTGCTTCCGCGAACCCAGAAGGCATAATTACTTCAAGTGGAGGATGGGATGGTAGGACAGTCAAAACCAGCAACTCGAGGCATCCCTCTTAAATGGATCATTTTCCTGCAGGATTCTTGTCAATGCGAGAGGAAGCATTTAATTACCATACTAGGATGGATGGTTGGCTCAAGTACAGCATTGATGTTGCGATTGGTTTCCGCAGGTGGGGTTGTACCAACTCCATTTTTTATTCGAAAGCCTACAACACCTCAAGCATGCAAGGTTATGGGAAGGAACAAAAAGATGATGATTTCTACTAATGGAATCTAAGGACCTGTTCGAGCGCCATATCCAAAGGTAGGCCTCGAGATTATAAATCCATTAAGGTAGATCGATTTAGGATAGCTCGCACTGTTAAAGCCGTTTTCCTTTTTCGGAGAAGGGGTATGCTATGCACGTTTCATTACTGTAATCGCTGGTTTGAATTAGTGGGAGGCATTTCCTTCTCTAATAGAACTATCTTCTTGTGTATCATGGCTCCTCGCATGCGTCTAAGCAATCATCATGGCTCTAGGCAGAGCACCAATGAGAGGAGCAGACAAAGGGGCGAAGGAACATCCCACCAGGAGAATGCTTTAGAGGATGCCCACCCTTTGGCATTCGACTGGGAGCACTAGTACTTGGAGGAGACACCCGAAGCCACTGAGATGAAAATTTAAAAATGGAAATTTCTCTTCAGAAGGAATTCGAAGATCATCAGGGGCATCCGATAGCATCCAATCCATTCTGGTCTAGAAAAATTCTCCTAGCACGTGAAATTGTTATCAAACAATCTACCAAAAGTGGACTTAAGGCGTGATCTCTCTAGCTCAACATAAGTCTAGAACAAATGAGACAGAATATGAAACTACTCTCCTAGATCTAGTTAGAGATCGATTAATTAAGAATATTACCTCATATTCGCAGATCTTTCTCCTCGTGCTTGTTCCGAGCTCCGCGGTCATCATATCTATGGCTGAAAGACCTGTCAAAAACACATGGGAACAATACAAGCAATAAAATATGCCTAAACACTAACTAGTCTAAGTAAAAAGTTGAGGAGGTAAACTATAAATATCATCAACACAATAACATTTATGGAAAGCATTTATATTACTGTATAAAAAGTGGGAATTACAATAGAAGAGATGATTACAACCGATGCCTCAACGTCACAATCTCCTTCCGACAAGCCAAACCAAAGCTCCTAGAGAGAAGTAGGTGCCTCCAAGACTAGGGTGTTGAACTACTGAGCTAATTTCACCAGCATAAGAGTACCATAGACTTCCTCCCTTTCGAAGGGGAAGGGCTCTTGTATTTATAGGACCAAGTGGATAGAGTAGGTTGAAGATCATGGGGAGAGGGTTAATGGATCCTCCCATTAGGTTAGGGAAACGAAGGCCAGCTCACCTAGGAGTTAGGGATAGAGATCCACCTCATCCAACTTCTAGAATTCGCTTGAAAGCAACCTTTATCCCATGAAACTGAATCTAGCGCATGCTGCATGAAGGAAACCTGCGCCGGCGCACTTTGATCAAAGACAACTTGCACCGACCTAATTAGGACTGTGGATAAAGGTCATCAACTTGCTCTAAATGACTAGCTTGATCTTGGGACTTCAGGGATTTAGACAATGAGGTTACATACTCATGATGGCGAGATTTTAGGTGTAACAGAATGCCCCCCAAAGCATGAAGATGGTAAAACTAATCAGGTAAAATGCTTTGATAGAAGGAATGGCAAGGACTTGTCGGAGAGAAGATGTTGTTGTAGTACAACTGACTCTGAGAACACAGTCTCACATGATGCACAACATGGCTGTCGACCAATACATTGCAGATCCATGGTAGTAATGACTGACTGAACACATTAATGGCTACTAGACACAAGCGTAGATCCATGATGAGATGATAAAACAGCCACGACCATTACAAAATTGGATCCGTGTAATATGACTCAAACAATCTCGATCGCAACCCGGGTAAAACATGAGTCCTCAGGGTCTTCAAGCCGAACCCACAATGATATGAATCTATCCATGCGATTACAAATGTCTTGATGCCGAACATGGTAGAAACCACTTGATTATCGGTCATTGATGTATATTGTTAACAAGTGCAAGGGAAATCACCATTAATGTCAATGATCCCCAAGGTATCATAGTACATATCATCAAGTGAAAATGAATGAGTTGAAGTCGAATGCTTGACGAAATCTTTCAATCAAGAGTCAATGATGTAAAATCATGTCGAAAGCAAGGTAACCTGCCATTGAGGCATGTAGGCCCAAGGTACTTGAATGGTTTCTAGATTCAATCCTAGGATGATGTGTTGAGGTCGACAAGGATGAATCCGTCGAAGGAGGGCCATGATGAATCCCCCATCAATGACACAAAAATCGACAACGGATGTTTGGAGTAGATCGGATGGTACGGTAACATACAAGACAGACTCAGAGGAGACCGACATGATGGACGGTGTACTGGCTGCAAATGATGAGCGATGAATACATCTCTTGAACATGGGCATGGCATGACTTAGCAGTATTGACATGACGAGAATGACGCCAACTACTAATGCAACTGATGGTGGAATCATTCTTTGGATGATCCAAAGGAGTAACAAGACTCATGAAGTCAATAGGACTCGAATACAAGTACTGAATGAAAATGCAAAATGAGTGTCATGTTCAAGAGCGACTAAGTACTGCCACAGGTAAAGGTGTAACACAAAACATTTCCTTTTTCACCATCATAACTGATGAGTGCCTCATGTGTTTTTAACAAGCTTGATGAGGGTAACCAGATGCTCGGTATAGCTAATCTCATAGATGAGTCCAATCCCAAGCGTTTTTTGGACCTGGGAAAGGAGGGGTTCATCCCACGGCAGGCCCTTCAATGTTGAGTTTTAACGAGTCCATAGAAGTGAAACTCGGCGCCATTTCATGTTTGGAGAGTCTAAAAAGAACTAAAGAAGACTCCAAAGGTCCTTTTTCATAAGGTTATCCTCTTCGCTCGAAAAAGGGTAAAATAATGCGAGAGAGGACTCTTCCAGTCATGATTGGCTAGAGTATTCCTTTTTCGTAAGTAGTGCCCCCTAGTCCGGAAAAGGGGTAAACTATCACTAGGAAGATGACCATTCAAATACTTTAACAAGCGTGAATGCGACAAGTTCGCTTGGCGATCTTTTCGTATTTTGAGATCTTAAAAAGAGCTTAAAGAAAACTCCGGGGGGGTTCCTTTTTCGTAGGAGTTTAACGAGCCCGAAAAAGAGATAAACTATAACTCGGTGACTTATTCTCATCGTTTAACGAGCATGAGAAAGAACAAAGAGTTAGCTCGGTTTTCATTTAATAATTTACATTGATGAGCGAAATAATGACAAAAATACGCTCAAAGAGTGTTCATACCTAAAGATACTTATGAGACAACCACTACATCGAGAGATGGCATTAATGAGGCACCTGCAGCTCAAAAACTAGGTCAAAGGTGGTTAACCGAGTATTAAATACAGTAAATGACCCAAACTATAGTAAAAAACCCACTAAGGCATCAAAATATAAAAGGGATATTCAATTTTTTGTTATAAAATGGGTGAAATAGTGAAAAGAAATTACAATTGTTTTTTACCAAGTTTGGAGAGTGCAAAGTGTCTTTTGGAGCCGAATTTCAACTGCAGTTTCGGGGAGCTACGGTCCATCATTTCACGAGTCGTCAGTGACAGGTAACCCTAAACCTTCCCATTTAACTTTTCAATGGATTAGAATTTTCTTTTTTTATGTTTTTAGGTAGGTTTTGAGTGTTTTAATTTGGTAGGTTTGCGTTCACGGGCCGACGCAGGCATCCCATTCGGTTTCTGCGCCAGCGCAGACCCCGAAAGGGAGTTCTGCGCTGGCAGCGCACTATCAAAATGGGTGATATGCGCCAACGCAAATGGCCAAATGAAAATCAAAACCTAGCAAAAACTAAAAGTTTTGGATGGAGGGGCAAAGTTCTAAACATGTTTAAATGGTTTACTTGGAAGGTTTGGAGTGACACAATGGTCCTTGAGTGGCGGGTGTTGGCAGGTGGTTTGGTAAAGTGCTATCGCAGCATCTCCAATGTTGCGACAAGGCAGAAGATGGCGCGAAACGCGATGAGCAGAAGATTATTTTATGCATTTTGGGTCAATTGTACCATGGATTGCGGGTTTTGGGTCATTTGGACCACATATTATGTACTATTGAGTCAGTTATACCGTAGAATGCGGGTTTTTGGTCGGTTTTGACTAGGTTAGTTAGATATTGAGTCATTTGTCCATAGTGTCAGTTAACAAGTTGTTAGAAAGTGGACAAGAGTTGTAAGGCGGAAAGCCTATATATAGATAAGAATTGTAAGTGATGAAAGTATTGGAATAATCATAATTGAATGCGGGAGATATTATGCGAAGCTCTGATGTTGGTAGTATGTCTTCTGGGTATGTTTTGATGTTAAGAGTTATTGCGGAGATCTAGTTTTTGCAGAGACATTGTATCTGGGTTGACAATGGTAATATGATGAAGCTATTTTGGTACAATCTCTGTGTTCAATTATGGTAATGCGATGTTGCACTATACAAATAATGTTATGCTTCTTTGATGCGATACTTGCTTTACAATTACTTTTGTTACAATGATGAATGTCTTGATTGAATATTGCTATAATACTATGTTCAATGCTTAAAGATCTCCGTCCTAGTGTTGCAATAAGTTTAAATATCATAGCCGCAACCATCCTCCTTCATTCGACGGAAACATGGTTCCGTCTTCTCTTCCTGGATGCCTCGGGTGAGACCTCATCTGCTCTGCAGGTGTTGCTAGGAAGGATAAAACCTGTCCAGGCCGGTGCCCAGGGAGACTACAGTATGTGTCGACAATGAGTGGAACCCCTGTCGACTAGCATCGCACTATCAAATGGTTCTGTTTCCAGGACCGTGTTCAAAGTGAAAGGAGGATATGTTGTGGCACCCGACGAAACCAGAGATCCAAGAATGGTTTGGTTAGAAGTTGCAGAATTCGCTGAAGAGGAAAGCCAGAACACTTAGCTGAAAGTAGGACAAGGGGTGGATAGATACATTCATGACGGTCCGCACGAATGGTTCTTCTGTGAATTCTTGGTCCTATTGTTCGAATGGTTGGAAAAGTTGAACTTCCAAAAGAGGAACTTCTAAGGTGGTGAACCGACGACCTGGACCCCCGAATTGATTTAGGAACTATAGGAAGTTGATAATAAAGTATCGTGGGTTGTCGAAGTGTGGTTCAATAACATCCTAGAAGGCTATATCATGGAGTTTGTGGTTGATACTCAGAAGTCCTATAGTGAAGCCGAAAGATATTTTTTTTGCGAACCTCGGGGCAAGTTTTTACTGTCGCTTCAACTGTTGATCACGATGCTTATTTGCGAAAAAGGTATATCGAAGATGCATCTTGATCAGTAGACAGCCTGGTAGGCGGAGGCCGTGGGTACCGTGATAGTTGGGGGGCGGTACATGGAATGGTAAGGGGTAGATGGGTGCAGGTCATGATGAGACTGTGAGTGAAGCCGAGGAAGAAAGTGGTCTTATGAGGGGAGGAGCGAGGTTCCAACAGGAAAAGAGGCAGAGGACGGGAGAAGGTCCTGCTACAGTCGAACCGCAAGACCATGAAGGAAGACGACACGGGATGAAGTGACCTCACAGTCCTAAAAAGGACAACTAGGCTACGCCCAGGATAGAGGCAGGACCAAACGCTAGCACCAACGTACCCACACCTCCGCTCACTATCTCTCAGATAGCAAGAAATACCACTTCGACACCACCAAGTTCGTCAATCCCACAGAAGTTAATTGGTAGTAGTACAACGAAAGGAGGAAGGAAGCCTAGAATGGCGGGTGATGATGCTAAGTTAGCGTTGTTCCACGGGAGTGGGATAGATAACCCAGAACAGTATTGGTTTTTGTGTGAAGCGGTCTGGACCATAAAACAGATCATCAATGATGCTGCTAAAAAAGGACAGTTAGCGATGACTCTACGCCGTCGTGCATTAGATTGGTTTATGAATTTTGTTTGAGTCCCTACAGGAGCCCCAGAGGAGTCGCTGGATGATATTTGGGATGGGATGATTGCCGAATTTAGAAAGCCCAAGTCGGAGGATCAATATATTATAGAATTGAAAGAAATTAAGCAGTATCCCAATGAGACGGTATGGGATTTCGACCAGCGATTCAAGACACTGATGGAAAAGGTTAGTTTTGATATGAGCGCCATCCAACATAAAGAATGGTTCATCTCAGCACTGCTACGACATATTCGGCTACCACAGATGTAGCAAAACATCTTGACACCCAGTGAAGCTCTGGAGATTGCAATGCGGTTGGAGGTGTCATCGATTGGAGAGAATGCAACCGAGATGTCGCAGATACAGACTCAGCTGGCTAATTTGACCTTAAAGATGCAAGATTTGAAGAAGGGTAAAGAGCAGCGCGAAGATGTCTAGTGTACGCAATGTCAAGGAGAAGGGCATACGAAGGACAATTGCCAAGACTTCCACAATTATTTGGTTTCAGGAGCACCAAATCCGCTGAATGGTGGTAGCATGTCGTGGTGTTGTGTCTGCCATGTGTATGGGCATAGCCATGACAATTTCCCATATATGCAAAAAATGGTCACCACCCCGAGGAATCTTTATTGTACATTCTGCAAATCAGTGGGTCACGAGGACAAGGATTGTCGTGCATATGGGTTGCTACAAGAGAGAATGTGTGATGCATTCTATGTAAAGGAGGATCAGTGTGTTGTACAACATCCACAACCGCAGGTAGCCCAGCCGCTACCTCAACTGTAGATGCAGTTTGTACCACAGCAGCAGCAGCCACCACAGTTCATACCGCAATATGCTCCAACGTAGATGGCTCGATAGTAGCCACAGTATGTACAGCAGCCGTAGTATGCACAACAAGGGCAAGGGATGAAACCGACACCAATGCAGCAACAGTTCACTCAACTGCAGTACCAGTAGGGAGGATTCTGGGGAGGATACCGGCGAGGACATGGCAGAAGATTTGGTTGTGGAGGAGGACAAGGTGGTCGTGGACCTGTTCAATTTTATCATTGTGCGGTATGGGGACATTATCAGTGAGACTACCCACTATTGGAGAACCAATGTACGTTCTGTTTTGTTAATGATCATATGGTTGAAAATTGTCCACAGCTGATTGCACGATGGCAAGCAGGGAATACTCCACAATTGCAGAATCAACCCCAGATACCGCAGCCCGCCCAGAACCAAGTACAGCAACCACTGCAAAACCAAAATTCGCGGCCGAATCAGAACGTAAATCAAAATGTAAATCAACCGAGGAACGTTCCACCAAATCATCCACAGGGTGCAAATATTGCAACAATTTCTGCAGAACCGAGACCGTAAGATGCTTCTGTTGCTGTTGTAAATCGTGGAGGTAAGACAACTGGGGAAGATAGCTCACGGTCGTTGATTCGGTTGGCAAGACAGAAGACAGTATCGTTTGACATCGATGCTAAGCGGGAGGTATTCCTTCTGGCGCATCGCACCTTGGAAAAAGATCGTGGTAAGGCTGTTGTTTGCGATATGCCTCCTGTCTTTGATGCCACAACCAAGGCAGGTCTGTCAACACCATCCAGAACTTTACAAAAGTTTCTCGAGAGCTGTTTGTTGTTGGCTGAGTCCTGACTGCCCTGGCTGAGATTGAAGGATGGTTGCAGCAATCCATGAAGGGACGGCAGGAGTCTACAGTAAACTCTTTACAGCAGCGGAAGACAGGTAAGGAGATGAGAATGAACATTTAGATTGGCGACTATGATGTCGACTCTGTTATTCTTGATCTTGGTTCAGATGTTAACATCTTAACCAAGCAAGATTGGCAGAAAATGGGGATCCCCCCATTGAGCTGGTCTCTTGTACAGCTTTGGTTGGCTAACCATGCAAAAGTAACACCCATTGGGTGAGTTCCACGGCTAATGGTAGATATCGAGGGTATGAAAACCTATGCCGACTTTGACGTCATAGAAGTTGTCGAAGGTGGAAGCTCTTATCCCACGCTGTTAGGGATTGGATGGGCTAACGATAGTGGAGTTGTAATCAACTTCAAATGGAAAATGATGACCTTTGAGAATCGCGATCTCAGAGTCATAGCCCCATTGGATCCGGCTGAAGGATGCCGATACATTGAGCTCGTAAAAGATGACGATCCCACTGGATGGGACCA
Organism: Larix kaempferi; assembly: GCA_027924585.1. Taxonomy (NCBI): domain Eukaryota; kingdom Viridiplantae; phylum Streptophyta; class Pinopsida; order Pinales; family Pinaceae; genus Larix; species Larix kaempferi. The sequence goes on from BSBM01000070.1 coordinate 2,405,104, forward strand.
TGCATTCAACATTTCTAAAGACTATATTCATCCCACTGTCAATGGTGAGTTGGGATGGCGCAGCAAAAGCTGTGCATCTTCTGACTTTGATGATGCGCTAGAACATTGGCAGAATTGGTTGCATGAGGTATCGCTCCAGAAATGTGGCTTAGTCACCCAATATTTATGTCGCGTTGCGATGGAAACGATCACACTGCCAGTCTATGAGGGGATGCCTAGCTTAGCCGACTTTTTGACAGAATTTGAGGAACGAGTTTCAGAACCACAACGATTGCTAGCATTGGAAGAAGCATTGAAGGATGCTCCAGCACGCTGGTGGGTGACAAATAAGAAGTCCATTGACGGTTGCTCATAGTGCCATAGGTTACTGCTAGTCCGGTTTGGTGATACTGAGGTTTATCACACCGAAAAGTATGATGGTTGGAATAATACCCGCGATCATTTGATGCAGTGTCAACGGCTATGGGTAGCGTGACCACAAGATGAGTGGGTCCATGCTTTTATTCATACCTTAGATGAGATGCCGCTCTCATGGTACACCACAACCGAGTTGCGCAGAGAAATTACAACATGGGGGGAGTTGATGATATGTTTTACCCAGACATTCACTTTTGCAGATGCCAACCCTGATGTCAATAATGCATTGCAACTCATCCGCGATGTAGTCTTGCAGGTTGTTCTGGTAGCCTACCCAATGGAACCGCACATGTACTGTCAGATGCAATCCCTCATGGAATGCTTCAACATCACCGATGGACCAGAAGATGGTGACGATCCACGGAATGTCAACATCCCGGATTTCGAAGGAAGTCACGATGTGGTACCACCTGACGCATCAAGTAATCCATTCAGTCAGCCTCTGAAGCTTCGAAAGCTTAATATTGGGACGGAGGCCACTCCCAAGTTTGCAAATGTTGGGGACTATTGGGATGATGAGATGATGAGCAAGGTCACTGATTTGCTCCATGAATTTTAGGACTTATTTCCCATGAAATTTTATGATATGAAGGGGATTCTAGGCGATTTAAGGGAGATGAAGATTCCATTGAAACTAGATGCTAAGCCAGTCTGGTAGCGACCCTATTGGCTAAATTGTCAGCGACCCTATCGGCTAAATCCACAACATAAGGAGAAGGTCAAGGAAGAACTTGATTGCATGCTAGATGTTGGTATCATTGAACCAGTCGAGGAGTTTGAATGGATCAATCCTATGGTGGTGCAGGACAAGAAAACTGGGGCGGTGAGCATATGTGTGGATTTACGAAAGTTGAATGATGCCTGCTTGCATGACCCCTTTCTGACCCCATTTACCGATGAAGTGCTTGAAGGAGTGGGTGGCTAGGAGATGTACTCATTCATAGATGGGTTCTCTGGCTACCATCAGATTCTCATTGCAAAGGAATATCGCCATAAGACGACTTTTGTGACTGAATGGGGCTACTTTCAGTACACAGTGATGCCATTCGGCCTTAAGAACGTACCTGCGATATTTTCATAGGTTATTGTTGCTACCTTCAAAGACTTTATTAAGAAGTTCTTGCAAGTATATATGGACGGTTGGACAGTTTACGGATTAATCCGTGATCATCTGGCCAATCTGCATTTGATGCTTGAGCGATGTCGACAGCACCAGATATCGCTGAATTTGAAGAAATGCATCTTTTGTGCACCGTTTGGGATATTGCTAGGCCATATTGTGTGTAAGCAAGGGTTGTTGGTCGATCCGGCTAAGATTGTGCTCATTTTGAGCTTGCAACCGCCGACCACTATTAAGCAGTTGCGGGCGACTCTAGTCCATACTGGGTATTATCGTAAATTCATCAGGGAATATGCAGCGATTACTACCCCTATGGAGAAATTACTGAAGAAGGATGCACTATTGCAGTGGACCCCAGAATGTCACGACAGCTTTGAAACACTGAAGGCGAAGATGGCATCGGCACCGATATTGATATTTTTGGACTGGAGTAAGGAATTCCATGTCCATGTTGATGCCTCATTGATTGCGTTGGGCGTTGTATTGGCTCAACCAGGAGAAGGTGACCTTGATCATCCTATTGCTTTTGAAAGTCCGAAGTTGTCCTCCATCGAAAAGAATTACACTAATACTGAGAGGGAAGGTCTAGCAATGGTCTATGCGTTGTAGAAGTTCAGACATTATTTGTTGGGTGGGCACTTTAAAATGTTCACCGACCATTCCGCATTGAAATACCTAGTTAATAAGCCTGTGTTGGGGGGGAAGATATGTCGCTGGCTACTTCTTTTTCAGGAGTTCAATTTTGAAGTCATTGTGAAGCCCGACCAGTTGAATTCTAGTCCTGATCATCTCTCGCGGATCGATACAGGAGAGGAGCCGACCAACATTGAAGATGGGTTACCAGATGCTCAACTGTTTCGAGTTGAGGTTGCAGATGGCTACTTTGTGGAGATCATTCAGTTTTTGACAACGAGTACTGCAACAAATGAGCTCACCACCAATAAGAAGCAGCAGTTGGTTTTCAAGGATGCAGACTTCCAGCTAATCGCAGGAGAATTATACAAAATGGGTGCCGATGAGATATTGCGTCGGTGTGTCTTGCTGCATGAGCAAGCACAGATATTGGCAGAAGCGCACGGGGGAGTAGCTGGAGGACACTATGGAGGTCGGGTGACTGCTAGAAAAGTGCTGCGTGCTAGGATGTGGTGGCCCACATTGCATAATGATGCGAAAAACTATGCGCGGTCCTGTGATGTCTGTCAGCGAACTGGCAAACCATCCCGACACAATGAGATGCCACTCATGCCCCAATTGACATTGCATCCGTTCGACAAATGGGCAGTGGATTTTGTAGGATCGATCAATCCACCAGGGAAGCGCACAGGTGCACGCTACATTATCACCTCGATAGATTATTTGACTCGATGGGCAGAGGCGGCACCAGTAGTTGATTGTTTTGCAGCAATGGCGGCACGATTCTTGTTTGATAGCATCATCACTCGCTTAGGCTGCCCCAAGATACCACTGAGCGACTAGGGCAGCCACTTTCTCAATTGCACCATCAGCGCATTGACGGAGGAACTGCAGATACAGCACAAAAAGAGTACACCATATCATCCCCAAGCAAATGGCACGGTGGAAGCCTTCAACAAGGTATTGCAGCATGCGCTGACAAAGGTGTGCAATATGAACCGTGATGACTGGGATCTAAAAATCCCAGCAGTATTGTGGGCCTATCACACCACATGTAAAAGATTGACAGGCCAAACACCATTCCGGTTAGTATATGGACAAGAAGCAATTATGCCCATGGAGTATATTGTCCCGAGTCTATGCATCGCAGCTGCAACAGACCTGGATGATGCAACGGCACTAGATGAATGTCTGGAGCAGTTGGTGAAGTTGGAGGAAGATCGTTTCATCGCTGGGTTCCACCAAGTGGTGGAGAAGGATCGTTAAAAGGCATGGCATGATCAACACATAAAAAACAAATAGTTTCAGCAGGGCGACTTGGTGCTATTATATGAAAGCAAGTTTATGAAACATCCAGAAAAGTTGCAAATGCATTGGCTTGGTCCGTATCGCATCCATAGTATTACTTCAGGGGGCATGGTTCAGCTGCAGCAGTTGGATGGGGCGATGCTCCCAAAACTGGTGAATGGTCATAGGTTGAATCCATATCAGTCGGGCTTGGAACAGCGCGATGCCTGAGTCGCATGAAAAAAAAAATATGTGTGTTGCAGGATGATTGGTGGCAGAATGGCACACCAACAAGGATGGAATGCGAAAGCAGGGAGGCTTCTACTGCAAGTTTGGATCGGTCGGCGACAAGTGGCAGTGTTGAGACAAGCTCAAATCAGCAATAAATGCCAAAAGTTAAACAGTTAATTAATGGTGCATGTCTACATGATGGGAATTAATGGTGGATCCGGCCGATCGATGGGCAGGATTGACGTCGGATTTGCGTCATTAATACAGGATTTTGGTTGAATTAATGCATGATTTCGTGATTATTACGAAGGATTCGGATGAAAGCTATAAAACTGGGTAGGATTTGGTTGGAAAGCACCGAGATCTTCGTTGATAAGTTCCTATGCAAAGCCGACAAGTATTGGCATAAACTTGGTGGTGTGTTGGGAAAGGGTCTGTTGCATTTGCAGAGTGGTGTTACGACAAACCAGCTATTAGTTATAAGTGCTACGAGGTATGCCAGGTGAACTAGAGACAGTCGAGATTAGTAGCGAAGTGGAGTCTCCCTTCATCCCAGTGGTTGTTGAGCATGAAGTTGTGTCATTCAGAGTCATTGATCTTGGAGCTGAAGTTGAAAATATGCCGGTGGGAGCATCAATCATCGCTAAGAGGTGGCGAGGGGGTCAGCACTCTGAGTCCCAGCAGACTAAGAGGGTGCTTCGGTCCTTCGTCGTGATGGCAGGTGAAGCTCAGGAACAAGTGGGGCAGTCCAGTCACCCCATTCGCGAGTCTGCTTCATGGGCGGGACTATCAGCCGGTGAAATCCTTGGGTATATCCCTCCCGTTCGGCCGGATGCCACCCCATGCAATATAAACTTAAAACAAAAGTATGGTGTGAAGATGACAGCACTCCCGGCTGGAATGGAGTACTCTATGGATATTAGGCTGACATTGATGCGCCTACGTTACGACGACCATGATATGGTGGCCTACCCTAACATTGCATCCGCCCCATATGTTCCTGAGACATGCCTTTCCCCAACATCGACTGTACAAGACTAGGCACGCGGATTGAAGCAAGCCGGCTTGTTAGGGCTTATTAACATGCCACATTTTGGGCGACTGGTGGAAGTTAATGCGTGCATAAAGCAGCTCCTTGCGTGCTTTCATGGTGGTTCATTGTGGCTAGACAGAGAAGTCCCAGTCACCGTCGATTTAATTTCGTATATAACCGACTTGCCTAAAAATGGATTCGATCCGTCACAGTTCATCCAAGGGAAGGAAAACGACAAAAAGCGGGCATTGCAGTTGGCACATAAATATGTCTTAGAAACAGATGGGCATGGGTATCGCACCAGCAGCTGCAATGATCAGGCAATACTCAAGGGCATTAAGATCCTATCCTACAAGGTGGTTAGGGGTGGTCGACCTAACCAGTGCAACTCAGGGATCGTTGCATGCAAGGAGCAATGCGCGGAAGGGGTCCAAATGAACGGGTCTCTGTATCTCTTGAATCAATTAACGGAGGACGCTGTGGTGGTCCAATTGGGAAAGGGTGCCTTCACATACAGTTGGTTGTTTCTTTTGATCGCCTTCGTCGCATGGAAAGATCCCGGCATGTACCAGGGCATGGACTGTCCGGCTGCAGCAGAACGACGGGGTGCGTGATATCAGAATATCTGGTATGTACAGGAGCCAGAGAGACTATGGGATTACCAATTGTAGTTTTGGCTATTTTGGGAGATGCTTTGTGCCGCGGCAACATAGGTCCTATGAATATCTGAAGAAACTACAGCACAGTTCAGACCAGTCATGGCGTTTGCAATTCGACCACATAACATACATATACAAGCCCGCTGTGATCTTGATCGGCAATGGTTGTAGACATCGTATAAGGTGAATTCCGAAGATTTAGAGGCTACTGTGAATGAGTGGCCGGAGGCATGGCGACAACCCATGAGTTTAGCCAAGATAGAAGCCGGTGGCCCGACGTTGGGCCCAGATGATCGGGTATCGGCACAGGACTAGCAGAATCACCATGAATCAGGGCACGAATCGACCAAAATGATATTGGATGATAGTGACTGGGCCCTTGAAGAAACCCAATCGAAAAGGTATCAGGAGCATGCAACGATCAATAGGTTGTCCTTTCCAGCCGAGGCAGTTGGGCCACCTGCTCACAATGCTCACTAATGCATCCTCTGTGGCAGCGGACAAGATGTCAAGGAAATCGGATGAAGGGTTCCATGTGATCACCACTCGATTAGAGTCTCTATATGATATGGTTTTCGACAAGGCACTAGAGGAAGCAGTGGCATCAACCTTTGGCACAATCTTCACTGAGCCGCGGGTCAGGAATGTGGAGATTCCCCTGATTGCGATTGTGACTGAAGATGAAGCTACCAACACCATGCTGCAGCAACTGAAAATGGTGACCATTAATGTGAATGCCTTTCTCGCGGAAGGGTTGACCACTATGCAGGCTACTACCAGCAAGGAGACGATAGACCGACTGCGGCAGATCAGTGTAATGTGTGTACGACTACAGGCGAGTGAGGCCGATGTGAAGCGCACTATCAAAGAATTGACCACCAGGGTTGCTTCCGCACGACAGGTTGTGGATGACCTCGAAGCACACATCAAGGAAGAATGGGCTGAGAAGGCATGCGAAATCGAAGGCCTGGAAAAGGAACACAATTTTCTTATTGCGGAGATGGCTCGTATGTGGGATGACAGTGTACGGGTTGACCGAGCGATCGCAGAAGCTTATCAACATGTGCCGGAGCCCACTGAAGAGGTGGACGTGCTCCATCGGGTGCAGCGACTGGGGGCTACCATTATTCAGTTGTGACATGAGAATCATGAGTTGAAGGCCAAGATGAATCAACGTACACCTCAGGATGACATTGATGAACGAAGAAGGGAAATTGAGGAGGTTACCGCTCAGATGGAGGAGCTGGAGACGCAGGAAACTAGGCTCACGGCTGACACTGTACAATTCTGGGGCCATATTGTTCATGATGAGAAGGTTGAGCAGGTGACTAGGTATCGGCAGGAAGCTGAGGGACAGTTGGCCACATTGAAAGCGGAAATGCACACAATGCCACCACTAGAGCAAGTTGCTAAGTCTTAGGAGCTAAAATATTTGCAACACCATGTCGCCAAGGAGAACGAGCGACAAAAGATGCGCACGGCCCAGTTAGAGGAGTTCCAGAATAGCAGCGGCAAATTCATGATGCAAGCTCGTGAAGCTCTGCAGGCAGTGCAGAAGTGTCGACAACAAGTAGTGGCAAATCTTACAGATCACCTATCTGTAGAAGACGTGGTTGACAGTTAGTCAGCGGCTACGGAAGCCAAGGAGGTGGTACAGACAGTTGAACAACCGTACAAGGACTTCAAAGTCAAAACGACAGAGTACACCATATCCAATTGACGTGGCTCGAGGGCAAGCCACAAGATTGTGTTGGCGGCCTGTTAGCAGGCGGTTTGGTAAAGTGCTATTGCAGCATCTCCAATGTTGCGACAAGGCAGAAGATGGCGTGAAAGGCGATAAGCGGAAGATTATTTTATGCATTTTGGGTCAATTGTACCGTGGATTGCGGGTTTTGGGTCATTTGGACCACATATTATGTACTATTGAGTCAGTTATACCGCAGAATGCGGGTTTTTGGTCGGTTTTGACTAGGTCAGTTAGATATTGAGTCATTTGTCCATAGTGTCGGTTAACAAGTTGTTAGAAAGTGGACAAGAGTTGTAAGGCAGAAAGCCTATATATAGATAAGAATTGTAAGTGATGAAAGTATTGGAATAATCATAATTGAATGCAGGAGATATTATGTGAAGCTCTGATGTTGGTTGTATGTCTTCCGAGTATGTTTTGATGTTAAGAGTTATTACGAAGATCTAGTTTTTGCAGAGACATTGTATCTAGGTCGACAATGGTAATATGATGAAGCTATTTTGGTACAATATCTGTGTTCAGTTATGGTAATGCGATGTTGCACTATACAAATAATGTTATGCTTCTTTGATGCGATACTTGCTTTACAATTACTGTTGTTGCAATGATGAATGTCTTGATTGAATATTGCTTTAATACTATGTTCAATGCTTAAAGATCTTTGTCCTAGTGTTGCAATAAGTTTAAATATCATAGCCGCAACCATCCTCCTTCATTCGGCAGAAACATGGTTCCATCTGCTCTTCCTGGGTGCCTCGGGTGAGACCTCATATGCTTTGCAGATGTTGTTAGGTGGGATAAAACCTGTCCGAGCCGGTGCCCAAGGAGACTGCAGTATGTGTCGACAGTGAGTGGAATCCCTGTCGACTGGCGTCGTGCTAACAATAGGAACGCGAGCATGAACTCGAGGATATGCAAGTGGAAAACAATCCACAAAGTGTTGCAGTATTGCGAAACTGTGGGATACTCAAGTACTTTCGAGTGCCAAGGATGAGATCCCAAGTCCATCTACTTACATACTTGGTCCAATGTTGGGACTCCATTTAGCAGCACTTCCGGATAGGTGAGCACACGCTTAACATAGATGTCGAGGACATCTACTTTCTAATAAGATTATCCCGACAAGGGAATCCTGTGTCTTTGACCAAGTCACGGGGTGGTGACCGTTCGGTCGAGGACATGATAGATTAGTGGTGTACTCCGGGTACAGCGATGGTTGGTGGGAAAATTCCCATCAAGCATGTTGTGGACATGGACTTACGAGTGATACTCTTCACTGTTGCACGAGTAGCTATTAGCCGAGCTGCTCACTTCGCCAACAAGTCGCAAATGATGTATGCTGAGGAGTGTAGGACTCCTGCTGTGTTTAACTGGTGTGAGGGGATTCTCATCAGCCTTAATTATCAGTTGACCAAATGTCAGCGCAGGGCGCTAAATCAGTTTGGATATGGCTCGATCGTGGTATCTTTCATGTTGGAGTGGGTACCTATCTTGCGCTCGCAACTAGATTTCAAGGATCGGGAGGTACGTGATCCTCATATGCTGAGATGGGAAGATGCGATGGCTCGCCATGGTGGCGGGGGGCCCATTGTCAATTTCGATACTGGGTTTCTCTCATGGCTGAGGGCATAGATCCTCATGGTGGAGGATTATCCATATGTCGGTACAGACTACCGGGGAGATCCCGACCCAATGCTTCCAGAGGGGATGTAGTGGGGTGACATAGGTAAGAACTGCTGCTTGTGTTTTTATATTTTATACATTTTTTTTTTTTTTTGGTAGTAGTGCTGATGAAGATTACATGTTACTTTTGCAGACATGGGTCCAGAGAGACCATTGGGAGTCTCCCGCCAGGTACGGCGAGGAGGAGTGCTAGAGATGGATCCCGTGGCTTGTGATGCTCTTGAGGAGAAAGAGGTACTCAGGGAGAAGCTCCAGGAGATGACTTCTGACATTCCATATCTCGGAGTACATGACTTACCCCTCCAATATTAGGAGTTGACAGTTGGGGTGTTAGCTCGTTTCAGCATGCTACTTCAAAAGGTACTGAGGGTCGTTGTCTGTTACCATGATCAACCTGGGGCTGAGTGGCCTAGGGCCATGCGGCATAGGGCTTAGGCACATGGCTTGTACATGTATACTCTGAAAGCTTACGGGCTTTAGACTTTTTGTAGAGATGACTCTTACTGAAATCTAGCATGCTTCAGAATCTTTTTTATTAGCACTACCATTTTGTACTTTTGTACGGATTTATATATATACAGACATTCCCGGCAGCTTTATATATTATGTGTTTTAATGGATGATTAATGTGATATTGTTTTACATGTTTGCTTATACACTGGATTATTTACATGTTATGTCTGCTTTTATATTTCATGAATATGTTATGTGTGTGCAATGTACCAATCTAGAATGAAATAGGCCATCGAGTCAGCAACTGTGTTCCTGTCTCGTGGAATGTGCAAGTATTGAATAGATTCAAATGACTTTTCCAGAAGATGGACTTGTCTGTAGAGACGGAGTAGGGTAGGGTCACGGATAGCATAAATCCGATTAAGATGAGAAACCACTAGTTACGAATCCAAATAGATAACAACGTGGTCCATACCCAAGGAAAGAGCGTCGGTTAGGATTCCAATCACCGCCTGATACTCCACAGCGTTGTTGATTGCGAAACATAGACAACTTCCTCCTAAGCTGATGAGCTCGTCGGTCGGGGAATAAACCACCCAGGCTGCCGAAGCAAGGTTACGGGTATGCCGGCTAGGGCCATCCGCGAATTCGTAGCAAGTTGCCATCTGCACATGCAGACAAAACATGGTATAAGAAGTGAAAACAAGATCTAGACACACTAAACAAAAGCGTCACACCACACAAAAACACACACGCCATGTACAGTATATACAATATATCTATGTGTGAAAGACTCAAGCATAGTACTTCTTCAGGTAGATCCCATTGCAGGGCTCACCCAAATATATCCCATTATAGTCCTCTAGTTCGTAAGCGCCTTTCTCCAGAACACGCTTTACTATTTAGGGTCCATGCCACATGGAATAAAACTTTCCTGCCCCCAGCTTATCGTGTCTTTGGTCATATGTGAGGACCAAATCACCCTTGCTATAAACACGATGTTCTACCGATTTGTCATACTATGCTTTGATGTGTTTCTTATGTGCCTCGTTGGAAAGAGCGGCATCGCGGTGAGTCTCGTCGAGTTTTGCTAGGTAGAGGAAGCGTTCTTCCTTAGCATTAGTGTTAGGGAGAATTTCAACTACGAGTTTGAGGTACAGAATCTCGCACTCTATTGGTAGGACTGCCTCCAATCCATAAACTAATTAGAAGGGGGTAAATCCAGTGGCAGTCTTGACGGAAGTTCGATAATCCCATAGTGCAGAAAAGAGCATGTTGTGCCAGTTAGACTTGTGCGTACCCACCATGCGTTGGATCATGGTTTTCAAGACCTTGTTAATGGCCTCTACATTTCCATTGGACTGCGGGTAGTAAGGTGTTGAGTTTTCATGGAGAAAACCCAATCTAGTGCTCAATTCTTCAACCATGTGGTTCTGAAAATGAGAACCATGGTCGGTGACTCTAGCTTGAGGAACTCCGAACCGCGCTATAGCATGATTGAACATGAAGAGTGTGGAGGCTTTGCCTTCATCTATGTATGTAGGCATAGCCTCAGCCCACTTTGTAAACTAATCCATGACTACTATGACGTAACCATGCCCCTCGGTTGAGGTAGGCTTACAGTGCATGAAGTCAATGTCCCATTTAGCGAAGGGGTCAACGGCAATAACTGGGTGTAACGGGGCTGGGTGGGTGCGCTTTTTTGTTGAAAATGCTAACATGGAGGACATTTTTTTACGGCCTCGATACAATCTTTAAAGATGGATGGCCAATAATATCCCGCATGAAGTATCTTCTGGGCTATATCCATCCTAGAGAGATGACCACCACAAGCCCCAGCGTGACAATCATTTAAGACATGTTCAGCCTCCTCATGAGTGAGCCAATGTCAAAGAATAGAATCAATCCCATGACAGTACAAGGTATCACTGATGATTAGGTAATACTTTGCATGGTGGTGTATTCGACGACGGTCGTCACGAGACAATTGAGGGCTGAAACGTTGGGTCTGAAGATATAAAGTAATATCTCCATACAACGGATCAAACGTGCTGATGAGGAACAATGATTCATCTGGAAGAGAATCATTGGGCTCAAATTCTACATTAGCACGGGGAAGATAAAAGATAATCTCGGCAAACACCAAAGACTTTTTAGACTTAGCCTTTTCAAAAAGGAGATTGAATTCTTGTAGTATCACGATCCAACATGAATACTTGCCCCCAAGTACTTGATGTGTTAAAATGTAGTACATGGGATTCGAATCGGAAATGATGGTGGTGGTGCAGAGCAATATGTAATGTCAAAACTTTTGGATGGCAATAACTGCCGCGAGAGAGAGCTTCTCAACATGTGAGTAACCAGTTTCGGTGTCAATAAGACCCTTACTTAAGTAATATATCACATGTTCTTGGGCGTTGTTGTCTTCTTGTACGAAGACCATGGCGATCATTGTGGCAAAAGCGATAAGATAAAGGATATAATCCTTGTAGTAATTGGGAGGTTGGAGCATAGGGGCATGCATAATAGCATGTTTGAGACTATCGGAGGATTGTTGCGCTTGATCGTCCCAAATGAATGGGACGTCCTTCTTGAATAGTCTCATGTAACCTTGCATCCTTTGCGCGAAATTACAGAAAAAAATGCCTTAAGTAAGTTGCTTTCCCTTGCAAAATTTGAAGTTCTGTAATGTCAGTGGGAGGTGGGAGAGCGACTATGGCTTCCACCTTCAAGGGATCAATGCAGATCCCATTTTTCGAGACAATGAAACCGAGGAGGCGTCCAGACTCAACGTAGAAGATACACTTGTGAGGGTTCAGACAGATGTTATACTGTTTGCATCTGAGGAATACTGCCATCAGATGATCAATGTGGTACTGACGCTGCCATGAATGGGTAGGTAGATCGTCGAGATAAGGTTCCACGAAGTCCTTCACATCATGAAAGGTGTACAACATGGCCCCCTGGAATGTGGCACCAGCATTTTTGAGACCAAAAGGGAGCTTGCGATAAGCAAACGTGCCCCAAGGGAAGATGAAAGTTGTCTTATGTTGATCAGCCGGATGGATATCAATCTGGTTGTAACCGGAAAATCCATCCATGAAAGAGAAAATGACACTTGCAGCATAGTTGTCAATGATCTGATCGATAAAAGGAATCGGGTAATTGTCCTTAGGACAAGCCTTGTTGAGATCTCGATAATCGACGCATACACAAATTGTACCTTACTTCTTATCTACAGGGACGACGTTTGAGACCCATTCTGTCAGTGGGACAGGATATATAAAGCCATCTTTCAAGAGTTTTTCAATTTCTTCCTTGATTGCCGCAGTCTTTCGAGGGTGTACCAGTCGCAAAATTTTGTCGGACTGGTTTAGCATCAAGATAGGTTTGAATATCGTGCAAAACAATAGCGAGTTCTATCCCTGGCATCTCCTCGTATGTCCAAGCAAACACGTCTCGAAATTGCTTGAACAAGGCCATGAACATTGTAATCTCTTTAGGGGAACACTTCTGGCCTAAATGAATGTGTTCCACTACACCAGGAGTAACCGATATGTCGATCGAAATGGTAGGTTCGATGTTGGCCAAGTTCCTTTAAGAGTCTGTTTGACACGTAAATATCGGGGACTAAGGGAAAGGGTGGACATATGGTGTAAAGATGGTGGTGATTCTATTCTCCACAGTATCCAATGGAGGTAGGAAAGACGATCGATGGTGAAGGTATTCCCACGGAGGGTCATCCGCACTCATGATTTCCATAATGGACTCATTAGAATGAAAAGTCCAGACTAGAGTATCCAGTAGGGATGACGTCCACTGTAGAGAACAGGACGTGGAGGCCACAGCTAAGTCGTCCTCCGGTGCTGACTAGATAGCCTCAAAAGTGAGTTTAGCGGGTGAAAGAGGCATAATGTCTCCAATCAGGTGTGTAGTGGATTCATCAGGTACAAGCCATTGATCACTAGAGTTGGGGATAGATGAAATCCTGGAGGAGATCATGTTCACTGTGGAAACATGATTAGGGGGATCCGAGGTTGTAAAAATGCCCATAAGGGATGAGTCCTTTATGAGGCCGACCCCCACGCTCTCATATAACTGCGAATATTGTCCAAGTAATGGAACATTATCGCTCGGATGAGTAGCGGTGTCAGGTGTGCATAAATCTAGTTGGTCGACAGTAACAATTCAACCTTAGTGAGGGAATTGTACTATGTGGAAGACAGATGCAGAGACCGCAGTCATGGCGTAAAACCAATTACGACCAAGCATAATATTATAATCTAACGGGGTGGCGACCACTTCCACGTTAATGGTTGTGATCTTACCCCCCAACTCTATTAACAAGGCTTGTAACAGCCCATGAGGTTGAAATCCACGTCCTTCGAATGCTTTCAAGGTGGTGGGAGAACAGTTCAACTCGGGAGAGCCTATGGCTCTCCAACATGAAATCAACATGACTGAGGTAGAGGCACCTTCGTCCAAGATGGTACGATGGATTGTCTTCCCAGCAATGTTTATGGCAACTTGAAATTCCAAATGATGGGAAATCCTCGACTTTAAATACTCAAGTCAGAACATGATGGTATTAGAAGAATTGGGATCAACCGAGCCAATGGCAACGAGGAGAGTCTTGTGCTGGCTAGGACAGTGCTGCAAGACTTCAAGCGTCGACATAGCAAAAGGATCTTGTGCCAGGTCCTCTACAATATTGTATTTTTGAGCGGCCCAATCATTGGGATTGAAAACAGCTTTTTGAATCGTGCTCTTGGGCAGATGCAATACTGACTCCAAAGAAGGCTTCTCAATGGTGAGAGAAGCGTGCAGTACGGTGACGTCGGGGATAGAAGTGGAAGATTTTTCAGTATTACTTTTAACGGGTTCCTTCCGAGGGACTGAATCATACAAACCAGAACGCGTGTTCAAGTTGATGGTCTCACTACGCATCATGAGAACATGTGCGGTGGAGGATGTCTCTCCTTGGGAAGGAGAGGTGTGTGTGATTAGTTGTTGGTTCTGATTGGGGAAGGGATCGTTGAGAACTACGGTAGTAGAGTTTCCTTTGAGAAACTTATGAACTTTGTCTCGGTGGGGACATTCCTTCGAGAAATGGTCACCACTGCATAGTAAACAAGGATACTTCAACTTCCTCTTTTTTTTGGTGTCGTCAGGGGTGAGCTTGGGCTCCTGCTGGTTAGACAGTTTCTTAGGTTTCCCTTTTTTTTTCTTCTTACCACAGGATTTCTGAGAGGAAGCTGATTGCATAGAATTCACCTCTTTGGTGGAGGCATGAGTAGTGGACTTGGTAGTGTTGTTTCTAGCCTGTGCTGGTGATGGGGAAGAACCTTGGGGGTTCGACGAGCCACGAGTTTGAGTAGAAGGCTAGGAGGTAAGGGAACCAATGATGCCATCAGCCTGTGGTCCTTTGGGTGGTTTCACAAGTTCATACGTAGGGCGAGGTGCATCAGGAACAATTTCATACAATGTGTCGGATTGAGCATAGACCAAGTCTAAGTAATGGGAACGGGCAATAGCCTGTTCCTTAGTGACGGCCCTCCCATAGCTACATCTCGAGCTATGACATGTAAAAGTGACTTTGTGAACCAGTCAACTAAGAGTTGGTATGGAATATGAGCCTTAATAAGACGTCGTCTTCGTCACCATTCATGAATATGATCTGAAATATGAGTGGCAGTGTTCTGGTGAAGGGAGGTCAAAAAGTTCGTGCCAATCTCATAGCAAATGGGCAACTGGAAGTGGGTCAAAAATGACATAGCAAGAGAGCGGAAATATGGAAAAGAGTTGTGTGGTAGTTCAAAATACCACTTGGCAGCTGGGTCGGTGAGAGTCCATTGAAATAACCTAAGACAGATCGAGTCGTCCATCAAGGATTTGGATGAACACCATAAATGGTATGTCATCACATGGTTTTTTGGGTCCTCATCAGGCTTGCCATCAAATTTGGGAATATCTAATGGTAGTTTCACCAGAATGGGTGGCCAATTATGTCTGTGGAAGATGGGGTCATTAGTCAGAAGAGACAGGTCGGGTAAGTCCAACATAGCAAAAAAGGGAAGCTATTGGTTTGGCTACGGGTACTGATAGTACTGGTATGGCATGTATGGACCAGTGGGACCTTGCATCGACTGGTTGTAGGGTGTCCCCGAAGGAAACTGACTGTAAGGGGGTATGCCACCCGGACCAGATGTAGGTCCGCCGCCATAATAAGGTGGTCCGTTACCATAAGGTGGGGGTCCGCCACCACCACCGCTGGGAGGGGTGGGCCACCTCCAAATGGTGGGGGTCTGTCGCTGCCATCGGGATAGGATGGACCTCCACCGCCTCCGCCAGGAGGATGTGGTGCTCCACCACCACCGCCGGAAGGGTAAGGTCCACCTCTGCCACCTCCGCTAGGATAGGATGGTCCTCCACCACCACCACCAGGATGGGATGGTTCTCCACCACCGCCACCAGGATGGGATGGTCCTCCACCATCGCCACTAGGATGGGATGGTCCTCCACCACCCAGGGGGCAGGGTGGCCCTTTGCCTCTTCTTGAAGGGGTAAGGCCTCCACCTTCACTGCCAGAGGGGGTGGGCCATGGTTTCCAAAATGAGGTGGTCCTCCACCAAAAGGTAGAGGTTCGACTCCTCCAGAATTGTGTGTGGGTCCGCCGCCTCCGATGGGAGTTGGGGGTGGACCAAACGGGGATGGTGGAACTTAAGGGAATGTAGGTGAGGGTCCATGATATAAAACATTTTGCTGCCCCCATAGAGTGTATGGATTTCTGGATAAGGTATCCCATAGAGTGCATTTTCAGGATTGAATTGTCCCGACACAGGGTTAAGATAACCTGGATATGCTTGACTCCATGGTGGTTGGTTTACATTGGATGGTCCCCCAACATGGGATAATCCCATGGTGGAAGGTCCGACGGGTAGGGAAGCTCCAACGGAAGGACCGATGGGAACTCCACCTCCAGTATCATGGTTAAGAGATGGGGGTTTCCCCCTAGCAACAACTTGTTGACCCCTAATCAAAGGTTGACCCAACACGGGTTGTTGATTATCTACTACAGGATTAACATTACCCTTAAGGAAGGTAGGGGGTAAAGAGTATCCTCCCCGCGAGTTTTGGGGTGGGGGAGGAGTGGGTAATGTAACTGTCGTAGTAACAGGTGTGTTGGACGGTTGTCCTTCAATAGGTTGATTCGTTGGAGGTATAGATCTGGTCTCCTGTCTAAGGGGTGTATGTGCAGGAATTGAGGGTTGACCAATTCAGCAGTGGTCACGTGTTGGGTGGGTGATTCCGGTGAGTCAAAAGATAAAAAATGACTCGGGAGTGGCCAATAAGGAGGTAATGTCAGGTCTTCGACCCTTTGTAAAAGACTTTGTCTTCGAAAATCCTCACCCATAGAACGTAATCGAGTTAACTGTTCACAATAAGGTGCTAGAGGGTCATCAGGAGTAGCCCAACTAGGAGGATATGCAATGGAAAAATGAGCCACTGAGTGTCTTAGAGATGATGTCCAAAAAGCTGTAGTTGGACCAACAGCTGATACAGGGTTGTCCTGGGGCGCATTTAACCATTCCACCAATCCAGGCTCTCCTGGTAAAACGAGAGGTAG
Source organism: Larix kaempferi (assembly GCA_027924585.1). NCBI lineage: Eukaryota > Viridiplantae > Streptophyta > Pinopsida > Pinales > Pinaceae > Larix > Larix kaempferi. Next base: position 2,421,994 of record BSBM01000070.1, read on the forward strand.
GTCTTGTGAAGTTGAATTTTTCGCCTCTTCACCCCGTGCGGGGTTGGAGGTGGGTGAATCTGGAGGGAACATGTATGCTCCAATATTCAAAGTAGGGTTTTCTACTTTAGGTGACACGACCGTGACATGTGGGTCCATTCTTACCTTTGAAATTACCTCCTGGTTAAGGGGATATTCAGGTGGTAAATTCAAAATTCAGTGGGACCTTCTCCAAGGAAATTCAGCCAGAGTGACTGAAACAAAGTTTCTCGTAAGGGTAATCTAAACAAAAGAAAAGCAGTCCAAAAAAAACTACACAAACTAAGGCCACAAGAAAACTTATGTGATAGGTGTGGATTCAAAATTCTAGAACCTCACAGGATTGTCAAGGCTTCGCAACTCACTATATACCGTAGGATCCAACAGTAAAACGCGACAAGGAGGATTGGGACTGTACCCTATCCTGAATACCCGACTACCTAGATGACATGTGCGTAGTAATCTCCCCGAGTGTTGTTCTCGGTGTATTTCTCTGCCAAAACGGCCAAATGGATAGCTCAGTTGGTCTCAGGAATCCTAATGGTGTCTCCCGATATACTCAAGGTACGTAGGAGCTCAAATCCGTAGTGGTGTTGTCTAATGCACAACCGTACGGCACACGACCTTCCTATATACTACCGAGTACGTGAAACGCCTTTCTATATACGCCAAGTACGTGAAGTGCCTTTCAATATACCCTAAGGTACGTGAAAGAGCCTTCGATATACCTGGTTGGTACGTGAAAGAGATTCGATATACAGGTTGGTACATGGAAGACTACAATACCCCCGGGATACAGTGTTGGCAAGTAACAACAGCTGTCACGTTTTATGACACCAGAACACGTCTCTAACTTAACACACAAGTTACTAAATATTTTACCCTAGTTCTACCGTTAATTTTATCTGGAAGGTTAGGTGAACGCATGAGGTGAGTACATAAATGTAAACATAATGCAATTCCTAACTACATGCAAAAAATGTACTTTCCTTTTGATGAAATCTATGTATGGGAGGGAGAAATCTTTTTCCAAGTGATTTTACCAAAACAACAAAATACAACACAATCCCAAATCTACCAAATTTGATAATGAAAGTACTCTTTTCGTTTTTTCCATTTTTCCAATCAAAATACAAAAATCAACAAGCATCACAACCAAATCTATGCATTTTCTTTTGTCTTTTCGAATCAAAAAATGAAACTAAGTGATGAAAAGAGAGAAATTTCCTATCTAGAGCACTCTAACTTTTCAAATTTCACTATGATGGCTTAAAAGCATAAAAAACCAAGAATGCATACAACTCTTTCAAGCATGGAATCACTTTTGTAAAAACTTGATCTCACTTGAAATTTTCAGGAAAATGAATGATTCATGATTCTCGAAAAGCACAAATGACTAACTTTTATCTCAAATTTTTCTAGAAGACTAATGAATAATAAATTCCAATGCATGAACCAATTTCTACAACAATTTTCAAATGCATGTGAAAATGGTAAAAATGATGCACTTTTAATTTTTCAATGATATGCCAAGATTACAACTTGATAACAATGATGTTTTTAAGCATGAATGAATGAAAAGAAAGATTATTTGCAGTACTCTAAACACTCAGAAAATTCTCAAGAAAAGGGAAAGCACTCATATGGACTGAAAACACTGAAAACACTCAATCAAGCAACCAAATGCAATCAAATCTAAATAACCGCTGCAAAGAGAGGTCTGGGATTGGATCCAACACAAAGGAGGTCCCTGACAATGCAATATCAAAAAGGTCCTTGACTGGAAGATACAGTGCAGAGGAGGTCTGTGAAATAAACCAAACTCAAACAATGGAGAGGGGTGACTCAAACCCTAGGCTTGAGTGCTCGGCGCAGATGATGCATAGGGGTTTAGTGCCAGTGGCACAGACCACATAAAGGCAAAAAGCGCCTATGAAAGGATGGCACTCTGGTTACACTGCCCAGGTGCACTGGGCGAAATCCCAAAGCAAAAATAAAAAGGATCTCCAAGGACGAGTAATGAAATGGTTTGATAATTAAACCCACAGACTTAGAGAAAGCTAACAGATCCTTCAATGAGAAGATCTGATGATGAAAGAGGCTCAAGAGGCAAAAGAAATAGCTTGCAAAGAAATCAAAGAATATGACATTCAACTTGAAAACTTAAATCAACGTACGTTTCCCCAGTATGGTCACCAAATTTGTTATCAGACAATCTACCAAAAGCAGACTTAAGGCGTGATCTCTCTAGCTCAACGTAAGTCTAGAACAAATGAGACAAAATATGAAACTATTCTCCTAGATCTAGTTAGAGATTGAGTAATTAAGCATCTTATCTCAGATTTGTATATCTTTCTCCTCGTGGTTGTTCCGAACTCCGTGGTCATTAGATCTATGGCTGAAAGACCTATCAAAACACATGGGAACAATATAAGCAATAAAATATGCCTAAACACTAACTAGTCTAAGTAAACAGTTGAGGAGGTAAACTATAAATATCATCAACACAATAACATTTATGGAAAGCGTTTATATTACTGTATAAAAAGTGGGAAGTACAATAGAAGATATGATTACAATCGATGCCTCAACGTTGCAATATCCTTTCGACAAGCCAAACCAAAGCTCCTAGAGAGAATTAGGTGCCTCCAAGACTAGGGTGCTGAACTATTGAGCTAATTTCACCAGCATAAGAGTACCATAGACTTCCTCCCTTTGGAATGGGAAGGGATCTTGTATTTATAGGACCAAGTGGAGAAAATAGGTTGAGTATCATGGGGAGAGGGTTAAGGGATACTCCTATTAGGTTAGGGAACCGAAGGCCATCTCACCTAGGAGTTCGGGATATAGATCCACCTTATCCAACTTCTAGAATTTGCTCGAAAGTTACCTTTATCCCATGAAACTGACTCCGGCACATGCTCCATGAAGGAAACCTGCGTCGGTGCACTTTGCTCAAAGACAACCTGCGTCGGCCTAATTAGGAGTGTGGATAAAGGTCATCAACTTGCTCGAAATGACTAGCTTGATCTTGGGACTTCAGGGATTTAGGCACTGAGGTTACATAGGTCTCATGATGGCGAGATTTTGGGTGTAATATAAATTCAAGCTCGCGAGCATATCATTAAATAAATCAAAGTAATCCTTGGGGAGATGACAATCAATCAACAAAGTGGATTGGAGGGCATCCGCACATTAGAGAAAATAGTGGAGGCACTCAGTCTCCAGGACCCACAGGACATCAGTAGCCGTGTATCTTGACTCATTGAACTCCGGAGCGTAAGGATTGTTCCTCTAGCTCTCTTTTTTGCTTTTTGCCGACGATTTCTCCTGTAACAACTTTGGGCTGATTATGTTCCTTTTTTCTAGTATGTCTTTTGGCAACTCCTTTCAAAGTCTTTATTGAACTTTGGATGCCCTATTTTACCAACTCGGTAAGGGTTTTAGCAAGGATTTCTGCCTCTTTCTGAATGTATCTCTGTACCATTTTTGTAATATAATAATAGAATGTTTCGGCTATGCTTACTTACAAAAAAAAGACAGGATGACAAGGAAAAAAGGTGTTGGTAGCAAAGTTTGTGAGTAGTTGTGATTTCCTTATAACAACTTAAGATTTCATATTGCTTGTGATGTTTATATTTTAATTTTCTTTATACCGACCATCATTGGATTTATTCAAATAGGTGTTAACACACAAAGAAGAGTCATCATAATAATTGATTGATGTTGGGTTAAGTAAGGGTTGTGAGGATATGTTGGGATATCAAAAATTAATTGTGGAATTTGTAAGTATCTATGTTGTTTTACTTCTCTCATTTTATAATTTTAATCAAACAACAAAAATCATTTATAAATCTATGATGTGTTATGGGGTTTAAAACTTGCAGGAAACAAAGTATGGAGTGGAGCCAATAGAAGACTTGTTGCTCGAAGGCATGAGATTTGGTTTTTAAATAATGTGTATAATTCAGGACTCGATTCTTTCTATGGTATGTTTCTTTTCAATTTACAGTCATGTATATTATTTATTTTAATTTTCATTATTCCCGACAATGTAGATACACTCATTACACTTTATTTTTATGTTTGTAGATGGAATTTAAAGAAGAGGAAAACAAATGAGGAAATGAACAATACATTCGGCCAAATAACCCAAGTCATGCAAGTGGGTCAAGCATTGACAACAGTTCCAGTGAAGAACAATGATCCATATATTTTGGATGTTAATGCAAGATGGTTTATATTTTGAAATAATTGTCTGTGAAAATCAGACATTTTGTATAATGTCTTGGGCATAGTATACCAATTGAAAGAAAACATGTTACCTATAAGTGCAACAATTACATGCATGTTGACATTTGGATTATTGTGGACCTTATGTTGTTCCATTTTGTATGAGAAATAGCCTCTTATTGATATAAAATAAAATGAAGTTTTCAATTCTATTGCATTCTCCAATGTCGTGAAATTACATGTGAAATGTTAATTAAATATATGGATGATTAAATATTACAATAGATGTGAAAATTTATGATATAACAAATTAATCAAAACATCATATCCAAACACAATAATAAAAATTCAAATGAATACTACTATTAAAAAATATTTCAATATTTGATGAATAATGGAATTAAACAAAATAAAAATAAAATATAGATATTCCAGTGCGATGTTAGTAGTCACTGTTCACCAAATAGAAAATAATCATCGGTGATTTTAATCGTTTCAATCGCAACAGTGCTTTTGAGATAATGTCTCATTGATGTGTTTGAGACAATGTTGCACTAGTGCACTTAAAAAAGTAGAGACTCAGTCCAGCATAATACTTGTTGCATGCCCCAATGTCTTAAAAAAATAGATGTAGTCCAGCAGAATACTTATTGCATGCCCCAGTGTTTTTTATATTATTACTCCCTAGTTCACTATTGTACATTAACCACACTGATAAATTTTAAAAATATAGCATTAGTCAACGTCCCAGCCAACTTTACCGGTGCATTTTCCTTCACTTATCACATCGGTGCTTTGTAATAGTTAGTAAGCACTGGTGTTTTTTAATAGTTGGTAATCATCGGTGCTACTTTTAATATAAAGAACCAATGCATATATTATTATAAAGCACCGGTTCCAGTTAAAATTTTGGTGTGCACTGGTGTTATATGTATTATCAGGCACCGGTGCATATAATTGTTTCAAATTTTGGTGTGCACTAGTGCATGTATTTCTTTTAAAAGTAACGATGCATTTTATGTTATTTCGCACCAGTGCATTTGTTTCAATAAATCAAATTGATAAAAACCTCCACAAAATCCTCCGACCATTGATTTTTCTTAGTTATAACAAATTTCAGTGAAAACCTCTGCTAAAATATCTTATACCATTTGTGAAGGTTGTAGCAAAGGTTTTTTTGAGAATTTTGACCAATCTTGTAACACTAAAAACCTCCGCTACAAGACTTTTTCCTTGTAGTGTCATTATTTAGTATGATTGATGGCATATATATACCTCTCTTAGTACATGCCACACAATAAGACATACTCAAATCTAGACCCAGGTCCAAGCTTGCAACACGAGTTTCGAAGGCATCTGCATTTGCTTGAAAATGAATTAAAATACCAATGCCATCTTACACACCTAAAATGAGTATAAATTGTGTTATACTTGACTAAATGGATGATAAAATGTCCCCAAAATTTATCCCTAAAACCATCCTACAACTCTGGTGCATGTGCAAGGGTTCTAAGCTTGTATCTATAGCCCCCACTTTTCCAAATGAATTTATTTAACCCTAAATCCCTATTATAGGTATAATGTACTCATTAGTCCATTCTAAATGACAAAAGAGAGATTTTTTTTTAAAATGACATGAAGGACATGTCATGACTTTGTCCCCTTAAATACATTGACGTTTTCTACTTAATATGTAGGGTTTCCCTAAAATTCAAATCCAAATACATCTTGCAATCCTCAAATGGATGGATTTAGTCTCATACCATGGGTAAGGTCCTATGTGCATGCTTATGGTCATAATCTCATGACTGTGGCCATATAGACATCCATTTTTACCTAGAAATGGGTTTTTTTAGCCCCGATTCTTTATTATAGGAACACATTCAGCCATAAGACCATTTTACTGATCAGGCGAGTGGCTTTATCCTCAAATGTATGGTGAAGAAGGATGTGATTTTGGACCCTTAGCTACAATATTTTAGACATTTAATGTGGGTTAGCCCTAAATCCATCATATTTCCCTCAAATGATTTGATTTGACCTCTATGATTAAGTCCAAAGTTCATGTTTATAGTTCTACCCTAGTAACTCCATCCCTAAAGATATACATTTTTTCCTAGAAATGAATTATTTTAGTCCGAAGTCTTTACTACAAGCCCAAATATAGCACTAAGTCTATTATGCATCATAAGGTTGATGATTTTGACTCAAAAACAAGGGGAACAACAACATGACATGATCTTGACCCCTTTAAATGCATAGTTTTATCCAATTTCGTATGGATGTTTTCCTCTAAAAAATTTCCCTAAAACTATCCTACCATGTTCGAAATTATGGTTTTGGATTCAAACCCATGTGTAAGGTTCCAAATGCATGTTTATGTCCTTAATATTGTGACTTTGGCCTTAAGGAACCCATATTTTAATATAAATGAGTTGGTGTAACCATATTACCTACTATATATAGGTCCCTATTCAATGTTAATTGCCATAAGTGCCCAAATCAATGTAGAAATTTTGTGAAATAAAAAATTCAAAAATTTCACATCTTTCCTGGAGGTTTCCTAAATCTCATCCCTATGAATTATTAGCCTTAGGGATGATATAAAATATCATTTACAGCTTCAAACAATGGACAATATTTCACTCCTTATTTCAAACCCAATCAACAAGGTAAACTAAGAGAAAAGATACCAAAAGTGTGCCAACAAGCTTCAGCCATGTGGGGAAAAATTATCAAGCATAAACTAGATCTGAAATGTAACTTATGCCAGCAATAAATTTTCCCTATATTCTTCAATATCAGTTTTAAATCCATGAAAAATTTCATCCTTAACTTATGTCAAATCAACAAGATATGCAAGTGTTGAAAATTACCAAATCAGGAATACAATGATATCTAAAAGTCAAATTTGCAATAAGGAAATTTTGGACAAAGGAAATTTTTTTGTATATACAAGAAATGAAGGTCAAGTACATACCCTCATCTTATCACAAGTTGACACAATCCTCTAGGATCTCCTAAGCCCTAGCTAGGGAAATCCAAGAAAACCATAGCTCCACAAAAGATTCTCAACAAGCTAGCATCAACACTAGAAAGCCTCCATACTAATACATATTCTCTTCTTATCTTATTTTACAAGTATAATAATAGGTTTTATCACCAAACCCTAACTCCTTTCCGCTCTTTAGGGCAGAAACCTTAACCCTAAGAATCTCCAAAAATCCTCAAAGAAACCTTGATGCTCCAAGACAAGAAACATGACATAATGAAGAATACACTTGTGTGTGTGTGTGTGTGTGTGTGAGAGAGAGAGAGAGAGAGAGAGAGAGAGAGAGAGAGAGAGAGAGAGAGAGTGAGAGAGAGAGAGAGAGGTTCACTACTCTCATCACATCTCTAACACAAGATGATGATAAATAGAATGAGTGGAAGTAATTTCTCATTCCTCTATTTATATCAAAGGTAAGGGAGTCCAATAATATAGAGTGGTCCTAAACCTGGACAAGCAACCTACAAAATGCAAGTAGGCCCATATATGTGAAGTGCTACACTCCAAATTTAACATATCAAGGTACAAGGTGAAGTCAAACACAAGCAAGGATCCAATTGAAGTGCACTCCATGAGATATGACCAGAAATCCTAGCGCTTCAAACCTCCAAGGACTCCAATGCTCCACATAAGCCATGTGCTCCATCGGGTCCACTCCACATTCATGAACACTACCTGCAACTTAGGGATACCCAATTCAAACTTGTTTCTCCTCACAAGCGTCCAAGAACCCCATGTCTTTTAGGGCTCAACATCCTCCTTCAAAATGCCAAATGCTCCTCCTCCAATGTAGAGTATCCTCTCAAGAAACCAACCATTCTACATATGTGCATCATGAAAAATATCCCAACTTGTCTAAAGAAAACACTCCCATGCAAATATCCAACTGAGGTCAAGCAACCAATGAGTAATCCATATCCTATGTGAAAGTACAACATGAACAATCAAAGAGATAATAATATACCATGTACCCCAAATCTCATGAAGCACCCCCAAACATGGTGTAAACAATTTTAGAATAATTCTAAAAGGCATCAATACTTATTTACAAGGAAATGTTTTCATATAGAGACCTATCTTCTCCCTCTGCAATTCCACCAAAATTTCCACCTGTAAATATGTACCTATTTCAATATTGGAAATAATGTAAACATCATCGTCCATCAAGGTATCACACCTCTCCTCCTCAAGACAACTAGAAGGCTCATAGATAGAAGTAAAAAATACAATGTGGCTCGAATATATCCTAAAATGGATACTCATCCTCGCTAAATATTTGGGTGATTCTACTTGCCCTCAAGCCTCCTCAAAATCTGAAGACTCTTCCTACCTCTCATTGGATTGTACAAATGTCAAAGTATCAACAAGTAAATTAAAAAGGGAACCCTCTCTCACTTCTCTATCCAAAGTCCTCAAATGATCTAGACTACAATCATCAGTGGGTGCAATGTTGTCCCTCAAATAAAACTCTCCATTGTAAATATGTCATACAAGAAATTAAAAGAATATTCTTCTTCAAACTATGAAAAAATTAAACATCACTCAAATCAAGAACATTGCCTAAAGGCATTTAGGAGGAAATGGAGCCAAAAACTTTCATAATATAAGTAGCATCATCTCCCAACTCCACACCAATACCTCCTTCTTAGTATTGAATCCTATTGAATAATGAACTTCCATAAGTCATATGTCTCTAAGAATCCACATATCATTTGACACTAGACATAGTGTAAGAAGACCAAAAATACACCTTGGAGAAGGCATTTTCAATTTGAGAGGAATCCTCCTCTACACCTACTACAATCTATGTTGCAACATATTTTTCTCCCTTTCCCTTGTTCTTAAATGGAAATTGGTTGGTATAACATCTCATATGGTGACATTGAAAACACAACACTTTACTCAAATGCTTCTTTCATGAGTTTGCACCTTCCTTTGTATTGTAGCATTTTATTGTGACCCTTATTTTTCATCCCAATGAGACCAATCATATCTACCTCTTGATGTTTTCATAAACAAACCTATAATCTATTTTCTTCTTGCACAAGATTGATCCAAAGCTTTGCAAGAGGTGAAATATTTTCATGACAAAAAACACCCACTAGTACAAAATGGATGAAAAGTGACTGTTATCACACAACTTGTAGTTGTCCCCAAAAGGTATCCTATCCAGGATGGTAGAGGTGTCAGACAATTAAAGAGGTGACCCAAGGCTTGCCATGGTTCCCAATGCAAGTGGGAGTCACGTCAACTGAGGAAACCTTCACTTTAGATCAATATGAATCAAGATCAATGGGGAGACCCTAGCCAATCTATGAAGACTAGCTAACCCAACGACTCCTAGGGAAATGTGTGAAGTTATGCAAGGAGATCATTGGAGTAAGATTTTAGATCTAGAAAGGAAGTGGACCCAAGATGATTATGGCTTGGTTGAGAGGCTTAAGCAAGGGACAAATGTTTCAACCAAGTGTTTGATTGAGGTCACTTATGAACTTAAGAAATTAGATCTAAAGAAGACCTAATGCCATGAAAATTACACAAGTGGGGCCCACTCCTTAAAAAGTGGAAAATGGTCCAAATAGGGCCCACAAGGTCAAATTTAAAGTGAAATGGAACTAGGGGGTATGTTATAGCATGGATCTATGAATTTAACAAAGAATTAGCAATACCCATGTATGGGATCTAGTAATTGGCCACCTACACAAGGAGTGTGACTTGCCTCAAGGAGGACTAGTGCCTTAGATCAAAGGGAAAATGGATTGATATGTCCACCAAATTATAGATCGAGATAGTTAAGATGATTACCTAGGTGGGTTTTAAATTTCAAGCACAATCCATAGCTAGATCTCCATAGATCTAATGCATCACCTAGTGACCCAAGTGGGTCACAACCCTCAAAAGGGGCCCACAAGGTGAAATCAACAAAGTGAAGCACTAGGGGTAGGTTTTAGTGGTTTATCTATCCAATGAAGCAAAAACCTCACCTAACCACATCTTGGAACTAGAAATCTAGCCTCCCTCAAGGAATGTGACTTCACTCAAGGAGGGCTAAGTGCCTTAGGAAACGGGCGAAATGGAGTCCAAAAACCACCAAACTATAGATCAGGATTGCCGTGAAGATTATTAAGGAGGGTTTTAAATTTTATACCAAAGAGCATGCTAGATCCAAATAGATCTAAGAAAATGTAAAATGAGGGTTTTAATTATGAGGGTTTGTTTGACCAATGGAGAAAAGAGATGGATCTAAGTACATACCTCATGGAACATACCTCAAAAGCTTGTGGCCACTTTGAAAATTGATAACCTTCTCCCTGTGTGTATATTCAAGAGTGATATCTAGAGATCCAATCCAAATCTTCCTCCCTCAAAGATGACCAAATCGTCCTCCTCCTACAAGACAAGATCTAATGAGAAACAAGCCTAGCAAAAGATTGATGAAAATGATGAAAAGATGAAGTAGAAAGAATCAACTATGTAACAAAGATACAATAATGATACTCCTTGCAAACAAAGACAAATCCAAAGCAAGATATGGGTTCTCCCCATAATATCCTCCCTCAAAGTCGTCATCCTCTCCATCAATTCGGCCTCCCTGTAGAAAAAACGAATTGAAGCCCATGAACCACAAGTGATACACAACGACAAGATTTTATATTAAATTTGCAAAATAATCCATCAAGACAATAGAAGTAGATCCAAAAGATAGTAGTTTATTCTAATCTTCAAGAGCTCCAAAGGTGCCTTTACAATGACGGGGTCTCCTCCTTAAATAGGATGAGGAATACCAAAACCCTAAACCACTTTTGAAAACTAGTGGTTGAGATCAAAAGATATAACAACATAATAAATGGCTAAGATGAGTCAACATAACAATAGACATGGATCACTCAAATAAGGGATGACGTCATGGCTAAAAGATCCCTAGGGGAATGATGTCATACATGAGGGTGGCTAACAACATGTGTGCCACAACATAATAAAAAGGACAAGTGACCAGGAGCACATGGTGGGGCTAGGAGGTATTATTTCCCTTCACTATCATGTCCCCATGGCACAATAATATAAAATATGACTCAATGACATGTCCAAGTATACAAATGATCAAATCTTGTCCTCATAATCGGAGAGAGATATGCAATAAAAGTCCTCATGTAGCCCATGTGGACCCCACTGACTGGTGTCAACTGATCTGGAAGAAGGGGGATACACCTTACATGACCTCTAATCAGACCAAGTTCCAAAAACTTGCCTCAATTTTCCAAATCGAATTCCTCAATGACCTTTTTATTCCATTTTTTAATCTGTTGAAAAACCCTAAAACTGCCCAAAACTGCCTCTGGGGTGCCTACGCTGTCAAACTGAGTGCACCATCATGTCCAAAAGGGGGGTACTATGGTAAAAACAGGTGTCTGGACCACCTCCTTCCTCTGTAGGGCCCTAGGCAACGACTAGCCTCCAAAGATACCATTGGATAGGCCACATCAGCATGGCCAATCTGGTCAACAGGTGGAAAACCGATAATATCATGTCAGGGAGTGCTTGAAATTGAAATATAAGTGTCTCAATGGATCCAGAATACCCAAATCCACTAGATATGAGTACTCATACACCTCATGATAACCTGTAGGATCATCTATAGGGTCCACCATACCCGGACAAGTAAAAATATGATGATTTGTAAACAATAATTATCCATGAAAACTACATCAATCATCATTTGAAGCATGTTCCCAACATATGGAATCAATAGGTATATGTAGGACCATAGATCAAAATCATATAATATAAGTGGTCCATCTCATCACGGATCCCAAGGATGACCATCGTCAAACAATGTTTGACTAGGTCAAAATACAACAAAAGACTAGATTATAACAAATGACTAGGACATGTTCCTTTAACCATATTGACAGCTTAACTTAAAGTAAAAGCATCTATCAAGTGGAAGTTAATACATAGATATTCAATGTTATTTAATATTTTACTTCCACCAAAGCTTTAAAGACATACATCATCCGATGGACATGGCCTAACTTCTAGCATATGGTGAAGGCTAAGGACAAGGCTAGGTAGAAGGGATGAATTGACCAACTTTTCATAGTGATACTTTGGATAAGGTAAAAGGTGTTACACACTTAGGCATGTGATGGAACAAGATACACAGGAAATGGCGGTGTCTCACAAATGGGTGAGTTGTTTAGTGAAGTGTTTATTCAACCTTGGCAAAAATGTCTACTACTAGAACCGTCACTCATGGGTCTAGGGGACACTTTGATTTAGTTGGCCCTTACTCCATCTCAAATCATAAACTGTAGGCTCAATGCGGTATTTTTCCATATGAGGTCAGCAGTCTTTATATTTCTTTAGTCACTCTTTTTAGGACCTTTCGTTTCATATAATTTCATGGCCAGCAATCACTAGATATAGCATTTATTTATCCATTTCTTTTTAGGCCTAGTACAACCCCTCTGGTATTTCACATGCGCTAATAAGCACAACTAATCGCAGCTTGCATCCGGGGTGCATTTACATTTCACAACATTTCATTGCATTTACATTTCATAGCCCTTTTCATTGGGCTTCCATTTATTTCCAAGGTAGCACATTTTGCTTCGTATTTTAGCCAACAACTCAAGCAACTAGGGGGAATTATGTGCAAAACCACACATCGGGGAAACCGACTAGAATGATAATGGCATAAAATCCAACTCACCAAAGGTAATTTTTGTTTCCAACTCAGAGCCAAGACACAAAACTAAAATGGATGCAAGTCCAACATAGAGGTAGAAGCGGGGAGGTACTCCATATCACAAGTCAAGGAGGCAAGTCAAGGTGAAAGCCAAAACAAGGAAGGTCATGGATGGATGGAGTCAAGTGAATGTGGTTCCTAAGCTAGAAAACATAAATTCCAGGAAACACCATGTCTATGCTTAGGAGAGGGTAGGTGAAACCAATGAGTATAGTCAATAAATCTTTAAATTTCAAGTAATACATCCAATATATTATTTAAATCCAACAAAGATAGTTCATTTTATTCATTTAAATAATACTTCCACATCATGAGTTATAGACCAAGTTAATGCATTCAAGATGACTGAAAAAACAAGATAATTATCAAGTGATAACAATCACAAGTCTAATAGTCATATCACTACATATCTCAATCAATATCATCTAGAACCAATGAAACACTGTTGTAATAGAACATCTGGAACTCTGGGCACTGAACTGAATCTGTATGGAAGAAAAGGTCATATCGGTCATCAAATCTAAGCTCTCAAGGCCCAACCTTGGCACAAGGTCTACACATTGTCTGATATATCTTCTCTGACGTGTAAGTGAACATAAATAATGTTGCTCAGCACAACTGATCTCACTGAAACTATGTAAAGGAAAAGCTCTAAAAAGTGTAGATATCTGCTCAGCAAATATAGTATCCCAGCTGCTATGGTGTGATAACATCTAGCTCCAGCTAGGACAAGTACTCTAAGGGAGATAGCGCTTGAGAACCTCAAAATATCTGGTCTCGAACCACTCTGCATCAATATTCAATCCAACACTCACCATCCTTTGCTTTCAACTTTTATTTGCACCTGTTTTTGCACTCATGGAAACTAAAATACCACGTGATGCATGTGCGGGATAAAATAAACCAAAATAAACTGCATAAATGAAATTCTATTCTAGAACCAAAACTGAAAGGCATAAAGGAAATACTAATCTAAACACAACATGTAAATTTTATTAGTTTTACTGTGCAGGAGGGAAGAAGGCTTTGAAGAAGGCATACTCAACTCACTTGACACAAAAAAAACTACAAGCACTCAAAACTCAAGGAAATTTTAATCTTTTTAAAGTTTTATCAATGTGCATGCAGGAGATGAGAAAAACTTAGGAAGGAGCAAGACACAACTCAACCAGACAACTTGGCACTCAGCAGAAAACTCAAACAGGCTCATCAAAAGAAAAAGGAAAAGACTCGCAATACTCCGCACACAGAAAAAGCAAAAATCACACAAATCCTACTGCTCAAATGAGCTTATTCGAAGACCTACCTACTCTAAATAGGAAAGAAGAGTCCTAACTCGGGTTGAGTCAAGGATATAATCCCTTAACTCTCTCTGGTTGATAGGTAACATGATCTGTTGCCCAGTTCTAGTAGTGAGGAAACACATATCTTCAATGCAACGCTCAACTGTGAGTAGTCCAACCCAAAGATCACCAAATCCCCTGGATTGTATATAAAATAAATCATTAGGCACAATGACCCTATCACCACATGAGAATCTACGACGATTCATAAACTCAGGGATGGCTTCAACATTACGAATTGGAATTGGATGGATATCGGAATTGCATTGAGGTTGAGGTGTGACTATCCTCGAATTCCTATCAGGAGGAATTGCATCAAACCTGGGAGGTCCAGCATATAAAGGAATGGTTACCCTACCAACAAGGAGTTCCTAAATCACTCTTCTCCTTGGAGTTTCAACTCTTGGTTCTTCACTCTGTGGGTGAATAATATACTTGGGAGTCTCTCCCATAGTCCAAAATTTCCTAACAACATCCTCTTCTTCTTCCTCATCCACTGGAGATGGTAGGTTTTGGTTTCCAACACTTCTACTCTACCTTCTCCAGATGGGATGTGAACAACCATACCCTCTAAAGATGCCAAATGACTAGTGGGAAATGACAGATGACTTGGAACCATGCTAGAAGCGCTCTAAGCTCCCGTGTATAAAGATTTTGGTGAAGACATAGGTGTGTGAAACGTATCAGTAGAGTTCATACTTTCTTCACTAATAGGTAACTCACGGGGAATAAGAAAACTAGGGATTTCTTTAAGTAACGGATATCGCAAAGACAAACTATCTTCACTGGTTTCTATGTTGGCATGGGGTTCTTCCTAGAAGATGGCTAGATTGTTCAATGAGAACTCTTCTCCAGGAGCATCATGTATCAAGGCATGTTCTTGCCAACTCATAGAGTTTCCATTCACTTGCCTTAATACTCCATCTTCCAAGGACAAATGAGATAAATGATCGAGAACATCAGTGAAATGATACTTAGTTGGTTCTTCATCACTTCCCTCATCATGGGAAGCCTTGTGTTTCTTCATTGTTGTTTTCCCAAGGAATGATGTGATCAATCCCTTGCCTTTGTCTCTCCATGTTAAGATCAACCAATGCAATCCATTCATTAACCATTCTAGGTATACACTCACCCCTTATTATTTGATCTAAATTTGTCTAAGAGTTTGTTTTAGTGATGGGATCAAGATGATCATTTTGTGGTTCCACATCACTAAGTTGGTTCAAAGCTCTAATTTCTTCCGACACTTCTCCATAATGAAATTAAAGGTTAATTTCTCTAGCAAAAATAGCTCTTTCCCTTTCTTCCTCAGAAGAGCTATCATCTCCAAAAGATCTCAAAATATATTCTCTTCCAGTACGATGATCCTCATTATGGCTACCCATGACCATTATAAAGATGCCCTCGAGAAATAATTCACCCTCACCATATGTGTTCCTTACACCATCTTCATAAATTTCAAGGTGACCATCGTAAAATGGCTCTCGATATATCCTAACTAGAGAGCCATCAGAGTTAGGAATAGTAGCGTAAGCTAAGTCCATTTGAAGATGTCCCCCTAGTATAGCAAACCACTTTCTACACAAAAGCATTCCGTAGACCAGAGGGAGATCTATAACTACTATGTCCATTAGCATGGATATATCGGGGCATGAAAATAAGTCAGCTCTTAAGTTCTTTATTAATCCAAAAACTTGTACTGGTCTTGAGTCGATCCCACATACATTTCCATAAAGGCCTAGTTATTTTTAATCCCATGGCTTCCATGACTTGCAATGGCATGACATTCATGGAAGCACCAGAATCCAGCATACAATTATGAAGAAGGTTATCACCAATGTGGAGCATAAGATAAAACAGTTGGTGACCACCATTCTTCCTCTCATACAGGGCAGTCTGGATGTTAATAGGAGGATCATCCTCTTCCTCAACCATAGCACTAGGTGCCAAGTTGGGATGAGATTGATCCTCACCATTACTTGTGATAGTCTCAGGGATACTCTCGAAAAGTTTTACCACTTTCTCCTTAATGGATAGGATTTTCATTAATTCAGTGAGTGGAATGTTTTGCATAACTTTCTCCAATTCCCTTTCAATGTTGATGTCTAATTCATACTATGGGAGAGGAATTGGCTCACTCACTGGGCTAGGCAGCTCACTATTCTTCCTTTCAATGAAATGGGTAGGCTTTTGGCCATCCTTTCTTCTTTGATAAATTCTAACAGGAGCTTGGCCACTACTCTCAGGTTGTTCAGTGGCATACACGGGAAGTCTAGGACTAGGACCTATTTCAGTTTCTTCTTGTTGATCAAATAAAATTCTTCCAAAGTCCTTGTCAAAGTTTAAGTTATCGACCCATTTAATTTTCTTTGGAGAATCTTGGGTATCTTCACCAAGAGTGGGATACTCAGGATCCTCCTCTTTTTGTTCTTCAGACCAGTTAATACCAGGAGGTTCAGGAGAAGCTTGGCTCACAGGGTTTCTTCTATCATTCTCTTTATTAGGCCTCTTTTGTGGGTTCCAATAAGGTTTTGGGCCATAGGGTTGCGTATACCTTTCCAACTCTTTGCTCTTAGCTCGATCCCTAGTCAGGAGAGTTAAGTTTTTCATCATTTCATGCATACTCTCCATCATATCGTTGGGATCCTTACTTGCTTCTTTCCCCTTTTTTTCTTTGGGTTTATATCTAGAGGATGAGGCACTGATTAAGTCAAAGAAATTTTGCTTCCCCATGGAGGCATCATTTTCCTCAGCCCTTGTAGCATTCTCTTGAGCTTCTTTAATATATTTAGGATCTTTGTCCTTAAGGTGATAGCCAAGGTAACCTTCAAATGCAATGAGGTAATGAATCAAAACAACTTGCTCAGGAGGCCTAATATTATCAGGAATATTGGCCACTATCTTGTCGAAACAGAGGTTGAATTCATGGATAGACTCGTTTTCTTTCTTTTTTATTTCAAAAAGTTGGTTTAGAAGGAAACACCCATCTAACTTGACTAACCACTCTTTTTTAAGTTTATCAGTGAATGCATCATAACCTGTGACTGATGATGTAGGCAAATGGTCAAACCACTTGCGAGCATCACCCTCCAAGGATGCAAAAAGACCCCTCATATACACATCTTCTTCTTCATCCCCATAAGCTTCCATGTAGGCCCAGACATTTTCAATGTGGTCCTCAATGGAGGTCGCACAATTCCCATTGAACTTAGGAATATTTTCAAAGTATTTGTCTGGCATGTCATGGGGTGCACCAAGGATCTGGGAGAAATCTAAATGTGAAGCTTTGGCCTTGTTCCCAAATCTACGAGCAATGGGAGGATTGGTTTGAGTATTGTTTCCTAGAGGAGTTTGAGTTGTTCCATCCATTTGATTTGCTGTACTTACAGTATGAATTGGAGATGAAGGAGGAACCGAATTAGTTGAAGGAGATCCCAAGAAACGACGTGGAGAATTGGAATTAACAATTTTCCAAAAGAAATTAGATGATTGGTATTTGGGATCTCTTCTATGATAAACGAGCGTGGTTCCTTCTGATTGATTTAGATTAGCCCTACTTCTAAGGTCATAAGGATGTCTATGAGGTCGTTCCTCAGCGGAGTCACGATTTGGATTCATTGGGTAGACTTTAATTCTCTTCTACCAAGATGCATGTCGTTAATGAGCGGGGATAGATGAGTGACAAATAGGTGTCTATGTTTAAATTAAGGATTGAAATGATAACCACCTAGATTATAAGACCGAATGCGATAAGATATGAATTACGCATGGATATTCGCAGACACCTGAGGTAAGCCTCTACCTCCCCGGCAACGGCACCAAAAATGTTATCACACAACTTGTAGTTGTCCCCAAAAGGTATCCTATCCAGGATGATAGAGGTGTCGGAAAAATAAAGAGGTGACCTGTTATCACATATATAGTAGCCGAGCTACCATATTCTATTTTTCAGATTCCAGTACACTTTTCAGCCAGTTCCCTTACATTGAGATGCCAAGATGAGCATCTATTATGGATCACTATTTGATATTGGACAGCAGTGTTATTCCCATTCCATGACTGAGTCTCAGGACACTCAGATTTGAGGACTGATGTATCCATTTAGCCATTTACAGAGCAGTCAGTATTTCCCAAAGTTGCGGTAGCAGAGTTTCAGTGGACAAATGATGGTTCAGATATTGTGCATTCAGGTATATGACTCAGCAGGTATATTCTTGTGTTATGGTTATATTGCTCTTATATTCATTCTTGTGACATGTCTTAGCATTTAGTATCATGATATGGAAATCATATAGATATGTGGACCTGGTAGTATCTCCATATATATTATTGTCCCTGCTCATACTTATAAGTTTTTTATCCATACTCATTGGTTTTACCCTCCTTTAGGAGAATAGAGGTGATCATTCCCACCATCCTTGGCTTGCTAGTGTTGGTCTCATTATTCATTGTATCCACCCATCCATTACCTTCCAGTTTGTTTATTACCCTGAGTTACTACTTGACTAGTGGCATGGAGGACCTTCCCCCGCTATAGACTCTTTGTTGGATAAGCTTCCCTGTTTATTGTGTCTCGGCTCTAAGTTGGTGACAAAACTTGCCTTTGGTGAGTTGGATTGTAGGCCTAAATCATTCTAGTGGATTGTCCCGAAGTTTGGCACCGGCACGAAGTCCCCATAGTCACTTAAGATGTTGTTGGCTAAAGCTAAAAGCTCATGTACTACCTAGTGGAAATCTATATAAATTCGCCCAGGAGATTGTAAACTCTAGAATGTGTTTCTTAACACATGTGAATAAAAGGGAAAGAGAAATGAAACGCTATAAATAATCCTTGAAGAGTATAAGAAAGGTCCAAAAAAGCAATGGTTCTTAAAATCTATATCTAAACTATTGTTGACCTTATGTATATGTATAAACATGCTCTAGATGTAAGATGCAAGTAGTTGTGCTTCTTAGCACACCTGAGATCCGAAGGGTTATGTAGGCCAAAAAGGCCAGAAAGTGAAATTAATGGATCCTAATGAACTTGGATCATCTTGAAAGGTAGACATGATGCCTAAGTTGAATAAGCACTCTTTAAACAACTTCACCATTTCTGAGACACTGCCATTCCCTATGTTGTTGCTTGTTCATCACATGTTAGAGTGTGTATCCCCTTTCCATATCCAAAGTGTCACAATGTCAAGTTAGTAGTCATCCCTTTTCCTATCCTTTTAATTTTTAGCCTTCACCCTTCACTAGCAAATTGGTCACAACTATGAAGTGAGTATGGTCTTGAAAGTCTGGTCTGAGTCATAATAATAAAAAGCCTTATATATATTTGTTTGGTAGATCGCTAGTGAAATGATTACTTCTTGTTATAATTGTTACTTGAATGAATTGTAGAGCATGCTTTAACATTTAACACTTGCAACAGTTTGATGACAGCTTGAGTTATATTATTGGTCATGTTGACTTGGTCAAACCTAGTTTGACCAAGGTCAACTACAGGACATGAGGTGGATAGACCTCAGATGATGCAGAGATATGATATATGGTCTGGTACAGGTCACCATATGGTTCTATGCAGTGGTTTTAGGCTTATGATGATGATTTGTGTTTTTTAGCACTTGTACAGATTATTATTATTTGGTATGTCGGGCATATTGGATATTTTATATGATCATGCAGAGATCCATAGGGTGTATGAGTACACACCTTAGATGGATTTGGGCTCTCTGAGTCCAATGAGATAGTTTTTTTTTTCAATTCTGGGAAGTTACAGTGATGATTTACCTCAGTCTACCTTTCTGGTGCAGTTTTGCCATGTCAGATGGCTTGTTAGAGCAGAGTTTGGATTTGATTGGTTTGCCTAGGGAGTTGTGCATGGAGGGGGTGGTCCAGCCACTTGTTTTTACCATATTACCCCCCTCCCAGAGAGCCTGGTGGGATCACCTTGATAGCGCAGGCACTCCAGGAGGCATTTTTGGCAGGTTCACATTTCTCGAGGCAAATTAAAAATGGTAAAAATGGCTACTGAAGGATTTGATTTGGGATACTGAGGCAAGGGATTGGAATGGGTTGAGTTTTTATGATGAGTGTGATGTCTTCCACACCTTCCATAGCAATTTCAGCAGTCAGTGGGGCCCACACCCATCTCTCTGGCACATTTTATGACTTTCTGGAGCCTTTGGAGGCTCACGACTTTCTCACGGAGGCACGATTTAGTGTCTAGCTTGATCAGCTTGTGTTATTGTGCCATAGGGATTGACTAGGGAGGATAGATATTGCTCCCTATACCCACCATGAGCTAGTTATTATGTTTTATCATTGACATTTGGTGGGACCCCCTCTCTTAGGGCGATTTGGTCCATTGATGTATTATATTGTTATATTGATCCATGTAATTTATGTTGAGCTCATCTCAACCATTGATTAGATCATGTTGATATTTTAATCTTAGCCATCCATTTCAAAAGGTGGTTAGGGGTTTGGTATCTCTCCATCATATTTAAAGGAGAGAGATTCTCATTGTAAAGGGTCTTTGGCTCTTGGAATCTTGATAATAGAAAAACTTCTTGTGGAAATTCTTGGGTCTCCTTTGCATCTGGTGTTCTTAGATGGTGATTAGAAATTCTATTGCATCCTAACATTTGGGTATTAGTGGTAAGATCTATATATTTTTGGAAACTTTGTCTTGTCTACAGGAGGGCGACTTCAACTTGGGCATTTTTGTAGGGCTTCCTCAACTCGCTTGGCTTGGCATTCTCTATATCAGGGGGTTATCATTAGTATCATTGTGATCTATGCTATCTTTCTGTTATTTCTCTTGTGGCATTAGTATTTATCTCTTGATGCATCAAATCTGATATGGTTGACGTTTGTTGTGTAGGAGAGAGGGCGCATTGGCTTCCTTGGGCAAATCGACTTTATAGAAAACTAGCTCAAATATTCTCAAATTGATCGGGTTTGCATAGATCATCATCATCAAGGCATCTACAAGGTTATCCAGGTAAGATCCACAGGTTTGTTCACTATTTCTTGGTTCCAATCCATTGGCATCTCCATTTCACTGTTAAAACCCTAAGCTAAAATCAACTAAAAATTATAGATATCAAATCTCTTGATCAATTGGAAAATCCTTTCTAGGTATTATAGATCGGGTAAATCCCAAAGTGGGTTCTCAAGGCCATCACCCTTGGGGACTCCATTGGCCCATTTTCTTAGTCACTGAGCTTCTCCCAACCCTCACGACTTCCTTGACTTGGGCAATTTTTTAGTGTTTTGATCTTCTTTCTGAGACTTGGGTGCATTGATAGTGTCATACCTGTCAAACAAGTCCATCTTTGGTACTGCTTAGCCCCAATGCTGTCCCTAACTACCCTGCATTGGACACGGTTCCCAAGGCAGTGGATTTTCTCATCATTGACTAATTCCTTGATTACGGATCTAGTGTATAATCTCATAAGTCACTTGCATAACCAAGTTGGATCAAATTTACCTTGCTTAAGCCTCTTGATCCAATCCATTACTCACCTTGTGACTTCATCCATAGATCTACGGTTTACTTCGCCATACACCTTATGTATTTCATCCCTATTTGATTTGATCTGGTGTCTTGGTCTGATCTCTCCTATCGGGAGTAGATCCGGGTCTCCCCCATTGTTGTCTTGGGATAAGATAACATAAAGTGAAGATTGCCTCGATTGGCGTGACAACCATCCATTGGGAGTCGAGGCTATCTTGGTTTCACCTCTTTGGTTTCCCATCCCCTCTACCATCCTCATGGATCCACCTTTTAGGGCCAACTACAAGTTTGGTGATAACATAACCCAAGGCTTTCCATGGTTCCCAATGCAAGTGGGAGTCACGTAAACCGAGGAAACATTCACTTTAGATCAAGATTAATCAATATCAAGGGGGAGACCCTAGCCAGTCTATGAATACTAGCTAACCCAAAGACTCCTAGAGAAATGTGTGAAGTTATGCAAGGAGATCAACGGAGTAAGATTTTAGATCTAGAAACGTAAGTGGACCCAAGATGGTTATGGCTTGGTTGAGAGTCTTAAGCAAGGGACAAATGTTTCAACCAAGTGTTTGATTGAGGTCACTTATGAAGTCAAGAAAGTAGATCTAAAGACGACCTAATGCCATGAAAATTACCCAAGTGGGGCCCACCCCTTAAAAAGTGGAAAATGGTCCAAATAGGGTCCACAAGGTCAAAGTTAAAGTGAAATGGCACTAGGGGGTATGCTATAGCATGGATCTATGGATTTAATAAAGAATTAGAAATACCCACATATGGGAGCTAGCAATTGGACACCTACCCAAGGATTGCGACTTGCCTCAAGGAGGACTAGTGCCTTAGATCAAAGGGAAAATGGAGTTGTCCACCAAATTATAGATCGAGATAGTTACGATGATTACCTAGGTGGGTTTTAAATGTCAAGCACAAGCCATAGCTAGATCTCCATAGATCTAATACATCACCTAGTGACCCAAGTGGGGCACAACCCTCAAAATGAGGAATGGGTCCCACAAGGTGAAAATCAACAAGGTGAAGCACTAGGGGTAGGTTTTAGGGGTTGATCTATCCTATGAAGCAAAAATATCACCTACCCACATCTTGGAACTAACAACCTAGTCTCCCTCAAGGAATGTGACTTCACTCAAGGAGGACTAAGTGCCTTGGGAAACATACCAAATGGAGTCCAAAAACCACCAAACTATAGATCGGGATTTCCGTGAAGATTATTAAGGTGGGTTTTATATTTTATACCCAAGAGCATGCTAGATCCAAATAGATCTAAGAAAATGTAAATGAGGATTTTAATTATGAGGGTTTGTTTGACCAATGGAGAAAAGAGATGGATCTAAGTACATACCTCATGGAACATACCTCAAAAAATTGTGGCCACTTTGCAAATTGATAACCTTCTCCCTGTGTGTATATTCAAGAGTGAGATCTAGAGCTCCAAGCCAAATCGTCCTCCCTCAAAGATGACCAAATCATCCTCCTCTTGCAAGACAAGATCTAATGAGAAACAAGCCTAGCAAAAGATTGATGAAAATGATGAAAAGATGAAGTAGAAAGCATCAACTATGTCACAAAGATACAATAATGATACTCCCTGCAAACAAATACCAATCCAAAGCAAGATATGGGGTCTCCCCACAATATCCTCCCTCAAAGATGTCCTCCTCTCCACCAATTCGGCCTCCCTGCAAAAAGACAAATTGAATCCCACGAACCACAAGTGATACACAGAGACAAGATTTTATATTCAACTTGCAAAAGGATCCATCAAGACAAGAGAAGTAGATCCAAAAGATAGTATTTTATTCCAATCTTCAAGTACTCCAAAGGTGCCTTTACAATGAGGGGGTCTCCTCCTTAAATAGGCCGAGGAAGACCAAAACCCTAAACAACTTTTGAAAGCTAGTGGTTGAGATCAAAAGATATAACAACATAATCAATGGCTAAGATGAGACAACATAACAATAGACATGGATTACTCAAATAGGGGATGACGTCATGGCTAAAAGAGCCCTAGGGGGATGGCATCATACATGGGGGTGACTAATAACATGTGTGCCACAACATAATGAGAAGGACAAGTTACTAGGAGCACATGGTGGGGCTAGGAGGTATTATTTCTCTTCACTAGCATGTCCCCATGGCACAATAATATAAAATATGACTCAATGACATGTCCAAGTATACAAATGATCAAATCCTATCCCCATAATCAAAGAAAGATATGCAATAAAAGTCCTCATGTAGCCCATGTGGACCCCATTGACTTGTGCCAACTGATCTGGAAGAAGGGGGATACACCATGGATGACCTCTGAGCAGACCAAGTGCCAAAAGCTTGCCTCAATTTCCCAAATCGAATTCCTCAATGACCTTTTTATTCCATTTTTTAATATGTTGAAAAACCCTGAAACTTCCCAAAAATTCCTTTGGGGTGTATATGTTGTCAAAATGAGTGCACCATCATGTCCAGAAGGGGGGTAATATGGTAAAAAAAAGTGGATGGACCACCCCCTTCCTCTATAGATCCCTAGGAAACGACTAGCCTCCAAATATAATGTTGGACAGGCCACATCAGTATGGCCAATCTGGTCAATAGGTGGAAAACTACTAATATCATGCTAGGGAGTGCCTGAAACTGAAATATAAATGTCTCAATGGATCCAGAAGACCCAGATCCACTATATATGAGTACTCATACACCTCATGATAACCTGTAGGATCATCTGTAGGGTCCACCATACCCGGACAAGTAAAAATATGATGATCTGTAAATAATAATTATCCTTGAAAACTGCATCAATCATCATCTGAATCATGTGCCCAACATATGGAATCAATAGGTATATGTAGTACCATAGATCACATCATATAACATAAGTGGTCTATCTGATCATGGATCCCAAGGATGACCATGGTCAAACTATGTTTGACTAGGTGAAAATACAAGAAAAGACTTGATTATAACAAATGACTAAGAAATGTTCCTTTAACCATATTGACATCTTAACTTAAAGTACAAACATCAATCAAGTGGCAGTTAATACATAGATATTCAATTTTATTTAATATTTTACTTGCACCAAAGCTTTAAAGACACACATCATCCGATGGACATGGCCTAACTGCTAGCATAGGGTGAAGGCTAAGGACAAGGCTAGGTAGAAGGGATGACTTGACCAACTTGTCATAGTGATACTTTGGATAAGGGAAAAGGTGTTACACACTTAAGCATTTGATGGACCAAGATACATAGGGAATGGCGGTGTCTCACAAATGGGTGAGTTGTTTAGTGAAGTGTTTATTCAACCTTGGCAAAAATGTCTACTACTAGAATCGTCACTCATGGCTCTAGGGGAAACTTTGATTTAGTTCTCCCTTACTCCATCTTAAATCATAACCCACAGGCTCAATGAGGTATTTTTCCATATGAGGTCAACAGTCTTTAGATTTAGCATTTGTTTAGTCACTGCTTTTTAGGACCTTTCATTTCATATAATTTCATGGCCAACAATCACTAGATATAGCATTTATTTATCCATTGCTTTTTAGGCCTAGTAAAACCCCTCTTGGATTTCACATGCACTAATAAGCACAACTAATCACAGCTTACATCTCGGGTGCATTTACATTTCACAACATTTCATTGCATTTACATTTCATAGCCCTTTTCATTGGGCTTCCATTTATTTCCAAGGTAGTACATTTTGCTTCAGGTTTTAGCCAACAACAACTCAAGCAACTAGGGGGAATTCCGCGCAGAACCACACATCAGGGAAACCGACTAAAATGATAATGGCATAAAATCCAACTCATCAAAGGCAAGTTCTGTTTCCAACTCAGAGCCGAGACACAAAACTAACATGGATGCAAGTCCAACACAGAGGCAGAAGTGGCGAGGTCCTCCATATCACAAGTCAAGGAGGCAAGTCAAGGTGAAAGCCAAAACATGGAAGGTCATGGATGGATGGAGTCAAGTGAATGTGGTGCCTACTCTATCAAACATAAATGTTAGGCAAGACCATGTCTATGCTCATGAGAGGTTAAGTGAAACCAATGAGTATAGTTAGTAAATCTTTAAAGTGCAAGTAATACATCCAATATATTATTTAAATCCAACCAAGATAGTTCATTTTATTCATTTATATAATATTGCCACATCATGAGTTATATACCAAGCTAATGCTATCAAGATGACTAAAACAACAAGATAATAATCAAGTGCTAACAATCACAAATCTAATAGTCATATCACTGCATATCTCAATCAATATCATCTAGAACCAATGAAACACTGCTGCAATAGAACATCTGGAACTCTGAGCACTGAACTGAATATGTATGGAACAAAAGGTCATATCGGTCATCAAATCTAAGCTCACATGTCCCAGCCTTGGCACAAGGTCTACACACTGTCTGATATAACTGCTCTAACGTGTAAGTGATCATAAATAATGCTGCTCATCACAACTGATCTCACTGAAACTATGTAAAGGCAAAGCTCTGAAAAGTGCAGATATCTGCTCAGCAAATATAGCAGCCCAGCTACTATGGTGTGATAACAGTGACTAATAAAATGACTAAAAATGTGTGATAAATGACTAAATTTGGTCACGTGATTGCTAGTCATAAATTAGCAGTCACTTATCACCCAACCAAATTGGTCATTTATCACTTTGTCATAAATTGTTTGAATTGCTTCATGCGTTGGTCATATATTTAGTCATTTATTTGGTCATTAATTTTAGTATTTGGTCGTTTATTTGGTCATTAATTGTTTGTATTTGGTAATATATCTAGTCATTTCTTTCGTATTTCATTTAGTTATTTATTTGGTAGTGCATTTAGTCTTTTATTTGGTGGTAAATTTAGTCATTTATTTGGTCATTAGCTATGACCATTTTCAAAAGATTTGATTAAAAATACCAATATTGCATTATCATTAGGGAATGGAGGAATCGAACCACCAACCTCTTGCTTGTAATGCAGGTGCTCTTCCATTGAGCTAGCACCATGTAAGAATTGAGGAGAGGACCAATATTAACACCCATATTGCATCATTTGTAATTCTAAGAAAGAACAATAAGATCCAAAGAAAACATTGCTTCCACCCTTCCATCATCTCACATGAAAAGGATTGTGATTTGTTATAAAATTTATTGTCTAAACATTGATTGAGTTGCTTCAGCAATCCAACCTTTTGACGCTATTGGATTGTAGTTTTTAGTCCGATTGACTTTTTTTTAGTCATTCTTGGATGTCAACAAAATTATTTTATCTTATCTATCTTATTAAGGAGTGATTGTATCTTATCTATCTATTTATCTTATCTATGTCTTTATGTCAACAAAATTGGCCTAGAGGGCTCATTTTAAGGAGTAGAAGTTTTTCAATCATCTTTGCTATAGGTAGAATATTTGCACAAGCAGTGTGGCTAAATCTTCCTCTTGACATCATGTGTAATAAACTACAATCATGGTAAAGAAGGAACCTTTCAAAAACATACATATCTCACTCAACAATTCAATATGTAAACTTCACCTCACTCAATCTCTCAAACATGAGAATTTATCACACTCATCGTCTTTCCTAAGGTCACATAAGTCAGTTTTCTTTCTTGTAGCAGCACGTGTTTATAAAGCATGGCTCCGCTTAGCCAAACTGGGTGCGATGCTAGCAATGATGGTGATCTTGATTATTTTGATTATGACCATGAGATGCATGTAGGCAAAATATATTTTGTGACACATCACTCGTTAGAGCCTTCAATGAATATACCACATTTTGTATTTGCAATTGGAAGTCCCTATATAAATTAGTATGATAGTTATTAGCATCATCATCATGTTTCAAGTTTTCAACTTTCATTTTAGACGTTGAATGAGAAAACTACATACCTTTTGATTCATGAATTTATGGTTTTATTGATTATATTAATATGCATGATATATAATTTTAGATTATAATTGTATTCTTCTGTGTTGATCAAGTGATGTAATTTTATTTTCTAAATGTTGAATAAAATTACATAGGTATGTATGTTTTTCTTATTGAAAAAATTCTCACAGAAATTCTCTAGACACTTCATTAAATTTTATGAATGACGTCCAAGGTAAATGTAGCCTATGTTAATCCCAAACTAGAGGGACACAAGTGGATTCTAACTTGGCAAGGCACCAACAATCCCATATTTCACTTTAGTGCAGAAGGTTGGGACATGTTTAAAAAAGGCGGCTTCTCATATATATATATATATATATAACAAGGAAAATATCACAAGGAAACTCTCAAGCACTTCATGATACCCAGTGTAAATCTATCAATGCTGACTAATAACAGCAACAAACTCAACAAAGCCATCTAGTGAAGCACACAACAAAGACATCCGGGTCGATTATGAATGTTACGACCTCATGTCGCACGAAGCTCATGTCACTCCAACTAACCCACATGACTATATAAATATAATTTGGTTATCCTTTGTATCCCTATGTTAAGTTACTAATTTAATTTATGTGACTAATCTAAACATAATTTTAAATTTTCCAATCTTTCAAAACCTTATGAATCTTTCATATTCGGAACATTTCCAAACCCCCCAAAACCTACCTACCTACCTTTCTGGATGTGGCAATTACGATCACAATTCAGAGCATGTGCTTTTAAAGAGAAAAACCATACAACGATGAAATGCAATCAATAGCCCATCCCTTACACAATACATGGTATATAGGAAACAAATAATAAGTTAATTAAGAAACACACCTCTACAATGCTTGTTTCTGCCAAAGACAACTTTGAGTGCGCATCCGAGAAAGGGAGAAGAGATACTAGAGCCGAGCGTCTGCTATGGGGAAGAAGCAGGCGCATGGTGTCTGGTGCAACATTTGTTAATTCTTTAAATTTGATACCCAATTCTCCAACAATGGATCCTTCCTTCTCCACCAACTCCAGTGTCTTTCCCCTCCATATTGATATGATAGATATCTTGATTTCTCTCTATGCCTCTTCCTCCATCAATTAAACCCCAGTACACACAAGAACAACGACTTCTCTTTTACAAAACAACTGTAAGTACAAAGAACCAGAGAAACCATAAGATAGATAGGGAAATTACATAAGGAATGCCATCCATGGTTTCATTTCATTCAAAATGTAAAATTGATAATAAAAAAACAACAAATGTAACACCGTTATGAGAAATTTAGGAGTTAATATTAGTCATTTGGGTAATATTTATAGCATCAAGTCAAAACCCAACTTTCAACTTTAAACAAATATTCACACAAAATTCAATATAATAAAAAAATTTGTGGAAAAAAGCGTCGAGTTTTCCTATAAAATACATGGAATCCTTCATCCTTTTAAAAACCTTGCAAAAATCTCGCCAAATTTGAGAATCATAGGCCAAGGTTTCTGGACTAACAAGAAACTTATTGTTTTGTCAAAATCCCTCAAAATTTGAGATAAAAAAAATTAAGATGTGATTAAATCCAGTTGATTGCAAAAGGAATGTGATGCTTTGCAACAACAAACAACCTTTGCTTTGCAACAACAAACAACCTTTACTCTCTATTACACTTCAAACCCTCAAATTAATGGAAATTCAATGTTCAAACACACCAGAAACCCAATTGAACATAGCAATTAAGCAACCAAATTCCTAAAAAAAATGGCTACCATAATCCATAGCAGACGAAACATATTTCGAGTTAATAGCAATCAAAGATACCTGGCATCTCTCACAGCTGATAACTTAGAATATGAAAACAATTTTGTCACTAACCCCAAACAGATCTTCAAATACAGAGATTATATGGAGGAGTAGATATGCCCCTCTGAGATATACTCGCTTCTGGATTTTGATCTCAATCCAAGAGAAGCATTGTCAAATACCGCATGGATTTGTTGAGTTCGTTACCCTTGTTAAGGACCCAAAATTCCAGAAAACTGAAAAGATATCTTGTGGATACTCTGTAAAACACTAGCATGTATCAACAAACCAAAAATAGGTTGAGAAAAGAACATAGACTATCATAAACAAGTTTAACCACCTGAAGATGAGAAATATCACATTTTTCCCCATCAAAAACAAAGATTTCAGTATCTTTTATGCCAAAATCTTCACAAAATGTCCTTGATAAAGCAGCCCTAAGAGCCTGCATATACCACCACATAAATGAATAAGCATATGTTGATATATACCAAAGTAATTAAACAATCTAAGACACAAAAGGAAACATTTATAACCAAGAAAAAAATATGAAAAAATAGGATTAATAAAATTTCTTGCTATCCAGTATAGATGTGATATATTTTATTTCCTCCAGTAATTTGTCTGATACTGCTAATTGGGTCCCAATGCAAATTTTATTTTCCTGTTCTGCACTCTCCAATCATATATTTGTTTGCACATAGAATGACTTCTTTCATGAATCCTACATGTTTGAAAATGCAAGGACCCAATCCCAACATATTCCAGTTAGGATCTGTTTTAGAATTAGCATTGAATTACATTTTTAGGTTTACATCCATTCACATTGCTTAGTTCCAGTCTTTTTCTTCTGTATCATTTTCATTCACAAGTGCCTTAGCGGAAGCCATACATTTTACAACCTCCTATATTAAGGAAAGTCTCTCTTTGGTACCTCCCATGTTGCAGATGGTATATAGGGTTATGAAACAAAGTTTGGACTTGGAAAACAGTACCCATAAACTTTAGAAGAATCCCACATAAAAGGGCCTAGTAAAGATAAAGAAAGATAGAAAACAAACAAGCTTAATAAGGACTAAACACACTTCTAGAGCCTAATAAGGACAAAAGAGAGGCTTCCCTGTAGAAAATATCCTAGTGCTGCAGAAGCAGGAATTAAAGGTTTTGGACATCAATTGACTGGAAAATCCTCCAAAAGAAATCGAAGGCTATTGTGGGCATATAAATATCCTCAAAAGCTCATATCAAAGATATGTAAGGCTATAGATGAACATTCGGGTTGCTAAAATACATGTGCACCTAGAAATTAAGACACTTTCACAATACAACAGAGAAAATATGGGCTCAATGTGGATTGGTAAAATGATAATGACTTGCAGTGTAGAGATTTAGAATAGACTGTGAAAAGCAAACAAAACAAGATAGAGATGTTAATAATCAAACAAAATGAAAAACTTAATTTATATATATATATACTGGAATCTTCTGATTAAAACAATGAGTAGAAAATTAATAGCGGAAGCATACCTGAATCCATTGAAGGAGAAAACTTTACAGGAAGAGAACCCTTTGAGATGATCTTCCAATTCTAGCCACTAGATTCTGTGTCAACTTCTGCGTGAGAGGATTTTCAGAAATTGGAATGCGTCGTGGTAGAATGGGGACCATAACCCTATTTATAAACCGCTAGGGCAGTTCACAATAACCGCTAGGGCAGTTTTAATTTTATCATAATTATATTTCCGCCCCTCATAGAAATAATAATTATCTAATGGTATCTACACAATAATCTCATGACAATTATACCCTTAAGCCAATTAATCAATTATTAATTAGATCACTATATTTAGGCTTAATTAAATGATAGCACACACATTTTAATTATTTACATGTGTGGCCCAAATTATAGATTAATTACAAAAATTATTCTAACAATCTCCCACTGGGCCACATGCATATGTAATCAAATAAATGTGCTTAACCTTATGAGCTCAAAATTTGCTATTATGTCCTTAGGGTATATCCGAACAATCTGGTCCATTAACTATACTGACATAGGATCAAGGTGGCCTTTGTTACATCAATCGTTACTAGACCAATCAATGGTCACATATATCTGCATAGCTAAATGAAATAGATCAATCATGAGTGCATAGCATGGAAATTACATGCAATGTGATCTATTCATGCCTATTTCCAACTGGTCCTACTTAACTTTATTAAGATCAAATTTTTTTATCATAATTTAACAGAGTGCAATAAAATGAATACTTTATTTCTGCAGAACACAATCCAAATGTATAGATAAAGTCTAAACATAACATAGAGCAATATACAATGAATAATATAAACTCCCACTAAATTTGAATATCCTCAAATGAGACAACACCCATATGAGCAGTGTGCTCATGAAAGACCTTGGGTGGTAATCCCTTTGTAAGCGGATCCGCTATCATGGAGTTTGTTCCAATATGCTCTATGGATATCTGTCCACTCTGTACTTTTTCTTTTACAACTAGGAACTTGATATCAATGTATTTTGATTTTGTAGAACTCCTGTTGTTATTGGAATATAAAACTGCTGATTTATTGTCACAAAATATCTTCATTGGTCTTTCAATACCATCCAGAACACGCAGCCTAGTGACAAAATTTCGTAGCCATATTCCTTGATTGGATGCCCCATAACATGCTACAAACTCTGCTTCCATGGTGGATGAAGTTATGAGTGTCTGTTTGGCAGACCTCCATGAAATTGCTCCACCAGCCAATAGATAAATATAGCCTGATGTGGATCTTCTGCTGTCTTGGCATCCAGCAAAGTCGGAGTCGGAATACCCAATGATCTCTAACTGATCCGATCTCCTATATGTAAGCATGTACTCTTTTGTTCTCTGTAAATATCTCATAACCCTCTTGGCTGCTCTCCAATGATCCATTCCAGGGTTACTTAGATATCTGCCTAACATGCCAACAATGTACGCAATATCCGGACGTGTACATACCTGAGCATACATTAGACTCCCCACAGCCGAAGCGTAAGGAATCTTCTGCATTTCTTGACTTTCTAAACTATTTTTAGGGCATTGATTAAGACTGAATTTGTCTCCTTTAGCGACAGGGGTATCACCTGGTTTGCTATTTTGCATGCCATACCTTTTGAGGACTTTATCAATATAGGTCCTTTGTGACAATCCTAAAATACCCCTAGAACGATCTCGGTGTATCTGGATTCCTAAGACAAAGGAGGCATCACCAAGATCTTTCATCTCAAAATGTTTTGATAAAAATCTCTTGGTGTCGTGCAATATGCTAATATCATTTGTGGCTAGCAATATGTCATCGACATATAAAACCAGGAAAATATACTTACTCCCACTGAATTTGTGATACACACATTCATCCATAAGATTTGCCTCAAAACCACATGAGACAATAATTTGATGAAACTTGAAGTACCACTGACGAGAAGCTTGCTTGAGCCCATAAATGGATTTAGTTAATTTACAAACCATATTCTTTGAGTCTTCGGACACAAAATTTTCTGGTTGTACCATATAAATTGTTTCATCAATGTCACCATTGAGAAACGTTGTTTTAACATCCATTTGATGTAACTCAAGATCATAATGTGCAACTAGTGCCATGATTATCCTGAAAGAGTCCTTCGTAGAAACTGGAGAGAAGGTCTCTTTGAAGTCAATTCCTTCTTTTTGAGTAAAGCCTTTAGCTACAAGACGTGCTTTATATCTTTCTACATTACCATTTGAATCCCGCTTGGTTTTAAATATCCATTTACAACCAATGGGCTTCGTACCAACCGGTAATGGGACAAGTTCCCAAACTTTATTGTCTTGCATAGATTTGTACTCTTCATTCATGGCTTCAATCCATTTCTGAGAGTTGGAACTTTTCATGTCTTGCTGGAAGTTGATTGGATCATCTTCCATCATTCCACTTTCTACCTCACGTTCCTGGAGATATACGATATAATCGTCCGAAATTGCACTTCTCCTCTCTCTAGTGGATCTCCTTAATGGCATATTTTCTTGAGGTTGTTGAGTTTGTTCTTCAGGAGCAATGTCCTCATTTGCAATGGGTTGAACAATTAAGGGTTGAACAATATTGTCTGTTGGTTGAGGATCCAAGTTTACTTCTTGATCAATGATAGGTAGTGAAGCCTGTACATTATCAAAAGCAATAGTAGATCCCTCTTCCTCCTCAAGGACAATATTCCTAGCCTGATTTCTCCCCCCAAACTCAACATCCTCAAAAAATGTTGCAGTTCCCGTCTCAAAAATTGACCTAATAGCAGGATCATAAAATTTAAAACCCCTTGATCGCTCTGCATAGCCAATAAAGTAGCTGCTAACTGTTTTAGAGTCCAGTTTCTTTTCATGAGGCTTATAAGGTCTCGCTTCAGCTGGACATCCCCAAATATGAAAATGGTTTAAACTGGGCTTTCGACCCGTCCAAAGCTCATAAGGCGTTTTAGCAGCCGCTTTAGTTGGCACCCGATTTAGAATATAAGCTGCCGTTTTGAGTGCTTCACCCCAGAATTTTTCGGGTAAAGTAGAATGACTAATCATGCTCCTTACCATGTCCTTAAGAGTTCGATTTCGTCTTTCTGCTACACCATTCATGCTAGGTGATCCTGGCATGGTGTATTGAGGGACGATCCCACATTCCTCTAGGTATTTAGCAAATGGTCCTGGACGTTGTTCACCTGATCCGTCATATCTACCATAGTATTCACCACCACGGTCAGATCTGACGCTCTTTATTCTTTTGTTGAGTTGTAACTCAACTTCTGCTTTAAATGTTTTGAACACGTCCAATGATTGTGATTTCTCATGTATAAGAAATAGGTAGCCATATCTTGAATAGTCATCTATGAATGTTATAAAGTACTGTTGACCATTCCAAGATGCCGTAGGGTATGGTCCACAGATATCTGTATGAATTAATTCTAAGACGTCTGTAGCTCTATTGGCACCTAATTTCTTTGTTTTGGTCTGTTTTCCTTTAATACACTCAACACAAATATCAAAATCTGAAAAAAAAAGTGATTCCAAAATCCCATCGGACACAAGTCGCTCAACTATAGATTTAGAGATATGACCTAGGCGTTTGTGCCACAATGAGGCCGAATTATCTTTATTCAATTTATGCTTTGTACCTCGTGATTCCACATGCAAGGTTTCATTATAGGACGGAACAGTTTCCAACAAATATAGATTATCATAAACATTAAGTAAACCGGTTCCAACAGCATTTGAATTAATAGATAATGTAAATTTATTGTTTCCAAATGAACAACAATAACCTGATTTGTCCAAAACAGAAACTGAAATTAAATTCCGTCTGAAAGACGGTACAACAAAAGTATCTATTAAGTCCAAAAAATAACCAGATTTCAATAATAATCTAAAGTGCCCTATTGCCTCTACTTCTACCGACTGACCATCTCCGACATAGATGCATCTTTCAGCATCACTTGTTTTTCGGTAACTCAGGCAACCCTGCATAGAAACACAAATGTGAGTAGTAGCACCAAAATCTAACCACCATGTGTTTCTAGATACTGAAGCTAAATTAACTTCAGAACAGACCAAAGTAAGAAATATACCTTTCTTAACACGCCAAGCAGCATACTTGGTACATTCCTTCTTAGTATGTCCAGGCTTATTACAGAAGAAACATGTTACCTCAACTTTCTGTTTCTTTTGTTCTGGACCCTTAGAAGCAGCAACCTTATTATCCTTATTCTTTCGTTTTCCCTTATCCTTGGAAGTGCTAGCCAGATGAGCACTTTCGGTCTTGTCTTGCTTCAATCTCTCTTCCTCTTGCACACAAAATGAAATGAGATCATTAAGAGTCCATTTATCCTTTTGACAGTTATAACTGACCTTGAATTGATTAAATTGTGCAGGAAGAGAGATGAGAACCAAATGCACGAGGAAATCATCAGATAACTCGAGTTTCAAAGCCTTAAGTTTTGAAGCAAGATGATACATCTCCATGATGTACTCCCGAACATTACCCTTGCTTTTGTACTTCATTGAAATCAAGCTTGCTAAAAGCGTGCTCGTTTTAGCCTTATCGTTTTTGGCAAAACGTTTCTGAATTTCTGCAAGGAAGTCACTGGCATTAGTAACCTCATTGGTTACCGCACCTCTGAAAGCTTCTGGAATGCCACGCTTCATGATCATAAGACTTAGCCTATTTGAACGTTCCCACTTATCCCAATAAACCTCATCCTCTTGAGTACTATCCTCATTGAGTTCATCGGGTTTGGGCATTCTCAAAGCTAAATCTATATCCATGCAGCCTAAGAGAATCATCATATTCTCTTTCCAGTCCTTAAAATTAGTCCCATTTAACATAGGGACATTATTGATGTTGGCAGATATAGAAGTAGTTGATATAAAAGCTGAAATAGAGAACAAAATAAAATGAATCAAATAAACCATCATGTTCACATAAAATAAGTAATTAAATACATAATCTTTAAATTTAAAAACAAATTATGACATTTCAAGATACCTGGCACAACATTAATATCAAGTCTTTGGACAGTAATATTAACTGTAAGTGGTACTCTTGTTGTAGTGATCAAACATTGATGATAACTTACGTCAAATAATAAATCTATCTTTGGATTGAGTTATTATTCACATTAAGTTACCTTTATAATCATCACATATTTATCACCACAGGTATGTATGCAATTTGACCAAATATTAACTTTCCTTTGGGCCAATCAATACCCGCATGAATCACATACACACAAAAATCTAACACCCCGAACAGACTAATCTACACGAAAGATGTCACTTTGGTGATTTTCCGCTTTAATTAGCTTATTTAAAATGCTAGATCAATAACTTAAATATCATAAAATGCTATTAAATAATAATAATAAAAAACCAAATTCAAATTCAAATTCACAGGTTTGGAAAAATTTCTAAATGTATTTACTGCTTCATTATTTGATGGACTGTCACGGGGTTAAGGAAAGGATCGCGAGTTTCTGCCAAGATAATCCGTAATAAGTATACTGGACAGTTATGGAATTCGTATCACGTACAGCTGCTGAGAAGATGATGCAAAATTATAATGGGACGATAATGCCCAGCACTGAACAAGTTTTCAGAATGAATTGGGCATCTTTTAGCATGGGAGAAAAGGCGCCGATGGTGTATTGGTTAAGACGTTGGCATTGGGAGAAAAGGCGCCGATGGTGTATTGGTGTTGCCAGAATTGCAAGAACCAGAGTTCTATCACATGAACCTACAAAACTAGTTTGGAACGAGACTTTTCACATACTCTGCGCGTATACTTCGCCTTCTTTGGTGATCAGCGTTAAAAAGGGTTTGGAAATCTCTGCACAAGTAGTAGGAAGAGTCAAGATCCCGATCTCAGAAATCCTCAGCGGCAATGTGATCGAGGGATGGTATAACAGGCCCGCGTGAGTACCTCTCCCCATATCTCGATTTTGCTGCATATGATATAATATGTAGTTTGTGCCATAAGGAATATGGGGTTCGTTCCACCGCCGGTTCTTGGAGTTTAAATACAATGTAATACATACACATGAGAGAAAGGCGTTTGGATGGAGGCCCAGATTATTCTATATTTGGATTCAGATGTCTCAGATTTGGTCTTGCAGAAGATGCAAATACAGGGCGTTCAAAAAATTACAACTTCGATGGTAGTCCACAGACTCAAAAAAAAAATGCTTTGCTGTGCAGATATATTTAATAAATGAAAAAACGGATTGCTATTCGAAGCACTTATAATGATCTGCCAATCTTTTAAATTCTCTTCCACGAAATTTTTAAATAACCATGCCTTAAAATAATAATAATATTTTACTCTCTCTGAGACTCTAGAAAAAAAATTTCTGAAGAGAATCCATTGACAAATATATATATATATTAAATTAATAACTCAAAGAATTAATCAAGAAGTAGGCTCTGATACCACTTGTTAATAATCAAACAAAATGAAAAACTTAATTTATATATATATATACTGGAATCTTCTGATTAAAACAATGAGTAGAAAATTAATAGCGGAAGCATACCTGAATCCATTGAAGGAGAAAACTTTACAGGAAGAGAACCCTTTGAGATGATCTTCCAATTCTAGCCACTAGATTCTGTGTCAACTTCTGCGTGAGAGGATTTTCAGAAATTGGAATGCGTCGTGGTAGAATGGGGACCATAACCCTATTTATAAACCGCTAGGGCAGTTCACAATAACCGCTAGGGCAGTTTTAATTTTATCATAATTATATTTCCGCCCCTCATAGAAATAATAATTATCTAATGGTATCTACACAATAATCTCATGACAATTATACCCTTAAGCCAATTAATCAATTATTAATTAGATCACTATATTTAGGCTTAATTAAATGATAGCACACACATTTTAATTATTTACATGTGTGGCCCAAATTATAGATTAATTACAAAAATTATTCTAACAAGAGAAGCTTGATCTCCAGGTTTTGATACAAAAAATTGATAAAATAAAAGTGGTGAGATGAAAATCCAAAGGGATCCCCTAACAATGTTGAGAATGGTCCCGAGATTAGCATAAATATGAGACTTGTATCAATAATCTCAGAATAAATGTGCAACTCAGATTCGAGGCCTTTATTAATGGGTTACCGTTAGCCTCTTATGTTAAGTAAAGAAACAGTTGTCAACAAACATAAAACACTATAAACATGACTATTACAAATCTGACCACTCGAATATATGTCTACAAACATAAAATGCTAACAATCTAACTAACAGAAAATATCATCATGTGCTCATTACTTGCCTAGTTCTTGGAATTGAACAAGGCACAGGAAATAGAGGAACATAAAATACAGTGAGCTTCAAAATATTGATTATTGATTAATTTGGAATAGATAGGTTTCCTAATAAAAGAAACATCGGTTGTTACAATTAATATTATCTTGCGAGAATTGAAAAGGTAGGCTATCTTGCAAGTACTTATAAAACATTACTTTCTTTGGTGTGAGATAGTTTGGCCAAATATGTGAGCATTCCATTAAAGAAGCCAAGAATTCTCATACGTCCCAAGATGGGCATTTTCCTTTGCTCAATGAATACATATCAGTTTACTGCAGGTAATCCTTCGGATAGATTGTGTCTCATTAAGCCTTTTGACATTGTTTTTTCAACCTTGCATTTTACCATCCTTTCACAGTAAAGACCTCTTCAATGCACCTTCAAATCCCAGAAAATCTAAAACAAAATGACACTAGCAAGGGTATTCAATTCCTTGTGTTTACCTTGTGCAATATTAGAATGGATTAAACCTCATAGTTACTAATTCTTCCAAACTGCTAGCTTTCTCATTAATGTGCACTTGAATTAAGGAATTCGAAAAACAAGTTTGCATGTTTTCAAAAAAATATCCACATGAAGAACCTTATGCATAGATTTTATCGACTATGAAGTGATTGTATGCATGTTACTTCTAACTCTACCATGGCAGTTATTGTGCAAAGGAATCTGAGACAAAAGAGATAAATTGACACATGTACAGAAACTGATGTGCGTGGAAAAACGGTGCCCAAAAGGATGTTAATATCTAAATTACTTATATAAAAACTTGCATCATACTATCTCAAGAATGTCCTTATTATCCTGATGTATGAATATTGTTGTTCTTTTTAGACTAACCAAGAAGTACCTGTACCATTGCTGAAGTTATAACTTCTGAAATAAGTTCAGTTGTATCTCCGATTCCAATACTCATGACTTTTGCATCTTGGTATTTCTGCATATGTGTTGAACATCTTTTTCCAATCTGATGTGGAAATTGAAATGTTAATCGGAGATGTGCTATACAATCCCAGCCCAAATATATATTACACAGAAAAGAACATAGTAAATAACCGCCCAAATCAATCTAGACAGTATCTTGACAATTAACTATCCATATAGCTTGAAGCTCATCTAAGATAGTTAGAGAAGTTCTGCAAGTAGAAAATTGAGAATATGTAACATTTCCGGCTTGTCAATGCATGTAAATTAAGAAAGCTAGCAGTCCCTTGGTATTGATAATGCAAAAATAAAACAATAAATAACAGAAAACCCTGTTTTCCTTTGGATGACTATGACGAAGAAACAGATCAGAGATGCATATGGATAATGGTACACAATATAGGATTTCTAAATCCTCTCAAAATACCTAGCTGGATTAAGATTTTGCAAGCAAAAGAAAAAAATATCACTGTAATGTTTTACAATATGTCTTTACTACCAACCATCTTAAGCAATATTTATTATTGATAGCCTCAAGGATCAGCTCAGCAGTCATGAGCCAAACGTGACATCTCTGTCCAGGATGTTGGGGAGGTTTTGGGTTTGACTCTCTTGATCCCCAAGGGGTTAGTCTTCGCAATCTGGGTTGTTCATGGTTTTCCATCCATGGATCATGTGGAAGTACTGGGAGTGGAGTTTTCCACGAGGTTATTCCTTGGAAAAAATATATTCTTGACAAACATGTTAGGATATTTTAATACTCCATCCTTGTCCTACCTAGCATTATTTATTTTTCCTAGTTATTGATGATATCATTTGCCCCCTAGTGGTGTGCAAATGTCATCCAGGATCCATCTACCACCTTCTGATCCCTGCATGCATCATTTTAGAACCACTTGAGTCAGTTCCCTATTTTATAAGAACCCACTCAGTGTTCCAATGCAGTCCACCTGAGTTAGCTAACTCTTGTGGGGGCTTAGAGCTCCGGATGCCACTGATTGTGGCCTCATGCGCCCTTTTCTGACTGACATGCATGACAAACTCACTATTGCGCCCTCTTTAGTCAGTTAACTGATTGTGACTTTAGTTAGCTGAGTTTAGGTTCAGTTCAGCTGAGTTTGAATCTTCCGGAGCACTCCAGTGGTGACAATCCCTATGCTAGACCAACTGAGGTTCGAATTCTCCTATGTGATTCGAATTCTCTCCATTGTATCATCATTGTTGACTATACTAATTATTGGATCGTGTGACATTATTCTGCTCCTATCTGAGTTCTGCTGCATAATTATTTGTTTGCTCTTTTTTACTGAGTTTTCACTCTTATTCAACTTTTCTGCTCATTCTTTCTCTGTGAGGTATACTCAGCTCTTAGATTTGTTGTGACTTAGAATTTCACATGGTATTAGAGCCATTGAGTGGTAGGTTGAACAGTTGCTTTCATTAGTGCACCAGAAGCCTCTGGATTTGCACAGCAAATCCTGGTGCCATTGCATTGAATTCATTGGAGAAATCCAATGAGGTCTAGCCAGGTGTGAAGGATCCGGAAAAATGTGCCTACTATCCTAAAGCAGTGCTCAGTAGTATTCTATCTCCAAAAATTGAGAGTTTTTTGCAGGTTATTCAATTTTTTTGAGTGCAGCAACAGTTACAACAGTTTACTGCAGTACTAGTAGTTTCACCTTGTATTCGCTCTAGCAGTTCTCATGGACAATTCGAACTCTCCTCTTTCTCCCAGGATCCTGAGACCCTTCAATTATCTTGATTGGAGGGCTGATATGCAGATGGTATTGCGTAACAAGTCACTGTAGAGGGTAACAATGGGAAAGGAGGTTGAACCACAAGCAGTTGTGGAAAAGGCCAAGTATCTGAATAGATTGGATGAAGCATTTGGTTTCATGTGTATTCATGTTTCCAGAGATCTACTCTTCCACCTCGATGGATTGAAGACTCCAAGAGAATTAAGGTTGAAGTTAGAATCCCTCTTCGGCAAACAAGATGAGCTAAGAGGCCATATTATGGAAAATGAGTTGATTGCTCTACAACCAAGTAGTTTCGAGACCACTCAACAATTCTTTTCAAAATTCAAATCTCTGGTTATGCAATGCAAGCAGTGTGGCATTGAGAAAAAGGATGAGCAGTTGGTGCTATCCATTCTGAGCAAGCTAGGTCTTGAGTTCTCCATCCGTGTCTCTACCTTCCATTCTGGGAGAATGTCAATCCCTGGTTGGAAGATGCCCTCCTTTGATGTTTTCACTGAATCTTTCATCCAAGAACAAGATAACTTGATCCAGATGGGTGCCTTGAAGGCCTCCAAAAATCAAGCTCTTTTAGTTGGAGAACCAAAAAGTGCGAATGAGAAGGGGAAGCACAAAGGCAAGGAGAAGAGGTAATCTGAACCCAAGTCGAATGCCAAGCCAAGTCCATCAGAAGGAGCCTCCAACTCCAAGAAGGACAAACAAAAGAAGTTTGAGAAATCCAAGTGTACATATTGCAAGAAGGGTAATCATCCTGAGAGTTCTTGTATGAAGAAGACCATAGATTTAATGGCAAAACCCTTGAGCAACATAACATTTCCCTTCCTGAAGGTGGAAGCAAGACTGATCCAGGTGCCAAGTCAGAAGATCATGAGAGATGCCATGCATTGAAGGTTGGGTTCTCACAATCCCAAGCTTTTCTTATTGATTATAGAGCCTCCAACCACATGGTTTCCTCCAGAGAGCCATTTTCTTCATTAGATCTCACCGATGGACCAAGCATGCATACACATGGGAGATGACTCTCAAATATTTGCTAAAGGGAAAGGTACTATACAACTTGATCATGGAAGGTTCAACAATGTATTGTATGTACCCTCTCTAGCAGCCAATCTGTTGTCTGTTTACCAGATGACACACACAGGTCCTCCAAAGAAAGTAGTATTTGGACCTGATTTAGTTGAGGTTATTGAGATCTCATCTGGGAAGATGATACCAAAAGGAGTTGAAAATCATGCCTCCAATACTTATGAGTTCTCCTGCTTCTTTCCATACTCCCATCAAAGTGCTCTCTTGACTCATGCAAATGAGACAAGTAGGCTCTGGCATTAAAGATTCAGACACCTAAACTTCAATTATCTCCAGCAGTTGCACAAGGAAGAGATGGTTGAAGGTCTACCGAACATAAAATTATCTCAAGGGATCTACAAAGGTTGCTTGGTAGGGAAGCAGCCAGAGCAAAAGTATGAAGTTGGGAAGGAAAAGAGAGCTTCCTCCATCAGAGATTTGATTCACAATGATGTTTCAGGACCGATTCCCACTCCTTCAATGAATGGATCCAGATATCTTATGACCTTCATTGATGACTACTCTAGGTTCTGTTGGATCTACTATCTGAAACAGAAATATGAGGTGTTTGAATGCTTCAAAGTTTTCAAAGCCTTGGTTGAGAACACTACTGGAAAGAAGATCAAGGCACTTAGATCTGATAATGGAGTGGTGTTATAGGTCAAATCTGCATTTCTCCGTCCGTGATCACATTGCTCTGTCGATCACACAAAAGGACACTATGGATGGAAGAGCTGGATTGACCTTAGATGAGTTATTACTGAGATCATACACCTTCAACTGAAAATCATATTTTTTCTACAGTTTTCATTATGTGTGCGCTACTCTTGCCACTGATATCTAGCATTCTAAATGCTGGTTCTGCTGAAGAGAACCCGCGCACTTACCTCAAAAGATGTGTGCGTTGGTTGTAAAGAGCACTAGTTGCATACTGTGCGCTGGTTTACTGTTATGATACCTGCGCACATGTTAAGATGAATGGGAAAAATATATTAAGATTACGAATTGGGATTAGTTGAGGTTGGTTTTGTAACTCCCCTAACCTCCCAATTCAACTGCCCCACGAATCTAACTTTTAGCCTTGTCCCATAAATACAAGGGGAAGCCATAAGGAAGGGGCCAATGAAGAAGAAGCTATTGTTACGCTGAAGAATTTTCTAAGTCATTGTGAGGAGCAGAAGCCCAAGACTCGGTTGCAGAAGTGTTGGATAGATCAGGTATAACTGTATTTGGCTAAATTTCTTTGGCAATAAAAGATCGAGATACCCTTCCTGTCCAAATGGAATGTCTTTTCTATTGAATATCCGATTGTAGTTAATGTTAAATTGCTTTCAATTTCATTATATATTTTACAGTCAAGATACGCTGAGGAAGGTTGATTTGTTTTGCAGGTATATTACTGTGGAGATTGGGCGAAAGCTAGGACCAGCCATCGTTAAAAAGGTATTGATTTCATAATCCTAATCTCATTCCAGTCATAGTAATTAGTGCAAAGCATAACGTATCTATCTGCCACCCCATGTAAGTTGATTGTGTCATTTCCCCCACTATAGGGTATATTCCCGCACAACAAGGGGAGTACATCAAAAGAGATTTGCAGCAGCTATGTGCTTCCAAAGGCATTCAGATGCAACAATATGTTCCATACACACCACAACAAAATGGTGTAGCAGAGAGGACGAGTAGGTCATTGAAAGAGATGGCTACCTTCTTACTTGAAGAAAGAGATCTCCCATCAAATCTATGGGAAGAAGTAGTAAACTGTGCCACATACATTCAGAATAGGGTACCTCACAAATCTGTTGATTGGGTCACTCCATTCGAAACATTGAAGGGACATGTTGCCACCAGATTACACACCATCTTTGTCGCAGCAAAAATCTATGCTGCCGCTCAGTGTGCCCTTGGTGGCAAGTCTCGAGTCAAGTATGTCACTTGGTTCTTGACTCCTCCATTTAAGCAAAATTCCCAACGAAAGCCAAGGGGGGTAGTCCCTATGGAAAGTTACTAAGGTTGTTAGGGTCTTCCAGTTAAGTGATGGGTTGTTTATTAATGTTTTTGGGAGTTTTTGATTAAAGGTTCAAGATTGTATTTGCCACAAGAGTTTAAGAAAGCTTTCACCAGCATAAGTTCAGATAAATCACTGTGAATTATAAAAGATGCACGATAACTTGATATTGATAATAAGCAAATGAAAAAGTGCAAGGAACAGTGCCTTATGGAGTCAAACACAGTGTGAAATTGAAATGCTGGAAAAGTAAATGTTGTGCAATTGTCTCTTGGTTGATTTTAAATTATTAAAATGAATCTTGATTAGGGAAAAGAAGGGAAAATCTCGAGATACCGTAAAGGTACAAAGAGGAATGTCCGGAAATCTAGAGATTGGTGATTCCGTACAAGGACATGTTGGATTGCCAATGAC
This sequence comes from Larix kaempferi, assembly GCA_027924585.1. NCBI lineage: Eukaryota > Viridiplantae > Streptophyta > Pinopsida > Pinales > Pinaceae > Larix > Larix kaempferi. Next base: position 2,466,653 of record BSBM01000070.1, read on the forward strand.
CTGAGCATGTGTTCAACACTACACCAACAAGGATGTAGTCTAACGGTGCCCAAGGTTAGAGTACAGTGACCCAACGTCCCCAGGCAGAACTTCCCCACCAAAATCTAGTTTCGAAGTGCCATATTTTCACTATCTCGTGGGTAGTTAATTTTATTAGGTGACTGATTAAGTTAAATGTGAGAATTAAAGAGTGCTTCCAACTGCTTTTAGTATCCCACAGCTCAGAAAAATTGTTGGTGGGTAGAGCATAGGCAGTGTAGGCAAATAATTTATTCCAATTTGAAGCGAGTAACCATTGACCCTCCGACAGAGAGCTCTCTTGACTTGCTTTTCAGCTAAGTTCAAGAGACTTATGAAATTGAAAGAAAAAACTTTTAAATGAAAAGATATTGATGGCCAATCTTATGCATCACTTTTCTGATCAACCTCCACTAATCAACAAATCTGCCTTTGGGTGAAGGTGATAGCATACTTCGTGGCGACGGAGATGGTTTTATTTCTACTCTCCTTTTTCAAAATGGAAATGATTAAATTGCAAAATATAACCAAAAGTATACACCCTACAATTCAATAATGAGTGTGTGGTTAGAAAAAAAACAATCTCACGAAATTGACAAAATACACAAATCCCCCCAAGGGGATGGGATGTGGGTGTTGGTTACCCCACTGCTCTCGTTTAATGATTTTACAATTTATGCTCAAATAAAACTTCCTTTTAGTCCTTTTAGACTTGGATCTAAGGGCTTACAAGTTGAAATTTTCAAACAATGCTAAAGTGGGTCCCTTGGAAGGTGTTTTTGGCAAGTTTTAGCGAAATTTCACCAGAGATTCCTCCTCTTTTTCCTTGGACCTGCTAAAAACCAGCAAGTAAATCTCTTAGATTATGATGGCAAACACAATAAAAAATAAAATAAAAATTGAAAATTTTTATACTTAGAAAAATTTCGAAATTTTTTCTAAGTATAGAAAATTCCAAATCTAGCTTAGATCTAATGCAAAATAGACTTTTTAAAAGCTTAGATCTAATAAAGAATGTGATTTCTAAGTAATATAGATCTGAAAATATTTGCAAGAAATGTATGGATCTGCAACTCAAATACTTAGAAAATAACAAAAAGGGAAAGAGAAGAATGTAGATTTGAATTTGAAGTTGATGGATGAACCCTTCAAGCCCAAGCTTGTCCTTGTGAAACCTTGGAAAAATCCCTGAAATACAAGATTAGTTTGTGTTGAAGAGGAGAGAAGAGACAAACTAGTTCAAAGCCCTCTTCAAACTTGTGATTTGCAAAAAACCTTAAACAAACCCTTGAATACAAATGAGTAAGATCTAGTGTGCTTGGTAAAGAAAAATTCAAAGAGCCTAAATAAAAACTAGTATAGTTGGCTACTTCTAGTCTTTCAAAACAATACACAAACAAGCAAGTTACAACCGAAATGCTTATTCTATGAATCAATCAAGCTAGATCTACAATCATATATAAACAAAAGAGAACTAGATTAGAGCAATATCACCTCATATACTTGCATGCATCCAAAAAATGTACACCCATGGACCTCCAAAGCCTTTCACTTGCATTAAAAAATATTATCACTAGTACAATGAGCAGAGGTTTCTTGCATCCATAGGAATAATGGAGCAAGAGCCTTTCTTAAATAGAAACCTCCAAGAGGAATTTGAATTGAGGAGGAAGAGTAGATCCAGGGTATGGGGATGACACATGTGAGAGCTCCAAATCCCAAGTGATGTGGTGGATGGTGTTCTATTAAATGGGATGGCTGCCACCTAAGGTAGGTGCCATCCCTTTCCTCCATTGGAAACTCCCTCATCCAAAAACGAGTTGCCACATGCGAAAGTTGCCCACCTCAAGGAGAGGGTGAAAATCCCAAGGGAGATCATCTCATATCAATCATATATTTGATTGGAATCTCCAAAATATGGTTGGTAAATCACTTAAATGCTCCTGCCATGTCATTCCATCCAACTCCCCAAACCACCTACCTTTTATTTAGGAGTTTGGATTTTCTCCAAATCCATTATTTTTAAATTAAATAATTCATTTTTATTATTTTGGAGAGAAATTTTGATTAAGTGAAAAATAATCACTTAATACTTAGGAGAAGTAGGTTTAGGGGTTTTATGGTTGCTCTAGGTTAGAAAACAAGCACCCCCATGTCGAATTTCACCTCCTAACCCATCTTTTAACATTTTTCTCATTTTTTAATTAAATTATTAAAAAAACTCATGAATTGAGAAAAAATAATTTTCTCAGAATGACTCAAAAATCCTAGGGGACCTAGTGCATGTCCATATGACTCAATATTGATGGCTAGCATGTTACAAAAATACATTCTAGTAGGTTTTAATAACCCCTCAAAATTCGTCATCAGAAAAACACTCTAGCTTTGGAGGTGTGAGTGAAAAGCTCAGGGATTATACAACACTGAAGAGTATTGCATAATCTCTAAGGAAAAAAACACTCTAGAGTATTTCCCTGATAACAAACATTGAGAAAGACCAAACCTTTCATAAAAAACTCATGCTAGACCAACTTATTACAAAATCCCCGCAGGGTCTGGACATGCAAATTATTACAAAGGGAAAAAATTTCCTGATGAACACTAAACTTTGGCAAGTGAACAAAAAATTTGTTCAAGTTTTCTATGGTTCAGAAGTTGTCCACCATGGTGCAACTTCAGTGGACAACATTTGGCTCCAACTGTGGGAAGCATGATTGATAGTTTCTTTAAAGCTAGAAATCGTGCGAGAATTTAGAATCTTCAGTTTTCTGCATGACACCAAAAGTGTATTAATCACATGTGATATAAAAATAAGCCAAATGAAGTATGAAGTTTGCAAAATAATATACAAGGCATAATATACATTCTATGATACAAAACTAGTATACAAAAAATATGATACAGAAATAATGTACAAAATGAAAGGGTATAGGGTTTAGAAAATCCCTGATACACAAATGCCCTTTGAGGCATCAGATATTATCTCTAAAAAATAGTTTCAAGAACTGCCCATTAACTGGCAAGTTGAGCTGTTCTCCATCCATGTCGTTGAGAAAGAAAGAATTGGCACCAACCAAGTTGTATATGATAAAGGGCCCCGTCCAAAGGTTGACAAACTTTCCATGCAAGCTTGGTTTCTCTCTTCTCTTATCCCAAAGTAAAACTGTGTCACCTATCTGAAAAGATCTAGGTCTGGAAGAATTATCGAAATTTTTCTTTATCTTTTCCTGATTCCCAATGCTTTTATCAACAACCTTCTTTCTGCTCTCATCCAACTCAATAATCTGATTGATTTTGTTCTGAATGGCGTCCTGATCTAAATTGAAAGGTTGAAGTAACTGATATGTTGGAAACTTAAGATGGATAGGTAATTGTACCACCATGCCATATACCAACTCAAAAGGAGACTTCCTAGTGGAACTCTTCTTGGTAATATGGTCAAGCCATAATGCAAATTTTATTTTGCTATCCCATGATTTTTTATTATCCCCAACAGTTTTCTTAATAATAGTTATTAAGTTCTTATTGCTGGATTCTGCAAGGCCATTTCCTTGGGGGTAATAGTTTGATGAATGGGATAAGATAATGCCATACTTGAAACATAATGCTGAAAATTTTGCTGAGCTGAATGCTTTGGCATTATCGATGGTTATCTTGGAAGGTACACCAAACCGTGTGATAATCTTGTCTTCAAGAAAATCCATGATCACACCTTCGTGGCCTTCTTGGTGGGAATTGCTTCCACCCACTTAGTGAAATAATTGGTAGCAACAAGGATCCATGAATAACCATTGCTTGAGTTATCCTTAAATTGACCGATGAAATCAAGCCCCCATTACTGAAAAGGGGCTTGGACTATTACTGGTTTCAAAGGTAGAGCTGCTAGGTTTTGTTTTCCGACAAAAAATTGACATTCCTGACAATTCCTAACATGCTTGTGCACATCTAAAAAAATATTTGGCCAGTAATAGCCAGCTCGGAGGATCTTATGGGCTATAGTTCTAGTTGCATAGTGACCACCACAAAATCCCAAGTGAAAGTCAACTAAGAATTTTTTGGACTCTGGTTCATTGACACATCTAAGTATTAATCCATCTGGGTTTCTCCATCCTAGTCCATCTTGTGTAATGCAATACTTAGTGGCCTTTAACCTTAATGCTCGTCTCTTATGTCCTATTAGGTGTTCTGGGCATGTAAGGTTATTTAAGAAGAAAATGATATTTGTATACCATTCACACTGTTCTAACCGTTGAAGCTCTGCTGACTTGACCAGTTCTGACAAACTGTTTTGAAACACCATCCCTAAGGCTTCCTCATTCCCCTGAGTTAAATCTTTGCAAGGCCTTGTCCCTTAATGAGTTTAGTGGGTCTAATTTCTAAGTCATATTCTGGTATTTTAGACACCCACTTCCCCCTTATCCCTAGGAAATCCTGTTGGATAATATATCTTTTATTGCTGCATGTGGTACATAACCAATTATCTTAGAATAACCAACATACGTTCTGAAATGTTTAAGGGATTTTACTAATGCATAGGCTTGTTTTTCCATTAGTGTATATTTTAACTCGGAGTTCTATAATGCTGTGCTCATGAATGCAATGGGTTGCTCAAAACCTTCATTATTCTTTTGAAGCAACACCCCCACAATCGTGTCCTCTGATGCAAATGAGAAAATATGAAAATCTTTTGTGTAATCGGGGCTAACCAAAACTAGTGCTTTTGTTATGTTGTCCTTGATGCATTTAAATGCATTTCTACCTTCTTCTGTCCATACAAACTTAGCATCTTTCTTTAAAAGTTTTTGTAATGGTTTCATTAATTCTGCCAAGTTCGAGATGAACCTCCTTATGAAGTTAGTCTGACCATTGAATTATTGGAGGGCTTTCAATTCTTTTCGCAAAGGTACTATTATCACACCATAGTAGCAAGGATACTATTCTTGCTTAGCAAATATCTGCACTTTTCAGAGCTTGGATTATTCATAGTTTGGCTATGATGAGTTTATATTTTGAGATCATTCATGATTACAGCAGTGTATTTTATCAGAATTATGTTAGACCTTATGTAAAGGCTGATCCTTGAGAGTTCAGATTTGATGCCCGATGTGACCCTTTATTCCATACAGTTTCAGTTCAGTTCCTAGAGATGTTATTACAGCAGTGTTTCAGATGGTTTATGATGATTATTATTATGATGAGATATAACCTATGGATTTCTGATCATTGAATATGGATTATTATCTTGTTGCTTTAGTCATGTTCACAGCATTAGCTTGGCATATGATTCATAATGTGGCAAACCTTGTAAAATGAAAATGAACTATCTTGATGATGTTATAAATTATAAAATGGACATACTACTTGCACATTTAGGTTGCTTGACAAAACTCATCAGTTTAACACCATCCTTGCATAGATATGGTCTTTCTTGACATTATTTATCTGCTAGCTTAGGCACCACATTCATTTGAATCCATCCATCCATGACCTTCCTGATTTGACTTGTCTTTCTTGACTCTTTGATACTGAGGACTTCCGTATTACTACCTCTGTGTTGGATTGCATCCATGTTTGTTTAGTGTCTCGACTCTGAGTTGGTGACAAAACCTACCTTTGGTGAGTTGGATTGTAGGCCTAAATCATTCTGGTCGGTTGTCCCGATGTTTGGCACTGGCACGAAGTCCCCCTAGTCACTTGAGATGTTGTTGGCTAAAACTGAAAGCTCATGTACTACTTGGAAATCTTTATAAATTCGCCCATGGAAACTATAAACTCTAGAATGTGTTTTTAAACACATGTGAGTAAAGGGCAAGAGTGATGAACTACTAAAAATACTCCTCGAAGAGTATAAGAAAGGTCCAAAAAGCAAAAGTTACTCAAAAGTTATATCTATTATTGTTGACCTTGTATATGTATGAACATGCCCTGGATGCAAGCTGCAATTAGTTGTGCTTCTTAGCACATTTGAAATCCGAAGGGTTATGTAGGCCAAAAATGCCATGAAATGAAATTGAATGATTCTAATGAACTTGGATCAACTTGATGTAGACATGATGCATAAGTTGAATATGCACTCTCTAAACAACTTATCCATTTGTGAGGCACAACCCTTCCCCATGTTATTTGTCGAGCACAGAGTGTAGCTTCCCCTTCTCCCAGTCCAAAGTGTCTTTTGGTTAAGTTTAGGCAAGTCACCCCTTTGCCCAACCTTGTTCCTAGCCCTCATCCTTGGCTAGCAGTTAGACCATGTCCAATGGGTGAGTCTGTCATTTAAGCTATTGTGCAAGTAAATATGAATAAAAATGGAATATGCAAACATGATAAATACCACTGAGTGATGTTTATACTTTAATTTAAGCTGTGAGTATGATTAGAGGAACATGTCTTAGTCTATTGATATGATTTATCCTTGGTTGTATATTGACCTAGTCAAACCTAGTTTGACTATGGTCATTCTTGGGATTCGTGATGATGTGGGCCATGTATGCTTATTGATGATGATTGATGGTCCCATATGATGATTGATGGTACCATATGGTGGACATATGATTCATATGGTGATTGATGCAGTTTAGCAGGTTTTATTATTATTCCAGATCATCAAATTATACATTGTCCGGATATGGTGGACCCTATTGTTGGCCCCTCAGGTCAACCCATGGTGTATGAGTACACATTCTTAGTATTTTTTGGTCTTCTGGATCCAATGAGACACTTATCATTCAGTTTCGGGCATTTTTGATAGTGATAGATGCATTTTTCCACTTGTTGACCAGATTTGGGGTTGTTTTACCAGCCTGTCCAGCAGGGGCCATGAGAGCTCAGTTCACCTAGGGCGCTATATGAGGAGGGGGTGGTCCAGCCACTTGATGTTACCATTATACCCCCCTTCTGGAGAGCCCGGTGTGCTCAGGTTGACAGCGCAGGTGCCCTAGGTGGCAGTTTCAGTAGCTTCACAGTTACCGAGGCATATTAAAAATGGAATAAAAGGGTCACTGAGGAATTCGATTTGGGAAATTGAGGCAAGGTTTTGGCACTTGGTATTCACATAGGTCTTCCAGTGTGAACCCCCCATCTTCCAGCCAATTATCATCAATCAGTGGGGTCCATAGAGGCCACAAAGGCCATAGGAGGCCTTTTACTGCATGTCTCTCTCAGATTTTGAGGACAAGATTTGATCATTTGTATTATTTGGACATATTATTTTATATTATTTTGCCATGGGGATGAGATAGTAAGGATTGATGCCTCCTAGCCCCACCATGAGCTTTATGAGTCTTTTCCATGTCATATAAGGTGGGCCCATGTACTTTTTCCCCCTTTAGAGGATGATGTTACCCTCACTTAGTCTCTCCTAGCTATGATGTCACCTTTATGTTGAGTGATCCATGTGATATATTGTTAGGCTCTCTTAGCCATTGATTTGATTATGAGATCTTTTAATCTCAACCACTCATCTTCATGTATTGTAAAGTGGTTTTGAGATCTAGAGTTTTGGTCTTTATTATCCTATATAAGGAGGAGACCCCTTATTGTATAGCTCACCTTTGGGCTCTGGAAAACTTGGAATGAAAATAATATTTTGGAGATATACTTCTTGGCTTTGATTGGGTTACTCTTGTATATGTTCTTGCATCTTGTTTCTAGACATTCTTTGCTTCTATAGGTGAAATTGACATCAATTGAGGGGAGGCCAAACTGCTTGAAGCTAGCTCAACAACTTGCTTTGTGGGAAGATTGTAGGGGTTGCTCACATCCCCCATGGGCAAGAAGTCTTCATCTTGAGGGAGTTTTTCAATTGTGCTTTGTCCATTGATTGATTTCTTGATATGAAATGCTTAGATCTTATGGATTTGTGGATCAAATCTAACTTGATGTAGTTTGATTTAAAGGTTTTCATGGGACATCTCTCCTCCTAGGGCTTGGAAGATTTTGGTTGAAGACACTTGGATCAAGCTTGGAATTGTAACTAGGGAAATATTTATCCATATGCTAAGAGGCAGCAAGCTTTTGAGGTAAGATCTACAAGGTACGTATTGATTTCACTTACTATCCATCTTATTGGTAAAAAAACTCCATTAAAATCAAAACCCTCATTTTTGTTTTTCTTAAATCTACGTGGATCTAGCTTGGCTTTTGGAAAGATATTGAAAACCCACCTCTATAGTATCCACGACAATTCGGATCTATAGTTTGGTGGTGATTGGGTTCCATTTGACACACTTTCCAAGGCACCTATCCCTCTTGAAGGCAATTCGCACCCCTTGGGAGAAGCTACTTGGGTTAGTTCCAAGACATGGGTAGGTGAGATCCCACTTGATTTGAACTCCTCTCATTTGATAACCTACCCCTAGTGCTTCACTTCTTTGATTTTTTCCTTGTGGGCCCCATTCCTCATTTTGAGGGTTGTGCCCCACTTGGGTCATTGAGTGATGCATTTTCAACCTTAGATCTATGGAGATCTAGCCTACCTTGGGGCATGCCACTTAAACCCAATTTGATAATTGCCTTAACTATCCTGATCTACAATTTGGCATACTTTGGACTATCCCCTTCATCTTAAGGCACTAGTCTCCTTGGGTCAATTCGCAATCCTTGGGGATTGTGTCATTTGTTATATCCCATATGTGGGTGTGTATAAATCTACCTTGGATCCATAGATTCACATCTTCAAACACCCCTTAGTGCCATTTCACCCCTAACTTCACCTTGTGGGTCCCATTTGGGTCATTTCCATACTTTAAGGAAGTGGGCCCCGCTTGTGTATTTCATGATACTAGATCTCTCTCCTTGATCTTCCTAGGTGGCCTAACTCATTCATTGGTTGAAACACTTGTCACTCCTTAACCCTCTTCAACCACATCATAACCCTTGGGTCCACCTAAGCTTGCATTGGTTTCCGTAACTCAACTTTCACATCTCCCTAGGAACCTTTGCTTTGGCTAATCATTGTTGATTAGCTAATAGGGTCTCCCCCTTGGTCTTGACTTGTCTAGATCTAAAGTGAAGAGTGCCTCGGTTGTCATGACTCCCAGCTTGCATTGGGAACTGTGGAATCTCTTGGGTCACCTCTTTAGTTGTCCATCTCCTCTACCATCTCGGTTGGGATACCATTAGGGACAACTACAAGTTGTGTGATAACAGGTACCTTTTTTATGGCCTCTACTCTTTTAGGGTCAACTTTAACTCCATCCTTTGTGATTATGTGGCCTAACATTTTTCCTTCATCAATACCAAGTGCTGATTTAGCTGGGTTGAGTGATATGCCAAATTTCTGACATTTTTCGAAAACCTATCTTAAGTGTTTGACATGCTCAGTCCTTTCCTTGGAAAAAACTGTCAAGTCATCATGATAGATCTCAATTATTTTCCCAACTAGCTCTTTAAAAGTGTAATCCATAGCACGTTGAAAAGTGGCTCCCGCATTTATTAAACCAAATGGCATTTTGATGTACTCATAAGTACCCCATGGGGTGGTGAAGGTAGTCTTATATTGATCCTCCTTATTAATTAAAACTTGGTTATATTCGGAGAATCCGTCCAACATGGATGTTATACCTAAACCTGTTACTGATCTTTGGAGAAGAGTTTCGATGTTCGGCAATGGGTAGTTATCTTTTAAGCAGGATGTATTAAGATTTCTGAAATCAATGCAAATCCTGATTGAACCATTTTTCTTTCTAACTACCACCAAATTTGAACACCAATTTGAATGTCTTGTTGGCTGGATGATTCCTGCTGTGAACATCTTTTCTAATTCCTTCTTGACTATTGGTGCCATCTTTGAGTTTATTTGTCTCTATTTTTGCCAGAATGGATTAACATCTTTGAATTCTGGTTTCAAAGGGATGACATGCTGAAATACATCATCTCGGTAGGCCTTAACTTCATCATATGCGAATGCAAAAACATCCCTATATTCCATTACCAAGTTAATTAACTCATTCCGTTCTTTTTCTGAAGTTCCTTTTCCAATGTTTATTAATTTTAGATCTTTATTTGTTCCAATGTTAACTTCTATGTATTCCCCAGGTTTGATCGTATCCTTTTTATTCTTATATTTGTCTTTCCGATCAAAACCATGCTCTAATTCCACAAATCCCCTAGGGATAGGATTGAACTGGTCATGCTTTTTCTGATACTCTTTACCTTCCTCTTGGAAGCTGACCTGATAATCTGAAAACTCTTCCACATTGTGGATGAATCTCAAGATTTTTTCATCACTCTGAAAGACCTGCCAATGGTTTACATTATCCGGAACAGATGGTCTAAAATTTATCTCTAGTGTACCATTCCCATTTAACAGTTCTTCAGTTGGATGAAGTGTTGATGCAGCTACTGCTAGTCTATCTACTATGCAATTTTGATCTTGAGGAATAGCAATAAGGTCTAAGGCATCAAAAAGTTCCATGGTGTCCCATATTGCATTCCTATATCTTCTTAGTCTTTGACATTTGCAAGCATACTTGTTCTTTACTTGGAGAATTATTAAGTCTGAATCTCCCTTAATACTAAGCAGTTTGATTCCCATGTCCTTAGCAATTTCCAATCCTAGAAGTAATGCGTCATATTCAGCCACATTATTGGTTGCATCAAATTCTAACCTATAAGCAAAGTTGAAAGTTTTCCCACTAGGTGAAGTGATGAAAATGCCTGCCCCTTTACCCGCTCTTGAATGTGCTCCATCAAAATTCATTCCCCATACCTCACTAACTTTCTCATCTTTTATTTGTTCTTTTACATGGGATAGAAAGTTGGAGTAAATTGCATAACATCCATTGTTATCAGTGTTGTATACATATTCATTTTTTAAATTCTTAGGATCCTGAACATGATATTTCTTTGCTTTTTCTGTATGCAATTTAACTAGAGAGTTTTCTGATGCAGGTACCATGGCATAACTCCTATCCATTTGGATGGATCCCCCTAGATCAGTAGCCCACTTTCTATAAAAGAGCATGCCCCACTAGTTTGGTACATCGATCACTAAGACATCCATGGTGATATGTATATCAGTGTATTTTTCCAATTGCATATGTAGATTTAAAATAATGCCAATTACATCAACTTCTCTAGAATCCATGGCACAAACATTTCCATATGGTCTAGTGATCTTTAAATTCAGCTTTTCCGTGACCTTCTTGGTCATGATGTTTGATGAGGCCCTTGAGTCAATCATACAGTTGTGTAGAAGAAGACCATTTATCATCAATGATACATAAAAGGGCGGGTGATCTTCTTTTCTTGTGTCCCTAGTATGAAAAGCTATTGGGGGATCTTTCTCATCAATTTTCTTTTGAAAAGAGGTTCTTTTCTTAGGCTGTTCTTGATTTATCTCTGGTGGAGGATCAATTACTGTCATTAATTTCTCCCTCTGGTGAGGGATCTTAAGGACTTATGTGACAGGTACAGAAAGTTTTGCATTCTCAAGCCATTTTCCTAAATCAAGCTCAATAGGAATAGGGTTAGGAGTATGTGGAGTTATTACCTTTGGTACATACTGTTGTTTGGCCTTGAGGGCTCCAGCATAATCCCGTCTTTGATAAGTAAGTCCTTTAAACTTAGGCATCTCTCTGATCTGCTCCGGAGTAGCCATTGTTGACTCAAACCCAATCGATAGTGGTTCCCATCGCCGTCGACACCAACCCACCATGATCTCCCTGAGCAATGGCCTAGACAGGTTTTACCCTATCCAGCAACACCTACAGATGGAGATGAGGTCTCACCCGAGGCAATCAAGGGAGAGTGGATGGAACCATGTTTCCGCCGAATGAAGGAGGATAATTGCGGAGACAATTACTTGCTTACTTAACTTATCACAACATTTAAAACAGATCTATGCATTCAAATTCAACATCATTCATATTCATAGCATCATTCCACAAAAACATTCATCGTGACAAGTAGAATATTAAAGTATTAACTGTAGCAAGAAACCATCGAAACATGCATAAAAGGTACATAAGGAATTTCACCAAACAGTTCAGTCATGTCATAATACTTTGGTAAAAAACCCTGATACAATATCTCCGCAAAATGAGATCTCAGTAATATCTCTTGATCTCACATACATACCCAAAGATGCGCACAATCAACATCCAAAGATCCGTACCCAGCTCCCATTACACTTACAACTTATGACTTTATATAGGCTTCTGCCTTTACACTGCTTGTCCACTTACTAACGACTTCCTAACCGACACTTGGACAATCAACCCAAAATCTAGCTGATGCGGTCCAAATGACCCAAAAACCCGTCTACTGGGGTACAATTAACTCAAAATTACATATTATCTGACCCAATGGCCCAAAAACCCACATTCTGTGGTACAATTGACTCAAACAATACATAAAAATACTCTAGCCTTCTGCCTTCCACAACCTCTTCTGACGTGTCACAGCATCGGCGAAGCTGCGATTCTTCCTTACCAAACCGCTTGGCAACAGGTCCCCAACACAATCTTGTGGCTCGCCCTCGAGCCACGTCAACTGGACATGGTGCACTCTGTGGTCTTGAATTTGAAGTCCTCGTACTGCTTCTCGACTGTCATCACCATTTCCTTTGTTGCCGTAGCCGCCTCCCGACTGTCAACAACGTCTTGGGGCAATGGGTGTGTGATCAGCTTCGCAGTCACTTGTTGACGATGTCCCTGAATTACTTGGAGAACTTCGCTAGCCTTTGTCATAAATTGGCCACCAACATCCTGAAACTCCTCCAGCTGTGCAGCACGCTTCTTCTGTCGCTCATCGGCCTTGGTGATGCACTGCTGTAGATCTTTCAAATCCATAGACTTAGCAACCTGCTCCATGGGTGGCATTGTGCGCATCGCCTCTTTGAGTGTCGCCAACTGTCCCTCTGCTTCCTACCGAACCTTCATCAATTGTTCTACTTGCTCATCCTGAACGATCCGGCCCTAGAAGTGCACAGTGTCAGTTGTGAGCCTCATAGCTGTTGTCTCCATCTCCGCCAACAAAGTTTCTATTTCCTCAATTACGCGTTTACGGTTGTCCACTTCTGCTTGAGGGGTGCCGGGTTCACCTGAATTTTGAGCTCCTGGTTCTCGTGCCACAACTGGACAATGAAAACCCCCATTTTCTGCACACGTTGAAGCATATCCACCTGTTCAGTGGGCTCCGACACATGGTGATAAGCCTTCACAATGGCCCGGTCTACTCACACACTGTCATCCCACATATTGGCCTTCTCAGCAATGAGGCCGACCTAGTCTTTCTTCAATTCTTCAATCTCGTGATCCTTCTCAGCTCGTTCCTTCTTGATATCATCCTCGAGTTCATCCACAGACTGCCGTGCTGCAGCGGCCCATCCCGTCAACTTTGCAATGTTTGTGTGTGCAGCTGCCTCGTGCTCCTGCAATGTTGTGCACTTAACACTGATTTCGTGCATTCTGTCAGTCATTTCCCTGCTAGCCATCATCTACATAGTTTCCAATCCTTGCGCTGACAACACATTAACATTGATGGACACCTTCTTCAACTGTTGCAGCAAGGTGTTCACGGTCGCATCTTCAGTCACAATTACAGTCGGGGGAATCTTCACATTCCTGACCCGCGGCTTGGTGCTGATTGTACTAACTTGAGGTGCTACTGTTGCTTCAAGTGCCCTCCGTGAAACCATGTCACACAAAGAATCCATGCAAGCAGTGAGCGCATGGAATCCTTCGTTGGTCTCTCTTGTCATCTTCTGAGCTGCTGCGGTGGATACATCAGTGATTGCTTTTATAAATCGGCCCAACTGTGCTTCCATCGACAAGGGCGGCCCAGTGATTGTCGCAGGGTCCTTGTGCCCTTTCGTTCTATTTTCTTCCAGGGCACGGTCACTGTCGTCATCTGACGGTGTCTTGATGGATTCTCGGTCTGAGTCATGATGACTGTGCTGGTCCTACGTCGATACAGGATCATCTGGACCTTGCGCCGGTTCCCCAGCCTCAATCTCGGCCAACCCCATAGGTTCATGCCATTCCGCTGGCCAGTCATTCACAATAGGCTCTAATTCTACCATCGTTACCTTATATGATGTCAGCAACCATTGTCTATCTGGGTTGCAGTGAGCTTGGACATTATATTGAATGCAGTCTAATTGCAAATACCATGACCGACTTAAATTGCGCTATGGTTTCTTCGTACAAATGGGGCACCCTTGTCGCAGCCGCATAGAGAATCTCCCAATATAACCAGAATAGCAGTGTACATTGCTTATTTCATTCTTTCTCTTGGACGAACCATAGGTTTTGATACCGCGTGCCACGACACTATTTCGCAGCATCAACCTCCATACCCTAGTACACGTCGGGCTCCTTCCAAGCTACAAGTGCAATCAGTAGCAACAACCAGCTATATGTGAATGAGCCCTTATCGGCTTGGACCATCGCGGCATCCTCCGCCAACTTATTCAACAGAAACAGTGACCGGTTCATCTGCACCCCGGACGCACCCTATTCAACACACTATACAATGCCCGAATCACACTGATTGGGTCAACCACCCCGTACCACCTTGCAGGAAAGTATCTTGGTGCCAGTGAGCACCGCCTTATCATTGATGCTACTGGTGTGGTAGCCCTGAACATCCTTCTCCAACTTGTAGCACTTAACCAACTGCGCAGCCAGCTTTTTGTCATTCTCCTTTCCGCAGAAATACTGCGATGGGTCGACCCCATTCTTGGGAAACCCGGTGATCTCTGCGATCAAGTGCACTGTGATGAGAATTCCTTCGTTCAGCCACAGCATACCATCATGAAAGGATGCCAGCAGCACAGGGGCTTCACTAGAAGGAAATATAATACCACGTTCATTCATATTGCGGTATTAAATATTTATGAAAACCTAAAAATTATATTGCTTATATATCAAGGGGCAAAGGGTTTTTTTATTTAATGTAACAACACAAAAATACTTTGGGGTCTTTTTTATATGGGCGGGCTGACAAATATCCACCAAATGGAGATGGTGGGATCACGGCCGGAAGAGAAATCGGGTTGAGGCAAGGCTCGGGCTCACCACTACGCAGGGAAATCGCGTCTTGAGGCATGCTTGAGGCAAGGGGGTTTCGTGGTGAAGTGGGTTTCTAGTCGATCATAGTCAAGAGACAATGGTCATTGACAGCCAATTGTTACCAATAACACTCATCCAGTTGTTACCAATAGCCTTGGGAGGCTCTAAGCCTCCAGGGCCTATTATAGGCCATCAATAGGCCTTGGGGGCTTGAATACCCAACCATTCGTGCCTACTACAGGCCTTGGGAGGTTTAGTCATCCTCCAGAGATTATTACAGGCCCTGGGGGCTTGGATACCTAGCCCATAATAGGCTTAGTTAGGGATTGGGGAACTGTAACATGCAATCTAAATGTTGTATTATGTACATTGGCTCTAGTGACATACAAGAAGTGATCTCCTATCTCTTCATTAGACCATTATATGTTGCAAAGCATAATGATATGTGGTTGAGTAATTGCATTGTGGGTGAAGTAATGTGCATCCACAATATACATTGAAAGAAGCAAGGTGCATTGTAGAATGCATGTGGGGTCATAAGAGGGGTATCATATCAATATACTAGGTAGAAATATAAAGGGGTATAAAAAATGTTAATGAAAAAATTGGTACATACAATATCTAGTGAAAATAGGGGTTTTTTTAAAATTGGGAAGGCATATTGGGAGGGGGTTAAAAAAATGATTTTGGAAGGTATTTTCCAATATTTAGTGAAATTAGGGGTATTGTTTCATATGCCATAAACGAACATGCTATGATAGCGGTTTATTGAGTGAAGACCCCGTGGCCAGCAGCTGCTTCACACATGCATTGACATTCGACAGCCATCCAAAATGGGGCATATTAATAAGGCCTAGAAGACCTACTTGTTGCAAACCCCGCACCCAATCACGCGGAACCAACTTACCACTCAATTGTGATCTTGGCTCATAAGGGCCGACATGATCTCCTTGTACACCACCATGTCATGGTAGTCATACCTCAGATGCATAAACGCCAGCGCAATATCAATAGAGCACTCCATCCCCGTAGGGAGTGCTGGCATCTTCAGTGGGTACTTCTGGATCCTCTGCACCTTCCGGGAAGGTTCCCTGGGTACCCTGGGTTGACTAGGAGCTACATACCCCGTGATATCAGTGGCCAAGAGTCCTTCCCATGTGGCGAACTCATCAACCCGACGGCTGGATGGCCCCGCTTCCCCTTGTGCTTCCCTCGCCACAACAGTGGAGGACCGAAGCTGATGCTTGCTTTGCAGGGATTTAGACAGCTAACCCCCCCAACACTTCTTAGCAATGACCGACTCTCCCACATGCATGCTTGCAATCTCAGCCTCAAGATTGACGTCTCGTGCAGACTTGAATTCTTCTTCAATAGTAATCCCGGTGAAAGGAGACTCGGCTTCACTGCTAATCTCAACTGTTTCTAGTTCTCATGGAATAACTTACCCAGCTTCGCAACTGATGGCTTCACTGGCATAATTGACGGACCCAATGATCACTCTGCACTCTACAAGTTCAACTGAACCTTTCCCAACTCACAAATACACGCACTAGGCAACAACGAGACTCTACAGCTCTGTATAGGCACTTAACCTCTGAATTCTCGGTGACTCCCAACCAACTTTGACCCATTCTTATAGCGTCCAACCGAATCCTTCGTAATCATCACTAAATCCTGAATTAACTCAACTGAAATCCCGTATTAATGACACAAATCCATCGTCGATCCTATCAGCCGATTGGCCGGATTCGCCATTAATGCCCATCATGCGAATAGCATCGTTAATTAATTGTTTTAACTTTTGGCATTTATTACTGATTTGACCCAGTTGCAGCCTTTCCACTTGGTGCGGACCATTCTTAACTTGCGGTACAAGCCTCCCCACCTGCGCATTCTCATCTCAGTCAGTGCGCCATCCTTCCATGGATCACCCTACAATTTTTTTTTTCGATGCGACTCAGGCATCGCGCTATTCCAAGCCCAACCGATAGGGCTTCAACCTGCTACCGTTAATCATCTTTGGGAGCATCGCTCCATCCAACTGCTGCAACTATACCACACCCCCTGAAGTGATGCTACTGACGTGATATGGACCAGGCCAATGCATCTGCAATTTTCCTGGATGTTTCATAAACTTGCTGTCATACAACAACACCAAGTCTCCCTGCTGAAACTGCTTGTTTTTTATATGGCGATCATGCCAAGCTTTTTGACAATCCTTCTCCATCGCCTGGTGGAATCCTGCGATGAAGCGATCTTCCTCTAGTTGTACTACCTGCGCTAGACGTTCTTCTAATGCTGCTACTATATCCATATTTGTTACTGCCGCTATGCGTAGACTCGGAACAATGTACTACATCGGCATAATCACTTCTTGGCCATTTACTAACTTGAAGGGTGTCTGACCTGTCAACCTTTTACATGTGGTGCGATAGGCCCACAATACTGCTGGGATTTTTAGATCCTAGTCATTGTGGTTCGCATTGCACACCTTTGTCAGCGCATGCTCCAATATCTTATTGAAAGCTTTCACCGTGCCATTGGCCTGCGAATGACATGACGTACTCTTCTTATGCTGTATCTACAACTCCTTTGTCAATGCGCTGATGGTGTGATTGAGAAAGTGGCTACCTTGATCACTCAACAATATCTTGGGGCAGCCAAAGCGAGTGATAATGTTGTCAAACAAAAACCGTGTTGCCGTGGACGGGGAACAATCAACAACTGGTGCAGCCTCCGCCCATCTCGTCAAATAATTTGTCATTGTAATGATGTATCTTTCCCCAGTGCGCTTCCCCGGTGGATTGATTAATGGTCCCACAAAATCCAATGCCCATTTATCAAATGGCTGTAGTGTTAGCTGAGGGATCAGCGGCATCTTGTCCCTCCTGGATGGCTTCTCGATTCTCTGACAAACATCGCAGAACCGCGCATAGTCTGTCGCATCATTATACAGCGTGGGCCACCAAAGCCCCACACGAAGCACCTTCCTGGCAGTCAGCTGACCGCCGTAGTTCCCTCCAGCCACTCCTCCGTTCATGTGGCAAGACACACTGTCGCAATATCTCGTCTGCACCCATCTTGTATAATGCTCCTACAATGAGCTGGAAGTCGGCAGCTTTAACCACCAACTGCTTCTTTTGACTAGTGGTGAACTTTTCTGGTGCAGTACCTATTGCCGAAAATTGAATGATGTCTTCAAAATAACCATCGGTTAATTCAACCCTAAACAGTTGTGCATCAGGAAAACAGTCTTCAATGTTAGTTGGATCCTCTCCTGTGTCAATCCGCGATAGATGATCGAGGCTGAAATTCAACCGCCCTGGCTTCACAATTACTTCAAATTCGAATTCTTGAAAAAGAAGTAACCATCGGCATATATTCCCCCACAACACAGGCTTATTGACAAGGTATTTCAATGCAGGGTGGTCTATGAACATCTTAAAATGTCCACCCAATAAGTAGTGTTGGAACTTCTGTAGCACATATATCATCGCCAATCCTTCCCTCTCAGTAGTGGTGTAGTTACTTTCGGCTGATGATAGCTTCTGACTGGCGAAAGAAATAGGGTGATCAAGATCCCCCTCTCCGGGTTGCGCTAGCACCACACCAAGTGCAATTGACGATGCATCAACGTGGACATGGAATTCCTTACTCCAGTCCGGGAATACTAGAATTGGTGCCGAAGCCATCTTATCCTTTAGTTGTTCAAAACTATCCCAACATTCAGTGCTCCATTGAAATACAACATCTTTCTTCAATAGCTTCTCCATAGGGGCGGTGATCGCTGCATATCCCCTGATGAACTTGCGATAATACCTAGTGTTTCCCAATGTTGCCCTCAACTGCTTAAAAGTGGTTGGCGGTGTCAAGCTCAAATGAGCACAATCTTTGCTGGATCGACTAACAACCCTTGTTTGCACACTATGTGACCTAGCAATATCCCGAATGGTGCGCAAAAGACACACTTCTTCAAATTCACCGATATTTGGTGTTGGCGACAGCGCTCCAGCATCAACTGCATATTGTCTAGATGATCGCGGATCAAACCATAAACTGTCCAATCATCCATGTATACCTGCAAGAACTTCTGGATGAAATCCTTGAATGCAACAACAACAACCCGCGAGAATATCGCAGGTGCATTCTTCAACCCAAACGGCATCACGGTATACTGAAAACACCCCAATTCGGTCACGAAAGTCATCTTGTGGCGGTCTTCTTTTGCAATACGGATATGATGATAGCCTGAGAACCCATCCATGAAAGAATACATCTCCTGGCCACCTACTGCCTAAAGTACTTCATCAATAAATGGGGTCGGAAAGGGATCATGCAAGAAGGCATCGTTTAACTTCTGCAAATCAACGCAGACGCGCACCTCACCAGTCTTCTTGTCCTGTACCACCATAGGAGTGATCCATTCTGACTCTTCAACTGATTCAATGATACCAACATCCAACATGCGATCAAGTTTTTCCTTGAGCTTCTCCTTATGTCGCGGATTTAGCCGATAAGGTCGCTACCTAATCGGCTTAGCATCTAGTCACAAGGGAATCTTCATCTCATCTAGATCACCCAAAATACCTTTCATTTTAGATAACTTTGTAGGAAAAAGGTCTTGGAACTCATGCAGAAACTCAGTGACCTTTCCCATCATCTCGTTGTCCCAATAATCTCCAACATTCGTGAACTTGGGAGTGGCCTCCATCCCAATATTGATCTTGCGAAGCTTCAAGGGTTGACTGGACGGATCCATTGGCGCACCAGGTGGAACCACGTCGCGACTTCCTTCAGACTCCAGAATATTGACATTCCATGGATCATCACAGTCTTCGGGCCCACCAGTGATATTATAACACTCCATTATAGATTGTATCTGACAGTGCGTATGCGGATCCACCGGGCACTCCACGGGAACAACCTTTAGAACCACATCATGGATGATCTACAGAGCGTTATGGACATCCAGGTTGGGATCAACAAAACTGAATGCATGAGTAAAGTGTATTGTTAACTCTAAACAAGTAGTGATTTCTCCCCATAATTTTACTGCAGTATTCCATGACCGCGGCATTTCATCCAGGGTATGGATAAATGCATGGACCCACTCATCTCTTGGTCGCGATGCCCATAATGTCTGACACTCCATCAGATGGCCTCTAGGATCATGCCGACCATCATATTTCCTTGTGTGGTAAACTTCGCTATCGCCAAAGCGAACCGTCATCAATCGTCTGCATTTCGTGTTGATGTATATGTAACTTCGGAATGTATTTCACATATGTATATTGTATTCCTATAGAGATGTTATTATTCCTCTATACGGAGGTGTCGTCATTTATATTGTAAGTGTCGTAACTTATACTTGATGGGTTATTAGACCACCTTGATGGGGTCGGCCCTGCATAAGTCATGTGGGTCAAAGGGTTATTAGACCACCCTATTGGGGGTTGGCCCTATCAGCATTATGTTATGTGGTTAAGTTAAGGCCGACCTAGTAAAGTTTACTAGGCAAGTCAAGTCATGTATAAATAGAGTGCGAGAGGCACTCTATTTGATCATTCACTTGTCACTCACACACTCATTGGAGAGTGGCGCACTAGTGGAGGAGGAGAAGATGCTTCTAGGAGGACTATCTCTTGTACTTGGTTTGTATCATTGCTCTATCTACCTTTGAGGAACTTGCGGGGTTTTTCACCTTCTTGGTTTTCCCCAGAGAAACTCTGTGTCTCTTGTGTGCTTGCATTATTGTGTCCATGATTGATATGCTGTAGATATGCTGTACATGTTATTCTCTCAGTTAATATCCTAGATTAGATTGAAATTCTAAAAAACTAACATGGTATCAGAGCTATCTTGAAAGAAGGCATGGTATGACATTTATGACACTTGTTGCACTTGCGAAGCTAGGGCTTGATATAGAAAAAACTAGTCATCGTAGCACTTTCGCTATAAATCCATTTTGGAGAAGTTTCAGGATCGAAATTTTTTATAGGTTGAAGATAAGATCCCAATGTACCTTGTATCCAAAGCACAACTTCTAATTCATTGTACTTTGTGTTTTATGATCTGTACAATCTAGGGTTTCTGCCTCTTCCAGATCTCAGTCATAAACAGGTGACCTAGGAAAAAAGGTCACAACTTGGGCTAGGAAGCTCCAAATTAAATTTCGTGAAATGTGACAGGTAGGGAACGGATTGTAGTTTCTTAGGTAAGATTTTCAGAGGCCGAAATTGAACCAGTGACACGTGGCACTCCGTACAAGTTTGCTCTCATTTTTTATCCCATAAACAGGTCACGTTGCGACACTTGGAATAACTCTCTCTCAGAGAATCCATTTGAGGTCAGACCTATGGGGTTGGAAATTTAACAGGTCAGGCTACCGTAGGTAGAATTGTCAGACCCTATAGATCTGAAATTTTGGAGTTACACTAGAAACAATCAGGTTCATATTTCTGTCAAAACAGAATTGGATTTTGAGCACCTTCATTCATGGCTCCAAGAATTTAGGGTTTCAAAGAATGTTGGAATTTTTTTTATCGGAAACCACACCTGGATACTCCTCATCAAAATCAAAATTTAGAGACCAAGATCAAATTTTTGGTTGGGTAGAAGGTCAGGCTTGATCAAACCCTAGTTTGGGACTTTGATAGGAAAAGTGAAAAATTAGGGCTTCTGCAAAAAATGGGAATTTTTGAAATCTGTGACCATATCTGGAAGCTCCTTGGAAAAATAAAAGTTTAGAGCTTTGGGTCAAATGATTTGGTTGGGTGAAGCTTCGGGGAACTCAAACCCTAATTCAGGGTCCTCCCCAATGAATCCAGAAATCTAAAAGGCAGTTTTGAGGGGTGAAACTTTGCAGTTTTTAAATTCTGAGTATACCAGCTTGACCAGCTCAGAAAGGCGCATCTTTCTATCCTTTCAGAAGTTTGAAATTCAAAGTTTGAATTTTTAGGGTTTCTCTAACAAACCCTAATCCAGCTCCAGATCTAGTTTCTGCAAATCAAAGTGGATTGGGTTAATCCAAGAAGAGAATGGATTAGTCACCTTCATAAGTGAAGAAGTTCCTGTTTCAGAGGGAGTTGAGGCTAAGGCCTTACATAAGAAGATTACAAGAAATCTCGACAGGTATGAATTATCCAGGTCTGTTTCAATATCTGTTCATGATTAAGTTTATGGTATGTTTGTCTTCATTAAGGTTAGTACAATCTTGATTAACTTTAGACTTATTATATCACCTTAATAAAATTATGAATGTAAATATTCATTGATTAGGGTTTTGACACTTATGATTGTACCAATGCATTGTGGTGTTGTATGAGGTTGATGTTGTCCGCTAACATGAAAGGTACATCAAGAAAGAAAAATCATGTTCTAGTTCAAGAACATATGACCATGGTGACATGAAGACAAAAATTCATCCATTGTCATGGATCACATAGAAGATCTACTTATGAGGTATGTATAACCTAGTTCTATAATGGTTAACCTATGAGATATGCAGGTTACTAGCACAAGTCATTGAAGAGAACAAGAAGACATTATGCGGGTATGTTAGACATAATTAGCTAGCATGCTAATCCAGGTATATTTTTTCCTATACCAAGTTAGAATCCTACCTTGTGTTAGGATCTGTTATATAAGTATACATGGCATGATTGATAATGATTATTCATTGAAGTTAGTAATCATGGGTTTAGGCATATTATGTTCCTTACTTTGATTAATGATATGACTAACCAGAAAAGTCCTATATAAATCTTGAATACTAATGCTTATTATCTGTGTTTGAAATGATCATGACTATACAAGCTTAAGATTATTGTGTTTTGACAATGTTAAGATTATACTAATGAATGTATGATTATGTATGAGATCTCGAGGATAACACAATGATGATACTAGTAAACATGCATAGTGATCGAGAATGATATAAGTTCAAGGACAGGTAATCTAGGAAGCAAAGATCAAGAGGAAGCACACTCCAGTAGTTCCTGCAAGGAAACAAAGATTGAGAGGGAGTCCAACCTACAACCAAACAAGGATAAGTACTTGAATTGTCATTTCTTGTATATTTGATTGTTTAAACAATATTGTTCAATAATGTATATACTTATGTTCCTAGACTTAGGTTGTGTATTATGCATATTAGAATAATTGCATTAATGAACAATATACTACTAATACGCATGTAATGGGTAAGTGGCCTATGGCACTGTACAACATTCCATTGCTACTTATCTAGAATGAAACCTCTTTGCTGACATGTTGGGAGTTGTGCACACTCTTAACAATGTTCTCGTAGAGATTGGAAGGCATCTAGAAAGTTTCGGGATATGGATAAATGTTGTATTGAAGCATTGGCTAAAACAATTGCATGACTGTATGACATATTTCTTTATGTGCAAGAATTTGTTTTGGAAACTATGAGATGTTTCTAATCATGCAATTTATCTTGCTTTGTAGGAAATATCATATACCATCACCTACAAAAGAAGGACTACAACATTTGTTCCTGCAACAAAGCTATCTATTGAAGATATTGAAGTTCCCAGGATTCGGGATGAAGGAATGGAAGAATACCATGATCTGTCGATCATGAAAGATGTTTTGGGATGTGGTCCCAAGACCAGATGGGAAGTCTGTTGTGACTTCCAAAGATCAAGCATGCTACAGATGGCAGCATAGAGAAATACAAAGAGAGATTTGTAGCTCGTGGCTTCTCCCAGAAAGAGGGGATAGATTATAAAGAGACTTTTACTCCTGTAGCTAGGTACACTTCATATCAATACTTTCCCTAGCTGCACCGATGAAATGGAAGATACACCAGATGGATGTTAAGACAACTTTCTTGAATGGTAGAGTCAAGGAGGAAGTGTATGTGGAGCAGCCACTTGGTTTTGAGACATATGACAGGAAGTCATATGTGTGCAGGTTGAAGAAAGCCTTGTATGGCTTGAAGCAATCTCCTAGGACTTGGTATGGTAGGATAGACAACTTTCTATCCAGTTTGGGCTTTAACAAGAGTAAAGCGAATTCCAACCTTTACTACAAGGTTGAGGAAGGCAATCCTATGATTCTACTCTTGTATGTGGATGGCCTATTTGTTACGGGTGAGGATAGATTGATTGCCGATACGAAGAGGAAGCTTGTTGTCGAGTTCGAGATGAAGGACTTGGGGATGATGCACTACTTTCTATGCATGGAGGTGTGGCAGAGTGCAGATGGAATCTTCCTTGAACAAGGGAAGTATGCAGTAGAGATCCTGAAGAGGTTCGGGATGATGGACTGCAAGGCCATGGCCACACCTATGGCATTGAACCTGAAGCTTCTGTGTGATGCTTCATCTGATCTGGTTGATGTCACTCTGTATCATTAGATGATTGGGCCCTTTATATACCTAACGAACACGAGACCCGATATTTTATTTGCGGTGAACACATTGAGCCAGTTCCTGATAGATCCCAGAGGTGTTCACCTGGTTGCTGTAAAGCATATTCTGAGGTACCTGAAGGGTATGGTTGATTATGGGATCAAGTATGATGCGAATCAAAATGTTTAACCTATAGGGTTATGTTGATTCAGATTGGGCAGGTAGTGCTACAGATAGGAAGAGCACATCTAGGTGTTGCTTCAGTATAGGATCAGGTGTGATCTCTTGGTTTAGCAGGAAGCAGTCCTGCGTAGCACTAAGTACAACCGAAGCAGAGTATGTTGCAGCTTGTTCGGCTAGTTGTGAGGCAGTATGCCTTAGAAAGCTATTTTCTGTGTTAGTTGATCTCCCGTTGGATGCTACTAGTCGAAGCACATTGAGATCAAATATCACTGTATCAGGGATATGGTGCAGAGAGGAGTAGTGAAGCTCCTGTATGTTACGACAGATGAGTAGGTTGCAGATGTGTTGATGAAACCACTAGCCAGAGTGAAGTTTGAGTACTTTAGAGAGAGGCTTGATGTTCTTCAGATTGATGACACTTCGAAGAAGAAGTGATGGACACATTTGCAGGAGCCATTCCAAGCATGGTAAGAGGAGGATCCTTCCCATGGATGTGGATGTAAGCACTGTGTGATGAGCATTATGACGATTCTCCAGTTACTATTTGTATACGCATCATGTTGGATGCTTGATATGATCAGTTGGATCATGTATTTGTGTATGTATCAGGTGGATACATTGTATGATCAGGTAGATCATGTATGATGATATGTATTAGGTGGATACATTGTATGATCAGGTAGATCATGTATGATGATATGTATCATGTAGATACTTGGTATGCATCAGGTGGATGCATTGTATGATCAGGATGATCATGGATGATGAGCTTCAGGATGTTGCTCCAGATGATATACATCAGGATGATGCTATGATGATGATCAGGATGATCATATGTGATGAGTATCAGGACGATGCTCTGGATGACATGCATCAGGATGATCATGTGTATCAGGATGATATGCATCAGGACGATGCTATGATGATGATCAGGATGATCATGTAAATCAGGACGATGTATGGTGAGTATCAGGTTGATACTATGTGGCCGTGGACAGGTTGTGCAGATGAGCATGTAAGTAGACCTGGGAGATCTGTTAGGTTGGGCTGTGTGCCCGTAATCAGTCCTGGGATTCTCTTTCGAGGCATTTCTATGGGAGGACATGTAATATTTCCCTGGGAAATCCGATAGGTTGGGATGTGTGCCCGTAATAAGTCCTGGGATGCTCTTTTGAGGTTTTGTCCTATGGCATGTAATGTAGTCCCAGGAGATCCGATAGGTTGGGCTGTGTGCCCGTAATAAGTCCTGGGATGCTCTTTCGAGGTTTTTCCATGACCACATGTAATGTATGCCTGGGAGATCCGATAGGTTGGGCTGTGTGCCCGTAATAAGTCCTGGGATTCTCTTTCGAGGTTCTGTGGTGGAAATCCTAGATTTGTTCTAGGTCCCATCCAGTATGAAAAAGGACTGGCTCTGTGGTAGAAATCCTAGATTTGTTCTAGGTCCCATACAGTATGAAAAAGGACTGGCTCTGTGGCGGAAATCCTAGATTTGTTCTAGGTCCCATCCAGTATGAAAAAGGACTGGCTCTGTGGTGGAAATCCTATATTTTTTTTTAGGTCCCATCTAGTATGAAAAAGGATTGGCTCTATGGCAGAAATCCTAGGCTTGTTCTAGGTCCCATCCAGTATGAAAAAGGACTGGCTCTGTGGCAGAAATCCTAGATTTGTTCTAGGTCCCATCCAGTATGAAAAAGGACTGGCTCTGTGGCGGAAATCCTAGATTTGTTCTAGGTCCCATCCAGTATGAAAAAGGACTGGCTCCGTGGCAGAAATCCTAGATTTGTTCTAGGTCCCATCTAGTATGAAAAAGGACTGCCTCTGTGGTGGAAATCCTAGATTTGTTCTAGGTCACATCCAGCATGAAAAAGGACTGGCTCTGTGAATACATCCAGCATGAAAAAGGGTTGGCTCTGTGAATACATCCAGCATGAAAAAGGGCTGGCTCTGTAGATGATGAAGACCTGCAGGTGGAAGGCCTACATCCAGTATGAAAAAGGATTGGCTCTGTAGAACTTCCTATGACGAGTAGATTGGATATTGATTGAGATAGAAACAACAATGACGATGACGATGATTCGATGACGATGATCCAGAGAAGAAGACTTGTGCTAGTAGATCTGTGTCGAGAAATATCTTCCTAGTTAAGAGAGAGTGTTGATGTATATGTAACTTCATAATGTATTTCACATATGTATATTGTATTCCTATGGAGATGTTATTATTCCTCTATACGGAAGTGTCATCATTTATATTGTAAGTGTTGTAACTTATACTTGATGTGTTATTAGACCACCTTGATGGGGTCGGCCCTATATAAGTCATGTGGGTCAAAGGGTTATTAGACCACCCTATTGGGGGTCGGCCCTATCAACATTATGTTATGTGGTTAAGTTAAGGCCGACCTAGTAAAGGTTATTAGCCAAGTCAAGTCATGTATAAATAGAGTGCGGGAGGCACTCTATTTGATCATTCACTTCTCACTCACAAACTCATTGGAGAGTGGCGCACTAGTGGAGGAGGAGAAGCTGCTTCTAGGAGGACTATATCTTGTACTTGGGTTGTATCATTACTCTATCTATCTTTGAGGAAGTTGCAGGGTTTTTTGCCTTCTTGGTTTTCCTTGGTGAAACTCTGTGTCTCTTGTGTGCTTGCATTATTGTGTCCATGATTGATATGCTGTAGATATGCTGTACATGTTATTCTCTCAGTTAAGATCCTAGATCAGATTGAAATTATGAAAAACTAACATTTCGACCATTCATCAATTGATGCCTTGCGTGTTTCCCACCAGCGTGTTGGAGCATCCTTCAGTGCTTCATTCAATGCCAATAATTGTTGTGGTTCTGAAATTCGTTCCTCAAACTTCACCAAAAATTCATACAAACCAGGAATCCCTTCATATACTGGTAGTGTGACAGTTTTAGTGGCGACGAGGCATAGCGAATGCGTGATTAACCCACACTTGCAGAACGACACCTCATGCAAGTGGTTCTACCAATGTTCTAACACGTCATCAAAGTCGGAAGACGCAGAGCTCTCACTGCACCATCCTAGCTCACCGTTGGAAGTTAGATGAATATAGTCTTCAGAAATGTTGAATGCATGGTCCCATCCACTGGGATCGTCATCCTTTACTGGCTCAATGTATTGGCATCCTTCAGCCGGATCCAATGGGGCTATGAATCTGAGATCGCGGTTTTCAAATGTCATCATTCACCGCTTGAAGTTGATTATCGCTCCACTGTCGTTAGCCCATCTGATCCCCAACAATGCGGGATATGAACTCCCTCCTTCAACCACTTCGATGACGTCGAAGTCAATGTAGTTCTGCATGCCCTCAATATCCACCACCAACCATGGGACTCTCCCAATTGACGTCATTTTAGCATGATTAGCTAACCATAGCTGTACAGGAGACCAGCTCAATGGGGGGCTCCCCATTTTCTGCCATGCCTGCTTGGTTAAAATGTTGACATCCGAGCCAAGATCCAAAATAACTGAATCAACATCATAATACCCAATTTGGATATTCATGCACATTTCCTTACCTGTCTTCCACCGCTATAAGGAGTTTATCGCGGACTCTTGTCATCCCCTAGCTAGACGCTGCAACAACCCTTCAAATTTCAGCAACGGCTGCAGGATCTCTCGCAACCAATAAACATCACTCAAGAAACTTCTGCAAGGTTCCAAACTACGCTGATGGAACTGCCTTTGAAGTTGCATAAAAAACTGGGGGCATGTCGCAGATGATAGCTTTACCGCGATCCTGGTCCAATGAATGATGTGCCTGAAATAATGTATCACGCTCAGACTCAACATCAAATGATACCTTCTTTTGTTCGGCCTTTCGAATGTCCTCTCCTGTTGCTGCGCCTCCTCGCGTAAAAACTGCGACAACTGCATCTTGTGGTCTCTGCTCCGCAGAAATTGTCGCAACATTTGCACCCTAGTTCTGGTTTGGCACCTGGTTCCCTGGTTGGTTCACATTTTGATTAGCATTCAGAATGGGACGTTGGTTCTAGTTCTGCACCGGTTGTTGTACCAGGTGCTGCACCTATTTTTGTATTGGTGGTTGTGCCTAGTTCTACAGTTGTGAAACATTCCCTACCTGCCATCGTGTGATCAACTGTGGGCAGTTCTCCACTGTATGATCTGTAACAAATAAAAATGTACACTACGTATGCAGTAGTGGACAATCACACTGATAGTGTCCCCATACTGCACAGTGATAGCACTGAACATGTCCGCAACCTCCTCATCCTCCTCCACCCCGGAATCCTCCACGGAATCTGCCCTGTTGTTGATATTGCGGTTGGTTGTACTGTTGTTGAATCAGAGCTGGTTGCATGCCTTGCCGTTTCTGCACATATTATG
Organism: Larix kaempferi; assembly: GCA_027924585.1. Taxonomy (NCBI): domain Eukaryota; kingdom Viridiplantae; phylum Streptophyta; class Pinopsida; order Pinales; family Pinaceae; genus Larix; species Larix kaempferi. Next base: position 2,495,621 of record BSBM01000070.1, read on the forward strand.
GTTGCTGAACGTACTGTAGCTATTGTGGAGCCATTTGCATCGAGGTATATTGCGACACAAATTGCTGTTGCGGTGGCTGCTGCGGTACAAACTGTACCTGCAGTTGAGGTAGCGGCTGGGCTACCTGCGGCTGCAGTTGCAGTTGTTATACGACATGCTGGTCATCCTTTACATAGAATGCATCGCACGTTCTCTCGTGGAGCAAACCATATGCCCAGCAATCTTTGTCATCATGTCCCACCGATTTACAGAAAGTGCAATAAAGATTCATCAGCTTGGTGACCATTTTCTGCATATATGGACATTCTTCATGATGGTGCCCATATACCTGACAAATGCGACACCACGGCATGCCACCCCCATTCAATGGGTTTGGCGCTCCTGAAACCAAATAGTTGTGGAAGTCAGGGAAATTTTCCTTTGTATGCCCCTCCCCTCGACATCGTGAGCACCATACTTCTTCATGCTGCTCCTTGCCCTTCTTCAAATCTTGTAGCTGTATGGTCAAGTTAGCCAGCTGTGTCTATATCTGTGACATCCCAGCGACATTTTCTCCAATCAGCAACGCCTCCAATTGCATTGCAATCTCCAGAGCTTCACTGGGCATTGTGATGTTTTGTTGCATCAATGGTAGCCAAATGTGTGGTAGCAGTGCCGCGATGAACCACTCTTTATGTTGGAAAACACTCATGTTGAAACTAACCCTTGCCATCGGCATTTTAAACCGCTAGTCAAAATCCCACACCGTCTCATTGGGATATTGATTAATTTCTTTCAATTATGTGATGTACTGAGCCTCATACTTGGGCTTCCTAAATTCTGAAATCAACCCATCCATGATCTCATCGAGTGACTTCGTCGGAGATCCTCTAGGGACTAGAACAAATTTCATAAACCAATCTAAGGTGCGACCTCGCAAGGTTGTCGCCAACGGTCCTTTCTTGGCTTCATCATCAGTGATTTGTTTTACAGTCCATACCGCTTCACACAAAAACCAATACTGCTCTGGGTTATCTGTCCCATTCCCATGGAACAATAGTAACTTAGCATCATCGCCCTCCATCCTGGGCTTCCTTCCTGCAGGTACTGAACTACTAGCGATCAAGTTTTGTTGACCCGATGGGGTCGAAGTGGTGTTTCTTACTGGTTAACAGATAGTGAGCGGAGGTGTGGGTACATTGCTGTTGGGGTTAGGTCCTTCCTCTATTGTGGGCATAGCCTGTGCATCTTTTTTCGGATTGTGAAGTCGCTTCGTCCCATGTGGTATTCCTTCAAGAACTTGCGGTTCGATCGCAGCAGGACCTTCTCCTATCCTCTGCCTCTTTTCTTGTCGAAACCTCGCTCCTCCCCTTGTAAGACCACTCTCTTCCTCGGCTTCACTCACAGTCCCATCGTGACCTGCACCCATATACCCCTGATCATTCCATGCACTGCCCCCTGCTGTCGAGACACCCATGGCCTCCACCCACCAGGCTGCTTACTGATCCAGATGCATCTCTAATATACCCTTCTCACAAATAAGCATCTTAATGGACAATTAAAGTGAAAGCAGAAACCTTCCCCGGGGTTCGCAGAAGAAATACCTTTTAGCTTCACTATAGGCCTTCTACATATCAACCACGAATTCAGTGATATATCATTCCAAGATGCTATCAAGCCACACTTCGACAGCTCATGTTGCTTTATTGTTGACTTCCTGTAGTTCTTGGATCAGCTTTGGGGTCCAAGTCTTTGGCTCACCACCTTGGTGGTTCCTTTTTTGAAATGTCAACTTCGCCAACCACTTGAACAAAAGGACCGGGAATTCACAGAAAAACCATTCATATAGACCGTCATGAATATATCTTCCCACCCACTAATCTACTGTCAGTCGAGTGTTCCGGCTTTCTTCTTCAGCAGATTCCTACAACCTCTGATCAAACCAACTCTGTATCTCTGGCTACGTCGGATGCCACAACATATCCTCCTTTCACTTCGCACACGGTCCTGGCAATGGAACCATTTGTTGACTCAAACCTAGTCAACAGGGGTTCCCATCGCTGTCGACACCAACCCACCGTGATCTCCCTGAGCACTGGCCCAGACAGGTTTTACCCTGTCCAGCAACACCTGCATATGAAGATGAGGTCTCACCCAAGGTGATCAAGGGAGAGTGGACGGAACCATGTTTCCGTCGAATAAAGGAGGATAATTGCGGCGACAATTACTTGCTTACTTAACTTATTGCAACATTTAAAACAAATCTATGCATTCAAATTCAACATCATTCATATTCATAGCATCACTCCACAAAAAAATTCATCGCGGCAAGTAGAATATTAAAGTATTAACTGTAGCAAGAAACCATTGCAACATGCATAAAAGGTACACAAGGAATTTCACCAAACAGTTTAGTCATGTCATATTACTTTGGCAAATAACCCTAATACAATATCTCCGCAAAACCAGATCTCAGCAATATCTCTCGATCTCACATACAGACCCAAAGATGCGCACAATCAACATCCAAAGATCCGTACCCAGCTCCCATTACACTTACAACTTGTGACTTTATATAGGCTTCTGCATTGACATTGCTTGTCCACTTACTAACGACTTCCTAACCGACACTTGGACAACCGACCCAAAATCTAGCTAACACGGTCCAAATGACCCAAAAACCCACCTACTGCGGTAAAATTAACTCAAAATTACATATTATCTGACCCAATGGCCCAAAAACCCGCATTCTGCAGTACAATCGACTGAAACAATACATAAAAATACTCTTCCTTACCAAACCTCCTTCCAACAGGCATTTCACCATAAGCATTAGATAATCTATCCTTTTCTTGGGAATGTTCTCTAGCTTGTTTCCATGTTTCTTTATAGAGTGGGTGAACATGTCCTACTATGTTGATGAACTCAATCTTGCTTGCGAAGACTTCATTACTGTTACTTCCCATATATTCATGTTATAGGGCTTGGCATGCTACATAACATGTAGACTCTTCATGTAAGGCATCACAAGGTCTACAATATGGAGGAACTTCTTCAACCATATTGGAGGTTTCAAGTTGATGAGGCATCCTATCCTCCTGAGGAGGTCCTTTCTTTTGCCACTTTCCTTTGTTATTATGTTGAAAAGGCGTTTGATTGGAATATGATCTTTCTACAACAACCACCCTATTTTGCATAGTCTTAAGTTGAGTGACATAGTTGGCTTCCATTGCCTCCATATGTTCACTCATCTCCTTCATTTGCTTTTCATAAGCTTCTTGCATTTTATCCATGGGTGATTTATCCTTAGGTTCATGATGCTTGACAACAGTTCTTGTGAACCCAGGGATGTTTGATTTACCCGATGTTTGCATGTTTAGATCAATTTTTACAGCCATGTCTTGAGCATATTTCAAATTAGGTGGTTCTCTATCAACAAGCATGAATTTGAGCTCCCCAGTTAATGCCTCCATGTAATAAATTAATATGGATTTATCAGTGGGTTTAATATCATCATCAAAACTGGCAACCAAATCTCTGAACTTTTTATTAAACTCCTCCATCGTTTCATTTTCTGTTCTTTTCATGGAATGGAGGGAATTCAATAAGTGACGTGGCTCTTTATTTTCTCCCCATCTTCCCACAAAACCTTTTATCCAGGCATCATAAGATTCATAGGTGTTATCTGCTAATCCTCTGAACCACTCAGCTGCATCATCTTGTAAAGATAAGGCAAAAATCCTCATGTTGTTGTGCAAGAGTTCCGCACCAGATCAGGTTCCTATCAAATTTATGAAGGTGGATTGTTGCCGAAATGGCGTTGTTTCCTTGAAAGAAAGGTAAATTCTCAATGGCTCTTTCAGGGAGTTCATGTGGATATCTTGCAATCTCAGTAAGGTTAAGGGGTTTAAATTTTTTATCCATCAGAGACAATTCTTTATTTGTAAAAAAAAACTGGATGTTTGAGAGGGACTCGGATCCTAAATGTTCAAGGAACCTACGAGAAGTAAGTCTAGCTTACCTCCTTCGATAAATCCTTTCAGGTTTAGGAATGAAACTGACTAAGCCGTCAGAAATTCTTCTTGTAGAATACCTGATTGTATTATTGACTAGTGGAGTCACTAGGTGGATCGAGTGAATCTCAGAAGTGTTCAACTAGACACACCAAAGGTATAAAACAAAAAGAAGTTAAAATGTCGTACCCATGGATAGAAGATTTATCCTTGGCAACGGCTCCAAAAATGCTGCCGCCGGATTACACACCGTCTTTGTCGCAGCAGAAATCTATGCTACTGCTCGGTGTGCCCTTGGTGGCAAGACTCGAGTCAAGTATGTCACTTGGTTCTTGACTCCTCCATTTAGGAAAAATTCCCAACGAAAGCCAAGGGGGTAAGTCCCTATGGAAAGTTACTAAGGTTGTCAGGGTTTTCCAGTTAAGTGATGGGTTGTTTATTAATGTTTTTGGGAGTTTTTGATCAAAGGTTCAAGATTGTAATTGCAACAAGAGTTTAAGAAAGCTTTCACAAGCATAAGTTCAGATAAATCACTGTGAATTATAAAAGATGCATGATAACTTGATATTGATAATAAGCAAATGAAAAAGTGCGAGGACCAGTGCCTTATGGAGTCAAACATAGTGTGAAATTGAAATGCTGGAAAAGTAAATGTTGTGCAATTGTCTCTTGGTTGATTTTAAATTATTAAAATGAATCTTGATTAGGGAAAATAAGGGAAACTCTCGAGATACCGTAAAGGTACAAAGAGCAATGTCCAGAAATATAGAGATTGGTGCTTCCGTACAAGGACATGTTGGACTGCCAATGCCCTGAGCATGTGTTCAACACTACACCAACAAGGATGTATTCTAACGGTGCCCCAAGGTCAGAGTACAACGACCTAGCATCCCCAGGTAGAACTTACCCACCAAAATCTAGTTTCGAAGTGCCGAATTTTCACTATCTTGTGGGTAGTTAATTTTATTAGGTGACTGATGAAGTTAAACGTGAGAATGAAAGAGTGCTTCCAACTGCTTTTGGTATACCACAGCTCATACGAACTACCGGTGGGTAGAGCATACGCAGTGTAGGCAAATACTTTATTCCAATTTGAAGCGAGTAACCATTGACCCTCCAACAGAGAGTGCTCTTGACTTGATTTTTAGCTAAGTTCAAGAGACTTATGAAATTGAAAGACAAAACTTTTAAATGAAAAGATATTTATGGCCAATCTTATGTGTCACTTTTCTGATCAGCCTCCACCAATCAACAAAATTGCCTTTGGGTGAAGGTGAGAGCATAGTTCATGGCGACGAAGATGGTTTTATTTCTACTCTACTTTTTCAAAATGGAAATGATTAAATTGCAAAATATAACTGAGAGTATACACACTGCAATTCAATAATGAGTGTGTGAATGTGTGTGGTTAGAAAAAACAATCTCACAAAATTGACAAAATACACAAATCCCCCCAGGGGGGATGGTATGTGGGTGTTGGTTACCCCACTGCTCTCGTTTAATGATTTTACAATTTATGCTCAAATAAAACTGCCTCTTAGTCCTTTTAGACTTGGATCTAAGGGCTTACAAGCTGAAATTTTGAAACAATGCTAAAGTCGGTCCCTTGGAAGGTGTTTTTGGCAAGTTTTAGCGAAATTTCGCTAGAGCGTCCTCCTCTTTTTCCTTGGACCTGCTAAAAACCAGCAAGTAAATCTCTTAGAATATGATGGCATACACAATAAAAACTAAAAAATTTGAAAAATTTTACACTTAGAAAAATTTCAAAATTTTTTCTATGTATAGAAAATTCCAAATCTAACTTAGATCTAATGCAAAATAGACTTTTTAAAAGCTTAGATCTAATCTAGAATGTGATTTCTAAGTAATATAGATCTGAAAATATTTGCAACAAATGTACGGATCTACAACTCAAATACTTAGAAAATAACAAAAGGGAAAGACAGGAATGTAGATTTGAATTGGAAGTTGATGGATGAACCCTTCAAGGCCAAGCTTGATCCTTGTGAAACCTTGGAAAAATCCTTGAACTACAAGATTAGTTTGGTTGAAGAGGAGATAATAGACAAACTAGTTCAAAGCCCTCTTCGAGCTTGTGATCTGTAAAAAAACTTAAACAAACCCTTGCATACAAATGAGTAAGATCTAGTGTGCTTGGTAAAGAAAAATTCAAAGAGCCTAAATACAAACTAGTATAGTTGGCTACTTCTAGTATTTCAAAACAATACACAAATAATCAAGTTACAACCAAAATGATTATTCTATGAATCAATCAAGCTAGACCTACAATCATGTATAAACAAAAGAGAACTAGATTAGAGCAATATCACCTCATATACTTGCTTGCATCCAAAAAATGTACACCCATGGACCTCCAAATCCTTTCACTTGCATTAAAAAATATTATCACTACTACAATGAGTAGAGGTTTCTTGCATCCATAGGAATAATGGAGAAAGAGCCTTGATTAAATAGAAACCTCCAAGAGGAATTCGAATTGAGGAGGAAGAGTAGATCTAGGGTATGGGGTGACACATGCGAGAGCTCCAAATCCCAAGTGATGTGGTGGATGGGGTTCTATTAAATGGGATGGATGCCACCTATGGCGGGAGCCATCCATTCGCTCCATTGGCAACTCCCCCATCCATAAACAAGCTGCCACATGGGAAAGTCACCCACCTCAAGGAGAGGGCGAAAATCCCAAAGGAGATCATATCATATCAATCATATATTTGATTGGAATCTCTAGAATATGGTTGGTAAATCACTTAAATGGTCATGCCATGTCATTCCATCCAAATCCCTAGACCACCTACCTTTTATTTAGGAGTTTGGATTTTCTCTAAATCCATTATTTTTTAATTAAATAATTCATTTTTATTATTTTGGAGAGAAATTTTGATTAAGTGAAAAATAATCACTCAATACTTAGGAAAAGTGGGTTTAGGGGTTTTATGGTTGCTCTCCATTAGAAAACGAGCACCCCTATGTCCAATTTCACCTCCTAAGCCGTCTTTGATCACTTTTCTCATTTTTTAATTAAATTATTAAAAAAACTCATGTATTGAGAAAAATTAATTTTCTTAGAATGACTCAAAAATCCTAGGGGACCTAGTGCATGTCCATATGACTCAATATTGATGGCTAGCATATTACAAAAATACATTCTAGTAGGTTTTAATAACCCCTCAAAATTCGCTATCAGAAAAACACTCCACCTTTGGAGGTGTGAGTGAAAAACTCAGGGATTATACAACACTGAAGAGTATTGCATAATCTCTAAGGAAAAAAACACTCTAGAGTATTTCCTTGATAACAAATGTTGAGAAAGGCCAAACCTTTCATAAAAAACTCATGCTAGACTAACTTATTACAAAATCCCCGCGGGGTCTAGACATGCAAATTATTACAAAGGGAAAAAATTGCCTTATGAATATTGAACTTTGGCAAGTCAACAAAAAATTTGTTCAAGTCTTATGTGGTTCAGAAGTTGTCCACCATGGTGCAACTTCAGTGGACAACATTTGGCTCCAACTGTAGGACGTGTGATTGATGGTTTCTTTAAAGTTGGAAATCATGCGAGAATTTAGAATCTTCAGTTTTTTTCATGACACCAAAAGTGTATTAATCACATGTGATATAAAAATAAGCCAAATGAAGTATGAAGTTTGCACAATAATATACAAGGCATAATATACAAAAACTAATATACATGATATGATACAAAACTAGTATACAAAAAATATGATACATAAATAATGTACAAAATGAAAGGGTATAGGGTTTAGAAAAACCCTGATACACAGATGCCCTTTGAGGCATCAGATATTATCTCTGAAAAATAGTTTCAAGAACTTCCCATTAACTGTCAAGTTTAGTTGTTCTCCATCCATGTCGTTGAGAAAGAAAGAATTGGCACCAGCCAAGTCGTATGTGATAAAGGGCCCCGTCCAAAGGCTGTCAAACTTTCCATGCAAGCATTGTTTCTCTCTTCTCGTATCCCAAAGTAACACTGTGTCACCTATATGAAAAGCTTTAGGTCTAGAAGACTTATCAAAAATTTTCTTTATCTTTTCCTGATTCCTAATGCTTTTATCAACAACCTTCTTTCTGCTCTCATCCAACTCAATAATTTGATTGATTATGTTCTGAATGGCGACCTGATCTCAACTGAAAGGTTGAAGTAACTAGTATGTTGGCAACATAAGATGAATAGGTAATTGTATCTCCAGGCCATATACCAACTCAAAAGGAGACTTCCCAATGGAACTCTTCTTGGTAATACGGCCAGCCCATAATGCAAATTTTATTTTTCTATCCCATGATTTTTATTATCCCCAACAGTTTTCTTAATAATAGTCATTAAGTTCTTATTGCTGGATTCTAAAAGGCCATTTCCTTGGGGGTAATAGTTTGATGAATGGGATAAGATAATGAAATACTTGAAATAGAATGCTGAAAATTCTGCTGAGCTAAATGCTTTGGCATTATCGGTGGTTATCTTGGAAGGTACACCAAACCGTGTGATAATCTTGTCTTCAAGAAAATCCATGATCACACCTTCAGTGGCCTTCTTGGTGGGAATTGCTTCCACCCACTTAGTGAAATAATTGGTAGCAACAAGGATCGATGAATAACCATTGCTTGAGTTATCCTTAAACTGACCGATGAAATCAAGCCCCCATTGCTGAAAAAGGGCTTCGACTATTAGTGGTTTCAAAGGTAGAGCTACCAGGTTTTGTTTTCCGACAAAAAATTGACATTCCTGACAATTCCTAACATACTTGTGCACATCTGAAAAAATATTTGGCCAGTAATATCCAGCTTGAAGGATCTTGTGGGATGTAGTTCTAGCTGCATAGTGACCACCAAACAATCCCAAGTGAAATTCAACAAAGAGTTTTTTGGACTCTGGTTCATCGACACATCTAAGTATTAATCCATCTGGGTTTCTCCAGCCCAATCATCTTGTGTAATGCAATACTTAGTGGCCTTTAACCTTAATGCTTGTCTCTTATGTCCTATTAGGTGTTCTGGGCATGTAAGGTTATTTAAGAAGAAAATGATATCTGTATACCATTCACACTGTTCTAACCGTTGAAGCTCTGCTGACATGACCTGTTCTGACAAACTGTTCTGACACACCATCCCCAAGGCCTGAGTTAACATCTTTGTAAGGCCTTGTCCCTTAATGAGTTTAGGGGGTCTAATTTCTAAGTCATATTCTTGTATTTTAGACACCCACTTCCCCCTTATCCCTAGGCAGTCCTGCTGGGATAATATATCTTTTATTGCTGCATGTGGCACACAACCGATTATCTTAGAATAACCAACATAGGTTCTGAAATGTTTAAGGGATTTTACTAATGCATAGGATTTCTTTTCCATTAGTGTATATTTTAACTCAGAGTTCTATAATGCTCTGCTCATGAATGCAATTTGTTGCTCAAAACCTTCATTATTCTTTTGAAGCAACACCCCCGCAATCATGTCCTCTGATGCAAATGAGAAAATATGAAAATATTTTGTGTAATCAAGGCTAACCAAAACCGGTGCTTTTGCTATGTTTTCCTTGATGCATTTAAATGCATTTCTACCTTCTTCTGTCCATACAAACTTAGCATCGTTCTTTAAAATTTTTTGTAGTAGTTTCGGTAAGTTTGCTAAGTTCGGGATGAACCTCCTGATGAAGTTAGTCTGAACATTGAATGATTGGAGGGATTTCAAACCTTTTGGAAAAGGTACCTTTTTTATGCCCGCTAATCTTCCAGGGTCAACTTTAACTCCATCCTTTGTGATTGTGTGGCCTAACAATTTTCCTTCATCAATACAAAGTACTAATTTAGCTGGGTTGAGTGATATGCAAATTTTTGACATTTTTCAAAAACCTGTCTTAAGTGTTTGAGATGATCAGTCCTTTCCTTGGAAAAAACTGTCAAGTCATCCTGATAGATCTCAATTATTTTCCCAACCATCTCTTTAAAAGCATAATCCATAGCACGTTGAAAAGTAGCTCCCGCATTTGTTAAACCAAATGGCATTTTGATGTACTCATAAGTACCCGATGGGGTGGTGGAGGTAGTCTTATGTCAATCCTCCTTATTAATTAAAACTTGGTTATATCCGTAGAATCCGTCCAACATGGACATTATACCTAAACCTGTTACTCTCTGGAGAAGAGTTTCCATGTTCGGAAATGGGTAGTTATCTTTTATGCAGGATGTATTAAGATTTCTGAAATCAATGCAAATCCTGATTGAACCATTTTTCTTTCTAACTACCACCAAATTTGAACACCAAGTTGAATGTCTTGTTGGTTGGATGATTCATGCTGCCAACATCTTTTCTAATTCCTTGTTGACTATTGGTGCCATCTTTGGGTTTATTTGTCTCAGTTTTTTTCCGGAATGGCTTAACATCTTTGAAGTTTGGTTTCAAAGGATGACATGCTGAAATACATCATCCCGATAGGCCTTAAGTTCATCATATGTGAATGCAAAAACATCCCTATATTCCCCTACCAAGTTAATTAACTCATCCTGTTCTTTTTCTGAAGTTCCTTTTCCCAATTTTTATTAATTTTGGATCTTTATTTGTTCTGATGTTAACTTCTATGTATTCCCCAGGTTTGATCGTATCCTTTTTATTCTTATATATGTCCCGCCGATCAAAACCATGCTCTAATTCCAAAAATCCCCTAGGGATAGGATTGAACTGATCATACCTTTTCTGATACTCTTTACCTTCCTCTTGGAAGCTGACCTGATAATCTGAAAACTCTTCCACATTGTGGATGAATCTCAAGATTTGTTCATCACTCTGAAAGACCTGCCAATGGTTTACATTATCCGGAACAGATGGTCTAAAATTTATTTCTAGTGTACCATTCCCATTTAATAGTTCTTCGGTTGGCTGAAGTGTTGATCCAGATATTGCTAGTCTATCTGCTATGAAATTTTGATCTCAAGGAATAGCAATAAGGTCTAATGCATCAAAAAATTCCATAGTGTCCCATGTTGCATTCCTATATCTTCTTAGCCTTTGACATTTGCATGCATACTTGCTATTTACTTGGAGAATTATTAAGTTTGAATCTCCCTTAATACTAAGCAGTTTGATTCCCATGTCCTTAGCAATTTCCAATCCTAGAAGTAATGCCTCATATTCAGCCACATTACTGGTTGCATCAAATTATAACCTATAAGCAAAGTTGAAAGTTTTCCCACTAGGTGAATTCATGACAATGCCTACCCCTTTACCCGCTCTTGAATGTGCTCCATCAAAATTCATTCTCCATATCTCACTAACTTTCTCATCTTTTATTTGTTCTTTTACAGGGGCTAGAAAGTTGGAGTAAATTTCATAACATCCATTGTTATCAGTGTTGTATACATATTTATTTTTTAAATTCTTAGGATCCTGAACATGATATTTCTTTGCTTTTTCTGTATGCAATTTAACTAGAGAGTTTTCTGATGCAGGTACCGTGGCATAACTCCAATCGATTTGGATGGAGCCCCCTAGATCAGCAGCCCACTTTTTACAAAGGAGCATGTCCCATTGGTCTAGTACATCGATCACTAAGACATCCATGGTGATATGGATATCAGGGTATTTGGCCAATAGCATAGGTAATTCAAAATAATGTGAATTACATCAACTTCTCTAGAATCCATGACACAAACATTTCCATATGGTCTAGTGATCTTTAAATTCAGCTTTTCCATGACCTTCTTGGTCATTATGTTTGATGAGGCCCCAAAGTCAATCATACAGTTGTGTAGAAGAAGACCATTTATCATCAATGATACATAAGTTCGGGATGAACCTCCTTACGAAGTTAGTATGACCATTGAATGACTGGAAGGCTTTTAAATCTTTTGGCAAAGGTACCTTTTTTATGGCCTCTACTCTTTCAGGGTCAACTTTAAGTCCATCCTTTGTGATTATGTGGCCTAATAGTTTTCCTTCATCAAAACCAAGTACTGATTTAGCTGGGTTGAGTGATATGCCAAATTTTCGACATTTTTCGAAAACCTATCTTAAGTGTTTGACATGATCAGTCCTTTCCTTGGAAAAAACTATCAAGTCATCCTGATAGATCTCAATTATTTTCCCAACCATCTCTTTAAAAGCGTAATCCATAGCATGCTGAAAAGTATCTCCTGCATTTGTTAAACCAAATGGCATTTTGATGTACTCATAAGTACCCCATGGGGTGGTGAAGGTATTCTTATGTCGATCCTCCTTATTAATTAAAACTTGGTTATGTCCGGAGAATCCGTCCAACATGGACATTATACCTAAACATGTTACTCTTCGGAGAAGAGTTTCCATGTTCGGCAATGGGTAGTTATCTTTTATGCAGGATGTATTAAGATTTCTAAAATCAATGCAAATCCTGATTGAACCATTTTTCTTTCTAACTACCACCAAATTTGAACACCAAGTCGAATGTCTTGTTGGCTGGATGATTCCTACTGCCAACATCTTTTCCAATTCCTTCTTGACTATTGGTGCCATCTTTGGGTTTATTTGTCTCAGTTTTTGCCAGAATGGCTTAACATCTTCGAATTCTGGTTTCAAATGGATGACATGCTGAAATACATCATCCTAGTAGGCCTTAAGTTCATCATATGTGAATGCAAAAACATCCCTATATTCCCTTACTAAGTTAATTAACTCATTCCATTCTTTTTCTGAAGTTCCTTTTCCAATTTTTATTAATTTTGGATCTTTATTTGTTCCGATGTTAACTTCTATGTATTCCCCAGGTTTGATCGTATCCTTTTTATTCTTATATCTGTCCTGCCGATCAAAACCATGCTCTAATTCCACAAAGCCCCTAGGGATAGGATTGAACTGATCATGATTTTTCTGATACTCTTTACCTTCCTCTTGGAAGCTGACCTGGTAATCTGAAAACTCTTCCACATTGTGGATGAATCTCAAGATCTGTTCATCAATCTGAAATACCTGCCAATGGTTTACATTATCCAGAATAGATGGTCAAAAATTTATATTTAGTGGACCATTCCCATTTAACAGTTCTTCAGTTGGATGAAGTGTTGAGCCAACTACTGCTAGTCTATCTGCTATGCAATTTTGATCTCGAGGAATAACAATAAGGTCTAATGCATCAAAAAGTTCCATAGTGTCCCATATTGCATTCCTATAACTTCTTAGTCTTTGACATTTGCATGCATACTTGTTCTTTACTTGGAGAATTATTAAGTATGAGTCTCCCTTAATACTAAATAGTTTGATTTCCATGTCCTTAGCAATTTCCAATCCTAGAAGTAATGCCTCATATTCAACCACATTATTGGTTGCATCAAATTCTAACCTATAAGCAAAGTTGAAAGTTTTCCCACTAGGTGAAGTGATGACAATGCCTGCCCCTTTACCCACTCTTGAATGTGCTCCATCAAAATTCATTCTCCATACCTCACTAACTTTCTCATCTTTTATTTGTTCTTTTACAAGGGCTAGAAAGTTGGAGTAAATTGCATAACATCCATTGTTATCAGTTTTGTATACATATTCATTTTTTAAATTCTTAGGATCCTCAACATGATATTTCTTTGTTTTTTATGTATTCAATTTAACTAGAGAGTTTTCTGATACAGGTACCATGGCATAACTCCAATCCATTTGGATGGATCCCCCTAGATCAACAGCCCACTTTCTACAAAGGAGCATGCCCCACTGGTCTAGTACATCGATCACTAAGACATCCATGGTGATATGGATATCAGGGTATTTTGCCAATTGCATAGGTAGATTCAAAATAATGCCAATTACATCAACTTCTCTAGAATCCATGGCACAAACATTTCCATATGGTCTAGCGATTTTTAAATTCAGCTTTTCCATGACCTTCTCGGTCATGATGTTTGATGAGGCCCCAGAGTCAATCATACAGTTGTGTATAAGAAGACCATTTATCATCAATGATACATAAAAGGGCGGGTGATATTCTTTTCTCGTGTCCCTAGTATGAAAATCTACTGGGGGATCTTTCTCATCAATTTTCTTTTGAAAAGGGGTTCTTTTATTAGGCTATTCTGGATTTATCTTTGGTGGAGGATCAATTACTTTCATTAATTTTTCCCTCTGGTTAGGGATCTTAAGGACTTCTGTGACAGGTACAGGAACTTTTTCATTCTCAAACCATTTTCCTAAATCAATCTCAACAAGAATAGGGTTAGAATCATGTGGAGTTATTACCTTTGGTACATACTATTGTTTGTCCTTGGGGGATCCAGCATAATCCCGTATCTGATAAGTAAGTCCTAACTTAGGCATCTCTCTGATCTGCTCCGGAGTAGGCATTTCCCCATAAGCATTAGCTAATCTATCCTTTTCTTGGGAATGCTCTCTAGCTTGTTTCCATGTTTCTTTAGAGAGTGGGTGAACATGTCCTACTGTGTTGATGAACTCAGGCTCGCTTGCGAAGACTTCATTATTGCTACTTCCCATATTTTCATGTTCTAGGACTTGGCATGCTACATAACATGTAGACTCTTCATGTAAGGCATCACAAGGTCTACAATATGGAGGAACTTCTTCAACCATATTGGCGGTTTCAAGTTGATGAGGCATCCTATCCTCTTGAGGAGGTCCTTTCTTCTGCCACTTTCCTTTGTTATTATGTTGAAAAGGCTTCTGATTGGAATATGATCTTTCTACAACAACCACCCTATTTTGCATAGTATTAAGTTGAGTGACATAGTTGGCTTCCATTTCCTACATACGTTCACTCATCTCCTTCATTTTCTTTTCATAAGCTTCTTGCATTTTATCCATGGGTGATTTATCCTTAGGTTCATGATGCTTGACAATAGTTCTTGTGAACCCAAGGATGTTTGATTTACCCGATGTTTGCATGTTTAGATCAATTTTTACAGCCATGTCTTGAGCATCTTTCAAAGTAGGTGGTTCTCTATAAACAAGCATGAATTTGAGCTCCCCAGTTAATGCCTCCATATAATAAATTAATATGGATTTATCAGTGGGTTTAATATCATCATTAAAATTGTCAACCAAATCTCTAATTTTTTATTAAACTCCTCCATCGTTTCATTTTAATTTCTTTTCATGGATGGAGGGCATTCAATAAGTGACGTGGCTCTTTCTTTTCTCCCCATCTTCTCACAAAACCTTTTATCAAGGCATCATAAGAATCATAGAAGTTATGTCTTAATCCTCTGAACCACTCAGCTACATCATCTTCTAAAGATAAGGCAAAAAGCCTCATGTACACATCATCATGTTGTTGTGCAGGAGTTCGGCACCATATCAGGTTCCTATCAAATTTTTGAAGGTGGATTGTTTCCGAAATGGCGTTGTTTCCTTGAAAGAAAGGTAGCTTCTCAATGGCTCTTTCAGGGAGTTCATGTGGATATCTTTCAATCTGAGTAAGGTTAAGATTTATCCCAGGGATATAAGATTTATCCCTGGCAACGGCGCCAAAAAATTTGCCACCGGATTAGACACCATCTTTTTCGTAGTAGATGTTGAGATATTGTAACTTCAAAGAATATTATATTTGTACTTTATTATTCCGGAGATGTTTCATTCCTCCGTAAAGATCTTATTGTATATCCGGAGATGTTTATTCCTCCGTCGGAATGTGGTAACTCGGGTTATTAGACTTCCCTAGTGGGGGTCGGCCCTGTATGTGTCATGTGGGTCAAAGGGTTATTAGACCGCGCTAGAGGGGTCAGCCCAGTCAGTTGTAGTGGGGTATTTAACCCATTGGTTAAATACGAGCCTACGTGTACTTGTGTAAAAGATATGTCAGAGTAGTGTATAAATAGAGGAGGTGTGTTCCTCATTTGACACACACACTCACTCACTTGAGAGAGAGGCGCACTTGTGGAGGAGAGGTCTGCTATGGTGGAGGAGGAGATCATGTCTTTGGTTTGCATATTTGTATAATGCTGGTCATCTATATTGAGGAAGCTTTGCTGGGTTTTCTACCCCATGAGGGTTTCCCAGGATAAATCTCTGTCTCTTGTGTTTATGCTATGCTTGTGTTTCTTCAGTGATCCTGTATATGCTATTATTGTGAAATGGAATGTAATGCTGCTATTTTCTGTCTTAGCATATTGAATCTTAACATGGTATCAGAGCTAACCTGAAGGAAGGCAAGGTATGGCACTTACGACACTTGCTTTACTTACGACAATTTGAAGGTTAGGGTTTTACATAGAAAAAACCAGTCATCTTGGAACTTTCGCTATAAATACATTTATACGAAGGTTCAGGGTCTGAAAAGTTTACAGGTCGACGATAACATCCCCAGGTACCTTGTGTCCAAAGGGCACCCTCAGATTCGTTGTACTTTATGAGTTATGGTCAGTACAAGTTAGGGTTTCTGCCTCTTCCAGATCTCAGTCAAAATCAGGTGACCTTGGAAAAAAGGTCATAACTTCGGCTAGGAAGATCCAAATGAAATTTCGTAAAAAGTGACAGGTAGTAAACGGACTGTACTATCTCAGAAAACGTTTTCAGAGGCCGAAGGTGAACCAGTGACACGTGGCATGCCGTACAAGTTCGCTCTCCTGTTTTATCCCATAAACAGGTCACGTTGTGACACTTGGAATAACTTTCTCTTAGAGAGTCCAATTGAGGTCAGACCTGTCAGGATGGAAATATAACAGGTCGAGCTATCTTAGAAAACGTTTTCAGAGGCCGAAGTTCAAACAGTGACACGTGGCATGCCGTACAAGTTCGCTCTCCTGTTTTATCCCATAAACAGGTCACGTTGCGACACTTGGCATAACTCTCTCTCAGAAAATCCAATTGAGGTCAGACCTATCAGGATGGAAAGATGACAGGTCAGGCTACTGCAAAAAAAAGGTTTCAGACCCTGTGGAGCAAAAATTTCAGATTTATAGCAGAAACAATCAGGTGCATATTTCTGTCAAAATAGAATTATTTTTGGAGCACCCTTATTCATGGCTTCCGGAATTTAGGGTTTCGGAGAAAGTTAGAATTTTTGGAATCGATGTCCACAGCTGAATGCTACTCAAGAAAATCGAAATTTAGAGACCAAGATCAAATTTTTTGGTTGGGTAGAAGACCGGGCTTGATCAAACCCTACTTCGGGATTTTGATCAGAAAGATGGAAAATTAGGGCTTCAGCAAAAGTTGGAATTTTTGAAGTCTGTAACCACGGCTGGAAGCTCCTCAGAAAAATAAGAGTTTATAGCCTTGGATTGAACCTTTTGATTGGACAGAAGGATGGGCTTCATCAAACCCTAGTTCGGGTTCCTGTCCAGAAGATCCAGAAGTTTCGAAGGCAATTTTGAGGGGTCAAATTTTGGAGATTTCAAAATTGAAGAATGCTAGTTTGATCAACTCAGCAAGACACATTCTTCCATCCATTCAGAAGTGTGAAAGTCAAAGATTGAATTTTTAGGGTTTCTCTAGCAAACCCTAATCAAGCTCCAGATCAAGTTTCAGGGGGAGTTGAGGCTAAGGCCTTACATAAGAAGACTACAAGAAGTCTCGACAGGTATGACTTAAGGAGGTTCAGGTATGTCTTGAAATCTGATTCTTGATTAAGTTCATAATGTGTTTGTCTTCATATTATTTAGTACAATCTTGATTAAACTATCTTATCACCCTAATAACAATATGAATGCATGTGAATGATCGAAGACATTCATTGATTAGGGCTATATGATTGTACTAATGCATTATGGTGTTGTGTGAGGTTGATGTTGTCTGCTAACAAGATTCAGGTACATCACGAAAGACAAATCAAGTTCCACATGAAGACAAAGACTCATCCATAATCTTTGTTCTACTTACGAGGTATGTATGACTTTGATATATTATGCTTAACCTATGAGACATGCAGGTTCTAGCTCAGGATCTCTAAATCATTGAAGAGATTGTTTAGGTATGTTGTACATAACTAAGCAGGTATACTAATCCAAGTATGTTTTCCTATGTCAAGTTAGAATCTTACCTTGTGTTAGGATCCCCTATATAAGTATACTTGGTATGATTGGTTATGCTTATTAATAAAGTTAATCAAGGGTTTATGCACATTATATCTCTTATCTTGATTAACTAACCAGAAGAGTACTATGATCAAACAAGAATATGCATGAGTAAAACAAGACTTCCTTGAAACCCTAAATACTAATGATCATGACTATACATATTCAAGATTATTTAGAATTAGAATGTTTTGAGAATATACTAATGAATGAATGTTTGTGTATGAGATCATGAGGATGACACTAGTGCACACTTGAGCATGCACAGTGGTACAGAATGAATAGAAGTTCAAAAGACATATAGAAGATCAAGTGGGAGGCAACCACACAAACATAAAAGATAAGTATTTGAGTTGTTATTTGAAATAATAAATTATATTTCTTGTATGCATATTTGTATTCCTAGAACATATCATGCTAAGTGCAAACATTCATAGAGCATTGAACAATATACTACTAATATGCATATGATTGGTAAGTTGGACAAACATTCCATTGTTGCTTGTCTAGAATGAAACCTCTTTGCTGACATGTTGAGAGTTGTGCACACTCTCGATAGTATGTTCTGGTAGAGATGGAAGGCATATAGATAGCCACTATATGCATACAAGATATGGGAAAGTGTTGTGCCAAAGTATTGGTCAAAATAGTTGCATAACTATGTAAATGATATCTGTATGCATAATAGGTTATCATGTCAACATGATTTCATGATTATGAAGTATTACTAATCATGTACTTAATTTTGTTTTGTAGGAAAGATCATGAAGAATAATGAACACCGAACAAGTAATGGATGTTCAACAAGAAGATTTACAAATCAAACAAAATATAGAAGGCTCATGGCTAGAAGATTCTCTTAGAAAGAAGAAGAGAATCATGATGAGATGTTTGCTCCAAGTGTCTAGATAAGACCATTCTCTTAATGGTGTAATTAAAGAAGAAGTGTGAACCAGGTTCTGTATGGGTTCCCAGGATCGATAGTAATTGATGAGAATACATGTGAGGATTGCATCATCCTTGAACACAAGTTCTAAAGTGAGCCGTAAACAAGTGTCTCCAAGAAAGAAGAGGGATTGTATCATCCTTGAACACTTGTTCTAAAGAGAGCCGTAGATGTATGTCTTCGAAAATGAAGTCCTTGGTGGACATGAGAGGATTGGATCATCCCTGGACTTCAGTCCGAAAGAAGAGCCGTAGACGTATGTCTTCGAGAATGAAGTTCTTGGTGAACATGTGAGGGGATTGGATCATCCCTGGACTTCAGTCCGAAAGAAGATCCGTAGACGTATGTCTTCGTGAATGAAGTTCGTGGTGAACATGTGAGGGGATTGGATCATCCCTGGATTTCAGTCCGAAAGAAGAGTCGTAGACGTATGTCTTCGTGAATGAAGTTCTTGGTGAACATGTGAGGGGATTGGATCATCCCTGGATTTCAGTCCGAAAGAAGAGCCGTAGACGTATGTCTTCGTGAATGAAGTTCTTGGTGAACATGTGAGGGGATTGGATCATCCCTAGAATTTAGTCCGAAAGAAGAGCCGTAGATGTATGTCTTCGAGAATGAAGTCCTTGGTGGACGGTTGAGGATTAAGTCATCCTTGGACGTAGTCCTAAATGTACAGTTGAGGATTAAGTCATCCTTGGACGTGGTCCTAAATGTATGGTGGAGGATTAAGTCATCCTTGGACGTGGTCCTAAATGTACGGTGGAGGATAAAGTCATCCTTGGACGTAGTCCTAAATGTACGGTGGAGGATTAAGTCATCCTTGGACGTAGTCCTAAATGTACGGTGGAGGATTAAGTCATTCTTGGACGTGGTCCTAAATGTACGGTTGAGGATTGAGTCATCCTTGGACGTGGTCCTAAATGTACGGTTGAGGATTGAGTCATCCTTGGACGTGGTCCTAAATGTACGGTTGAGGATTGAGTCATCCTTGGACGTGGTCCTAAATGTACGGTTGAGGATTGAGTCATCCTTGGACGTGGTCCTAAATGTACGGTTGAGGATTGAGTCATCCTTGGACGTGGTCCTAAATGTACGGTTGAGGATTGAGTCATCCTTGGACGTGGTCCTAAATGTACGGTTGTGGATTAAATCATCCTTGGACAGTAAATCTAGTAATTCCGAAAGGAAGGATAGTCCTAAATGAATTGAGTGGATTAAATCATCCTTGGACAGTAAATCCAGTAATTCTGAAAGGAAGGATAGTCCTAAATGAATTGAGTGGATTAAATCATCCTTGGACAGTAAATCCAGTAATTCCGAAAGGAAGGATAGTCCTAAATGAATTGAGTGGATTAAATCATCCTTGGACAGTAAATCCAGTAATTCCGAAAGGAAGGATAGTCCTAAATGAATTGAGTGGATTAAATCATCCTTGGACAGTAAATCCAGTAATTCCGAAAGGAAGGATAGTCCTAAATGAATTGAGTGGATTAAATCATCCTTGGACAGTAAATCCAGTAATTCCGAAAGGAAGGATAGTCCTAAATGAATTGAGTGGATTAAATCATCCTTGGACAGTAAATCCAGTAATTCCAAAAGGAAGGATAGTCCTAAATGAATTGAGTGGATTAAATCATCCTTGGATAGTAAATCCAGTAATTCCGAAAGGAAGGATAGTCCTAAATGAATTGAATGGATTAAATCATCCTTGGACAGTAAATCCAGTAATTCCGAAAGGAAGGATAGTCCTAAATGAGATTGAGTGGACTAATCATCCTGTAAATAGATTGGGATTGCCTCGTCCCTAGACATGGTGAGATGTCTTAAAGTGATAAGGACTAATCATCCTGTAAATAGATTGGGATTGCCTCATCCCTAGACATGGTGAGATGTATTAAAGTGATAAGGACTAATCATCCTGTAAATCGATTGGGATTTTATCGTCCCTAGACATGGTGAGATGTCTTAAAGTGATAAGGACTAATCATCCTGTAAATAGATTGGGATTGCCTCGTCCCTAGACATGGTGAGATGTCTTAAATTGATAAGGACGAATCATGCTGTAAATAGATTGGGATTGCCTCGTCCCTAGACATGGTGAGATGTCTTAAAGTGATAAGGACTAATCATCCTGTAAATAGATTGGGATTGCCTCGTCCCTAGACATGGTGAGGTGTCTTAAAGTGATAAGGATTGATCATCCTGTAAGTTGATCTGGATTGCATCATCCATAGACATGAGAGTTGTCTTAAACTGAGAGGGACTGATCATCCCGTAAGTGGATCAGGATTGTATCATCCTTGGACCTATGTCCTAAAGTGAGAGGGATTGATCATCCTGTAATTGGATCTTATGTGTTGCAGGGTATGCTACTATTGTGTATACTTGTATTGATGAGGATACTTGTATTGATGATGTGTATACTTGTATTGATGATGTGTATACTTGTATTGATGAGGATACTTGTATTAATGATATTTATACTTGTATTGATGATGTTGTTGATCGTGATGATCTAGATGACGATGTTGTTGATCGTGATGATCTAGATGACGATGCTGCTGATCGTGATGATCTAGATGACGATGCTGCTGATCGTGTGATGACAATGCTGATGATCATGTGATGACGATGCTGATGATCATGTGATGACGATGCTGATGATCGTGTGATGACGATGCTGATGATCGTGTGATGACGATGCTGATGATCATGTGATGACGATGCTGATGATCGTGTGATGACGATGCTGATGATCGTGTGATGACGATACTGATGATCGTGATGCTGATGACGATGTTGATGATCGTGTGATGACGATGCTGATGATCGTGAGATGATGATGCTGATGATCGTGAGGATCCAAATGTTGATGTTGCTGTAGTTGTTCGAGTGCTGCAGAAGATAAAGACTCAGTACTGAAGATGTTGATGTTCCAGTATTGAAGATGTTCCAGTAACTGCTTGAGTTACTGATGATGTTGAGAAAGCTTCCAATGATTTATAGATGTATCATGTATGATGTTGATGACTCATTTCTCGTGCAGATGCTGTTATAATATCCTTCTCATTAAGGGGGAGTGTTGAGATATTGTAACTTCAAAGAATATTATATTTGTACTTTATTATTCCGGAGATGTTTCATTCCTCCGTAAAGATCTTATTGTATATCCGGAGATGTTTATTCCTTCGTCGGAATGTGGTAACTCGGGTTATTAGACTTCCCTAGTGGGGGTCGGCCCTGTATGTGTCATGTGGGTCAAAGGGTTATTAGACCACCCTAGAGGGGTCGGCCCAGTCAGTTGTAGTGGAGTATTTAACCCATTGGTTAAATACGAGCCTACGTGTACTTGTGTAAAAGATATGTCAGAGTAGTGTATAAATAGAGGAGGTGTGTTCCTCATTTGACACACACACTCACTCACTTGAGAGAGAGGCACACTTGTGGAGGAGAGGTCTGCTATGGTGGAGGAGGAGATCATGTCTTTGGTTTGCATCTTTGTATATTGCTGGTCATCTATATTGAGGAAGCTTTGCTGGGTTTTCTACCCCATGAGGGTTTCCCAGGATAAATCTCCGTCTCTTGTGTTTATGCTATGCTTGTTGTTTCTTCAGTGATCCTGTATATGCTATTATTGTGAAATGGAATGTAATGCGGTTATTTTCTGTCTTAGCATATTGAATCTTAACAGCAGAAATCTATGTTGTTGCTCATTGTTCCCTTGGTGGCAAATCTCGAGTCAAGTATGTCACTTGGTTCTTAACTCCTCCGTTTAGGCAAAATTCCCAACGAAAATCAACGGGGGTAGTCCCTATGGAAAGTTACTAAGGTTGTTAGGGTCTTCCAGTTAAGTGATGGGTTATTTATTAATGTTTTTGGGAATTTTTGATTAAAGGTTCAAGATTGTAATTTCCACAAGAGTTTAAGAAAGCTTTCACCAGCATAAGCTCAGATAAATCACTGTGAATTATAAAAGATGCACGATAACTTGATATTGATAATAAGCAAATGAAAAAGTGCAAGGACCAATGCCTTATGGAGTCAAACACAGTGTGAAATTGAAATGTTGGAAAAGTAAATGTTGTGCAATTGTCTCTTGATTGATTTTAAATTATTAAAATGAGTCTTGATTAGGGGAAAGAAGGGAAACTCTCGAGATACCGTAAAGGTACAGAGAGGAATGTCCGGAAATCTAGAGATTGGTGCTTCCGTACAAAGACATGTTGGACTTCCAATGCCCTAAGCACATATTCAACACTACACCAACAAGGATGTAGTCGAACGGTGCCCCAAGGTTAGAGTACAACGACCCAACGTTCCCAGGCAGAACTTCTCCACCAAAATGAGTTTCAAAGTGCCGGATTTCACTATCTTGTGGGTAGTTAATTTTATTAGGTGAATGATTAAGGTAAATGTGAGAATTAAAGAGTTCTTCCAACTGTTTTTGGTATCCCACAGCTCAGACGAATTGTTGGTGGGTAGAGCATATGCAGTGTAGGCAAATAATTTATTCCAATTTGAAGCGAGTAACCATTGACCCTCCGACAGAGAGCGCTCTTGGATTGATTTTCAGCTAAGTTCAAGAGACTTATGAAATTGAAAGACAAAAATTTTAAATGAAAATATATTTATGGCCAATCTTATGCGTCACTTTTCTGATCAACCTCCACTAATCAACAAAATTGCCTTTGGGTGAAGGTGAGAGCATACTTCGTCGCAACGAAGATGGTTTTATTTCTACTCTACTTTTGCAAAATGGAAACGATTAAATTACAAAATAAAACTGAAAGTATACACCCTGCAATTCAATAATGAGTGTGTAAATGTGTGTGGTTAGAAAAAAGCAATCTCACGAAATTGACAAAATACACAAATCCCCCCAAGGGGGATGGGATGTGGGTGCTGGCTACCCCACTGCTCTCGTTTAATGATTTTACAATTTATGCTAAAATAAAACTGCCTCTTAGTCCTTTTAGACTTGGATCCAAGGGCTTACAAGTTGAAATTTTGAAACAATGCTAAAGTGGGTCCCTTGGAAGGCGTTTTTGGCAAGTTTTAGCAAAATTTCGCCAGAGATTCCTCCTCTTTTTCCTTGGACCTGCTAAAAACCAGCAAGTAAATATCTTAGATTATGATGGCAAACACAATAAAAAAAAAAAAAAAAATTGAAAAATTTTATACTTAGAAAAATTTCAAATTTTTTTCTAATAGACTTTTTAAAAGCTTAGATCTAACCTAGAATGTAATTTCTAAGTAATATAGATTTGAAAATATTTGCAAGAAATGTATGGATCTACAACTCAAATACTTATAAAATAACAAAAAGGGAAAGAGAAGAATGTAGATTTGAATTTGAAGTTGATGGATGAACCCTTCAAGCCCAAGCTTGATCCTTGTGAAACCTTGGAAACAACCCTGAAATACAAGATTAGTTTGTGTTTAAGAGGAGAGAAGAGACAAACTAGTTCAAAGCCCTCTTCAAGCTTGTGATTTGTAAAAAAACTTAAACAAACCCTTGCATACAAATGAGTAAGATCTAGTGTGCTTGGTAAAAAAAAAATTCAAAGAGCCTAAATACAAACTAGTATAGTTGGCTACTTCTAGTCTTTCAAAACAATACACAAATAAGCAAGTTACAACCGAAATGCTTATTCTATGAATCAATCAAGCTAGATCTACAATCATATATAAACAAAAGAGAACTAGATTAGAGAAATATCACCTCATATACTTGTATGCATCCAAAAAATGTACATCCATGGACCTCCAAAGCCTTTCAATTGCATTAAAAAATATTATCACTAGTACAATGAGCAAAGGTTTCTTGCATCCATAGGAATAATGGAGCAAGAGCCTTGCTTAAATAGAAACCTCCAATAGGAATTCGAATTGAGGAGGAAGAGTAGATCTAGGGTATGGGGATGACACATGTGAGAGCTCCAAATCCCAAGTGATGTGGTGGATGGGGTTCTATTAAATGGGATGGCTTCCCCGTAAGGTAGGCGCCATCCGTTCCCTTCATTGGAAACTCCCCCATCCATTAACATGCTGCCACATGGGAAAGTCGCCCACCTCAAGGAGAGGGCGAAAATCCCAAGGGAGATCATCTCATATCAATCATATATTTGATTGGAATCTCCAAAATATGGTTGGTAAATCACTTAAATGCTCCTGCCATGCCATTCCATCCAACTCCCCAGACCACCTACCTTTTATTTATGAGTTTGGATTTTCTCCAAATCCATTATTTTTTAATTAAATAATTCATTTTTATTATTTTGGAGAGAAATTTTGATTAAGTGAAAAATAATCACTCAATACTTAGGAAAAGTGAGTTTAGGGGTTTTATGGGTGCTATGGGTTAGAAAACGAGCACCCCCATGTCCAATTTCACCTCCTAACCCATCTTTGATCACTTTTCTCATTTTTAAATTAAATTATTAAAAAAACTCATAAATTGAGAAAAATTAATTTTCTCAGAATGACTCAAAAATACTAGGGGACCTATTGCATGTCCATATGAATCAATACTGATGGCTAGTATGTTACAAAAATACATTCTAGTAGGTTTTAATAACCCCTCAAAATTTGTCATCAGAAAAACACTCCAGCTTTGGAGGTGTGAGTGAAAAACTTAGGGATTATACAACACTGAAGAGTATTGCATAATCTCTAGGGAAAAAAGCACTCTAGTGTATTTCCCTAATAAAAATGTTGAGAAAGGCCAAACCTTTCATAAAAATCTCATGCTAGACGAACTTATTACAAAATCCCTGCAGGATCTGGACATGCAAATTATTACAAAGGGAAAAAATTGCTTGATGAACACTTAACTCTGGAAAGTGAACAAAAGATTTGTTCAAGTCTTCTGTGGTTCATAAGTTGTCCACCATGGTGCAACTTCAGTGGACAACAGGACACAAACCTGATGTCTCTCATCTGAGGGTTTTTGCATCCAAGGCATGGGCTAGAATCCCCACTGACAAGAGGAAAGCACTTCAACCTCAAAGTAGCGAATGCATCCTTCTTGGATATGCAGAAGATGCAAAGGCTTACAAGATGATGGAGATTGCAACAAAGAGATGCTTCATTGAAAGAAGTGTGCATTTCAATGGGAAGCATGATCTACAACCAGCTGACAAAGAAGGTATAACTTATCTACCTCCTCCATTCACTCCTAATAATGTTTCTACAGGTGATCCATATTTAGATTCAGAAGAAGAAGACCAATATGATTCAGATCTAGATATTGAGCAAAAAGATCTAGCAAATCCATATCTAGATCCAACACCTACTCCTAATCCAAGGCCTAAGTGGGCTCAAAAGCTTATTAAGGTTGTTGGGGTTACTGCTAGAGAGCCATCTAACTACAAAAGAACAAGATCTCAATACCAAGATGCAAACATGGCACTTTTCCATACAGATCCACTTCTCCCTGAGAGGTGCTTCATGATGGTAGGATCTAATCCACAGTCTTATAGAGAGACTTTATATGATCTGAGATGGAAAGCAGCCATGGATGAAGAACATGAGTCACCGCAAAACAATGGAACATGGGATCTTGTCCCTCTTCCACCTGGGAGGAAACTTGTTCAGTGCAAATGGATCTACAAAACTAATCTTGGATCTGATGGATCTACAACCAAGTACAAGGATTGGTTGGTTGAAAGGGGTACTCACAAGTCCAAGGGTTGAACTACAATGAGACATTCACTCCTATTGCAAGGATGGATTCAGTGAGAATTGTTTTGGCCATTGCAACTTCGTATGCATGGGAGGTACATCACATGGATGTAAAGAGTGCCTTATTGCATGGTGACTTGGAAGAAGAGATCTACATGTGATAGCTTGAGTGGTACAATGATGATCCTTCCTTAGTATGCAAATTGAGGAGATCACTGTATGGGCTCGAGCAATCCCCAAGGGCATGGTATGCCAAGATGGATTCCTTCTTACTATCACTAAAGTTTGAGAGATGTAGATCTGACTGCAATGTTTACATGCAAAAGAAGGGTGAATGTCTGTTGTTGATTGTTCTATATGTGGATGAATTGCTCATCACTGGTGGATCTGCTACTGGGTTGAACCACATCAATTCTTCCTTGAACAAAGCATTCGCTATGATAGATCTGAGATTGTTGAGACAATTCATTGGTATTGAAGTGACTCAAGACACTTCAGGGATCATGGTTTCACAATCAAGGTATGCATCTGATTTATTGACAAAGTTTCATATGGTTGATTGCAAAGCCACATCCTTTCCCTTCCTATCTAGCATTAGATTGGAAGAAGGTGGTTCCATACCCTTGGTTGATAGCAAAATTTATAGATAGCTGATTGGTAGCTTATTATATTTGACACATTCAAGACTAGATCTATCACATGTTGTTGGTGTTGTTGATAGGTACATGCAGGATCCACATGAGCTGCACTAGAAAGCAGCTAAGAGGATTTCGCACTATGTGCAAGGTACGAGAGAGTTTGGGATCCACTATTCTGCTAGTGCTCCACTAGATCTAGTTGGTTTTACTGACTCAGACTGGGATGGAGATAGTACTGATAGGAAGTCCACTTCAGGGTATGTATTCATGATTGGATCAGGACTAATCTGTTAGTCAAGAAAAAATCAAGCAGCACTTGCACTATCTTCAGCAGAGGCAGAGTACAGAGGAGCTGTGAATGCAACAATCCAAGCAATTTGGTTGCATGGGATCTTGACTAAGTTTGGCATTCACACTTCTCCTTCAGTTGACCTATTCTGTGACAATCAGAGTGCCATCCGTATCTCCAATGAATCAGTACAGAAGCATAGAACCAAACATATTGAGGTTCACATGCACTACATCAATGAGCTAGTGCACAATCGGACCATCTCTCTGCATTATTGTCCTATAGAGGAGATGATTGCAGACATATTCACTAAATTTTTCACTCAGAAAAGATTTGTCTTTCTCAGATCTCTACTTGGTGTGAAAGTTGTTTGAGCTTCCTGCTATCCTATTTTGAGGGGGGGGGGGTTCCCATGAGGTTTTCCCCATTTCCTTGGTTCATGGATAGTCCTTTTTATTTATTTGATTGTATGGGTGACCTTTGGTCTTAGTAACCAGGGCCTAGGATGCAAAAGTATGGATTAAGGGGGGGTGTTAGGATATTTTAATACTCCATCATTGTCCTACCTAGCATTATTTATTTTTCCTAGTTATTGATGATGTCATTTTCCCCCTAGTGGTATGCAGATGTCATCCAGGATCCATCTACCTCCTTCTGAGCCTTGCACGCATCATTTTAGGACCACTTGAGTCAGTTCCCTATTTTATAGGAACCCACTCAGTGTTCCAGTGCAATCCACCTGTGTTAGCTTACTCTTGTGGGGGGTTAGAGCTCCGGATGCCACTGATTGTGGCCTCATGCACACTTTTTTGAATCACATGCATGGAAAACTCACTATTGCGCCCTCCTTAGTAAGTTAACTAATTGTGACTTCAGTTAGCTGAGTTTAGGTTTAGTTCAGTTGAGTTTGAGTTTTTTGGAGCACTCCAGTGGTGACAATCCCTATGCTAGACCAACTGAGGTTCGAATTCTCCCATGTGATTCAAATTCTCTCCATTGTATCATTATTGTTGACTATACTGATTATTGGATCGTGTGACATTATTCTGCTCCTATTTGAGTTTTGCTGCATAAATATTTGTCTGCTCTTTTTTACTGCAGTTTTCACTCCTATTCAACTTTTCTACTCATTCTTTCTTTGTGAGGTATACTTAGCTCTTAGATCTACTGTGACTTGGAATTTCACAAAACAACCAAATCGTAATACTTCAACACTTTAGGCACTCAATACTACATCTTCTAATAATAAAAGGGGAAAGTTTCACCCAAAAAACCTAAGAATAGTGAAATACTAACCTATGGAAAGAGATAACTTGCTTGTAATTTGGCAGTATTGCCATTATGTTGCACCTTTGTGGTGTAAAGTGCAACCAATTAACATCATCAGTAAACATGTATAGATTTTATTATAGTAGACATCAATTTGTATCGTTCTTGATGAATTTAGTATTCATATCAAAGCAAAAGAGTTATTAAAAAGGACCCTACTTATTAAAGTGTGAAATTGAATGAACGTGTAGTAAAACAAAAAAGATAAAGGAATCTTAGTAAGTTATGTTACTTTGATTACTGAACTCATAATTCCCACACTAAGTACACATGCCCCTAATATTAGGGTTATGTAATACTCTTAAGTGTGTCTACAAAATTCTAATAATCGCCATTCATCTATGCAAACAATTCAGAACAACAAAACCAACCAAAAACTAAATTTATACTCCTACCTTTGCTCATTCTCTTGGCTAATCTCTTGAATGGATGCCAAATTTCATGTCTACGCAACCAATTAATAGAGATGAATATATTTTATTGAACAAGACATTTAACTGTAGTTCTTTTTGAAGAGTGAATGAACTGAGATCTGTGAATATGCTATAACATACAAAAAGATCAAAGAAAACAACATAAACATACTAGTTTTCTCCATGGGTTATGCAATAAATATGATCAACCCACTTCTTTTGCAAATGAGAGATGACATTGTTGAGTTAGTCACAGGACTGCCAAACAAGACATGGAGGAATTTATTCAAATTTCAGAAGTAATGGTACAATGGAATTTAGTTATTTCTATCATTGTTGAATATAAGTATTTAAACTTTAGCATCCAGTCTAGTGTAACTCACTAAACTGTCAGAATCAAATTAGATAATTTGAAAAAATGTATTATACACAACCAGCTGAAAGATCTCTATGACGTCCTCACAAAAAATAAAAAGAACTTAGGCAAAATTTGAACAAGACGAATTAGCTAGCTAGATTTATTTTTAACACATCGATGTCATAGATAATAGTACAGGTACTACACAAGTTCTGTGGGTTACCATTTGAGCAACCATGAACTGCCACCAAAAGCAAAACAACAAAATATGATACCAATGTTACACGGTACACCCCAACAAGCATATTAAGTTGTGATTAGCTATTAATCGTTGTGGGGTCCATAAAAAAACACTTCCCTCATGTGATGGAACAAAGAAGATTTCTGGGCAATACAATTCGAAATGTGGGATTCTTCAATCTGGAGGTAGATCAGAAAATCGTTCAGCGTTATTCAGAATAGAATCTCTTGGAAACTAGGAGATGGAAAGAGTATGCAATTGTCCATTAACAAGCTAGACCAGAAATTCCTTCAACATTATTTAGAAGAGAAATTCCTAGCATCCAAAAGATGGAAAGAGGATCCAATCCAACCGTAGAAGGACATAATTCTTGCTCACCCTATTTTCAGGGTTGATTTTCAGTATTTTTACACAATAGCAATTTTTAGGATAAAATTGAAAATATTGAATAGTGGAGTACTGGTGACTGTTAATACACATCATGTTCAACTCATATCATTCAATTTGACTATGTAACATTCTTACTAGCACATGAAGAATGTTTTTGTTTTTGTGTTAGATTAAATAATCTGAATTTAGTCCTTGGATAAAAAAGGTAAAACACCACTCATTTTTTCCTCGGAAATAACCCTATTATATTTCAAGCCGAAATATAGTACATTCTTCAACAATCTATAAATTGTTCTACCAAAAGACCCAAAGCTTCTTTAGCAGACTGAAAGTCCAAAATGATCAACACATCTAATCCTGGAGTAGCTACTATAGAACCAGATTGCATGTACATATAAATTGCACTTCATGTAACTATCATAAATAAATATTATCTACATAACTAAATAATAAGAAGGGAGAAAAACTATTTAGACCAGTCCAAATTTGATTTTAGATGGTTTTCCCCACAAACATGAAGAAAATTCCACTTTTGTAAGGTTTTTGTTTTTGAAAATTTCCACTCCATGTTTTCTATAAGTGCAGATCCTCATAGGGCATGTTTTGATGATTCAGTGAGATTGAAATAAGTAGCCTTTAGGACAAAAAAAAGACAGTACATAACTATCTTCTCAATATCCCACATGATACAAAATGTATATTATCTATTCAAACATTCAAATTTCGTATATAAAGAAAAATTTCATGGAAAAGAAAAACCATTTATAACATAACAGTAAACTACCAAAAAAAATTTAATGCAAGAAATAAATAATTCATATATACTAAATAATAGAATTCACCATACATATTACACCAAACAGTATAAAAATTTATTAATGAAAGGAAAAATGTTTACAAATCCAAATGGGGTACAACTGTCTTCATCCCTAATCCATAACACTGATGGAAAAGGTTCCACTGGTGTGAATCCCATGAAAAGTATACTTGTACACGAGGTTGTAGGCTATTATACAAATAACAAAGTCTAAATTTTGGTCCCACTCTCCATTTACCAAGAGGCTGAGTCTGATCACTTGAGCCTGAAGTTGGATGATATCTATTAGGAAAGGTTGGCCATGTATAGAAAACTGCCTCCTTAAGATTCTCATAGCCTTCTACGCTGAACTCGAGTGAATTATTCTTCTTTACAATCTGGCCGGGAGGTACAAAATGCATTGCAATTAGTTCAAAAGTAACCATGAAACTTTCGTCTAAACAAGGAATTTCCACATAAGATTCACTGCGTATAATGTGTTGAGACCTTATGTGATTCAAAACTTTGTAGGAAATAAGATGAATATTGTGACGATGTACTCGTTTGGGATTCAATACTCTGATATATGATGGCAATGCATTGTCTGTTCCATATTCTGTAGATGCAGCTAATCTAGCAGTCACAACTTCATTGTCACCTTTTGTTGCAAGAAGTTGAAAACTGATGTTCTTATCATCATTCGTAGCAATAAACTGACAAAAAAATATTCTCCTTTTCGACTGCTAGTGCCTAACATTTTAACGGAGCTCACAGTAAAGAAAACATCAACAATGCGTACAACACAACATAATATAACATTAGATACTATAAATAAATTTTTCATATATGAGTTGAAGAATATATATTAAAAGATACACATGTATACTCACCATCAATTATTTCAGTTGGTATCAACAAAGCTTGTTTTGTGTAAAACACCTCATGTGGATGCAAATTGACACCTTCAGGAATATAGTGGCCTCTACCAAAAAATCTACATGATTTTCAAATATTCTTACCCAACAAAATGTTCCACCAATTGAAGCATCTAATAGACAATCCAACACTTCTACAGGATATGGAATTTTCAATGATTCATCTTCAGACATTCCAAGAAATTTTTCATAATAAATACGGATATACATGCCTGCCTTTATGGTAAAATCAAACGGATTTGTGTTTCTCACCAATAGACCATCCATTTGAAATAATTTATTTCTACCAGTATTCACAAAACGACCATTTTGAGTCAATAGGGGAGTCACATATGAACAAGATCCCATATAAAACCCTCGCTTGATGACTGCAGTGGAATGTTTTTTATGATTTTCATCTGGCCCACTTGAAGATAATTGTGATTTTATTTCATAAATTGAAGGATGCTGCAACGTAAGCTTGCCACTTTCATCTGTGTACACCATTTGAACAGGCATAACCCATAGCATGTGTCCATGTGTCATTGGTACTATTAGTGTAAATAATTGGATCATGACCACAAGGATCCAACATTGTCAACTCTACATTTCTTGTATGTGACTCATCTATAACTTTGCAGATAATGATTTCTTCTAAACCATTTTCTCCTTTAAAAACAACAATTGTATCAAAGTTGGGAGCCTTGCCCTTAACATACTGCAGAGTTGAATGACATCAGAGTTGATAAGGTATATCCCTATCATTAGGTTGGTTCTCAACATCATTACCATTGGATACATCATCGTCACTCCAACAATAATTTTTTTCAAGTCTATATAATTTCCGTGACTTTTGTCACTGTATAGACAATTGTTGCTTCATTTTTCGTCTCTTTTCTTGTTCAACATCCTCTTCAACAAGTATTCGAAAAGTTTCTTTCACAACCTATGGAGGCAATGACTTTCGTTCTTTATGTGGCAACAGATAAGGGTTTGTATTGAACATGATCAAATTTATACAAAGTAAAATTATGCAATCACGACAGGAAGCCAAAATGGCCTACATAGGTTACACATGATCTCTTAATTGGAAAGCAAGAGTGAAAAAAAAAGTATTTATAAAGGCATAATATTAATACTACATAAATTATAGCCTTTGGTAAAAAAAATTGATTTCTTTTCCCCTTCCAACCAAGAATTTAGATTCGCATCTAGATGGTCCCAACTGATATCTGCATCAAATAATAAAGGGTGAATTTAATTACTCTACATATACAATATTTGATAAATAATTTCATAGTCTGCTTAAATACAAAAATTGCAGGGTAAGAATGTAAATTATTTTAAGCACAAAAAACTGAAAAAAAATAAAAAAATATTACCAGTCGTATCACTACACCATTGATTTTGCTCAGAGTATTTCAATGCGGTTCGATTCGGTTTGATCAGAGAGTTGATGGGTTTAATCAATTGGATGATAAGTGGTCCACCACTACACTAGTCGATCAACATAAAACATAAAAAAAAGTATTGTCAGTCGGTCACTAAACCATCAATTTTTTCATTAGATTTCAATGCAATCAATTTTGGTTTGATCACAAACATGTTGATGGGTTCGTATATTTTGTTCAAGAAGGGTAAGAATGTAAAAATTTTTAAGCACAAAAAAATTGAAAAACAAAAATACTTATAGGTCGTATCACCACACAATCGATTTTTCTCAGATGATATCAACGTGATACGACTTGGTTTGATCAGAGAGCTGGTGAATTGACGATTCGAGCAGGGTTAGACCTAAAACAAGGCATGAGTTAGAATATTTTGTTCAGGGTAAGATATAAAACAAAACAAGTAATTTCTGTAAGCAATAGAGGGTTCCTCTGCAATGCATATTTTGTAAGCAATAGAATGTTCCTCTTTACTTACAATCGGCTCTTAAAAAAAAATCTTCGAAAATATACAACCTAGGGCACAAAAAACTAGAAAAAAATACTCTTACCAACCGATCACAATAGCATCACTTTTATTTAGAGGATTTCAACATGATCTGGTTTGGTTTGATCATAGACCGAGTGTGTTGATAGGCACATAGATTTTTTTCAAGTAGGGTAGATTCAATACAGATGCATATTTGGTTTCAGAACATATTTTGGGTCTGGGTAGTAAATCGGATATTTTGGGGCAAATTGAAAAATATGAAATTGGAGGGATTTTTCCATTGATAGCCAGTTTAAAAAAATTTGAATTAACCCCACATTGTATCATGTGCCAAACTCCACATTGTTTCTTGTGCAATCGAAAAAAAATTCAGAGGAAATAGGGGCTTAACTAAATACTTGATTAGTGATGTTAATTAACTTTTAATTAATTTTTAATCCATTTCTTATTTAGGATACATTTTGGGGGTGGTAATATCTTTGGAATGAGAATCAATGAACTTTCATTGAGAACCAGTGAGCGAAGCATACCACTCTCTAAGGGAACTAGTAATAAGTCTGTATATACATAGGTTCACCTCCTTAATAACTCTCTCCTGAGCTAATTTAAGTGCAGACTTTCAATTTCCCTACACAAGACCAATATCTCTTTCCAAATCCTTGCCCAGACCCCTAGGGACAAGATGACCAGGTGAGTAAGAATCATAAATAGGTTCGAGAGAGTAATGGCCTCCTCCCATTATGAGATAATGCCTAAAATGTTGACAAACCCCTTCATGATATGACTTTAAAACCCCCCCATACTGTGAGGGATTCTTCGACAAAAGAAATTCAAAATCCCCTTTGTCTAACTGCAAAAAATCAGAGGGTACCATTAACCATACCCTCACCCAAGGAAGGACCACCAGAAGAACTGCGCTCAACATCCCCTTTCAAAAGAACAATATTATTATTTAGAGAAGGAGAAATAGTATTGAACTTACTTGAAGTTGAAGTTCCTTCAAACATCGACTTTGACAATGTTTCCACATTCAAATCCACTGGAGAAGGAAGACTAGTAGATTCTCAAACCACAGTAGAGCCATCACCACAATATAGTCATTACCACTAGATTCGACAATGTTAGGGATTGACACGTCCTTAATTTTCAATCGACTTCCCCATGAACTTCAACAAGCCCTATAATCACCTCGTATTAAAAAGAAACATAATTAATGCAATATTCATCCAGATGAGAGTGATGCTACACATGAGAGTGATGCTAGAAGGACATTACTTTGGTCATGGGATTAGATTCGTTGAAGCAACTCAGTTTTCAGAATTTAAGGAAGTTGAATTTGGATATGTTGTAGGTGTTGAAGTTGAATCCTCTTTAGAAGAGAAAGATGTGGGTTACCATGTCGATGTCAGTCAGCCACCTTGAGCAAGGATATTTATTTATCAAATATCTTCCAAAAATACACTACGGGAAAAGGGGAGGCGTGGTAGGAAGGTGGATGCCAAGGAAAATTCACTATTGTAATTATTTGAAATATTATTATCTACATGGATTATTTTCTTAATATGAATTGGTTTAAAAGTTGATCATGGCCTAATTTCCTAATATGATCAATTTCCTTAATATAATCCATTCCCAATGTGGAAACCCTTAACATTTGTCTTTGGGGATCATGGTCCATTGCATGGGCGATCAAATCTAGGCCACCTTCACTTATACCCTATATTACAACAAATCTTTGTACTATGAGGAATTCACAGCGTGACATTCAGTAATTACCATATTGTGTGGAACTTCTGAAAAATAATATAGAGTCAGCTAAAAGTGAAGCTAAAGAGGGGTTAGCAAGGCCGAGAGATCAACAAACCGCATTGAATGTTCTCAAAAGTATTTCATGTTGCAATATTAGAATTCTTATCACATTCATTCTTTACAAATCAAACAAAAAATGAATTCGCAGCACCAATACTTACTTTGTTGATGGTTTTGACCCATATTTCCATGGTGAGATATCAGCCTATAGTGAAAGGTTGCACCAAAGAATTTCCTATTTATAGCCTTAGTGTTAGTGGAGGTTTGGTCATGTGTTCAACATCCATCTCTAGCAGGTATGCTACAAATTCTAAATGGGAGACTATTGCTTCTCACTCCAACTTTGATGAACTATTATGTCATAATGTCCAATGAATATTAGCTCCAAATGACATAGTTCTACCCATTGCATTAGTAGTACTAGAGAAGTGTTTCCAACCTCAAAAGAAAGAAAGAAAAAAACCAAAAAAATTCATAGGATCCATCATATTCTACAAAAGGCACATCAAATTATGAAGAATATCAGTTCCAAGTACAAGTAGAATCATGATCAAACATTGAGTAACGCACGAATACAAGGTTAATCAATATAAGGTCACATGGTTTCATTTATTGAACAAAAGGCTCAAGAATCCAAATATGAAAATCATACTACTCTTTTACGAACCGTATGCTTCCATATCAGAGAAGGTAGAAGATAACTCCTTTGAGATCAACATGTCACCCTATCTTATATTGCACTTTGTTTTCAATGTGAGTTAGTTATAGTACATGCATACTTTTCAACTATATTAATCGACACATAATGTTTGATATAAATAGGATCTTAATTTCATAACGGAAACTACAATAAAATACAGAGTGGATATAAGGTTGAGAAAGACTTGAGGTTAGGAAATTCCACTCTATCATGGGTGGCCAATATTTGAACCTAACCATGAATTCATTAACCATGAATTCAAATGAATTCATGATCATGATCATCGTCATCATCATCATCATCATAAAACTAGTCCTAATCATCATTGTCATCCCCATCACCATTGTCATCATCATTAGGGGGTTAGTGGGTTAAGGTTAGCCCGGGGTTAAGGTTAGCGGGTTATGGGGTTTAGGGGGTAAGGGGCGTAGGGGTTATAAAACCATTTATCATGATCATCATATTATCCATCACCATCATCATGATTAGGTGGGTAGGTAGTTATGGGGTTATCATCATTGTCGTCGTCATCGTTGTCTTCATTGTGATCGTGATCATTCCCTATGCCCCCTAAAACAAAACCACCCAGTACTTATATCCAAAAAACCAACACCTATATCAACATCATAATGATCATGGTGGTCACCATTATCATCTCCATCTTGATGATCATCATCACCATGATCTTGTTTATTCTTGAGTAGAATTAGAAACGTTTTGGAATAAAACTAATAAACCACTAAAAATCCACGAGAATTCGAATTTGGAAGTGGGTTTTTAAAAGTTGCCTTTAAAATCCCAATTCTCATGACTTTTTTTGGGGGGGAGGGGGAGGGGTGTGCGGGGGTTATAATAAAACCCACCCTTAAAAGTAGTTTCTAGGGCGGTCTTTCAAAACCCCCCCCCACAAAAAAAAAAAAGTGATATGAATTGAACTTGTGGGGGTAGTTTGTAACAAATTACCCTCAAAAGTCTAATTCCCGTCACTCTTTGGGGGGCAGGGGTAGTGGGGGTTAACACCACCTTCAAAAAAACCTTTTGGGGGGGTCTATTGACAGGCGTCACCAAATGTCTAATTCTCATGACATTTTGGGGGTGGGGTTTAAAACCCGCCTTCAAAAAACACCTGTAGAGGCATCCTTTCTAAATCCTCCCCCCCCCGAATGTCTTGAGAATTGGACTTTTGGGGGCATTTTTTTAATACACGTCCCCAAAAGGCCAACTCATGAGACTTTGCGGGGGGGTTCTAAAAACTACCTTCAAAAACACCTCTATGGGTGGTTTTTTAATAAACCCCCCCTCAAAGTATTGTGAATTGGACTTTGGGGGACGATTATGACATAATAGCCCCCAAAAGTCCAATTCTCAAGACATTTGGGGACATGGGGATTTAAGAATCATCCCTAAAAGCCCCCCAAAACTACTAGGGGCAGTTTTGGCAAGGCCGCCTTAAGCCAAAACCACCCCTAAAGGGGTAAATTCTTGTAGTGGTCCATAGCATAAATCTCCTACCTAGAAACCTGAAACTTGACTTCATGACTCTAGTGGGCCAAAAATCACTCATTTTGACCACTTGAGTCATCCTAGAGCCTAATTCTAATCTCTAAGGGTCCCAAACCACCTTATCTGCCACATACAACAAAACCCTAATATTCATTCTTAGCTTAGCTATGCCCGCATTCCTAGTTTTGGGGCTCAACACCTCTCTTGATTGGGGAGTGTTTCCTCGATTTTAGGAGTGTTGGAGTTCATCTTTAGTCAGTAACTAAGAGCTCTTTCCTGACTCGGGTTCTAACAAACCAGTAATGACCAAAACTATCCATTAGTGCCTTCTTTAACCTAATTAGGGTTTTGCATGTTTATTCAGTGAGTTAACTGAGCATCCTTTAGTTAGAAATGTGGATATGAAGTCATGTGTCAGTGTAACTTAGTTAAGGATATTTAACATGGATAACTAAGGGTTCTTAAGCTCTAGTTAATTCTGACTCGTCTCAAACCACTGCATGAACAATTTGAATTGTCTCTAACCCTAAATCAAATTGCCTCCTTATAAATATTGTTCACGATCACTCATTCAAGTTAATGAAATACATCATTCTTGTCTTTCTATTGGATTCTAGTTAATGATCTATGATAAATCATTTGTTACATGATTAATTGTTTGCTGATTTTATTTTCACTATTTATCTCTTTAGTTTATGTGCCTAGATCTATATGTTTAAATCTCATAATGGGCACATTCGTGTTTATAACTCCTCTTACATTTGATACCACTAATAAAATGCTCCACATCCAACCACTTGCTTGCGCTTTCATATTATATACACAACGATGTCTTAGTAATAAAGGTGGGTGTTTCATAGATATTTAACTAGCATGTGCCATTCTATATAGATTCTTCCGTAATTTGAAGGAGCCACTACATTCCTCACCACAACTATATGACCCATTGCAACCTAATTCCTTCGATAGAATTTGGATTTTAGACTCATAATCGGTATGAGATTTATACAACTATTATTAATTGTCGATCATTATCCATACCTATATGCAATCCATAAACTAAGGTAAGTTGTATAATCTCCTAACAATTTTATGCAATGCATACAAAAGAAATCATATAAATCAAATAATTTTTTATTATGCTATAATATTTTCTTGAATGACAATGATTAACACCTACTAACATTCATGCATTCAATTTTTTTATTTTTCTCACATTTTTCTCATTATTATATAGCCTTGGGAATCAAATGTTATATGATTAATAGCAAATGGATCGAGGGGGTGAAACATTTGAACATCTGAAGGATTAGGCTTACAAGTTTAATACGATGCAGGATTAGGCTTACAAGTTTAATACGATGGACCAGAGATCTAACGCTCTTCATCCACTAATATTTCCCTCTACCCTTTGAGCACGTATCCATTCTCTATTTCGATACCATTTCTTAAATATGATAAAGTTGGTGAATGATTATAGTGGATTTGAGATAAATTCACACATATCAATAATTTATGTGATAAGATCAATGGTTAAAAATATGTATTTATTTTAAAATTAATTAATTTTTGCAATGATCTTAATATTATTAAAATTATTTTTCCATAATATTAGAAATTTTAATTAAAATAATTATTTAAATAACATATTCAAATTATTAATTTCTATAAATTTGTAAAAAAAAAAATTATATTAATTTCAACATTAACTGATTAAATGTATTGATTTAGAAAACAATTTCAAAATTACTAACAAACATTTTTATACCTTTACTATATAATCAAATTAGTTTTATAACTTATTTTATTTTGTAATGTTTAAGGGGAGTAATGAATAAAATAGTATTGTGATGTTAAATGAATGTTACAAAATTTTGATATAATAATGATTATAAACATTAAAGGTAAAGGTTAATTATATTAGATAATATAATATGAAAAATACTTTATTTAACAAAGTTGTATTCTCTTTTAGTTTTTAGGTTTTTAGTAAATTTTTTTAAAGTACAATTAAAACTAAAACTTGCTACTTAACCCGTACAATATTATGTAAAATAAAATCTTTGTCTTTTAACTTTTTGTTTTTTCTTAATAACCCATATTAAAATGTTCATACTTCAACTACCATATTAAAATGTTACATATAATATACTTCAACCACCAACCACCTTTTTATGTAGTTTTACTCAACTCTTATTATTTTTCAAATGATATATTTTAATATTTTATTTTATTTTTTTAATAAAGTTTATATATAATTAACTTATAAATTATTTTAAATGAAATATGTTGTTACTTGAAGAGCACTTAAGAGGATTAATACAAGTTTTTTAGAAGGAAATTTTTTAAGGTGTATTTTTTATCTTGAAAATTTAAACTTCAAAAATTGGATTTCTCCTTATATTTAATATATTTAAATTTAAAATAAATCTATGCTAATTAAAATATCACTCATAAAAAACATAATATTATTTTATTATTATATAAACATGCAATGCAAATTCCAACTTAAGAATCTTATTAAAATATCTAATTATAAATAATAAATTCATCTTGTAAGATATTAAAATCTCAAATTATAAATAATGAATTTATTTTGTGAGATGCAATAGTCGTTGTATTTATTATTAATGATAAGATTAAGTTTTATTTTATTTGGCAACATACAAGTCGTGTCCAATAGTCAAGTTTAAATTAAAGGTTAAAATGTTTAATTTTCAACATGTAGTAAGCATAACATATTTTATAATTTAATGAAAATAAATTAATATATGAATAAAAAAATTTAGAGGTAGAAATGAGATTTTGTAGATATAAATTTATATTATATTAAAGAAAAAGTTTATTTAGAGTTATCATTTCAACTTTCTTGCTAGTTTTTTAGAGGAATTTAGTGATTTTTTTTTTTTTAATTTGATTTTTCTACTGTTTAAATTATGATTTTGAATCTTTTAAAGACACACATACTCTGGGAATTTAAATGCTGTTAATTATAGTTATAAGAATTTTCTGCCAAATCATATAAAAGTTTAGCTGAAAAAACTGTGGAGGAATTATAGTTATAAGAATTTTCTGCCAAATCATATAAAAATTTAGCTGAAAAAACTGTGGAGGAAGGTTGAAATGGTCCCGCATTTTGGGTCAGCTGATATTAAATCTAGTAGATTACATAAGATGAATTTTAAATCTAGTTGGGCCGAGAAGGAGCATTGCATTTCTACAGCTAGGGTGGAGGGAAAGTGTCAATCTAAAGCTTTGTATAACAGGAAT
This sequence comes from Larix kaempferi, assembly GCA_027924585.1. Classification (NCBI taxonomy): domain Eukaryota; kingdom Viridiplantae; phylum Streptophyta; class Pinopsida; order Pinales; family Pinaceae; genus Larix; species Larix kaempferi. The sequence continues at coordinate 2,536,848 of BSBM01000070.1, forward strand.
TAAATGGATTTATACTGAAAGATTCCATTTAAAATAAATTTATAATGATATTAAATCTGGTATCAGAGTGAATTCAACTATGAATATGGATTGGCTCACTATATATTCTAAGAGAAGCACAGTTCATGTGGCCAACCAGTGGGTGATGAGTGGTTAGAATTTGGTAGGCAGCGATGAAAACGATGAAAGGTGCCTGATTGCTTTCCAAGCAAGTAAATATACCACACGTTAGTCACTTGAATCAAAATCAAGCTGAAATCAAACTGAGAGCGAGAACTGGGGATGATCGAGAAAGTTCATGGAGATTTTAAAATGGCATTAGATTGTTGGATTTCGAAGTAGTGAGAATATCTCCTTTATACTGGGTTAAGATTATCTAGTTTTTTCTGGATACAACAACATAAATGTTTGCTACTAAATATTGATCAAAATGTCCAGGCAACTAAACATTTTGTTTTTGTTATGGTTCTCGCTATTATTATTGCCAGAGAGTGGTTTTGTGAAGGTTTCAGAGGCCAAAGAAAAAGAATTCTTATCATGCTCACCACCATATTACTCTTTTTCTAGTGGAACCTATCATCCCGGGGGACCAGTCGCTGCCATGGACGCTGATATACTCAACTTTGCTCTGAACGTGGAGTATTTCGAGTGTGAATTCTTCATGGGGGCTTTATATGGGGCAGGGCTAGACAAGTTTGCACCTCACCTGACAGGCGGAGGTCCTCCACCCATAGGCCTTGAGATAGCAAATCTCGATCCTCCAACGGGAGATATTGTCTTGCAATTCGGCCTCCAGGAAATTGGCCACATTAGGTGATCTGTTCTTTTCACAATTTTACTAAAAATATTAGATGATACATTTTAAAATTTGTACGTTTTGGAATTCCAATTCCATATATACCATAATATGGTGATTATGAAAAATTTCATGTCAATTAGTTAATTTTCATATATACAATATGATCATTGTGAAAATTTTCCATATTAATCATTTACTTTGTGTCTGTTTCTTATTTTGTATGTAAATATTAAGTTTATTTTGTATGTATATATAGGTGTAACAATTAATAACATAATATGTTTTAATGGATATATAGAGTTTGAATGTGTCTAACTGTTAACTATATGTTTCTTTATAGATATATGTATTGGTTATGGATTATTGAAAACTAAAACAAAAATTATATTCTTTATATGCCTTGACATTCTTTACGTTCACAGCTTTAAGCTCTCTCAGCTTTGTAGACACAAATCAAAATCATATAAAATTTCCAAGAAGCAAAAACTTCTAGCTCTAGTCTCATCAACTTCAAACAAAATTAACATCTTACCTGATATAGAAACTACCAGCTGAGCATCAAAAGTCTCAATACTTTTGCTAAACTATATGTTTGTTGATTAACACAGCTTTTGGTTATACAAAAACCACTCCAGAAAGAAAACAGAAACAATTCTCTACAAAGCTATTACAGCAAAATAAGATTAAAAAAAGGACCATTACCCTTACAGTCCCTTGAATGAAAAATGACATCTTCATAAAATCAGAAAGGATCAAAGATTAAAAAAAAAGTTTGCACATTCACTTCATGTATGAGGTTCCACTGGCCTTGTAGCTGGCTCAACTACAATTTTGATTATTGATCGGCTTCAGAGTTCAACTCCCTATAAACATGATTAAAGGATAAATTTTTGTTTTGCACATTATCAATTTTGATTATTGATAAATTTTTGTTTTGCACATTATCAACTACAATTTTGATTATTGATCGGCTTAGTTCAATTCATTGTAAACATGATTAAATGATATATTATCAATAATCTTGTTCAACATTTTTATTTCATCCAAAATTGAATTTAATAGAATATTATGACATTCCTTTTCTTCCTTGATGTAATTTATTAGCATAGATTCATTTTAAAGGGAATCTACCAAGTGAGAGAGGGATCAAATCTCTTTGAGGTTTCCTCAACATTTGCAGTCTAGTAATGCAATGTTTATAGTTTTAATTTATCTAATTTATATAGTTTTATATAAGTTGTCCTAAATGATTTAAATCTAATTTGAGCTGACATTTTATTATTTAATAAAAAGGGCAGGTGCTAGTTATAGGATGAGCACGGAAGGAGTTACACATCCACCCCCTACTGGGCTGTAAAATGAGAGCTATCCTTATCTCGATTGCTGATTGCCTCCATCCAATGGACATGGAGAAAAGTCAAAGGTCAACTTTGCACCATGCCAGTTGGATGGAGGGAATCAGCAAGTGAGATAAGCTCAGGCATAGAATGGCCTCATAGGATGAGCACAGAAGGAGTTACACATCCACTGGGCTGTAGAATGAGCCTCTTCCATACAATAATGAATTTGACATCCCTGTAAACCTTGCTTAATTTTCTAACTCTACTGTCAATCTTAATTGCTTAATATTTCTTTATAGATATATAATATTCATATTTTAATAAAATAACTAGTTATCTCATGTTTCAATATACATGCGTTTATATAAACTGTAAGCTTATTTAGATATTTATTATTTTAGTTGATGAATGTTATATTGCAATTTCCATAGCAGGGCAATTCGGGAGACTGTAAAAGACCCAATTCCGCGACCTCAGCTAGATCTGGGAGTGAAAGCATGGGCGAAATTCTTTGAAGAAGCCTTGGGGTATCGCTTGAGTCCTCCCTTCAATCCCTACGCCAATTCTGTCAATTATGTCATTGCAATGTATTGCATTCCTTACGTGGGTCTTACAGGATATGTTGGGGGCAATCCCAACATAACCTCACACACGGCTAAACGAGTAAATTTTCAACTCTCTTTTCTGCTTCTGTTTTCAAATTTTTAGTTCAAACTTCCCATGATGCCCAATCAAGTTTGTAATTCAAACTGTTTTCTTGTATTTTTTTTTAAATTTTTGTAATCTCTGTGCAGCTTCTGGCGGGTCTTCTTGGAGTGGAAGCAGGGCAGGATGCAGTGATACGGTACTGGCTATACGAGAGAGGGCATTTGCAGGTTTATCCATACACCATAACAGTTGCAGAGATGACGGGGAAGATATCAAACCTCCGGAACTGCCTGGGCAAAACTGGAATTGTTGACGAAGGAGTAATAGTTCCCAAGAAGATGGGAGCTGAAGGAAGAGTGAACGGCAACATTTTATCTGCAGATACAAACTCTCTGGCGTACAGTAGAACTCCTGGGGAAGTTTTGAGAGTTTTGTATGGCACCGGAAATGAGTCCATACCCGGTGGATTTTATCCTCTCGGGGCCAACGGCCGTATTGCCGCAAGCTATCTATATTCTCTTCATTAAGTACGTCATGCAGGATTGGTTGTTTCCTGCATCGACTAAAATATTACTTTATAATATATTTTTAATATTGAAATTTAAATTTAAAAATTAATATATATATAATTGTTATGTTCAACCTCTACAAAATATATAAATTGAGAAAAAAATGTAGAGTAAAATTTTGATATAAAAACATACCATTCCACATAATATTTTAATTATTATTTTATTTGAAGTTAAAATTGTATCATTTAATATATGTGAATCCAATTTTTTAAGGTTTATATTTTTTTTAATGTGTAAAAAAAGGTGTTGTTTATGGATATTTGGTAAAGTGGTTGTGCCCTATTAAAAAAGGAGTTCAAAAAAGCCTGTGGAAAATTCGAAGATAAAAGATGATTGTTTTATCCTTAAATGTTAAATGTTAGTGGAGTTGTGGGGACTTTAAGTCATTATTAGTCATTATCCCTTCGGAGGTTATTTGATTTTGTTTGTTGTGATGTTATTTTAGTGTAGGAAACCATGGTAATTGGGTTGAAGGCAAGAGAAGTTTTTTAAATATTGTTGAATGGATGGGAAATGTGTATAGCTGGAATCTTTATAGTGTTAATATGGAATCTTTATAGTGTGAATTTCATTCCAGGGGAAATTTTAAGGATCCGTACTTATTTAAAAGTGTATAAACCTTGGTCAATCTTACAAATTCATAAAATGTCAACTATAAAATATTTAGTGATATTTTTCAAAAAATATTTCAATTTTAAAGGATTTTATATACTTTATATAATAATTTGATGATTTTTATAGTGAAAAAATTTTACCCCATCAAAATTGGGTGAAACAAGGCAAATGCAAATTGACAAATATCTTGAAAAACAAATGGAAAAATAACCCATGGGTTAAATTTCGCCCCTAAAATTTTCCTTGTTTCATTCCTTATTTGACCTCTGTAGGGATCCTGCTGAGGGACCTGTTAAGGACTTGGACTAGTCAATAAAACTTATAAACTGCTACGGGCTTTACTCTAATTGTAAGGACTTATGGGAAGAGGTGATGTTAGACAGTATTCTGGCAAAAGAAAATGTAATATTGGGAGGAGACCTGAACTTTACCAAGTCGGCAAGGGAGGTATGGGGTCATCATTTCAAGTTGGATCCCTTGGTGTTGTTTTTTAATCAATTATTTGAGAATGTTGATTTAATAGATGTGGAACCTTTGACCTTAGTGCCAACATGGAGGAATGGTTGGGTTGGGACAGAAGGGGTTGCGAACAGACTGGATAGATTTTACATTTCTAAGGAATTAGAAGCTTGTGTGGTTCGGTATAGATCCTAGGTGGTCAATTCAATCTCGGACCATATGCCAGTTGTTTTACAATTCGAAGCAGGTGTGGAAAGAGTTCATTATCCTTTCAAATTCAATTGGGTTTGGTTAGAGGATCGTGAATTTTTAGCTTTGGTAAAGGAACAATGGGTTTCTTTGTCTCAAGGTCTAGTTGAGTTGCTTATAAACTCCTTGACTACAAAGTTAAAAGCCATAAAATCAGTGGTGATAAAATGGGAATGAGATCTATAAGAAAAAGGCTCTAAAGGAGACTTATTGAACATTGAAGGGGAACTAGATTGTATTTATAAATGTAATGTGAGTGGCATTTTATCTCAATAGGACAATATACATTTGGTTGATTTGGATGCTCGTAGACTAAATTCTTTTAGGATTGAAGAGGAACCTAGTGCCAAAAATGTAGTGTCATAGGGAGACCAAAATACAAAATATTTCCATAGTTTTGTTGAACATAAGCATATAATAAACATAATTTGGGAGCTTTTCACTATTGATGGACAAGCTATTGAAGGTAAAAAAATGATGGAGAATGAAGCAGTGAAGCACTTTCAGAATGTTTTTAAGGATCCTAGAAATTTTTCCGTAGTAAATCAAATGAGGGTTATTCAGTGTTATCCTCCTTTTTCTAAAGAAGAAGAAGGAAAAAATGTTGCAAATCCGGCGACCTTGGATAAGACAAGGAAAATTTTGGAGGGTTTTGCGAAGTTGAAGAGTCTAGGCCTAGATGAGTGGACTGTGGAATTCTTTGACCTTTTGGAAGAGGATCTACTTGCAGTTGTGGAGGATTCAAGGCCCAAATGGGTATGTTTATGGGGCTTTAAATGCAACGTTTATTGTTATCATTCCAAAATGTGATAAGCCTCAATATTTTAATGATTTTAGACCAATATCATTGTGTAATCTTGTATACAAAATTATCACAAATTTGATTGCAGATAGGATAAATCTAGTACTATCAAAATTTGTATCAAAAGAGCAATTTGGTTTCCTAGATAATCAATGGATTTTAGATTCGATTGACGTAGCACAAGAGTGTATGGACATCATTAAAGTTAAAAAAACTAAGTCTTTGGTCTTAAAGTTGGATTTAGTCAAGGCTTAGGATAGGGTAAGTTGGTATTTTCTAAGTTCGTATTGCTCCAGATTGGCCTAATTCTTGAAGCTATGAATTGGATTATGGGATGTGTAAATTATACCAACTTTGTAGTGCTCATAAATGGTGGTCCCACAAAAAATTTCAAAAGAACTAGAGGAATTAGACAAGGGTGTGTTAATTTTGAGCATTAATTCACAATACTCTAGGATCTTTATTGAGTGAGAGAAGTGTGAGTTTCTGAATGATCAAAATAGAGATCTCTCGATCTCTATTTATACTTGTCTGTTTTCCCAGTGACCTTATGGGGCCGACTTGTCTAGCTAGGTACATCAACCATATAATATATATATTTCAGGGCCGACCCCACACATGGTGGTCTAATAACCCATTGGCAAGTTCACACACTTGCAACACTTGTCCATACACATGACGACACTTCCGTATAGAGGAATGACACATATCTATAGGAGTACAATAATATATAAATGAAATACATGGATGAAATACATTCCGAAGTTACATATACATCAACACTCCCTCTTAACTAGGAAGGTATTTCTTGACACAGATCATCTAGCACAAGTCTTCTTCTCTGGATCATTGTCATCGATGCATCAACCTCAAATCATCATCATCGTCACTACTGCTGCTATCTCAACCAATCTCTGAATCTACTCCTCATAGGAAGTTCTACAAAGCTAGTCCTTTTTCATACTGGATGTAGGCCCACCACCTGTAGGTCTTCATCATCACTGGCCATACTTTGGATATCTCAGGACTTATTACGTGCGTCACAAAACCTTAAAAGAGTCTCTTGACTAGCAAGAACCCTAAAGAGCATCTGAGGCCTTTTTCATCCTGTCCAGATCTCTAGGACTTATTACATGTGACCCCACCACAAAAACTCGAAAGAGCATCCCAGGATGTTATGGGTAAACAACTCCAACCCGACGGATCTCCCAGGGCACAAATTACATATGGTCACCACAAAACCTAGCAAGAGCATCTCAGGATGTTACGGGTACACAACTCCGACCTGAAATCTCCCAGGGCACAAATTACATGTGGTCATGGAAAAACCTAGAAAGAGCATCTCAGGATGTTACGGGTACACAAATCCGACCTGAGATCTCCCAGGGCACAAATTACATGCCATAGGACAAAACCTCGCAAGAGCATCTCAGGATGTTACGGGTACACAACTCCAACCTGAGATCTCCCAGGGCACAAATTACATGTCCTCCTAGAGCAATGTCTCGAAAGAGTATCCCAAGCTATTACGGGTACACAACTCCGACCTATAGGATCTCCCAGACATGCTCATCTACACAACCTAATCCACGGCCACAAAGTATCAACCTGATACTCACCATACATGATCCTAATGTATACATGATCATCCTAATCATCATCATTGCAACATCCTGCTGCATGTCATTTGGAGCAACATCCTGAAGTTCATCGTCCATGATCATCTTGATCATATAATGCATCTACCTGATGCATACCAAGTATCTACCTGATACATATCATCATACATGATCCACCTGATCATACAATGTATCCACCTGATACAAATACAAAAACATGATCCACCTGATCATACCTGATACATATCAACATACATGATCTACCTGATCATACATAGCATCCACTTGATACATATACAGATACATGGTCCAAGCATCCAGCATGATGCATATACAAAACACATACAAATGATCCTACTGATCATATCCAACATCCAACATGATGCGTACATACATATACATATAAATGATCCAACTGATCATATCCAGCATCCAACATGATGAGTACATACATATACATATAAATGATCCAACTGATCATATCCAACATCCTCCTGATGCATATACCGAGCAGTAACTGGAGCATCGTCCTGATGCTCATCATCCATCGCTTACATCCACAGCCATGTGAAGGATCCTCCTTCCAACATGCTTGGAATGGCTTCCACAAATGTGTCCATCACTTCTTCCTCGAAGTGTTGTCGATCTGAAGAACACCAAACCTCTCCCTTAAGTACTCGAACTTCACTCTGGCTAGTGGTTTCGTCAGCACATCTGCAATCTGCTCGTCCGTCACAACATACAGGAGCTTCACTGCTCCTCTCTGCACCATATCCCTGATATAGTGATACTTGATCTCTATGTGTTTCGACCTATCGTGAAACACTGGGTTCTCAGACAGCTTCACACAACTCTGGTTATCATAGAATATACCAGTAGCATCCAACGGTAGATCAAATAACTCAGACAGTAGCTTCCTCAGCCATACTGCCTCACAACTAGCCGAACAAGCTGCAACATACTCTGCTTCGGCTGTACTCAGTGCTACGCAGGATTGCTTCCTGCTAAACCAAGAGATCACATCTGATCCCATACTGAAGCAACACCCAGAAGTGCTCTTCCTATCTGCAGCACTGACTGCCCAATCTGAATCAACATAACCCTGCAGGTTAAACTTTTGATTCACGTCATACTTGAGCCCATAATCAACTGTACCTTTCAGGTACCTCAGAATATGCTTTACAGCAACCAGGTGAACACTCCTCGGATCCGTCAGGAACTGGCTCAATGTGTTCACCGCAAAGCAAAAATCTGGTCTCATGTTCGTCAGGTACATCAAGGACCCAATCATCTGACGATACATAGAGACATCAACTGGCTCAGATGAAGCATCACATAGAAGCTTCAGATTCGATGCCATAGGTGTGGCCATGGCCTTACAGTCCATCATCCCAAACCTCTTCAGTATCTCTACTGCATACTTCCCTTGTCCAAGGAAGATTCCATCTGCACTCTGCCACACCTCCATGCCTAGAAAATAGTGCATCATCCACAATTTCTTCATCTCGAACTCAGCAACAAGCTTCCGCTGCGTGTCAGCAATCAATCTATCTTCACCTGTAATAAACAGGTCATCCATATACAAAAGTAGTATTACTGGATTGCCTTTCTCAACCTTGTAGTAAAGGTTGGAATCCGCTTTACTCTTGGTAAATCCCAAACTGGATAGAAAGCTGTCTATCCTACCATACCAAGTTCTGCACGCATATGACTCCCTATCATGTGTCTCAGAACCAAGTGGCTGCTCCTCATACACTTCTTCTTCAACTACACCATTCAAGAAAGCTGTCTTGAAACCCATCTGGTGTATCTTCTATTTCATCACTTTTATATTTCTCTATGCTCCCATCTGCAGCATGCTTGATCTGATAGATCCATATGGAATTCATAAAAAACTTCCCTTTAGGTCTTGGGACTACATCCCAAACATCATTCTTCATGATCGACAGATCATGGCATCCTTCCCATATCCTGGGAACTTCAATATCTTCAATAGATAATTTTGTTGCTAAACAAATGTTGTAGTTCTTCTTTTGTAGGTGATGACATACGATCTTTCCTACAAGACAAGTTAAATTGCATGATTAGAAACATCTCATAGTTTTCAAAACAAATTCTTATACATAAAGAAATATGTCATATAGTCATGCAATTATTTTAGCCAATGCTTCAATACAACATTCATCCATATCCTGTAACTTTCTAGATGCCTTCCAATCTCTACCAGAACATTGTTAAGAGTTTGCACTACTCCCAACATGTCAGCAAAGAGGTTTCATTCTAGATAATTAGCAATGGGATGTTGTACAGTGCCATAGGCCACTTACCCATCACATGCATATTAGTAGTATACTGCTCATTAATGCAATCATTCTAATATGCACAATACATATCCTAAGTCTAGGAACATAAGCATATACATCATTGAACAATTTTATTTAAACAAACAAATATGTACGAGATGGTAATTAAAATACTTATCTTTGTTTGTTTGTTGGGTGGACTCCCTCCGAGTCTTTGCTTCCTTGCAGGAGCTGCTGGAGTCCTAATCTGAAGTAGCTTCTTCTACACCTTCCTGTTGTGGAATGTAGAGAGATGGTCAACTCCCTTTGAATATCTGCATCCTTGCAGAAACCACTGGAGTGTGCTCCCTCTTGATCTTTGCTTCCTGGATTACTTGTTCTTGAACTTATATTCATTCTCAATCCCTATCCATGCTTGTTAGTATCATCATTGTGTTATCCTCGAGGTCTCATACATAATCAAACATTCTTAATATTATCAAAACACAATAATCTCAAGCATCTATAGTCAGGATCATTTTAAACATAAATAATAAGCATTCTTATGGTTAGTCATAAACATAATATACTTGAACCTGTGATTACTCAAACCTATGACTCTTCTGGTTAGTCATATCATCAATTAAGGTAAGAAACCTAATATGCATAAGCCCTAGATTACTTGAACTTGTAACTTCAAGAGTAATGATTATCAATCATACAAAAGTATACGATATATATAACAAAAACATACCTGGTCATCATATTTTCTAGTTATGTCTTAGCAATGTGTTCTTGTTCTCTTCAATGACCTGCATAACTCATTAGTTAACTTTTGCAAAAACAAATTATACATACCTCTATGTGATCCATGACTATGGATGACTTCTTGTCTTCATGTCACCATAGCATGTTCAAGCTGTCCCTTCAATTTGTACAATCCTCCCTCTTGCTCTCCAATCACCACTACAACATCAATAGTTTTACCCTTTGGCCACATTAGAACTTGGCCATCTACAAATGAAACCCTCATGCCTTTTGAATCCAATGCAGAGATGGAGAGAAGATTCTTCTTGAACCCAGGTACATAAAGGACTTCTTTCATCTTCAAATATTTTCCAGAATCTAGGTTGTGGGAGGCTTCACCACTTCTTTTGATAGGGTATTGATAATCATCCCCAAGTTTCACCTTATGGGGTGACTCATGTTTAGATAGGTTTACAAAATATTTCTTAAACCTAGTCATGTGTTTGGAAGCCCCACTGTCAATTAACCAATCATTACAACCATGGGAGATAGTACCTGTGAGAGCAGAGATTAGAACATAATCTTCTTCACTTGATGAGTCATCATCACTTTCTGCCCTAGCTTTCTTCTTTGGAGGTTCATCATCTTCGACAGCATGAGCATGGTACCTTCTTTTGCTACCCTTCTTCTTTTTGCTAAAGTAGTTGTTATTGTTGTTGTCCCTTTTGTTCTTGGGACAATCTGAAGCAAAGTGACCTTCTCATTGCATGTGAAGCACCTTAGATCCTTCTTATTCTTTTGGTGATAGTGAGTGGACTTCTTGTAGTGAGAGTGCTCCTTCTTGGGCTTGCTTCTTTTGGTGTGAGCTGCGAGAGATTGATCTTCCCCTCCCATCTTTTCTTCTTGAGCTACAAGCCTAGCTTCTTCTTGAGAGCATTCCTCCCATAGTTTACTAAGAGATCAATTTCTTTCTTGCATAGATTCCTTGAATAAAGGAGTCCCATGACCTAGGTAGGCCATTTAGAGTGGTCATAACAACTTCACTATTGTCCACTACTTCATCCACAGCTTCAAGTTGTTCCTTGATTTGAGAGACCTTGGAGAAGTAAGATTGAATGGTCTCTCCATTCAACATCTTGACCCCTTTCAATTGATTCCGTATGGTCATCTTCTGATTTATGTTCTTCCCTTCAAATAGCTTGGTCAAAGAGTCAAACATCTCCTTGGGTGTCTTCAGAGATGACACATGTGGTATGAGATGGTCTTTGATAGAATCAACCATGATTCTATTTGCCTTGACCAAGTTCTTCTTATGCAATATTTTAGCCTCTTCATCCTCTGGGATAGGGATGTCTTCTTTTATGTATGAGTCCAACTCATTCTCTTCCAGGATTAACCCAATCCTATACTTCCAGGCTTAGAAGTTATCAGCTCCTTCAAGCTTGGTGTGGTGAGACATTTGAAAGAGTACTTCAAATGGAAATAGAAAAGATTTAGGTCTTACCACTTGAATTGCTAAAAACTGGATCCGGTCCCGGATTAGGGTTTGTTAGAGAAACCCTAAAAATTCAAAATGTGAATTTCAACTTTCTGAAAGGATAGAAAGATGCACCTTGATGAGCTAATCAACCTGGTGTATTCAGAATTTGAGATCTGCAAAGCTACACCCTTCAAAACTTCCTTTCTGTCTTCTCGGATTCACTAAGGAGGACCCTGAATTAGGGTTTGAGTTTCCCGAAGATCTACCCAGCCAAAAATCTCGATCCAAAGCTCTAAACTTCGATGTTTGCAAGGAGCTTCCAGCTATGTCTTCAGATTCCATAAATTCCTATTTTCTAGGAAACCCTAATTTTTAGGGCCAAATCTGAAAATGCTCAGAATTGAATTCTGATTGGACAGATAGATTCTCCTTAATGAGTAGAGTCAATCTACTATATTGCTTTTCCAAAATCTATGGATAGAAACCCAATAAACAAGAAACCCTAGTTTCCATCATTACACAATGTCTTCTTCTCAGGTTAGCTCTGATACCATGTTAATTTTGAGCATTAATTCACAATACTCTAGGATCTTTACTGAGAGAACAACATGTACAGTATATCAATGCATAAAAATCATAACAATCTTGTCAATCATCACAAGAATCAAAAGCATGAGAGACAAGAGACACAGAGTTTCCATGGGGAAAACCCTAAGGTGAAAAACCCCACAACTTCCTCAGAGATAGAGAGAGCAATGGCTCAACCAAAGTACAACCAAAATACACAGAGATAGTCTCCTAGTAGCAGATGATCCTCCTCCTCACTAGTGCGCCACTTTCTGAGTGAGAGAAGTGTGAGTTTCCGGATGATCAAAATAGAGATCTCCCGATCTCTATTTATACTTGTTTGTTTGCCCAGTGACCTTATGGGGCCGACTTGTCTAGCTAGGTACATCAACCATATAATATATATATTTCAGGGCCAACCCCACACATGGTGGTCTAATAACCCATCGGCAAGTTCACGCACTTGCAACACTTGTCAAAACACATGACGACACTTCCGTATAGAGGAATGGCACATCTCTATAGGAGTGCAATAATATATAAATACATGGATGAAATACATTCCGAAGTTACATATACATCAACAGGGTGTACCCCGTCTCCTTTGTTATTTCTATTAATAATGGAAGGGTTAAGTAAACTCATTACCTAGGCACATATGGATGGTAGATTGGAAGGATTAAGTATTTCAATGGTGTAGAGAATTACCCATGTTATTTTTGTAGATGATGTGTTGTTGTATGGAAAGGGAACTCAGGAAGAATAACAAGTTTATAAGGAAATACTTAAATTGTTTACTAGTGCTACATGGATGGCTGTAAGTAACACAAAATCCATTTTTATGGAGTAAGGTATTAAGGCAGGCAATTTATCCTAGATCAAAGCTTTGTTTGCTTTTAATATAAATCCTTTAGATGAATGATTTAGCTATTCGGGGTATTTTTTAAAAACAAATAACTACTTTAAAGAATATTGGTTGTGGTTATTAAGAAAAGTAGACAAAGGGATTGATTGGTTCAATAGATTATTGACTTTGGGAGGTAGATTTATATTGGTGAAGTCAATTTTAGAAAATATACCTATATATTGGCTTTCCTTGGCTAGGATACCAAAGGAAATTTTGGATAAAATTAGAAGAAGAATATTTAGTTTCCTATGGTCCGGTCATAAAGATAAACAAAGTATTCATCTAATGAGATGGGAATGAAAAGATAGGCCCAAGAAATATGGAGGTTGGGGAATAAAGAACATTTATTATTTTGGGAAAGCATTGGATGCAAAAGGTTTGTGTATAACTCTTTTTCAAATGGATTATGGAGTGATGTCATTAAAAAAAAGTATATTAAATAGTGGAAAGTTGTGGATTGGATTAGGAATGGTAAGAAATTTTTGAAAGGAATATCAAATGTATGGAGTTGCTTACTTAGTTTTTTTTTTTGGGTGATTGGTTATTTTGGAAGCCAGGAAATGGACATAGTATCAATATTGATGAAGATCCCTTGCTCATAGGAGCAAGTTTTTATAAATTTTCAAATAATTTGGAAAATACTTCAAATGAAAAAGGAATCCATTGGCTAAACCAAGTGGAAGTTGGGAATAACTCTATGTTATATGGTCAAGATTGGAAAAAGGCCTTAGATCTTGGTTTGTAGGGCTCTTTAAAGGAAGAATGGGATAATTTTTTTTAACGTCTAAATCATTGTGGCTTTTAGCTGACAAAGACTAACGATATTTTAGTCTAGTCTTGGAATGGGAAGATAAGAAAGGTAAATACAAAACTTGCTTATAAGGCTATAATTTTTTCATTATTTAATTTTCATATGGCATATCTCTTTTTGGAAATGCTATTTACCATTAAAAATAATTTTTTTTTGTTTGTTGATGATGGAAAATAAGATAATGACATGGGATAACTATATAAAAAGGGGTGATTTTGGGCCAGGGATCTATGTTTTATGTCATGCTGACTCAGAATCTATGGAGCATTTGATGATACAGTGTTCTTTCACAAAGTTAGTATGGAAGGAAATAAAAAAAGAGTTGAATTTTATACAAAGATGGAATTACATTTCTTTGGATATGTGTTTCAAAACCTGGATTTAAGGGGAAAATGAATGGAAAAAACTTCCATTTTTAATGTGTTGGGAAGTTTGGAAGCATAGAAACTCTATTCTATTTTAAGGAGAGAAAAAATATGTGTTGAAGGTGAGAACAAGAGTACTTAGAGGGTATGGGGATATCAACAAAGATAAAGTCAGTTTCAGGGGTAGGGTACATGTTCCTTCAATGTTTATTGATGACATGCCTATTGGTATTTTTGGTGGTGCTTCTCAAGATGATAGGAGGAGATGTGGTGCAGGATTAATATCAAAGTTGAAAGGTTCTTTGGTTTTTAAATTGAAAATGAATTGTGGTAAAGGGACCAACACTCGTGGATAATTACTAGCTCTGTGGTATCTTTTATATTATGTTATAATCAAGCAAATTACTCATATACAAATAGTCGGGGATTCCAAAGTCATTATAGATTGGCTTACCCAAAAGTGGAATTTGTAGGTGGCTTCCTTATAAGAGTGGCAGAGGAATATTAGGCATCTTGTTAACAAATTCTCTCACTTGGAGGCTCAACACATTTACTGAGAATTCAATAATCAAGGTGATGAATTGTCCAAGAAAGCTTTATTTTTGGATGAAGGAACAATATTCTATTGTATGATCGATGGTGGATCCCCTATCATGGAGGACTCCGTTTTCTATTTTCTGAATCTTAGAGTTGTACTGTGTTTAGTTGGAAGAAGACCAGTGTTGGAAATGTTCTTTGGTCTTGTTAGTTTTTGGGAAGCTTTTTTGGTCTTGTTGTTATTGAGTTGTTGTTTTTCTTAATTAAGTTAATGCTACAACTATATTATATTTTCAATGAAAGTATATAATTTTTGTATTTTTTTAATTACTTTTCATTTGGTTTTAATTTTTTTTAATTTTTATTTTAGGAGGGGACATGAATTATTTTAATCACTACTTTTTATTTTTGGTAATGTTATGTAACTTTATGTGACAACATCTATTCTTCGATGCATTTTTATTTTATAGGCCAACATGGATTTTTTAATTACTTTTCATAATTTTTTTAAATTAGTTTTTATTTTTGGTAGTGCAACATTATGTTACATTACATTACATGACAAAATCTCCTCCACATCCTTGTGTAATGATGAGGAGTTGGTATATGATCATTTCTTAAATTTTTCCTAATACTCAGTGGTGGAACTAGTTCTTCTACTTGCCAAAATAAGTAACTATACATGAAACAATAGAGTGGTGATATCCTTTACTTGTTTGATTTGATGTTGAAGTTCACACACAATTATGTCTCCATTTAATATGCTCTCTTCCTTGAGTAATTTGAGGCAATAGGTATATCCATTATCTTATCTAGACATCTCCATGTTCTTCATTAAAAATCATGCTGAGTAATTGGACATGGGTCTTTTGATGTCTAAACCTTAATTTGTTAGTGGTATACACTGGCCCATTTTTCTTTGTTTATGTCCACATATGTAGCTTACTTGGAACTAAACAAGAGAGGTTTTAGCACTTCCTTTGAATATCTCTTTATTTCAAAGTTAGGTGTCCCACGTGATCTTCAAAACTTCCCTTACTATGTCTATAGCTATGGGTATCATGGTTTTCATATTAGCTTCCCAAATTTACCACTACGAGTATCATGTATCATGGTGGTTCATAGGATTTACCTATTGCATATACTAAGTATGGTATTACCACCACTCTAGGATTTCACCTTGCTTGATATATTCCAAACAACAACATGGGTTTTGTGCATTTATTTCTCTAGATAACATTATAACTCTAAGTAAATTATCATTTGGATATTATTATCTTTATCCAAAATCATCAATACGACGTTTATGCTTCTTATGGATTTAATCCTACTTTATTTGTCTCCTCTTATTGGTTTTCCTATTCTCTAAGTTACAACTATGGAAGAATCAATCTTGAGATTTCATTATATGCTTTAGGCTCACTTGTATTTATGGTATTCCATCACTGTACCATATCATTCCTTAATTTTTCCTTATTCCCACATGATTTTTCCTTGTCATGTTGTCTTTCTGATTTACATATTATTATCATAAATTCCTTGTTCCCACATGATTTTTCCTTGTCATGTTTGAATTTCTAATTTTCATATTATTATCATAAATTCTCATTATTCCAAGGAGTTATTTCCATCACCTTCCGTCGAGAAAATTCCGGCCACTTGAAATATGCCTTTTTCAATGAAAAGGTTTTCAATATTTTGAATTGAATTCCTTTGTGGTCATTTTGGATTTTAATCAAAGGATCATTTATATCCTCTCATGATCCCAACTATAGGATCACCAATAGGTATGGCCTTGCTTTGTGTTTCATGTCAAATTGTGAAAGGGTTCTCCTAACTAAAAGTCTTTCAAATACCTCATTGGTTCCCTCTGTCTATCCCTGATAGAAACCACCTCTTTTCCACTTATTTGTTTATTCATCATACCTTTTATATCATTTATTTTTGGTCGTTTTCATGTCCCACATCCCCAATAATGTCTATCAATCATTTTCATTGATGTATGCATATTATTTAATTAGGTTGTCCTTCATTGGTAATCTATAGGATTTTATTTTTGTTGACTATTTTGATAACTATGTTTCTATTGCATCTTTTATATCTTGTCAAGGTGAGTTTGTATATACCAAGTTATCCTTCACCGGGGTCTTACTACCTTTCACATATCTCTCTTTTTGGTAGTCTTCTATATTGCTTATTAATGCCAAGTGGGACCTATATGCATTATGTCCTCACACATCGGACTTCAATTATTATTGTATTAAATTCTCAGATTCTACCAAATCTTACAAATGACATTTCAAATGTCATTACTCAACCATTATTTCTAATCACCACAACCATTGCATGTTGGAGTAGCTGGTTGGAATGTGTTGTAATAAATTAGTGTTACTTGAGCTAATGACCACTTTGTACAATTATGATATGGGTTGAATCTTTTATTTTCAAGCAAGAAAAAGTAACTTGATATTCATTATGAATCAAAGTTACATCATACTGTAAAAATTTCAAAGCCCCAGCCTTTGGAGATATCTGTCCAGAAAAAACGATAAACCAACTTACATACAAAAGTCTTCTAACAAAACTTGATATTGCAACTGTCTTCCAAAATACAAAGCAATCTTGAAAGAACACAATCTTTTAATTAAAACATTTATTCACATCATGTATTGATATTGTACTTTAGATTTTGCATAATGACTTTCGACTACCTTTGCAACATTAAAAAGGTACAAGCTACATGGTTATTCTATATGTTCTATTATGATTTTGGCCAATATCTATGTAATGCATTTATTGATTCTAATGGTTCAATTCCCTAACCAATTCATGTGGTCCCCAGAGATGGTTGATCTTAATTTTTGAGAGCTCATTAGTATTGATGATTTCCATTTTTCTTTTCAAGCTTATATTCATCCTTTTGTTTAGCTTCTTATGGCGGGTAATTAGGCTTCGATGTTCAATGTGGTGTAGGATGTTCCTAAGGTTTTGGTCCTTATAAATTTGGGATCCCCGCTAATGGTGTTGCGCTTTCATTAGAGTCGATAGGTGATGTCTGTTGTGTAATATTTTCTTCTCTACATTCTCTTTTATTACTCCTCCCGTCATGAACCCAAGTTTCTCCCTAGAGGATAAAGTAGTACTACTTTAGGAGGTCTCAATCCCATGGAATGAGTTAAATATTTTTAAAATAATTCTTTTGTACCTCCATTCTAAGGATTTAGATTATGCTCCTAACAATTCCATTGACGTGGATGATTGATCTGAAGGTTGTTTTCTTATATGGATCTTTCTCTATTTTATCACTAGTTAGTTGAATTTTTGTTTCTCTTGCATTTGAATATTCTCATATGGGATCATGTTATGATACCAAACCCTTCCGATAGCATAAGATACAATAGTACATGCCATGTACATAAATGTAAACATGGATCACAACTTCAATATAGATAAAAAAAATATAAGTTACACAATAACTCCTTAAAGAATAGGAGATCCATCTCCAATTACCCCAAGACATTCCATAATCAATTCACATGTTATCAATAATGACTAAATTATCCATATATATACATATCCACTCATTACACATGAGGCCCCTCCATTAGGATGACCTTATTACATATGCATTTAGCCCGATATATACCCTCTTTGGGTCATATTATATACATTTAACCCCATATATGACCCCCCTAGGGTCATATCATATACCAAACCCTTAGGAAATAATAAGAGACAAGCGTACACACCATGTATGGAAATGTAAACGTGGAGCACAACTCCAATATATATAAGAAAGATAAGTTACAAAATATAGATATGAAATATTTATGATGTGGATTTGTTAGTATGTTGTTGGTAAATTTGTGTTCCAATGATGCGTTAAATGCTTAATATATACGATGAATTTTATGATTATCCCTTCGTTGTCTTGACATATTGGTTTTTATAAGTCTCATAATGGCTTCACTTATTAAGAAACTTGGGTAATGTTCAACCTCTTATGCTAATAGTAAATCTTAGCACTATTTTTCAAAAATATTATTGTTTGATGTAAACTTTAAAATGTTCGTACATTGTCTTTCCATGTAATGTACCTAATTTTCATCCATTACTTCTTTGGATTTTCTCGGCTTCTTTAAAAAAAAATTAATCGTTTAATTTCTAGAATCTTGATCATATGCTTCTTTAGTCTATTAGAAACTTTATTTTCTTTTTTTTTTCAAATTGAAAATTTCTATACTTGCTATTCCACATTGAAATCAAAGTATACATAGATTTTCTGACTTTCTCTGTTGTGTTCAGACTTAATCATCCTCTTTCCTTGATGAGATAAAAAATTGAAACATACATAAACTCATGTATTAATTCTATTCTACCTATTCTAAAAACCAAATAACATATCTCAGCGATATTTACAAACTGTTTTATCATATTGACTGAATTCCTAGGCCATCATCTACCAGCATTTCCCCACTATTTTTAACAAAGGGATCGATTCCTGCAATACGAAATCCAGCAATTGTGGCTTCCCCTCGTAGTATTTAATAAATTAGTACGAGACCCGCGCCATCCGAGGGAGCTGTCTGTAATCCTCCTGTGATCTATCGTTTTCCAGGGGTGACATTGAGATGCATAATGACACATTAAATGGTAGAAAATTTATTTTCTAGCTAGATATTCTTAGTATTAGATTTCTTGCAATGATTTTGTTCCTTGACAACCATGGTCTATTTTATTACTTTTGCTTCTAAAATCCTTTTGAAAATTGCATCCAATAATCCTTTTCCAGAGCTTTTGGAATTTGCCTTGTCCTTTATTTCTTTGATTACCCATTTATGATGTCTTGGGATAACCTTATCTAATCTTGACATCACCTTCCATAGAGAATTATACAAAATTTCGATGATGACAATGAATCCATGTTTTTGTTATAAGTATGCCCCTCCATTGGATCACCTTCCATCAAGAATATTGGACCTTTTCTTGTCCTTGTTCCACCAATAGCTTCTCCCATACATATTTCCTATGGTGTTTCATCTTACCTCTAGACTATCCATGGCCACTTTACATTTTAGCATATGTTGGGATTTCATCTACTACAGGGTATTGTTAACTTGATTCTCTCGATGACTACTCCTAAAAAAACATAACAATAACCAGAATATTTTTTTTTTAACATCAAAAACTTATTTCATTAAAAAAAAAATTAAGAAAAAAAGATCGCATGTAATCTCTAAAATTTTATTTCCATATTCCAAACATATATATAAATATCGAATCATCCATATGTGAAATAAAATAGTTGCGCATTGTGGGGGTATAAGATTCCCATCCAACTCTTCTTTTTTCTTATTAGGGAAAAATACATTGCAAAATTTATCATTAAAAAATCAAAATTCATTAACCATAAATGTAATATTATGGGGTACTTTACTACAATTGTTTCCCATTTTACTAATACTTAGTACTAGAAAATTTGAAATAAGGTTAATAAAATAGCAATTTCCGTATGATGTTGGGTTGATTGATCCATAATTTGGAATCCTTTTTGCAAAATATTTCTTATTTGAGGTGATGCTTTTGTTGTTAGAAAAATATATAAAAACTAGAAGTAAACAATAATAACAATAAAACACGAGATTTACATGGAAACCATGTTATATGCAAATAAAACTATGGGAAATGGCATGGGATTTTATATTTTATTATTACTCAAAGAAACTTACAATGCTTTCTTCTACCTCTCTTATGTTACGATATTGGATGGTCACTCTGATGGGTTGATTAATTACCTTAGATATCAAAGAGTTCATGCATTAATTTATCAATCTAGGGTCCAAATTCTTGTGAGTTATCGGTCAATATAGATGTCGGCTACAATTTCTTTTCTGGTAAAGGTTTGTCTAATATTCTTTTAAGAAAAGGAAATTGCTTCACTAATCTATGAATTAAAATGACATTGCAAAAAATGAAAACACACCACACTTGCCAAAAGAAACAATTCAACAAGGAATCAAATCTTAGTTATCCACCATGTTAAATAGTTAACCAGAGGTTATGTACCTTGCTGAATTATAGAAACACACTTGCGAAAATAAATAAACTCACACAACAGGAAATGAAAGACTATTGAATCACACAATGCCATGTTCTCATGGAGTGATCTCTGCCTCCCAAGAATAATGGCATTGAATTAAAGCTACATCAACATAACTAAATCAAACCACACTATGTAAAACTATGAAACTGCAATATATATTGAATAATTCCTCTATAAAGTTTATTCTACACCATCATAATTTGGAATATGCTCTAAGAGTCCTCCCCATAGAATGGAGAAGGAACTCTATTTTATACATGAACTTGCTTGAAACCAAATATCTAATCAAATCCACTTGAGGATTAATGAATCCATAATGGTTACAACAAATTTCCAACATAGCAAATGGTTTCCATAATCCTTTCTAATTCCCATTGAATTTAGGATGCCATTGATTGTCAAATTTGAATTAAGATGCGTGTGTTATAACAACTTTCCCAAAATATCTTCCAAGTGACTTTAAATGGTGTTGGCTTCCTAGAACCATGACATATTCAATGGAGATCTTCATATCTAGTAGAAAAACAAATATGCACTCACAACAACCAACAATTTTCCCTTTCTTTATCTCAAGCTATTAAAAAACATAATTTGAAATAGTTGGAAAATGAATTTTAGCTCCCCAAATCAATCCAGAACATGTAAAGATGTGGAAAAACATATTTGTACAAGTGGATTTATAGAAATCTTCCCTCCAACTATTAAAACCATTCAATTCATCTTTCAATCTCTTCCCTAAGAGGCTACATGGTTGGTGGTGGTTGATTCTCGTATATGCAAAACATGGATCTATAGAAATCTCCAAATTAAGTCATTATTCTCAAGTAAATACAAAATACACTAATTCTTCGTGATGTAATCATAATTCAACAAAATACTAACAAATGTAATGGAAAACACTTTGAGCCTAAATCCTAAAGATGAGCATTAAAATGGACTAATATAAGGTTATGGTCAAGCAAAGAAGGATTGAAAATAAGGAAAAGATGATGTCGAAAGATGACATTTTTGCAACTCATCATCTCCTCCAAACTGAATATGTTGAAATATGTCCTCATGAAACCCTGCACCTCTATATCAACCAAGCTATAAGAACCCATATTGAGTGTTTCTTCCATGTTTTTAATGCACACTAACCAAGGCTGTTGTCAATACCTCTTTATTGTCCTACACGTCAATTTCTTTCCCAATAACATCTTGAAACCCCTTCAAATAATGGTGGATCCATTTTTTCAAAGTTTGTTGAGGTCCACATCTCATTTGATTAACCAATCATGAACAAACACAATTGAACCATCTAGTATTTTATGTCCTCATAAATCTCATCTTGCAACCACCTAGAGAAATTTAGAGGTCTCAATTTGGGTCTATGGAAAATATAATTTCAAAAATAATACCTACAACATATTTGTAGGAAACTTGTACATGTATGAAAGAAAATTGATTTCTTTTAAATGCCAATATGGGTTACTAGGAAATTTTGTAGGCATATTTGTCTTAATTTATTCCTTCTCCTCACCAAAAATCATAGATACCATATCACATATCTCAAAACAAATCATCACCAGGGATGCTAACAATATGTAATTTGAAAAGAGATTTGAAGAAACGAAATACTACCCACAAGTCTGCTCATGTTGCTCAACAGTAATTTGAACTGTATGCCATTTCAATTGATATGCCAATTTCTTATAATCCACTTATATATGTCTTCTCTTCATCACCATAGTGAACCATTGTTGCAATAACTAAATCTACTCATCTGCTGCCATGATAGAGTTCACTAAGTTGTATGATTATATTAGGCTTTGAGATTCATTTTCCTAACACAAAAGTTCATAATACATGCACAGTGTTATAGGACTAACCTCACATGTGCACTGCTATTAGAATATGTAAAACAGTGCTACTACAAGGGGATGGTCTGATGATATAATCTAAGGTGTGAAAGTCAGTGTTTTGGAAGCTGCTAGTAAGTCTATTCAAATTTCCATGAATCCCATGCCAAAAACCTTGCCAAGCATTTGCCAGATCATATTAAAAGAAGAGGATTCATCCTTATCCAATATTTGAAAACAAGTTCTATCTCCATCCAAATCCTTAAATGCTAAGGGTAAATCACTGTGTATACAAAGTAGGGTTTTAAGGCCTCAAACCTAAGGGATACATTTGGATGATTCATCAAGAGTTTACATTCATTTGTTGTCCAAAACAAGATTCAAATTCAATTCTAAAGCACCCATAATTCTTATGGACATATCCTCAATAGAGATGATTAAATCTAGTCTCATTCTACTCCAAGGGTTTCATGTATACTGCTATAGAAACCTCAGGACTGTCATAAATGATATCACATTTATTGAGCATAAAAACTACACCAATGCTACAAGACTATTGATCTAGGTCACCATGCTAAGATATAAGTGTTGATCTTGGTGCACCATCTATTTTATGTTGATTTTGTCTCTTATGTTGATGTTCATCATGGAAGGACCATATCCCATCATAAATCTTGTGAGTAGTGAAGAACCTTTATGAAACCTTAGCTACATCATCAACTCTTCTTATATAGGAAAAGTTCCAAAATATGTAGCATCTTTAGTAGCTGCCACTAATCCTTATATCCCTAATCAATGAGATGCCATTTTTTTTTTCCTATGTTGTTGGTTCTTATGGATTAACAACAATGTAAAGTTGTCTTCTCTTGTTGTTGGTTCTTATGTGGCAGCAATAAGGCCTCCTATTTTTGGTTCTTGTGTCTAAACAATAGGGTTTCCTTGAGTCATCCAATGTACCCCCCACAACTGAAGAATTTTTACATCCTCAAGAAAATATAGAGTAGACAAGTTAGGCATTGATTACTGAGTTATTTTCCAAAGGCTCTCCAAATTTTGTGACCAAAATGTAAAAAAACCCATAAACCCCGCAATAATGTGCTACCATCAAATAATGAATACAAGGGGTTGAGAAGAAACTACATATCCTTGAATGAGGTGTGTTTCCAAACTAAAATGAGCCTGATATACATGGCCGCTTATATGAATGCGTGAGTGTATTTTTTGTTATGTCCCCCTTCACCCAATCCAGCCATCAAGAAGGGACTCTAGCTAATTTTGGGCTCTCAAATTTCACCCCAAAGCCATAATACAAATTTCAATGTATAAAATGTGTGCAGAAATGTAAATAAACATACACAACATAATTAAACTCTATCCACACACATCTAGCACACAAATACAAGCATAAACATTACAGGCATCAAATAAAAACATTTCATATTCATATGCATGAGAATACTTATCTTTATCCAAAGCATATCTAAGCAACTGTCTATGTAAGAGCGATTTTCCACCCAACCATAGGCACTCTGTCCAGCATATACTCTTTCTGCTAAGAGGCCACCCCCAATATGGGTTATGAGGCCACCAGGGCAAAGGAAACACCTACAAGCTTATCTCTCTCAACCCACAACCCATTCTACTCTCTTTGCTTAGCCAAATTCTCATTTAGAGCTCTAGAGGGATCTCACTCAGTCACAAAAACCTTGGATTCCACAATACCTGCCCCACACAACACCCTTCTTGGCTCAGGAATCCCCTTCACCGATCCATGATTCTCTTGGGAGATCCATCTTTCCTAGTACTTCTAGTGTGTGCATAGAATAAGTCCAATCTTATATGTGTTGCTATAGAACCACATGTAGCTTCAATTCATGGCTTCTCAATCACCTATGAGTAGTAGAACTCAATGGGTTAGGGTTCCTAACTTTACCAACCTCTCTTCTCGCCTATAGACATCAATTTTCACTTCCAAATCTGCAGCATGGACTCCAAATTCGAATTTCTGGGTTAACCACATCCTATTAAGTTCATGAACAACAATGGATAACTCTACCTAGTGTAGATATGCATGAAAGAATGAGAGAATGAGGGTTTAATCCAAGGGATATGAGAAAATGGTGAAAAGACAACTAACATAGCTTCTGACAGTAGAAAAAAGGACTCCTAGTAGTTGTAGACTAAATTCTGTCATGACAGAACTATCACACAAGTGCAGTCAGCCCCATGCTTGAATAACTACATTCCCACCAACCTCACACATGCATTCAATGAATGGAGAATAGTAAAAGAGGAGATAATTATCTTATTCAAAGCACATGACATACTAATTTGGGTGAGTTCTAAGTTTGACACTTGGAAGCAAGGATTTACTCCCCATAGACCCCTTTCCTCTCCCCCTCTGGTGGAATCATATCCCCTTTGGTGCTCTTTACACAACTATTCTTGGACCATTTTATTATTTATGCGCATAATATTTACATATATTCTAAATAATCATAACAAGCC
The DNA here is from genome assembly GCA_027924585.1 of Larix kaempferi. NCBI lineage: Eukaryota > Viridiplantae > Streptophyta > Pinopsida > Pinales > Pinaceae > Larix > Larix kaempferi. Next base: position 2,562,096 of record BSBM01000070.1, read on the forward strand.
AACCACACAGTCCAAATAAAATATATACATCATACATGCCTAACCATTAACTAGTCGGGCCTTGGCCTTGAGCTCTGCACTAGGAATCTATACTTGCATATTTATGTCATTTACATAATTTTGGCTAAATACATTCCAAGTCAAAACTAGGGGTATTAAAATCCCCCCCCTTGGAATAACACCGTCCTTGGTGTTTTCTCAAAACTAGAACAAAAAGGGATATGCCTCTCTCATGGCATCCTCCAACTCCCATGTAGCCTAATTGGGACCGAAGTGCTTCCATTTCCCTGTTACCTGTCCGATGGCTCAGTTCTGGAGCAATGTCATCTTACTTTCTAGGACGCATAGTGTCTTAGTTTGGAACTCTCCCTCGGGTTCCACCTAGATGACATCCCAATCAATCACATGGTTAGGATCATGTACATATTTCTTAAGCAAAGAAACATGGAAAACATTATGAGTTCTAGTGTTAGCAGACAATGCAATTCTATATGCAACTAGCCCTATTCTCTCAAGCACTTCAAATGGCTCACAATATCTTGGTGATATCTTGGCACAAATTCCAAGCTTCAAGGAACTCTTCCTTGGCCTCACTCTAAGGTAAACATGATCGCCAACATGAAACACCCTATGCACTCTATTCTTATCTACATAGCTTTTCTGTCTATCTTTGGATGCATTTAATTTTTCCTAATCTTTGCCATTTTTTGTTCCATTTCCGTGATTAATTCTGGCCAAAGTGTAATTCTATTCACTAGATTATCCCAAGTAATAGGTGTTATGAAACTCCTTCCATACAAATCTTCAAATGGACTCATGCCCAATGATGCTTGCTTCCCATTGTTATATGCAAACTCTACCAAGTGTAGATAATATTCCCACTTGGATAGTTTGTCCATCACATACATGTGTAACATGTCTTCAAGCACCTAGTTTACTCTTTTTGTTTTCCCATGTATTTGTGAATGGTAGGTGGCACTAAATTTCAACTACGTACCCAAATCAACTAAACGGATTTTCCAAAAATTCGAGGTGAACTTAGTATCACTGTCTAAAATTATTTCCTCAGGGAATCCATGCAAGCTGAAAATTTCCTTCATAAAAATCTTTGCAATGACATCTATTTTATATGTGGATTTAATCGGTATAAAGTGTGTTGCCTTTGATAATTTATCCACAACGACCATGATGGAATCATGTTGCCTCATTATCATTGGAAAACCTGTAATAAAATCCATGGAAATCACTTCCCATTTCCATTCTAGAATTGGAAAAGGATGCAACAAACTTGATGGGTGTTGATGCTCAACCTTCACTTGCTAACATTTCATGCATTTAGAAATATACTCAGCAATGTCCTTTTTCATCCTTGGCCAAAAATATTGCTTTCTCGCTGCAGCAACTATTTTTTGGTATCCTAGGTGACCAGAATATGGCATTTTATGGATTTCATCCATAACAATTCTTCTCAAATTTGCCACATTAGGAATGTAAATTATGTTTTTATAAGTAAAAATTATGTCACCTTCCAAATGGTAATCTTCATACATCTTTTCTAAATTCTGCTGCTGTAATTTTCCGTTTATGTGCACATACAGTTCATCTTCAGCAATACAGTTAACAATCAGCTGCCTCAAATCTAATTGGCAGGTACTAATGGCTGCTACATGCATCTCATGTTGTTTTCTACTAAGTGCATCAACCACTTTATTTTATTTACCTTTTATGTGTTCGATCCCAAAAGCAAACTCACATAAAAATTCTAGCCATCTAGCTTGCCTAGCATTTAATGTTGGATGCTCAAACAAGTATTTTAGACCACATTGGTCTATCCTTAGCTCAAATTTCCTGCCCGTTAAATAATGCCTCCACATTTTTAAAGCATGCACTATGGATGCAAGCTCTAAATAACGGGTAGCATACTTTTTCTCATGCTCTTTCAACTTCCTTGACTCGTAGCATACCACATGGTTATCTTGCATAAGAACTCCTCCAAGTCCCTATTTACACGCATCTATGCACATCACAAAATAATTTTTCGGGTCTGCAATTTTTAGAATTGGAGCACTTGTGAGAAGCTTCTTCAAAATTTGGAAGCTTTCTTCAAATTCCAGTGTCCACTCAAAAATTATCCCCTTCTTTTGCAAAGAAGTGATTGGGTGTGCAACCTTGGAGAATCCTTCAATGAAATTCCTATAATAACCAACAAGACCCATAAAATATCTTACATCTATCACGTTTCTTGGAGTTGGCTAATCCATAATGGCTTCAATCTTCTCCGGGTCAACTGATATTCCTTCCTCTGAAATTATGTGACCCGAATCATGAATTTTATTTTTGTAAAATTCACATTTGTTTATCTTTGTATATAACTTATGCTTTGTTAACAATTGCAAATCCATTTTCAAATGATCTTCATGCTCTTCTTCATTCTTAGAATAGATAAGAGTGTCATCTAGAAAAACAAGAGCAAACTTGTCCAAATACTTGCTGAAAACAATATTCATGAAACGGATGAATGTAGTTGGTGCATTGATGAGACCAAACGACACCACCACAAGAGTCATAGTTCCCATACCTTATTCTAAAGGTTGTCTTGTGAATGTTCTCTTCCTTGATTCTCACTTGATGGTAACCAGACCTTAAGTCATCCTTTGAGAACACCTTTTCCCCTCTCATTTGATAAAAAAGATCATCAATTCGAGGAAAGGGATACTTGTTCTTCATTGTAACTTTATTAAGCTACTTGTAATCAATACATAACCTGAGCGTTCCATATTTCTTTTTCACAAAAAACATAGGTGCTCCCCATGGAGACGCACTTGGACGAATGTACTTCTTTTCCAACAATTCTTGAAATTTCATTTTAATCTTTAATAACTATGATGTACTCATCTTCTAAGGTGTCTTGGACACTGGTGCATCTCATGGAACAAGATCAATTTTAAAATCAATGCCCCTTTTTGGAGAAAGTCCTGGAACTTGATTGGGAAACACATCCTCGAATTCTCGCAAAACATAATGGTCTTCCAACTTAGGAATTTCATTTTTTGTTTTCTCCAAAACATGGGATGCATACAATTGGCAACCTTTCCTACATAATTGCTTCAACTGCATGGATGAAATCTGCCTAATAGAAACTACCTTTGGAATTCCCTTTACAACCCTTGGGTTTCCTTCTTCATCAATACATTCAAAAGTCTTGCTATAGCAATCAATTTTAACTCTATGGACTTCCAACTAGTCCATTCCAATGAGAATATCATAGAAACCAAGCGGAAAAATATTCAAATTCACAAAAGTGGAGAGTCCACCCATTTCCAATGGAAATTTCCCCACCATTTCACTAACTTTCCTCTTGGTTCTAGTGGCTAGTTGGACTACCATGATTTACTATGCTTTGATTTCTTAAAAGCACAAATCTCAACAATTTTAGGACTGATATAATTGTGAGTAGATCCAAGGTCAATCAAAATAGAAATAGATTTCTTAGCAATATTACCTTCAACTTCAACCACAATTGACTGATGGTCTTCTTGGCAGTCCTCTAGTGTTGCATAGATTCTAGGGATGGTCCTTGCCACTTGACCCATAGTTTTATCTCTCTGGATGTTGTGAACTTGATTTGCACTCCCATTCCGATGTGAATGGTTCCTAAACATATGGTCCTCTCCACATCCCCAACATTGAAGTGGATCTTTTGTATCTCTTGGATTGTCTCCCATCATACTAGTTGGCTTAGCCACACCCTATGGTGGTGCCTTGGATGATTTCTAAATTGAGGAAGCTTGAACCCCTTCTTCCGTTGGTCAAACTTCTCATTTTTCTTATCCTTCCATGACTTATGGAATTCTTGTTTTCTTTTGTTTTGATCATAACAATATTTGTCCTTTCTTATGGCCTCCTCTAGATTTCGAGGTTCATCAAACTCAATTATGTATTTATAGGACTTGGGTAGTCCACTTAGAAAATGCTAATTTTTTACCTTATCATCCCTAATATATTTGACATATCTCTGCAGCTCCAAGAATTTGTTTGCATATTCTTCCATAGTCTGTCCCAATTTCAGCTCATGGAACTTTTTGATTTTTCCATCATAGTACCTATCAGAAAGGTACTTTTCCTTGAAGTACTTATTGAACTGCTTCCACACAATATTCCTTTCATTTATCCTCTTTACTTGCCCACGGTGATCCCACCATATATACGCTCTTCCATTTAGATTGAATATGGACACTCTTTCTTTTATATTTCCTGAATAGTCTTGGACTTGGAAATACTTCCTCATCTTCTTGACCAGATTTTACCTTACCATCAAAAGTAGGAGGTTTGGCCTTCTAAAATTATACATGAGAGTTTTTCTTGGAAGACTTCTTCCTCTTATTCCTATGAGATGAAGAGATTGAACCTTAAATGGATTCTTTAGAGTCGGATGACTCACTTGAATATATTTCTATAGTATATGTCCTATCTCTACATAGCCTTCTTGAACTATGGGACCTCTTGTGGGAATGCCTCCTTGAGATGCTACCACTCTTTTCCTGATTTTATGAATTCTTCCCATGGTTAATATTCCTCTGAATGTCTATCAAACTTTAAATATTAGCTACATTCAATTGATTATTTTCTTCCTGGTCTCTAATATACCTTTCATTGTCTGTTATGCAACTTTGCAGTTCCACCCTTAGGCTCCTCATGGTTTTTGTAATGTATGAGGGAGTTTCTTGGTTTCTTCTTCCATTGGATTCTGTCTCTGCATTCTCAACATGTATATTCTCTCCCATTGCATCTTCCTCAACTCCATAAGTATCCCTTGCATCATCCATGATGATAATCTTCTTGGCCCAACCAAAACCAAAGATTCCCCAAATGCACTATACTAAATGTTGGCCTTTAATAATCACTGATATGATTTTGAATCTACAAAAGTGTTTATAAACACATTCGTTAGCTGCATTATATTCTCAAAAAAATATAAATATTGTTTCATGCATTATGGGAACAATCCATATTGACAATTTATGCCAAATCACAGAATTTTCTCACAGTAAAGGACATCTCAGGGGGACAACGGGGGTCAAGGGGGCTTGCCCCCTTACAGACTCCCTGTGTCGTTGCAAGGAGGGTCGAGGGCAGTGCCCTCTTTTTTTTTTCTAATAAATGTTTTCATTTCGCGTAATCTGGCACATAAGATCGGCTGTTTTTTTATCTTGGGAACCTAAAAATAAGCTGTGAAAACCCTATTCTTTCTATGATTTGCAACATTCATATGCCACCCATATTACCTTACTAGTTGTTAGTCATAAGCGGTTTCAGGCTCTAGGATGAGTTGTTTCCTGAAACTTCTTTCACTAGCCTAAAATCATGTGAGGGTGACATGTCATAAGGTGGTTTCCATCTCAGGCTCATGCCAATCGATTATCTGTTGTGCAACTTTGCGGGCCTGAATCAATCCTAGTTGTTGATCAGATATGCATGATCCCGCCATACTAACATGACCATCGTGCGTCTCAATACCCCTGAAACCTCCACACATCATGTCTGGACCGCACATCACATCACTTTCTGTCAAGACAAAAGTGGTTTCAAGATCTTGGGAAAGTGGTTTCCTGAACCCACTTTCACAAGCCTAAGTGCATGAGAGTGCGACATGTCATAGGGTGGTTTACCACTTCAGGGTCGTGTTGATTAGTTATCCCTCGTGCATCTTCAAGGGCCTGAAACACTGCAAACTGTCGATATTGATATGCACGATCTTCCACAACTGACATGACTGGGGTGGGTCCCCTCCATTCTGACATTACTTCCCATCTCATATCCCCACATCACATCACTTCCTGTCGGATCAAAAGGTGGTTTTAGACTCTATGGGAAGTGGTTTTTTGAGACTGCTTTTGCGAGCCTGAATGCACAAGAGGATGACACGTGGATGGGGAGGTTTCCCTTCAGGGTCACGATATTAAATTAACTCTTGCACACCTTTGCGAGCCTGAAGCACTATTGACCATCGATCTGCACCACTGATCGATGGTCATATTTTCTCTGCCTTCACACTCCATCATTTATGGTCACCTATGCATGCGGATCTAATGTGGATGGTCCACATCACACCATCTGCTCCCATGGAGCCTCCACATTGGACCTCCTATCTATGTGACACTCATGGGGCCCAACTAAAATTTTCCCAATTTTTAAAATTTCATGTTTATACAAAGTTTTAATTGGCCAATAAGGGGGACATTTCGAATTTTATTTCAAATTATTCTTGGATCCTTCTCTTTCACTTAACAGAAACTGATTTCCTATAGAACTAGTTTTGATTTCTTCCTGTAAATCTGGATTTATGGCCCATAAAGCTTCGGTATTGCAACCAGAAGCTCTGATACCACTATGTTACATCCCCCTCACCCAATCCGACCATTGGGAGGGGACACTAGCTAATTTCAGGCTCTCAAATTTCTCGCCAAATCCATAATACGAATTTCAATGTATAAAATGTGTACATAAATGTAAATAAACATACACAGCGGAATTAAAATCTATCCACACACATATAGCACGAAAATACAAGCATAAACATTATAGGCATCAAATAAAAACATTTTAGATTCATATGCATGAGAATACTTATCTTTATCCAACGCAGATCCAACCAACTAGCTTTGTAAGAGTGATTTTCCGCCCAACCATAGGCACTTTGTCCAACATATAATCTTTCTACTGAGAGGCCACCCCCAAGATGGGCTATGAGGCCACCGGGGCGAAGGAAACAACTATAGGCTTATCTCTCTCAGCCCACAACCTGTTCTACTCTATGTGCTTAGCCAAATTCTCATACAAAGATCTACAGAGATCTCACTCAGCCACAATAGCCTTGGCTTCCACAATACCTTCCCCACACAACACCCTTCCTGGCTGAGGCATCCCCTTCACCGATCCATGGATCTCTTGGGCAATCCATATTTCCTAGTGCTTCTAGTGTGTGCATAGAAAAAGTCCAATCTGATATGTGCTACTATAGAACCACCTGTATCTTCAATTCGTGGCTTCTCAAGCACCTATGAGAAACATAACTCAATGGGTAAGGGTTCCTAGATTTCCCAACCTCTTTGCTCACCTACAACCATCAATTTTCACTTCCAAATATGCAACATTGACTCCAAATTCAAATTTTTGGGTTAACCAGAGCTTGGTAAGTTCATGAACATTGATGGAGAGCTCTTCCTAATGTAGATATGCATGAAAGAATGAGAGAATGAGGGTTGACTCCAAGGGATATGAGAAAATGGTGAAAATACAACTAACATAGCTTCTGACAGTAGAATAAAGGACTTTTGGCAGCTGCAAAATGACTTTTTTCATAACAACTTTATCACAAAAGTGTTGTAGTTAGCCCCATGAGGTGACTTTTCCCACCAACCTCACACGTGCATTCAATGATTGGAGAATAGTAAAAAAGGAGATAATTGTCGTATTCAAAGCACATGACATAATTTGGGTGAGTTCTAAGGTTGACACTTGGAAGCAAGGATTTAGGCTTCCATAGACCCCCTTTCCTATTCCCCTTTGGTGGAATCATAGCCCCTTTGGTTCTCTTTACACAACCATTCTTGGACCATTTTATTATTTATGCACATAATATTTACATATATTCTAAATCATCATAACAATCCAACCACACAGTCCAAATAAAATATAAACATCATACATGCCTAGCCATTCACTAGTTGGGCCTTGGAATTGAGCTCCGCACTAGCATATTTACAACATTTACATAATTTGGCTAAATACATTCCAATTCAAAACTAGGGGTATTACAATTTTTCCTTCGCAAAAGTGCCCAAAATGAATATGTTGTAGAGAAAGTATTCTTATGGGAAAAACTCCTTCACAAACTGTACAATAGAAAGGAACACCCCTTAATAGCAAGGATGCAACACATCTCTTATGCATGAGACAACATATGAAACAAGGAATAATTACTCTTATCCCCTTTACATGATAAAAAAAATGGCTTCCAACGAAATGCCATAAGATCCCTCCAAAGACATGTAAGTAGGAACACAACTATCCATCGGTAAGAACCAAATCGAATATCATCATTATGAAGTGCTTTGTAATTCACAATGGGTGTCAATATGTGGACCAATACAAGCATTAGTGAACCATGTTAATGATTCAATGATCTCATACTTAAAAATTTATTTATTTCCTTGTTGTATCTTCCATAGTTGACCCCCATATTACCATCACCATAGTGACCTTGTTGACCAAGAGTATGCCACATCTTTTTCTATTGTTGGTTCTTGTGGAGCAACAAAAATGTTTTGTTCAGCTCTTGTTGTTGGTTCTTGTGTGGCAACAACAATGCATTCTATTGTTAGTTCATGTGGATAAACAATAGGGATTCTTGATGTTTTTCTTATGTAGCAACATCGATGCTTGATGTAGAAACACTAGTATCTTCCTTTGGGAAACTTCTAGTCCTTCTCAATGCTCGAATAGTTAAGGGGTATTGAAATGGTCTTAAACAAGGAAAGTAAAGGAAGATGATGTAATGGTTTGGATGGAGTGGTAATGGTCTTGGATGGAAGGAGGGTGGTAATGTTATGAAAGATAAACGTCATGAGTGTCCCCCCCCCCCAACTAAAGGTTTTTTCCATCCTTGGAAAAAATGCCAAATTATAAATGAAGTAAGGAAGAAAAAAAGGAAGGCTTAAGTGATTTTCTGAATGCAAACCATAGCATTCAATGAATATGACAAACAATTCATAAAGAAGAAGTGTACCTTCACCTACCTAAGAAATCCATGGACTTTGCAGTAAGTGTATGATATTGTAAAATAAATTATTCACAAGTTCCCATGGAAAAGAGAAAGCATATCTAAAAATTTGTGGAAAGGACTATCAACAAGATTTCCATCTGATTCTGAGAGATCTTCATGAATATTTGGGGAAATACTCCTTCTGGAACAACTTATTCTACTACAAGTTCTTGTGGAGCAACAATATTTTCATCCTGGGTAATTACTTCAACTAATTTATCCATTGTTGGTTCTTGTGGGGAAATAGTAGGGCCTCCTTGAAAATTTATTCAATTGATTTCTCTACTATTGGTTCTTGTGTGGAAACAATTCTTTTTGAGGTTAGCTCTTATGTGACAACCCCAAGCTTGTAGGTGTTGGATCTTGTGTAGCAACACCTATTTATTCTCATTTTTTACCTTTGGAAATCTTGTAGTTGATTCTTGTGTGACACCCATCAGGATGATTGATACTAGTTCTTGTGTACTAGCACCAATATCTTATCCACTTGGGGACAGGAAGCCGAGGGGGACAACAATTCGACTGAATGAGTCGGCTCTGTTATGATGGAAGCATAAGAAATAGAATAAGCAAGCAAGAATTACACTACGTAGATGAACAAAAATACACACAGACAAATATGCAGGAATGCGAACTGATCTCTATTACTGAAAACTAGTGTTGGGCACCATTTTTCACCTATTTTTCCATCTAAATACCTTCCAGTTTTCTCCATAAACCTTCATACTTGATCCATAAAACCTTAATTTCATCCATAAAACTTTGGTCAAAGGTATAAATGTCGTTGCTTCTTAATAAGTTGAATTATGAGATTTTTAAGGCATTTAAATTAAGATTTTATTCAAAATTACAGAATGTGCTAACTTCCCATAATTTCTCCCAGGTTGGATACTTGCAGGCCAGCTGGGCACAAATTGAAGAGTGGAAGAAGATCCTCGATATCCAAGGATGGTTAAAATTCTAACAAACTTGTGGTATGTTTCTCACAGGTGGCGAGTCAATGTTGGTCAACAATGACCACCTGTGCAATCATCTAGCATAAAAACATGGCAGTTCGATTTTCTAGCGATCTAGCCTATTTTCTTGGAGATGATGGGCGATTTCGAATATAGGAAGATTGTTATTTCCAATGTCATCATTAATTTTCCATAGATATATCGTTCCAGTTCAGAAACGAGTGATATAACTATTTGTTTTGAAAGAGGAAAACCTCTAGGGGACGATAGACATATATTTTTGAATTAAGAATCTGAAAATTTCTGGAAATTTCACTGCGTATGAACTGTGCTTGGATAATGAAGTGACTGGGTATTAAAAGCTTGTGAATCTTTCCTATGTGTGTGTGAGTGGAGCATTGGAGGGCCCCCATTGTCAAACCTGCACACATACTTTTCTTTACTGTGTCTTAGTACGATTAAAGGTATTTAGTAGAGTTGTTTTTCAATAGATAATTCATGCATTATAGTTTGAGTTAAATTATATCTGCACAGAATCCATTATAGCATAGGGTTATGAGTTTTATTCAGGATTGAATGGTTAAATGTTGCAGGAGTAGTTTCGATTTCATTTCTAAAGCTTGATATCAAGACTATTGAGAATAGTTGGACACTGTGAATCATTTTTCTTGTAAAAGAAATCAGTAGTTGATTATTTCCAACAGTAAACATATTGAGCATTGTAATTCACTTGTTAAAAAGCTAAGTTTCTATTTGATTTTAGTTACAGAATGTTTCATGAACGAATTGTTGAGTAGATTAGAAAACCAAACGAAGTTGATTCTGTAAGGAGGATTTTGCATTTCTCATCATCAGCATTCTAGCATCTTTTAGGTTTATTTTATGAGCAACTGGATTCTCGACTAAGTCTAGGACTGATCCCTATATTTTGGATATGCCTCCAAGTTTTACAAACTCCGGATTGATTTAAATTGAAGGTCTAGTTTACACATGTAGATTGGAACCCAACAACTAGATTGATAAGATGTATATTACAATAGTTTACATGCTTATATAGAAAGTGTTGAGATGCTTGGGTGCCTGCCGAAGACAGATGTTGGTCGCATGTCGACGCTGCATGTCGATGCCACGAAACTGTGAGGTTGATGAACATGTCGAAGGTGCTGAGTGTGTTGAAGTGTGTCGAATTCGGCATCCTACAATAATTCCAACTGCGATGTGGATCAAACCTCCTTCCTTAAGAAACAATGGTCCCCATTGTTTCCTCGTGAAGGTGAGGAAACTTGTCGGTCAGCTCAGTAGCAGAGTACCACTTTCCTTGTGCTAGGATCTGTCTGGATTTAGCAACCTGAAACAAGGGAATTGTGTTCATCCTTGTATGGCGTACTTGTCATCCCACAATGGTGTCACAAGGAAGAGGCTCATGAACATCTGGATTGATGTTGTCGGGTTCTGTTGTGTGCAAGCCATTCTATTCCAATAGTGCTGCATGGTATGGTCGAAGTAGATCCACATTGAAGACTGGATGTAGACCAAGGAACGCAGTAATGTCGAGATGGAAAGCGTTGTCACCAATCTGCTAAAGAATACTGTATGGACCATATCACAAAGGTTTAAGCTTCTTGAATGGGCCAGTGAAGCGCCCCTTCTTAAGATCTAACCAGATCTTATCCCCAATTTGGAATGAATGAGGGATACGATGCTTATTGTTTCGGGGCTTAGCTTTCATGTTTGCTCTGTGCAACATGTCCTGTTCTTGTCGCTGGATGTCGCAAATCTGTTCTCAAAACTTCAATACTTTGTCAACTTCTCACTGGTTGTGGGTAGTGTCGGAGTTCGACTGTGTCAAAAAGTTGATCAAGTCGATAGGCGTTGAGGGTTGAAATCCATAACAAATCTCAAATGGAATTTTTCCTGTAGAGTTGTGCTGAGTACGATTGTAGTTGTGATGTATATATGGAAGAATTTCATCCCATGTACGTCAATGCTTGTGGTTATACATGCGAAGCAATTGTACAACCAAGCAATTCACAACTTCTGTCTATCTGTCGGTTTGCGGATGGAAAACTGTCGACAATGAGATTCATGTGTCTATATGTTTCCAAAGGGTATTCCAAAAGATGGTGACGAATTTGGCATCTTGGTCGGAAATGATGGTTTTCGGTAAACCAAAGTGTTTCCAAACATGTGTGAAGAAGAGTTGAGCAGTCTGTTGCGTTGTCATTGTCTTCTTGCATGGTATGAGAATGGCCATCTTGGAAAATATGTTGACTACTACTAAGATCGCATCATGCTGATGTTTCGTAGTAGGATACCCTGTCAAGTAGTCCATAGAAATAGATTCCCATGGTCGACTAGGAAATGGAAGAGGTTTGTACAATCCCTGTCGTTGATTAGGTGTTTTAGCAATGGCACAAACCACGCATAATCAAATAAATTTTTGATTTCGGTTTTAAGTGTAGGCCAAAATAAATACTTTTGCGGAATAGCAAGTGTCTTTGCTACTCCAAAGTGTCCTACAGTCTTGTTGTAATGCGCATCCCAAATGAGCTGCTGTCGATGCTCATCGGTCGGTACACAAAGTTATCCAAGCTTGTACAGAAAGGTATCTTTAAGGAAATAGTCGATGGTCGACGACTTGTCAGTCTAAAGTTGTTGGTAGATTGGTGAAAAATCGATGTATTCTTGATACAATTGAGGCCAAGTGGTGGTGTCATATCCCTGCATACTCATCACTGTAAAAAGGAGAGTAATGGGCGGTCTGCTTAGACAATCGATGGCAGCATTAGCTTTACCTTTTCGATACTTAATTACCAACTAGAATTGTTGCAGGTAATTAATCCACTTAAGATGTCAAGTTGTTCGAAGTTTTGATTGTGTCAGAACGAACTGAAGAGGCTTATGGTCAATGAGGATGACCGTTTCCTTGCCAAGGATGTAATGCCTCCATTTATTGAGAGCTTGCACAATGGGGTACAGTTCTTTTTCATACGTCTAATACCTTCTAACTGTGTCGTTAAAAGTTTCAGAATGAAAAGAGAATGGGTGACCAGACTGAGTGATCACTGCACCAAGGCGTAGTCTGATGTGTCCATATCAATCTCAAAGGGCTGATGCAAATCAGGTAACACAAGTACTAGTGCAGTGCAAAGCTTGTGTTTGAGCTGTTCAAAAGCTTCTTGTTCATGTGTCCATGTCCAATTAAAGACAGTTTTCCCGCTTCCTTTCGTCAACTGATTCAAGGGCCAGGCTATGTGATTGAAGCTGAGTATGAACCATTGATAGAAGTTTGTCAAACCAAGAAAACTTCTTAGTTCTTGAATGCTGTGAGGAATGGGCCAATCTTTGAGAATTTGTACTTTATGTGGGTCGACATGAATGCCTGCAGAGTCAATTACAAACCCCAAATATTTGATGTTGTTCATCGCAAAGGTACACTTTTCCATGTTCAAGTAAAGTTGATGTTGATGGAGAGTGTCGAGGACTTGTCGAAGCTATCCGACATGTTCTTCCCATGACCGACTGAAAATCAATATGTCGTCAAGGTAGACAATGACACATTTGCCGATGAAAGGTCAAATAATGTCATCCATGTATCGCATAAAGGTTGCAGGTGCATTGGTTAAGCCAAAAGGCATGACTAACCATTCAAACAATCCTTCCTTGGTCTTGAAAGTAGTTTTCCATACATCTAAGGGCTCAACTGGAATATGATGATATCTCGACTTGAGGTCAAGTTTAGTAAATAACTTAGCACCTTTCAGACAGTCGATGAGCTTGTCTATCTGCGGCAGAGGGTACCAATTATTCAGAACAAGGAATACTGGACTTCCACAAGGGGAGGAGCTAGGTCGGATATGGCTTTTGTCGATTAATTCTTGGATTTGTCTACGAATCTCTTCATTTTTTAGAATGGATATTCTGTAAACAGATGCATTAGGCAAAGAAGAACCAGGAGCAAGTACAATAGAGTGTTTTACCTAACAATGTAGAGGTACTTCATCTGGAACTTGAAATAGGTTCTGGTACTCATAAAGAATATTGTCGATCTGCTGCTTTTGTCGGGAGCTGCATTGGTCGGTGACTCGACTAGTTGTTGTAGTCTTCTAAGAATGTTGCAGCTTTATCATAATCAATGAGAACTTCTGAGTATGATTGATGAGCTTCTTTGTATGTTTCATAGATACCAAGGAAACCGTTGGTCTAGGTCGTCATTCTAGTACATTGTATCACTGATCTCTGATTCTGACAATCACCTTCTGTGGTCGTGACTGATAACTTCCATGGCGATCCCATAGGTAAGGTTTCCAAAATAGGGCGTTGACTACGGAGAGTGGTGCCATGTCGCAAATTACTTCATATTCAAAAGGATTTATGAAGTATGTGATCTTGCATTGTCGGATGATCCTTAGCTCTTGTCCATCCTTCATCAAACCGATGTTGTAAGGTTGCGGATGCGGAGTGGTGACAAGACCTAGTTTCTTTACAAGTTATTCAGAAACAAAGTTCTTCTAGATACCATTATCCAAAATCAGATGCAATGGATTGTTCTGAACCCATATCTTTGTATGGAACAGGTGCTCTCATTCCTCCTCGTCGATGATGGTCGAGGTTGCTAGAGTTGTCGATGTCAAAAGAGTCGTTGCTTCTGGGTCAGATTCTAGCACAGTCTTGTCAAATGCATTGGATGTCGACACTTTTGCCAAAACTGTCTTCCGAGCTTTGCATTCAGTTGTATCATGCCAATATGAGTGATGATAGTCGCACCATTTTCCGGTCGGTTGCTTGCTACGTTCCTTTTTATGAAAAGGCTTCTTGCCGTGATCTGGCTTCGGCGGAGTCTCCGAAGGTTTTGACTTGTCGAAATCGGTTGGTGCCTTCTTTTCGGGTGGACGTCCTAATGTCTAATTTCTCGCAAAGTGCGCTTTTCCCTTCTGCTTGGTTTCAAGTTTGCTGGCATAGTGGAATGCATCCGCAAGCGTATTGACAGTTAGAAAATCCATCTCCTGCTGAATGTACTGGGATAATCTACTAACGTACTTCAAAACAAGCAATTTTTCTTCTTCTTGGACACCAAGTCTAACCATTAGTCGATAGAACTCGTCGGTGTAGCTTTGCATGGACTGGTCTTTCCATTGCCTTAGCTGCTGCCACTTCTTTTACTACTGCTCAAGGTACTTCAGCGGGTAAAACTCCTTTCGGATGTGTTCGACAATTTTATCCCATGTTTTGATCGGGTCTCCTCTTTTCTCCATCTTTGTCAAAAGATTCTCCCACCAGCAGTGCACAGATGTTGACATCTTTAAGGATGCAATGGTGATCTTGTCGGCATCTGAGAGTCGATTCACAGAGTAATAGGACTCCAATTGTTGAACCCAATTGTCTATGGATTCCACGTCAATATTTCCTTCAAGATTCGATATGTCCAAATTCATTTGCACTTTGAAGGGGTTGATTTTTTCGGAGTTGGTTCTTGTCGGAAATACTCCTGATGTCGAAGAAAATTGGGTGAGAATCTCGTTGAACTGGGTGAACATCTCAGTTCATTATCGATCCAAGGCTTTCTCTATGATCTGCTGTGTCTCGTTGATTGCATGTCTTTCACTTGTTTCTTCTGCCATCTCTGGAGGTAGTGTCTACTTCGATTTCCGAGTCTACGAGTGAGTTTGAACCGGCATAAGTCAGGTAACTTCGATGGAAGTGTCTACGCAAAACTTAAGCACGAACAAAGCTGATGCGCTCGGACGGAGTTCTGAATGAACTTTGATTCTTCTCTGATACCAATGATCCACTTAGGTCCAGGAAGCCGAGGGGGACAACAATTCGACTGAATGAGTCAGCTCTGTTATGACGGAAGCATAAGAAATACAATAAGCAAGAAAGAATTACACTATGCAGATAAACACTAATACACACAGAAAAATATGTAGGAATGCAAACTGATCTCTATTACTAAAAACCAGATAGATAAGATGTATATTACAATAGTTTACATGCTTATATATAAAGTGTCGATACGCTTGGGTGCCCGCCCGTTACGTTCAGTTACAAAAGAAGTTATAACGATTCGACAGTTCATCCATTACAATCAATTGGAAGACAAAGAGAAAGTCTGTCGAAGTTCGATAGTCACTGGTCACATGTCGATGTTGTGAAACTGTGAGGTTGTTGAACATGTCGAAGGTGAGGAGTGTTCGAAGTGTGTCAAAGTCGACATCTGACAATAATTCCAACTGCGATGTGGATCAATATCATCCATAAAAATCTATTATTTATTTTTCTTCTATAGCAATGGTGGATCTATGAAGGACTAAAAAGAATAAAAACATCGTACAAGACTTATAGTGAAATGTTGAACATAAAGGCAATGTTCTAGACACGATTATTAACAAGCATTCAACAATAAAACTTTTGATGGATTGGTTGCAACAAACTTTTGGAAATATTTATTCAACATGGAATCTAGAAGGGTAGCTTAGCCTTGTAAGTGGGTCAAGTTACTTTATTGGGTGGTTTAGGAGTGGGTGGAGCAAGAAGTTATGGAAGCTTAGGGAGTGAGATGAAGTTTTGATTCAGTTGTAGCGGCTACATGAATGATATTTTGATATAAAAAATATTGGCTTTCAAAGTTAGCCACATAAGTGAGGAAACTTCATGAAATTCAGTAGGAAGTTATCTTTGAGCTAAGAGGAAATGCATGGGAATATAGTGGTTCTAGTGAATGATCATAATGAACATTAAGTATTTTGAAGGAGTTGCAACAATCAACATACAATGGAAACATGCTTGGAGTTGTAGTAGTTGACATACAATGGAAAATTGCTTGGAGTTGAAGCAATCCATAAACAATGGAAAAATGCTTGGAGCCACAACATATGACATACAATGGAAATTTTCTCATAGTTTCAGCAAACAACTACCCATAGTTGCATCAATCGAAATATAGTGGAAACATGCTTGGAGTTGCAGTGGTTGACAAACAATGGAAAAGTGCTTGGAGTTGCAACAATCAATTGCCTGGAGTTGCAACAAGCATGAATACCATGAGTAAGCACGAGTAGAAGCAAGCATGCGTTAGCATGAGTGGTATAAAGCATGAATAGTATAAGTAACATAAGTAGCTACAAGAATGAGTAAGAATGAGTGGAAACAAGCATGAATATCATGAGTAACATGAGTAGCAACAAGCATTAGAAAGCATGAGTGGAAGCAAGCATGAATAACATGAGTAGTTGTTGGTTGTGGAGCCCGATATTCCTTATTCAAAGGTCGTGTTTCAGCCGTGTCTGGATCCCATCCCATGATGGGGGGTTTGGGGGGGGCTTCTCCCCCCCAATATAGTCTCCATAGGGGGGTCTAGGGGAGGAGATGACTACATTTTAGGAGCCCCCCCCCCCCCCTTGGCGAGGGTTCAGGGGAAGCACCCCCATAGTGAAACTTTTGGAAAAAATGCCTTGTAAAATGTTGTAATTTCATAGTCATGACTTGGTAAAAAATGGGTGATTTACGAGCCCATGGTATTGGGTATCTTGTGGTATTTTCCCATGGTAATTGCTCTTTAAAAAGAAGGCATTGTAATACGAATGTGTATTGTAGTATTGTAAAGATATATGTGATTGTGTAAGAGAGACTATGAGAGAGTGAAGAGGAAATTGCAGTGGATGTGCTGTGGGTTGTATCCATTCATTTTGTTGGATGGTATAATCAAAGGACTGGCAATTTCTCCGTGGAAGTAGCCCAGATTGGGTAAACCATGTATATTGGTGTCTCTCTTCTATTATGTTTATGTGATTTATATTTACATATTATTTATTGTTATTTCTCTGTGATCTTGTTTTTCTTTTTTTTCCTCAGAAAAATTCGTAATTTTATTTCAAATAGTTGATCAAAATTACACTCTGCACATGTATTAGGATCGCTGAGATCCCTACATTATCACATTTATGCTATCCCATATAGTCTTCTTATCTATCCCATACATAAAACAATCGCTATTATTGCAGCCCATATTACTGCTTAGATCTGGTTTCATAAAAACAAGTGCTGTACCTGCACTAACAAGCATGAATAGCATGCGTAACATGAGACTTTACTTTTAGAACATTGATATTCATTCTGTTTTAAAATCGATTCTTCATTTGTCTCATTCTCTATCTATTTGTAACTTTGATGAAAAATTATTTGTTATGGGTTAACATCGATAGCACTTCCGTAGCAAGCTCCTAGTATGTGGATTATTCAAGGATTCATCATCTTGATGTTGTACTTTGACTTGATGTCATGGTGACATGCCCTTTTTATTAAAAAATGTCTTCAAAAATTACTTGTTCGTGGATTGACCTCCATGATCATTCTTTGGCCCACAAAAAATCTAGCACATGTCTACAATAAAATATGAGATCGTGAAAAAGAGAGGTGTATAGACTTTCGTCTTCCAAGAAATACACAAAAAAAATACAAATATTGCATATAAATCAGATCCAAGAAAGGATAAACAAAAAATCCATCCTTTTACTTGATGAGGAGTGGTGGCCAACCTAGACTACTCGATAGTATTTTGTTGATAAAATATTTATTTGATGTCTTATTGGAGTTATTTAAAATCCAAATTAAAGTATATTCATAGCCATATCTTCATTATAAATAGTTTTTGAAAATAACTTAAAATGATATGCCAAATCTATTGAGGAACAACTTACAAGATAGAGTTGTTTTCGATTTTTGATCTAGACCAACATTCATGGTTTTGGGCATACATTTTTTGTTTGATGATGGATTGTCTTTATTCCACTTGGATTTGAAAATATATTTATGTGGGAATCTCCAATAAAACAAAATTTGAAAATTCCATGTAATGATATGTCAAATCTGTTGGAAAACAACTTGATAGAGTAGTTTTTTATTTCTAGCCTAGACCAATAGCACGGTTTTGGTATAACTTTTTCATTTAATGACCAATTTGAGTGATTACAATTGGAGATAAAAGTAAATCTAATAGAAACCTTTTTTAAGTACAATAAGAATTTATGGGTTAAATATGCCAATGGGTTAAGTACATTTTTTAAGTGCATATTGAGGATATGCAATTAGAATTTAGGGCATAACTTTCTTGTATGATATTGAAATAGAGTTATTCAAATTGTATTGTAAAAAAAAATTTATAGGAGAATATATCCTCGATAAAAGTGAAATATCTATCCATTTGTCTCACCAAAAATTGACTATCCTAGCTTTGTTCTTGAATCTCTTGCTTTACATTCAATCAATGTTTTGGTCATATCTTGTACGTTTGTTATCTAAATTGAATAAATCAAAGTGGGTTAGAAACTAGATTTCAAGGACTATTTTGGATAGAAACAGGTTTTATAATATTTCCATATGATCTCTCAAAACATGACTATCTCAACTATGTTTTCTAGCAATTTCATTAAGTCAAAACGTTTCAAGGATAATAAATGGCATATTTTCCTTAAAGTGTGATCTAAGTATGTGATATTATTTTATGGTTGTGCATGTCTTAGTGTAATGATTCTTATACAAAAGTATCCTATAGAATGAGATCACAAAAATTGAGATATGAACAAATCATTGTAAGCCAATTCTTATGTGCATGCTTAGAATTCAAGAATTGTGATTTGCAAAGTTGTAAATAAAATCACATACCTCCCTGAAATTTGTCGCTCTATTAGAATATTCATGTTGGAGCTTCATGAGGCATAAATTATAAAATTTAGAAAAAATGTTTCCATCATTTTCTTTGCTTATGTACTGCTAATGATCAAGGTTTCCATGTTTCCTTTAGTAGACTCAAAAATTTATATATTCAAAATTCATTGCTAATTCAAAAATCCAGATCTACAAAAATCCTGAGTTTTTGAATATGTTGTTGTGAAATTTCATTGCATCATAAAGCCTCTCTATTTAGGGTAAAATCTATATGAAACCTATTGATTGTAGCTTTGATTGGAGTAGATTATAAAAAATATGAGAATTTTCTATCTCTGTCTCCCCTTATAGTGTTGGTCATTGTTAGAGTGCCTTAATTATCAATACTGAGAGTTATCATGCACTAATATTTTGACCAGACAACTTTTAGGACAAAAGAGACATGATGATTTTGCATATAAGGCATCAAATGTGTGAAATTAAGTTCAAACCAAGATATAATCAAACAATTTACACTCACTCACAGAAGATCTCACAGAACTAGTCAAGGACACAAAAATTACTCACAAAGATACATTTCTGTATTAACTTGTCATGAATAAAATACATCAACCAACCCTATAAAATTAATAGGATGCTATTATATAAAATTACAACAGATATTCGAATGGCTAAAGATGCCAAAGAAATCATCTCATCATCAGACTTACTAAAAATATGCTCATCCCCCCAGGTGGAAAGTATGCTTTCCAAATCTATCCAAAAGCTCACGAATTGCTAAATTAGGGAGCTAAAGGTGATGTATGATGAAAAAAATGCCAAATAAAAAATTTGAGAAGAGGGAACATTGTGGAGTGTCATGGGTGCAAAAAACAAGTTTCCTAGGTGACTAACTTTTCCCCATAGGGGAAAAAGCTTTAAAAAGCAGTAACAATCAAAAGTGTGCCTTTCCTACCAAATCTTATCCAGAATCAATTAGGAATGCACCCAAATGGCCTAGGTAGCTTTTGGTCCATACGTTGGAAGTATTGTGGTCCCCCCAATGTTGCCTTGTGGTCCACACAAGGCAATTTTCCTAGTCTATTACATAGGAATTAACCATAGAAGATTAATTAATGCAACCAATGTAATTAAATGACAAGGAAGGAAGATTTAATATTCCAACACCCCCACATAAATCTGACTATATGGTATAAATATCAGAAAATGAAATACTAAGGGCCCAATAACAAGATTTGGTCACCCTATACAATACTGTCGGTCCACAAAAACAAAGATAGAAGGAAAACCTCATGGGAAAAACCTCCCCTCAAAACATGGACATATCAAAATTGAAGGATTGTTGATCAACCCTTCACTCCACAACCTGATAGAGTAGTTTTTTTATTTCTAGCCTAGACCAATAGTCACGGTTTTGGTATAAATTTTTCATTTAATGACCAATTTGAGTGATTACAATTGGAGATAAAAGTAGAATCTAATAGAAACTTTTTTTAAGTACAATAAGAATTTATGGGTTAAATATGCCAATGGGTTAAGTACATTTTTTAAGTGCATATTGAGGATATGCAATTAGTATTTAGGGTGTTAGGAACCCATGTCTTTACTTTGTTAGTATATTGTTGTTGGACGCATATGCTTTGTAAGTCGTCCCGTAGTATTTGTTGATCCATAGTTTATATTAGCCCATAGTATTGGACACATATGCTTTGTAAGTCGTCCCATAGTATTATATGTCCCATGGTTTTGACTCATAGTATTGGCGTCTAGACTTAGCCCATGGTTTGTATTGACACATAGTATTGACCCATAGTATTGGCACCTAGACTTAGTATATAAGTGTTTGTTGATGCCTATGAGGCACCATGAAGTTAATTGTATTGAGCTTGCTCAAAGGAGGTTGCCCCCTCGAAGTGGCCCGTGATCAATATAAAAGTGATTCTGAGTTCTATTATTTCTGATATCTCATGTATTTGCATTAATTAATTATTGCTGGTTCATCACATCTGGTATCAGAGCACTTTCTTGGGCTCACTGGGTGAAATTTCTGCCATTTTTTTTTTTGCATCTGTTGTAGGTTTGGATTTGGGAATAATCCCTATCCGCTTAACTGTGGGAAGTACTTGGGCATAAGCCCTAAAACTCATTGTGAGGATTACCACAGGAACCCCGAAGTTATTGGCCCATTGAGAGGACCTGCCAGCGAAAAGGGCAATGGCCCTTACCTGATTGACTAGTTCCCACCCGTGAGGTAAACCAAGAGCTGTCGTTTGTGGAAAAGCGGTTATCAGTTTTACCTGAGCCGTGGAGTGAGGGGTACTACCCCAATATGCAAGCCGTCAGACAACATTGGTGGTCGAGTGAAACCCCTGAACTGTTAGGAAGCCACACATACCTGGGGTCCATATCTATTTTCAGCTGAACTGTTTTCGATCATTGCTGCGTCGTTTCAGATCCAGGCATTCAGATCCCTTCTGAAAGCCATTCCAGATCCAACTGTTTTCAATCCATTCGGCGTCGTTTCAGATCCCTCTATTTCCGCTAACTTCTAGGCCATTGCAGATTTATCTGTTCCAGATCCCTTCCGAACCGTAGCCACTCCAGTCTGGAAAAAAAAAAAAAAGGTTTTTTCTCCATATCTCCCTTGTTTTCACTCTGTTTCCCTTGAAATTTTTGGGGAACCCCTGTCATCCCATTCTGCATATTTCATTCATGAGGACCCTATCCCCAATTCCCCTTCCTAAAGCCCGAAATCCCACATTTGTCTATTTTTAGGGTTTGCCATAACTTCCTAAGATTTCACCCAATCACCTTCAAATTTTACCACAGAGTTCCTTTCTGAATTCTGCTTCTTTGTCCCCCTCTGCAAAATTTTCCCATTCTTTCACCCTCTGAAATCCTCATTTTTGCTTCCTTGTCTATTCGATGGTGTCCAAAACCTAGTCAAACCCCAATTACCCTCCATATTTTTTCCCAAGTCTAGATTTTCCTTTACTGAAGCAGTTTCTGTTTTTGTTTTCCTACCCAGTCAACCTAAAAAAAAAAAAAAACTCCTGGTTATGGTTGTCACCCGTGCAGGAGCAAAAACCATGGAAGAAGCACTTGCAGCCATCCAAGCCAAACTCCAGGATCTGGATGAAAAATTTCCCGGCCTCCATCTTAAACATTCAGCTATGAACAACAAACGGTAGTCTGAGTCTTCGTCAAACAATGGGTTCTCTTCTTCCAGCAATTTTCGTGGGCCGAAGCTTGATTTTCCTTGCTTCAATGGTACTGATCCGACTGGATGGATATACCGAGCATAACAATATTTCATTCTGCATAATACTTTTGATGTTCAAAAAGTTCCACTTGCATCCTTTCATTTGGAACAGGAAGCCCTTCAATGGTATCGTTGGTACATCAAAGCTCATCCCGAGCCAAACTAGACAGATTTTTGCCAACTCCTTTTGCCATGATTTGGTCCTAGTGCTTTTAACGACTTCACAGGAGCACTCACTAAACTTCACCAAACTGGCACAGTGAAAGAGTATCAGATGGAATTTGAGAAACTAACCAATCACACAAAAGGCTTGTCTAATGAATTCTACAGGAGTTGTTTTATCAGTGGTCTCAAGGATGAAATCCGCTCAGAGGTCAAAATGTTTTGTCCCAACACAATGATGGAAGTCCTAGGGTTGGCTAAGCTGGTCGAGGACAAGATCGTAGCTCAACAATGCTCCAAACCCACCTTTGTTCCCTTCAGAAATATGGGTTCCCAACGACCTCCCATCACGCCTGCTCGTCAACCAACTCCTATCAAACAATTATCTGAAACAGAGATGCAGGCACGTCGAGAAAAAGGGCTTTGTTATAATTGTGATGAGAAATTCACTCAGGGACATAGATGTGTTCCACAAAAGCTCTATCTCTTGGATGTGGATTCTTCACCTGCCTCAGAACTTGATGAAGAAGCTCCAGATACAGTAGATGATCAGGTTGACATTCAACACTCGCCTGTTGACACCCCATCTTAGGACGACCCACCTGAGAGCTCTCTCCATGCTGTAATCGGCATCACCACCCCACAAACAATGCGAGTCAGGGGATACTTCAAGAAGCTCCCTCTTACCATACTCATTGATTCTAGTAGCACTCATAACTTTATTGATCCTTGGATTGCCAAACAGGCTGATTGTTTTGTCCATCCTTGCTCCAACTTTGAATTCATGGTTGCCAATGAGGACGCCTTACCTTGCAAGGGGAAGTGTCACAATGTGTGTATCTCTATGGAAGATTATAACCTACGCTCTCACATGTTTGCCTTGTCCTTAGGTGGATGTGATGTGGTTTTGGGCGTTCAATGGTTACTCACACTTGGCCCCATCTTATGGGATTTTGCTGAACTTTGGATGCAGTTTTCAGTCAATGGGGCACAGGCTTACAACCAAGGTCTCTCTGCATCATCAGTTCACATCGTTTGGAAAAAATACTTAAGAAGAATTCACATGGTTTCATCGCTCAGCTCCATTCCATTCAGATGCACCCATCAACAGTCTCCACTACTTATTTGGATAGATATGCAGGTGTCTTTGTTGAACCAATGAGCTTGTTGCCTTCAAGAGACCTTTCCGATAAGAATTTAGCCGCCTCTACCTCTCAGCAGGAAATGATGACTATTTTGCATACAGTCCAGAAGTGACAGCCATCCCTATTGGGGAATTATTTCTGCATCAAGTCTAATCTCCAAAGTCTGGAAACTTTCCTAGAACAATGGGTCTCCTCCCCAACACACCTGAAATGGGTTATCCAACTCATGGGTTATGACTATGCGACCACTTACCAGAAGGGTAAGGACAATATGGTGGAAGATGCTCCTCCTCGTACATT
Organism: Larix kaempferi; assembly: GCA_027924585.1. Classification (NCBI taxonomy): domain Eukaryota; kingdom Viridiplantae; phylum Streptophyta; class Pinopsida; order Pinales; family Pinaceae; genus Larix; species Larix kaempferi. The sequence continues at coordinate 2,586,411 of BSBM01000070.1, forward strand.
TGATGACCCAGTTTCTCTTACAGCTATTTCTCTGCTTGTTCCAAATTGGTTGCAATCTGTTCAACGGGGCTATCTCTTCTATGAACTCCATGCTTCTTCATCAGTAGGGCACTCTGGGTTCCTCAAAACGTATGACTAGGAACAATGTAAATTCTTTTGGAAGGGACTCAAAAAGACAATTCAACGGATGGTGGTTGACTGTGATACTTTCCAGGTCAACAAGGGTGAAACGACCCTCCTTTCAGAACTGCTCGAACCCTTACCCATCCCTCCATAGATTTGGACAACTATTTCTATGGATTTCCTAGAAGCACTCCAGTGGTATAGTACCACATCTCAAAGGACACCATATGAAGCAGTCTTTGTACATGCACCACCAGTTCTTCTTCCATACACGTTCAGCAGCTCCCCAGTTCAGGCAATTGACTCAATTCTTCGAAACCGTGATCAGCTTCTTCTCATTCTGCAGGACAATTTTCACATGGCAAGAATTCGACTGAAACAACAAGCCGATCAGCACTGTTCTGAGTGCACTTTTCACATCACTGATATGGTTCTTCTTCGTCTACAGCCTTCCATGCAATCCTACCTGAAACTCCAAAGGCGCCAGTGGCTCGGAATGCAACTCGAGGATGCTACAGGGGACCCACTCCTTCAGATTCTGCATCAATTTCCACATCTAAAGCTTTGAGGACAAAGCTTTTTCTAAGGGAGAGGGGATGTTAGGAACCCATGTCTTTACTTTGTTAGTATATTGTTGTTGGACGCATATGCTTTGTAAGTCGTCCCGTAGTATTTGTTGATCCATAGTTTATATTAGCCCATAGTATTGACCCATAGTATTGGACGCATATGCTTTGTAAGTCGTCCCATAGTATTATATGTCCCATGGTTTTGACTCATAGTATTGGCGCCTAGACTTAGCCCATGGTTTGTATTGACACATAGTATTGACCCATGGTATTGGCACCTAGACTTAGTATATAAGTGTGTGTTGAGGCCTATGAAGGCACCATGAAGTTAATTGTATTGAGCTTGCTCAAAGGAGGTTGCCCCCTCGAAGTGGCCCGTGATCAATATAAAAGTGATTCTGAGTTCTATTATTTCTGATATCTCGTGTATTTGCATTAATTAATTATTGCAGGTTCATCACATAGGGCATAACTTTCTTGTATGATATTGAAATAGAGTTATTCAAATTGTATTGTAAAAATAAATTCATAAGAGAATATACCCTAGATAAAAGTTAAATATGTATCCATTTGTCCCACCAAAAATTGACTATCCTAGCTCTGTTCTTGAATCTCTTGCTTTACATTCAATCAATGTTTTGGTCATATCTTGTTCGCTTGTTATCTAAATTGAATAAATCAAAGTGGGTTAGAAACTAGATTTCAAGGACTATTTTGGATAGAAATAGGTTTTATAATATTTCCATATGATCTCTCAAAACATGACTATCTCAACTATGTTTTCTAGCAATTTCATTAAGTCAAAACGTTTCAAGGATAATAAATGGCATATTTTCCTTAAAGTGTGATCTAATTATGTGATATTATTTTATGGTTGTGCATGTCTTACTGTAATGATTCTTATAAAAAAGTATCCTATACAATGAGACCACAAAAATTGAGATATGAACAAATCATTGTAAGCCAATTCTTATGTGCATGCTTAGAATTCAAGAATTGTGATTTGCAAAGTTGTAAATAAAATCATATACCTCCTTGAAATTTGTCGCTCTATTAGAATATTCATGTTGGAGCTTCATGAGGCATCAATTATAAAATTTAGAAAAAATGTTTACATCATTTTCTTTGCTTATGTACTGCTAGTGATCAAGGTTTCCATGGTTCCTTTAGTAGACTCATAAATTCATATATTCAAAACTCATCGCTAATTAAAAAATGCAGATCTACAAAAATCCTGAGTTTTTGAATATGTTGTTGTGACATTTCATTGCATCATAAAGCCTCTCTATTTAGGGTAAAATCTATATGAAACCTATTGATTGTAGCTTTGATTGGAGTAGATTATAAAAAATATGAGAATTTTATATCTCTGTCTCCCCTTATAGTGTTGGTCATGGTTAGAGTGCCTTAATTATCAATACTGGGAGTTATCATGCACTAATATTTTGACCGAACAAATTTTAGGACAAAAGAGACACGATGAGTTTGCATATAAGGCATAAAATGTGTAAATTAAGTTCACACCAAGATCTAATCATACAATTTACACTCACTCACAGAAGATCTCACACAATGAGTCAAAGACACAAAAATTACTCACAAGATACAATTTTGTATTAACTTCTCATGAATAAAATACATCAGCCAACCCTACAAAATTAATAGGCTGCTGTTATATAGCATTACAACAGAGATTCGAATGGATAAAGATGCCAAAGAAATCATCTCATCATCAGACTTTCTAAAAATATGCTCATCCCCCCTAGGTGGCAAGTGTGCTTTCCAAATCTCTCCAAAAGATCACAAATTGCTAAATTAGGGAGCTGAAGGTCATGTATGATGAAAAAAATGCCAAATATGAAATTTGAGAAGAGGAAACATTGTGGAGTGTCATGGGTGCAAAAAACAGGTTTCTTAGGTGACTAGCTTTTCTCCATAGGGGAAAAAGCTGTAAAAAGCAGTAAAAACTCAAAAGTGCGCCTTTCCTACCAAATCTTATCCAAAATCAGTTAGGAATGTGCCCAAATGGCCTAGGTATCTTGTGGTTCACACCTTGGAAGTATTTTGGTCCCCCCAGTGTTTCCTTGTGGTCCACACAAGGCAATTTTCCTAGTCTATTACATAGGAATTAACCATAGAAGATTAATTAATGCAACCAATGTAATTAAATGACAAGGTAGGAAGATTTAATATTCCAAAACCCCCCCATAAATCTGATTATATGGTCTAAATATCAGAAAATGAAATACTAAGGGCCCAGTAACAAGACTTGGTCACCCTGTACAATACTGTCAGTCCACAAAAGCAAGGATAGAAGGAAAACCTCATGGGAAAAACCTCCCCTCAAAACATGGACATATCAAAATTGAAGGATTGCTGATCAACCCTTCACTTCACCACATGTTCAGCCATCCCAAGCAGTGATCTAAGATCGTTGAATGTCTTCTCTGTGAAATCCTTGGTGAAGATATCTGCAGTTTGCTCACTTGTGGGGCAATACTGCAAATCAATGATCTGTTCATGCACTAAGCCTCTGATGTAGTGCACATGAATCTCAATGTGTTTGGTTTGCTGCCTCTAGACTGAATCACTTGAGACTCTAATAGCACTCTGATTGTCACAAAAGATGACAGTAGGAGTACTAAAAGCAATCTCAAATTCTGAAAGAATACCCTGCAACCATACACACTGTGTAGTAGCATTCACTGCTCCTCTGTACTCTGCCTCTACTGAAGATAATGTTATGGAATTTTGTTTCTTGTTGGACCAGCAAACAAGGCCACCTCCAAGCATGAATACAAATCCATATGTGGATTTCATGTCAAGGCTATCACTAGCCCAATCTGAATCAGTGAAGTCCAAGAGATCTAGGCTCGAATCTGCAACATAGTGGATACCATCAGTCTTTGTGCCCTGCACATAATGTAGGATTCTTTTTGTAGCACTCCAATGGAGCTCATGTGGCTGATCCATGTATCTAGATGCCACACTCACAACATAAGCAAGATCAGGTCGAGTGTGAGTCATATAAAGCAAGCTGCCAATCAACTGTCTATATAGAGTGTTGTCAAACAATGGTGTAGATTTTGCATTCTTCCATTCTAACTCCTGAAAGGAATGGAGTCTTAGAAGGCTTGCAATCAGCCATCTTAAACTTCTTTAACATATCAGAAGCATATTTATATTGATATACCTTGGTTCCATCTTTTGCTTGAGAAATCTCAAGCCCCAAAAATTGCTTAAGAATTCCCAAATCACTCATTGAGAAGGATTGATTCAAAGCAGTCTTCAAAGTGGCTATTTGATCTGTTGAACTTCCTGTGATCAGAAAATTATCAACATATAGAACTATGATCATTATAGAACCATCTATTAACTTCATATAGACATTTGGGTCAGATTTACACTGAACATAAAATTGTGACAGTAGGGAACTATCCATTTTTTCATACCAAGCCCTGGGGGCTTGCTTAAGTCCATACAAAGACTTTTTCAACCTGCAAAAAATATTAGGATCTGATGTGTACCCCTGTGGATCCTGCATATATATTTCTTCCTCAATTTCCCCATGGAGGAAAGCACTTTTTACATCCATGTGATGCACTTCCCAGCGCTTAGATGCTGCAACTGCCAAAACTAGTCTAATGGAGTCTTTTTGTGCAATAGGGGAAAAGGTTTCATTATAATCAAGAACTTGGACCTGATAGAAGCCCTTTTCTACTAGACTTGCTTTGTATTTTACCACTGTACCATTTGCTACACATTTGGTTTTGAAAATCCACTTGCACCTTACCAATTTTCTGCCTGTGGGGAGCTTGACTAACTCCCAAGTTTCATTCTTCTGTAATGACTGAAACTCCTCATCCATAGAAATATGCCATCTTGGGTCATGTGAGGCTTCCTGATATGTCTGAGGATCAGAATCTATCATCATATAACATCTCTCAGGAAGTTAATTATCATTCACATTGAGAGCAGTCTCAAATTGTGATCTAGTCCTCCTTTGGTCCTAAGGATTGCCAGCTAATTCACCTGCTGCTTGCAAAGTTTTTGCATACCACTTAGGCCTTGTAGGTGAGTTAGCATATGCAATAAAATGATCCTCATCATCAGAAATATCAGAATCAAAAATTTCAAGAACATCACTTACTTCTTCTTCAGGTTGTGGTGAAGATGGTTCTCCAATTTCAACGCTCTGAGAGGACTCTTCCTCAAACTGCACACTTCTTTCGATGAATGCTTTATGAGTGGTCATGTTCATAAAATTATAACCTTTGGAGTCCTCTGAATATCCAACATATAAACATGGTTTGATTTGGGGCTGCAAAGCCTATTGGTTGTGGAGCCAGATCTTCTAGTCTCATAGATGATATTGTATCAGCCGTGTTTGTACCCCAGTTTTATATGATATGTAGGTGGATTGTACAATCACCCCAGCGGGGGGGCATCGCCCCCCCATGGGGTTCCAGGGGGGACCATCCCCCCTAGCTGGGGGGTTCAAGGGCAACGCCCCCGAAGAAAATTTTTGGGGCTGTTTTCGCCTGCTGTTTTGCGGGCCCATGGTTTTGGGTATCCCATGGTATTTTCCCATTGTATTTCTCTTATAAAATAAAGACATTGTAATACGACTAGGGAGTATGATGTATTAGGTTTTATGCATTGTAAAGATCTCTGAGATCAGGAGAGAGACTGTGAAACAGAGAAGAGGAAGTGCAGCGGTTGTGCTGTAGGTTGTATCCCTTCACCTTGCTGGACAATAATAATAATAAGGACTGGAAAATTCAGTGTGGACGTAGCCCAAGTTGGGTGAACCACGATATATCTGTGTCTCTCTTGTAATGTGTATGTGTGATTATATTTGCATTTCTGTTTATTGTTATTGCTCTGCGATCCTGTTTTTCTAACAATTGGTATCAGAGCCAAAGGTCTATTTGGCAGTTAAACCCGCAGGAAGCTAGGGTTTCTGGTTCGAGTGGGAGCAATGGAAAAAGAAAGAAAGTTTAAGGTCGAGAAGTTTAACGGCCAAAACTTCAGGTTATGGAAGATGCAAATGGAGGACTATCTGTACCAGAAGGATCTATTCCTACTGTTGGGAGGAAAAGCAAAGCAGCCGACGGCTATGAAGGACGAAGAATGGGAGGTTCTTGACAGAAAGGCTCTGGGAACAATACGGTTGAGCTTGGCTTCGTCGATGGCTTTCAATATCTCAAAAGAAACGAAAACAGAGGGTTTGATGAAAGCATTGGGTAAGCTGTATGAAAAACCCTCGGCCTCCAACAAGGTATTTCTAATGAAGAGTTTATTTAATATGAAGATGTCTGAAGGTGGATCTGTTACTGATCATTTAAATGAGTTTAATATGGTTACAAATCAGCTAAGCTCTGTAAGTGTGAACTTTGATGATGAGGTTAGGGCTCTTCTAATCTTGTGTTCATTGCCAGAAAGCTGAAATAGCTTGGTCATGGCTGTAAGTAACTCTGTCTCTGGTTCAAACACCTTGAAATTTGATGATGTTATTGGTGTTATTCTTAGCGAGGAAATGCGAAGAAAAAGCACAGGTGAGACATCAGGTAATGCATTGACCATGGAGAGCAGGAGAAGACAAAAGGAGAGAGGAAAGAGCCAAGGTAATCGTGGAAAGTCTAAACGGGAAGATCCAAGTCCAGACTGGGAAAGATAGAGTGCTGGAACTGTGGAAAGAAAGGACATCTGAAGAAAGACTGCAAATCTCTAAAGAAGAAAGGAGATGGACAGAAGGAAACTACCCAGGAAGCAAATGTAGCAGGTGATGTGTTACAAGATGCTTTGATTCTTGCATTAGATAATACTAGTGATTATTGGGTAGTAGATTTAGGAGCATCATGTCATGCTACACCCCATAGGAAATACTTTCATGAGTATGTTCCTGGTGACTTTGGACATGTTTTATTGGGTGATGATGAGCCATGTAAAATTGTTGGAATGGGTAAGGTATGGATAAAAGTTAAGAATGGAACTGATTGGTTGTTGAAAGAAGTTAGGCATATTCCTGCTATAAAAAGAAATCTGATCTCAACAGGGAAGTTGGGAGATGCCGGCTGTCTATCTACGTTCGGAGAAAAGTGGTGGAAGATCACTAAAGGATCAATAGTGATAGAAAAAGGAGACAGAGTAGGTACACTGTATTTATGTCCTCATAATACTGACCATTCTATCTCTTTAGCTTCCACAGGAACAGATACAGCATTGTGGCATCATAGGCTTGGCCACATGAGTGAGAAGGGGATGCAGATTTTCCACTCAAGGAAGTTGTTGCCGGATTTGAAGCAGGTAAGTTTGGAATTCTGTGAAAACTGTGTTTATGGAAAACAGAAGAGAGTCAGATTTCTCAGGGTTGGGAAACAGAAGAAGAATGAAAAATTAGAGCTTGTGCATACAGATGTATGGGGACCGGCTCAGGTACAATCTCTTGGTGGATCTCATTATTATGTTACATTTATTGATGATGAAACTAGAAAAACTTGAGTTTATTGCATTAGACAGAAATCTGATGTGTTTGCTACTTTTAAGAAGTGGAAAGCTTTGGTTGAGAATGAGACAGGAAAAAGATTGAAGTGTCTCAGATCTGATAATGGAGGTGAGTATTGCAGCAAGGAGTTTGATAGTTACTGTTCATACCATGGGATTCGTAAAGAAAAGGCAAGTCCCAGGAACACCACAGGAAAATGGTGTGTCAAAAAGGATGAACAGAACGATCATGGAGCGTGCAAGGTGTATGAGACTGCATGCAGGGTTGCCCTTATAGTTTTGGGCGGATGCTGTAAATACTGTTGTTTATTTAATAAACAGAGGACCTTCAAGTGATTTGGATGGTGGTATTCCAGAGGAAGCATGGATAGATAAAAAGGTCAACTACTCATTTATGAGAACGTTTGGTTGTGAAGCATTTGTCCATATTGATAAAGAAAATAGAACAAAGCTTGAAGCTAAATCCAAGAAATGTACCTTTATTGGATATGGGGTTGATGAATTTGGTTATCGTTTATGGGATTATGAAAATAACAAAATCATCAGGAGTAGAGATGTGATATTCAATGAAAAGGTCATGTATAAAGATCAGTTGTAGGGAAAGAAACAAGAAAAGGAAAACACAGAGTACATAGTGCTTGATGAAATTAAAGAAAATGAAGTTCTGAAGGTGCCAGAAAATCAAGAGTAGCAGCAAGTACCTGAAACTCCTGCAACTGTAAGAAGATCTACCAGGTTAAGTAGACTCCCTGAACGATACTCTCCTTCAATGTATTATTTATTGATGACTGATTCTGGTGAACTAGAATGTTATGAAGAAGCAATGCAGGTGGAAACTAGAAAGAAGTGGGAGCAAGGCATGAATGAGGAGATGGACTCATTGGTAGGAAACCAGACTTGGGATTTGGTTCAGTTTCCTGCTGGTAAAAGAGCATTGTAAAACAAATGGATTTACAGGTTGAAGGAAGAAGAAGGAGGTAAGAAGTGGTACAAGGCCAGACTTGTTGTAAAGGGGTTTGCACAGAAGAAAGGTATAGATTTTGATGAAATATTTTCTCCTATTGTTAAGATGACTTCAATTAGGACTATCTTAAGTCTAGTGGCGGTAGAAGATTTGCATCTTGAACAGTTAGATGTAAAAACAACCTTCCTCCATGGGGATTTGGAGGAAGAAATATATATGCAGCAGCCACAAGGGTATGAGGTCAAAGGTAAGGAGGATCTGGTATGCAGGTTGAAAAAGAGCTTGTATGGCTTGAAGCAAGCTCCAAGGCAGTGGTATTTAAAGTTTGACAGGTTTATGACAGAACAAGGTTATAATAGATGTCATTATGACCACTGTGGTTATTTCAAAAAGCTAGACAATGGAAGATATATTATCTTGTTATTGTATGTGGATGACATGCTTGTTGCAGGGTCCGACATGCAGGATATAAATGTACTCAAAAGGAAGCTAGCTAATTCATTTGCGATGAAGGATTTGGGTGCTGCAAAGCAAATCCTTGGTATGAGAATAACGAGAGACAGGAAAAATCGCAAATTGACATTGTCTCAAAGTGAATACATACAAAAGGTGTTGGAGAGGTTCAGAATGCAGAATGCAAAACCTGTAAGTACACCTTTGGCTAGCCATTTCAGTCTAAGTAAGGAAATGTGTCCCAAGACACAAGAAGAGATAGATTACATGTCCAAGATTCCCTATCAATCAGCAGTTGGCAGCTTGATGTATGCCATGGTGTGCACAGGACCAGATATTGCACATGCAGTGGGAGTTGTGAGCAGATATATGAACAATCCAGGTAAAGAGCATTGGAAGGCAGTACAGTGGATTCTCAGGTATTTGAGAGGTACTACCACTGAGGCATTATGTTTTGGAGGTTCAGACACTGTTCTACAGGGATATGTTAATGTAGATATGGCAGGTGACAAGGATAGCAGGAGGAGCACCACAGCGTATGTGTTTACTGTAGGTGGAACAACAGTAAGCTGGATTTCGAAACTACAGAAGGTTGTTGCACTTTCAACAACAGAAGCAGAGTATGTTGCCATTACAGAGGCTAGTAAAGAGATGATTTGGTTGTAGAGGTTTATGGAGGAAGTGGGTAAGAAGCAGAAGGATAGCAGATTGTATAGTGACAGCCAGAGTGCCATTCACCTTGCAAAGAACTCAGCATTCCATTCCAGGGCTAAACATATACAGCTCAAGTACCATTTCATACGCTCTGTTCTGGAAGATGGACTGTTGAAGCTGGAAAAGATACATACTAGCCAGAATCCTGCAGACATGTTCACAAAGGTAGTGACCAGAGAGAAACTGAGTTCATGCTTGGTTTCAGTTGGCCTTCTAGCATGAAGGTGAAGAGGAGAAATTTTCCAAGTCCAAGTCCAGCAAGTGCAGCAGCGGTGGAGTTGCTGTGATCAGTCTCCAAGTGGGAGATTGTTGGTTGTGGAGCCAGATCTTCTAGTCTCATAGATGATATTGTATCATCCGTGTTTGTACCCTAGTTTTATATGATATGTAGGTGGACTGTACAATCACCGCAGCGGTGAGGCATCGCCCCCCCACAGGGTTCCAGGGGGGGTTCGGGGGCAACGCCCCCGAAGAAAATTTTTGGGGCTGTTTTCGCCAGCTGTTTTGCGGGCCCATTGTTTTGGGTATCCCGTGGTATTTTCCCATTGTATTTCCCTTATAAAATAAAGACATTGTAATATGGCTAGGGAGTATGATGTATTAGGTTTTATGCATTGTAAAGATCTCTGAGATCAGGAGAGAGACTGTGAAACAGAGAAGAGGAAGTGCAGCAGTTGTGCTGCAGGTTGTATTCCTTCACCTTGCTGGACGGTAATAATAATAAGGACTGGCAAATTCAGTGTGGACGTAGCCCAAGTTGGGTGAACCACGATATATCTGTGTCTTCCTTGTAATGTGTATGTGTGATTATATTTGCATTTCTGTTTATTGTTATTGCTCTGCGATCCTATTTTTCTAACAAAGCCCTCCTCTTCTCAAGTGGAATCCTAGCCCAAGCCTTTGAGCCAAAAATCCTGAAATGAGAGATATCAGGTTTGTGACCTGTCCAATCCTCGAAAGGAGTGATACCTTTGAGAGATTTGTGTGGCACTCTATTCTGAATTTATGTGGAACAATTTATTGCCTCATCCCATAGCTTGGGATACAATGACTTTTCCTCAAGCATACATGTGGCCATCTCTTTTAGAGACCTGTTTTCCCTCTCAGCAACCCCATTCTGCTGAGGTGTATATGGAACTATGTGTTGCATCTGAATGCCTGAAGATGCACAAAATTGATGAAAATCTGATTTCACATATTCACCACCATTATCAGATCTGATAATTTTTATGTGCCTGCCAGACTGATTCTCAACTGAGGCTTTGAATAGCTTGAACAGACCAAAATCTTTAGATTTTAGCTTGATGAAATAAATCCAACAGTACCTGCTAAAGTCATCTATGAATGTGAGGATGCACTTGGCATGGTTCAAAGACTCATGAGGGAATGGACTTGATATATCAATATGATTAAGGTCTAATGGTGCAGTGGTTCTCTCAGAATTGGATCTCCCATACTTATGCTCAAGGTGTTTTCTTAGAATGCAAGATTGACAAACACCTTTGGAAAATATGATATTGGGTAGCCCTATAACCATCTCTTTCTCATGAAGTTGGGAAAGGTATTTGTAATTTAGGTGGCCAAATGTTTCATGCCATAGTTTGCTGGACTCATTGGCATGGGTTAAAAGAGCAGAAGGTGAGGGATTTGGCACAAAGTGAGAAAAATTATAGATTCTAGAACAATGATCAGCAGTACCAAATGCAATAATTTTTTTTGTTAAAATTTCAGCTATCTCAACATCATTGGGGGTAAAGGTTACTCTCTTGGGAATCCCTGTATGGGTCATCTGATAGACTTTCAATAGGTTTGCAGCAAGTCCAGGTACATATAAAACATTATTAAATGACCCAAACTCAAGATTTATGCTACCTTTTCCTTTGCTAGAAGTTTCACAATTGTCTCCCAATACAATATTTGGACCACTGGAAGAGTCAAGTGAAGTGAAAAACTTACTTGTAGACACCATGTGTCTCAATGCTCTAGAATCAATAATGAATGAAGAAGGTTTGGATGTGCTGGCCATTAGTGCATGAACTCTCTCTTTATCATCATAATTTTGTCCTCCATCCTTCCTCCTTGGGCTCTCTGGAAGAGGAATGTTGTCTTTCTCCAAGAGTTGAGCCATTTGGTCAATGGTTTTCTTCATGCAAGAGCTTTTAGGATGAAATCCCTTGCTGGAATAATTGCACTTTGTCCTATCATTCTTCTTATTCAGATTCCCTTTGAAGTTTGAAGATTCTTCATTAAATTTCTGCTTGTCTTTCCTCTCATCGGTGGGCTTCTTGAAATTGCCCTTCTTCTTTCCTTTCGAACCCTTTGAATATCCAACATTCAAACAGTGGTCTTTGGATGGATTTTTAATGGCTCCCATCAAGACCAATTTGTCTTGTTCTTGTGTCAAATACTCCATGAATTCTGAAAGTGTTGGGCTCTTCCAATTTTTAATTGCTTTCCAGGTGGAATGAAAGGTCGAGACAAAGATTGAGTAGTCGGGGCCAAGCTTGGAGAGAATGGCCAAAAATAATTGCTCATCCTTTTTGTCAATACCACATTGCTTCAGCTGCAATACAAGAGATTTAAATTTGGAGAAGAAATCCTGTAGATTATCAAAATTTTGTGGACTCAAAGAGACTAGCTAGTTATCCAATTGGTGGCCTCTCAATTCATTGGTTTTCCCGAACAATTCTTGAAGTTTCAGCCATACTTCATTGGGAGAAGTGAGGCCATCAAGATGAAATATAATCTCTCTGGATGTAGTGAGGCATAACATCCCATAGGCTTCATCCCTTCGATTGTTCCATTTCGATTTCTCTACTGCTGAGGTTGGATCGGCTTCAGTTTCCATTGTCACCCTGTAGAGCCCTTTGCTCCTAAGTAGAATCTCCATCTGTGCCTTACAATCAAAGTAATTGAAGGGAGTGAGGATTATCTGCTGTGTATGATCCATGGCTTCTCTGAAATAACTTGTGGACTGATTTTGGTATAGTTCTAGATTCCAAATTGCACCCTGTAGAGAATAGAATTCACCCGGTGGATTGATCAATGCGTCCTCCTTGAGACCGGTTGGATCCTGCAAGAAAATAGAAGAAGAAAGGAAATGATTGATAGCTATGATACCATGTAAAATTCATTTCACACCAAGATCTGATCAAACAATTTACATTCATTCACAGAAGATCTCACACAACTAGTCAAAGACACAAAAATTACTCACAAAGATACAATTATGTATTAACTTTTCATAAATAAAATACATCATCCAACCTTATAAAATTAATAGGATGCTGTTATATAACATTACAACAGAGATTTGAATGGCTAAATATGCCAAATAAATCATCTCATCATCAGACTTACTAAAAATATGCTCATCCCCCCTAGGTGGAAAGTATGCTTTCCAAATCTCTCCAAAAGCTCACGAATTGCTAAATTAGGGAGCTGAAGGTGATTTATGATGAAAAAAAATGCCAAATGAAAATTTTTAGAAGAGGAAACATTGTGGAGTGTCATGGGTGCAAAAAACAAGTTTCCTAGGTGACTAGCTTTTCCCCATAGGGGAAAAAGCTGTAAAAAGCAGTAAAAGCTTAGAAGTGTGCCTTTCCTACCAAATCTTATCCAAAACCAGTTAGGAATGCACCCAAATGGCCTAGGTAGCTTGTGTTCCACTCCTTGGAAGTATTGTGGTCCCCCCAATGTTGCCTTGTGGTCCACACAAGGCAATTTTCCTAGTCTATTACATAGGAATTAACCATAGAAGATTAATTAATGCAACCAATGTAATTAAATGAAAAGGTAGGAATATTTGGTATTCCAACAAAATTAATTCTTGTAATGGAGGTGAAATAAAAGTTTGATTAGGGTTATAAAGGTATTTCATTAACAACAAAGTGATTGTATGGCATGATTGTGTCTATGACTTATAAGCTGAAACATATGCATGTGAAAGATTCTTTAATAGTCTAACTCCTTCTCAAATTTTAGCAACTCAAGGTAACAATAGGGGTTTTCATAACAAAATTAATGGATAACCATACTATACCCATGTTCTTCTTGATTTTAATGTATCATAGAATATGAATTGGGGTTCAAAAGTTGAATGAAAGAGAAATAATTATAAGACATATGCTATAACATTTGGTTCAAATTGTGGTATGAGAAAATGAGAAGTTGACATAATCACTGTGGGAACTCCAGAGCGCCCATAGAGCGTCTCATTATACATGAAGGTTTTCCACACTTTGATCTAGAGATTAATTTGAAAACATATGATCTTTAATGCATGTCAAAAAGTTTAATAGAAGGCTTATGAATGTTGTAAAATTTACCTTCTTGAAATGAATTCTCCTTGACTCTTCTTCCATTGGAATTATCATTTTCTAATGCTCCCTTCCTCTTACCAGGATTCCTGCAAAAATTTAGTACTATGGGTGGCTTTTATTGTACCGCAAATAAAAATTGTTTAATCTAACACATGCATCTATATGACCTAACTTAAATGCAAAACACTGCCTAAGGGATATTTTAGAGAATGTATCCAACGATCATCTCTGCAAATCTCGATACCATGTGCTATCTAAAAAAATTACAAGAATTATTTTTTTGCCTTTGATAAATCCCTGAAAACAATGCCAAAATGACGAGCTAATCAGTTGCCTTAGTAATAAAAGAGTTTTTGCATTAATTTATCATCTCGGGATCCAAATGCTTGCGAGTTATCATGCAATATATGTGTGTGTGTGTGTGTGTGTACATACATATATACATATATATACAGGCTGCAACTTCTTTTATGGTAATGGTTTGTCTAATATGATTCTAAGAAAATGAAAGTGCTTCACTAATCTATGAATTGAAATAACATTGTAAAAATGAAAAACACCACACTTGTAAATGTTAGAATATTGAGAATATGATAAAATCATACAACAATAAAAAACATGCATAGCATGAACTATTCTAGAATTTTATCTAACCAAACAACAAAGAATTTGAACAAAAATGGAGATAAGAGAATAGACAAGAGAACAACAGATATATGTGGTAAAACCTAAAATGGGTAAGCATCCATGGGAAGAGAAAAATTATCTTCTTATTCATCAATAATCTACAATATTACAATAGAGAATTCCCACACATCATATTCCATCTTCACAACAAAACACAAAGTGTGTCTACAAGATGATCATTAGATGTCTCTCCTTGTTTCCATGTGTCTTGATAAGATCCTCTTGACTTTATTATATACCAAGAGGTAAGGAGGAATTACATCCCAATATTACATGTGGGATAAATGTGATTTCATCTCTTTATATAATAAAAGGTAACAAGAGTAAATTATTACATAATACATGTGGGATAAATCTTTTGCATAAGAGTGGAAAATATTACCTTCCAAATTAATACAATTAGTCATCATTACATATTCCAACACTCGCCCTTAATGATGACTGAGAGATAGAATAAAAAATGGCGGAACATGGCATTACATAACACCCCCCTTTATGACAACTTCCAAAATGTCCATAAGTTGCAAATAAACACAATTCTCCTCATGGAGTAGATGAAGATAACAACCACTTCTCAATGAACCATGAAATTGCACCTAAACTAAGCTGTATGATAAATGCTTGCAAAATACGACATTAGTGTATGGAAAATATCACAGAAAATGTGGTGGCAAGCCCCAAATGTAGAATGCTTAGAACATGTGGCAAGACATCCAACAAAAAAGTGCCTAGATCTAAAAGAGAAGCTATAGTGGCTACTAGATACAACAAAAAAATGCCTAGAACACCACAACAATCATCACAACTGGAAATCAACTAATAGTTGAAAGAACTCTACAAAAGAGCTCATTAGGAATACAAGACCCCAATGGTTTATACCTCATAAATGATATCGTGTAGACAACCTTCACAGCCAAGATGAAAGATGCAATGAAACTCTAAAATACACCTCATCACGAATACAAGACCCCAATTGTCTACCATAAAAAATTATATCATGCAGATAATCATCATGACGTTAATGGTAGAAGATGATGTTTGATTACATTATATATAGAATATGGTGATTGATATTGCATTGCATTCCCCCTTGAATAACAACTTCCAACATCGAAGATAAAGAGGAAAATAGGATCACAATTTGCTACCAAGGATAAGTTGATCAATGAGGAAAAATGCTAAAGATAGGAAGGAATGCCAGAACAAATTTTCCACACAACTCTTCACAAATACACAAATAGTGAAGTAAATAGAGAGCTAATATGCACAAAGAACTTCCAAGAGTAAAGCATATAATAAACATGATAAGCCCATAGAACCTGTTAGCCTCATAATTTCTCCTTTGGTTGTGGAAGGATAATTCCAAGGCAACCTTTTCAAACCAAACTTTAGGAGGGAGGATAGCTTCTTTCCTACCAGAGAGGGCTCTCTCAACAAATAAATGCAATAGCCAGAAATATTTCAAAATAATATGATTTTATATTGCAAATGGCTGAAACATAGGGATACCATTGGGAATGGATTTAAAATCAGGGATCTTTGAAAGATAAACGGAGTTTAAACAATATGGTTTTTCACAAAGGCAAGGTAGTTATTGCTTTGCAGTCAAGTTCTTGCTTGCAGGTGGTAATGGAAGAAAAAAAAGAACAATCCATTAACATTGGGCACCAATTGAAGATAAATCAAACATCAACTTTAGAAGAAAATTTTTATGAATAATTGAATCTCATAGATTAGAGCATAATAAAATGAATTCTGACCTAATACAATCTCATCCAAGCATGAAAGAAAACATAATGAAAATGGGATAATGGATATGGCATTCACATGAGAAAAAGAAAAATACAGACTGTAAATAAATAACACATGAATCTTTGCTTTGGAATATCATGCTCAACTCTGCGGAAATTTCTATTGTTACTTGAAAATGATCAATACAAAATAAGTCTCTCTTTTGCAGGTTCCAACCCTGATTACATTGCAAATCATGTATTTATACATGAAAAGGATTCTTGAGCCAAAATCTAACTACCCATTTCTAAAAATAGATAACTTCAACCACTTATTACATATTAGACTACTTTTGTAAAAAAATTTAATCTTCGTAATCTTCAAAATATAACATCCTTTTGTCTTCTTTATCAAATGTTGGTCCAGTACAAATTCTTGTTCGGACAAGAGTCTTCATGTGTGCAAATTATACTTCATTATCCCATACTTTTCAATTGTTTTCCACTGTTCTATAGAAGGGATCTCATAACTCATCATTTATTTAACCAAAACTTTCATCTCCACATGATCCACAAGAGATATAGGAGGTAGCTTTGCTCCTATCATCATTAACTGATTCAAGATTTCAAAATCAAGTGTGAGATTTTCCAATATAACCTTTCTTATCAAAACTTGGGTCATTCCTTCAAACTTCTTATGATCCATTCTGATTTGGAACAACAAACCTTTATATTCATTCGAAAAATTAACTTGTTCTCTTCATTCCAAAATCAATGGAGCCCTTTCTGAAGTAAATATGCAAGCAAATTTTTGAAAGAATCAACCTATTGTTTCATTTGATTTACCTTTGCTTGGACACTTTCAACATGATACTGTTTTCCAATTATTCTTCTAGCCCAAGTTATTACTTAAATTCTATTTTTAATTCCCAATGCATTTAAATCATCTTATGTCAAAGTATTAAGAAAAACCATTGTGTTCTGAGTTGTATCCTTTGTTTTTTTATATAAAATTTCTCTCATGACTGTACAACTCTGTGTACTTTCATTTAATATTGTTTCTTTAGTCTTCATAAAATTCAGAAATGGTCTGAATTTTCCAGCTTCAGTTATTATTAAATCCCAAATCATGTGCCTGGCACCCTGCAAAGGAAGCTTCCCTATAACCTGAGAAATCAACTTTTCATTCTTGTCAAGCAACTCTTTATTTTTATTTTCAAACTCTGTTTTCTCTTCCTCTTTCTTCTAGATTTCTTCATTAAATTTCTGATTTTCTTCTTTTAACTCTTTAATTTTTTCTTCTTTTAAGCTGACTTGAAACGTAGCTTGAATCAAATTTTTTGTGCTTGTCTCTTCATTTTCTTGTCCTGTTCCCTCTTTTTCCTGTGTTGCACCTGTTTGTTTCTTTTTCAAATCATCAATTTGGGCCATAAGAATAAGTATTTATTTCTCCCAAATTACTTCTTGTTCTGTGAATTTGAGCATCTTTTCTTTACAATCATCTAGCTCTTGAGAAAGAGTTTCTTTCTCTTGTTCTAAAACTGTTAATTCAGATTCCCGAATTAACTGCGTTGTTGGAATTTTGAGCTTCTTTTTCAGTAATTGGACTGTATTTTCTTTCACTCGAAATGTTTTTAGTTGCTTGACCCTTATTTGGTTCACCATTTTTTCCACCAAATCAACCTGTAGTTTCTTTATCTGCTGTTGATGAGCCTTTTTTCCGTCTTTTCCTATTTCAGTTGAGTTTCCAACCTATCCACTATAGATTGTAGTCTTGAAATCTTCAAGGTAGCCTTCATTTAATCTGTGTAAATTGCCTCCCCAGTTTGTCTATGCAAATGAATTTTATCTAAAACTGGTATCTTTTGCAGATTGATCTTCATCTATGTAATATTTTCATCTCAAGCTACTACTAAGTTTAAAGTATTTTTTGCATGATCCCTGAGAGTTGTCAAGGAAACTTCATTATATGATATACCTCTAACTTTAGGAAACAATTTGTTAGCTTTCTCAGATGAATATTTTTTTATCCTGGGTATATTTGATATATAGTTCAGCCCTGGACTGATATTTATCACTAGGACCTGCCTCTTTTGTTTCAGCAAATTTGTAGTCATGAACTTGGACATCTGGACCCTGAAACTTCTCTTTTTCCTTCCCTTTTTTTCTTTCTAGTGTAACTATTTATTTATCTTGATCCAATTTTAGTCGCTTGATTTATCCTTGCTCTTCCACTTCCATGTCATAGGTCTCAGAAAAACATCTTTTACTAGTAAACTCGATTTTGTTAGGAGTAGGCACTAACACAGTTGAAATTTTTTTCAATGTTGAAGGATTTGATTGTGAATTATCAGAGAATTCTATATCATACTCACAGTGTAGTAAATTTTCTTTCCCAGCTAATCTGTCAACCTCATGGTGATCAAAAGCTTTACTTTTATTTTGTCGCCTCCTTTGTAATATGATGTGGTATGGATCATAGTTAATAGCTAAAGCCTTCTTGAAATTCATCATTTGCAACAGTTTCTCTACAACTGGAAGAGCATTTCTATTCTTTATAATAAAAGGACCAACCTTCAAAGGAAATTTGATATCAGAGGCTTTTTTGAAACTCAGAAAATGTTCATTCTCAACAATCATTTTCTGTCTAATGAACTCTAAAGCAAAGATCCTTGGTGTCAAAAAGGCAGGTAAAATATATGGTTCTCTGATAAAACCATAGCCTAATAGCAGTATGTTATTTCAACAGGAACCAATCACCTACAGCTTTCTCCGGGATAAAATGTAATAGGTATTTCATCTCTGGAAAAACTCTAGGAAATATTTCTTCAAAAATTGCTCTATATATCTCTGACATCATAAGATTCATGAAATTGAACATATTGTTTTCAATTTTAGATGTAAAAATTGCTTCTGGAAAATGTAGACTTTCTTCACTTGAATATAAGAACATCTTCATCAAATATGATTGGAATCTAAATTGTTTCGTAGTGTGTAAATTCACTAACCGAGAATGGATATTTCAAGCCAGGAATTCATCAAATTTAAGACACAAATACTGGCTAGACTCAATCTCGGGTGAATATGAACTCAATCTAAATAGTAGACTTAATTGGACTTCAGTGACAACTTGGTCATTATCTAACCCTAGAAATTGATTGATTAATGAAAGGACTAGCTGTGAGTTTTCGTCAAAGAGGGTAATATCTAATGGGAAAGGTGTACTATCAATTGAAACGTTGGGTTTGAGAATTTTTGACAAAAAGGCTTGTTTAACTTCAAGGATGGAATGTCTGTACATGTAAATCAATTTTTCCTTGGCGAATTATTCTATGTTTTGGGAGAAGGATAGAGGTATTTCTAAATATTTATTAATAATTGAGGAATTGATAGCACACATGATTTTCATTCTTTTTGAATCCATAATTACTCTTTCAGCTTGGGAATAATTCTTAGCACACCAGGAGATAAAGTCCGAGAAAACTAGGGTTTGTTCTGGACAAAATTGAATAAAATGAGATATATGAACGCTATGCACATCTATACCATGCTTATGCAAATCTCTCAACCTGTTCTTTATCTCATTAACTGTGCTTCTATTCATAATCGTGTCAAATACATGTTCGTCCCTATCTTTAAGAAATTACTCTAATTTTGCAAATTCCCCACTTTGAACCTCTACTTCACTCTGATTTTCCATTCGACTAAAGCGCTGAAATATCTGTAAGAGTTCTAAAGGTCTATCCGGAAACACTTGAGATGGAAAAGTTGTATTCTATCATCTTCCAACCGCACGCGACATGTCCAAATCGTTCAATGCTAAATGAAAAGTGTCACATCCCTCATGCAATTTGTCCTTTATAGCTTCCCAAAGTGGTTTCACAACCATAGAAGGTGGTTTCCCTTACCACTTTTCCAATCAACGAAATAACATTACAACTAGACGTGGCGGGTGGTTTTAGATTTTCCAACCACCCACCATTTCCTTCGTTCGTGCAAGTTGGTGGTGCGAAATAAATGTGATCCGTTGATCTCCTTGTTGATTGATGGATGATCGTTGATATTTTCTTTGCTTTACCCTGGGCCAATAGTTATTTCACCAATGAAAAACACGTTATAGAACCTGCATCTTCCCCAACGGAGTTCTCATCAGTCGTAGATATCAACTGCATTTTAAAATGAACCGTTGATCTATCAAAAACTCTGCAGAATGCGCCTTTTATCTAATTTTAAACTGATTTTGCTTTAGCATCATGATCACATGGGATGTATCCTCTCAGGACTTGGAACTTACCTCTTTTTGCATTTTTTATTACCTCTTGGTCATGGGGAAACAATTCATAAAGATACAGTCTCGTTATCTTATTCACATCATTCAAAATCTTTCAACAAGACCAAAAATAACTGTGTCAACAGAACCAATACATGAAATGATAATATGAGATTGCTCAACACCATATAAATATTGCGTAAAATATTATCGAAATAAACATGACATGATATATATCAAAATATATCAAAATGTTTAACATGATCAACATATAGAAAATTAAGATCAAATCATGATATCACTTATAAAAAATATGAAATGACTAGTCATTGAGCAACCAGGTCATAAACATGGGTTAATTTCTTATTGTCATCATGTTAGCATGCTAGAGATGAATGCCCTAAAAATTTCAATGCTTCCATATAGGAATATTAGAGACAAGTAACATAGAACTAGATACAATCTCAACAATACATGATAAAGAAACTAAACCCTAATAAAAAATACAAGAATCCATTTTTGTATAAAACATGATATCACATAGATTCAAAGATTGATTTTACTCAAGAAATTAGTAAGAGAAAATATGATCACAAAGGTTGACAAACATAACCATTAAGCAACTTGATAAATTAGTAACCATTAAATGGTTTCTTGTTGTCATCATGAGAAACACTAGAGATACATGGGGCCTAAAATGTCAAAATAGGAATCTACTAGAAAGATGGGATAGTGACAAGTAAATACGAACAAGTGATAACCTCTAAAAACATCATGAAATAGACTAAGAAACTAAAAAAATAATGCAACCAAGGATGAAAAGCTAATGACCAAGAGCATATACAAGATGTTCAAATTAGTTAAATCAAACACAAAATATTTAGAAAAAAATATTTAGGAAAATTTTGAATTTAAAAAAAAAAGACATCTAAATATGCAAGATCGTAATGAGCAATATATGACACCATGTTAGAAACATCATCATTATTAGAAGAGTGAGACCATGTTAGAATATTGAGCAAAAAAATTGATCAAATAAAACAATGATATCACTTATATATATGAAAATATAGCCATCAAACAATTAAGTCCTAAGCATATTAAGTTCATTTATTAATGTCACCATTACCATACTAGAGATCCATGCCCCTGAAAATGTCAAAATAGTTTCCACACAAGAAGGTTAGAGACTGTTGATGTATATGTAACTTCGGAATGTATTTCACATATATGTATATTGTATTCCTATAGAGATGGTATTATTCCTCTATAAGGAAGTGTCGTCATTTATATTGTAAGTGTCGTAACTTATACTTGATGGGTTATTAGACCACCTTATTTGGGGTCGGCCCTGTATAAGTGATGTGGGTCAAAGGGTTATTAGACCACCCTATTGGGGGTCGGCCATGTGGGTCAAAGGGTTATTAGACCACCCTATTGGGGTTCGGCCCACTCAGCATTATGTTATGTGGTTAAGTTCGAGCCTACATGAGTTAGGTAAAAAGGCAAGTCAAGTCAAGTATAAATAGAGTGCGGGAGACACTCTATTTACTCATTCACTTCTCACACATGCACTCAAGGAGGAGTGGCGCACTTATGGAGGAGGAGGATCTGCTACTAGGTTATGGCTATCTCTCTTGGTTGGTTGTATCATTGCTCTATCTATCTCTGAGGAAGTTATTGGGGTTTTTCACCTTTATGGTTTTCCCCAAGTAAATCTTTGTGTCTCTTGTGTGCTTGCATTATTGTCTCCATGATTGATATGCTGTAGATATGTTGTACATGTTGTTCTCTCAGTTAAGATCCTAGATCATATTGAAGTAAATTCAGAAAATTTAACATGGTATCAGAGCTAGCCTGAAAGAAGGCATGATATGGCATGTATGACACTTGTTGCACTTACGATGCTAGGGCTTGATATAGCAAAAACCAGTCATCGTAGCACTTTTGCTATAAATCCGTTTTGGAAAAATTTTCGGATCTGAAATTGTTACAGGCCGAAGATAAGATCTCCAGGTACCTTGTGTCCAAAGGACAACCTCTAATTCGTTGTACTTTGTGATTTATGATCTGTGCAATATAGGGTTTCTGCCTCTTCCAGATCTGAGTCAAAATCAGGTGACCTTGGGAAAAAGGTCATAACTTGGGCTAGGAAGATCCAAATGAAATTTCGTGAAAAGTGACAGGTAGTAAACAGACTGTACTATCTCAGAAAACGTTTTCAGAGGCCGAAGTTGAACCAGTGACACGTGGCACGCCGTACAAGTTCACTCTCCTGTATTATCCCAAAACAGGTCACGTTGCGACATTTGGCATAACTCTCTCTCAGAGAATCCAATTGAGGTCAGACCTGTCAGGATGGAAAGCTAACAGGTCAGGCTATCTCAGGAAATGTTTTAAGACCCTGTGGATCGAAAAGGTCGGAGTTACACTAGAAACAATCAGGTACATATTTCTGTCAAAACAGAATTATTTTTGAGTACCTTCATTCATGGCTTCCGGAATTCAGGGCTTTGGAGAAAGTTGGAATTTTTGTAATCGCAGACCACGGCTGAATGCTACTCATCAAAATAAAAATTTAGAGACCAAAATCAGAATTTTTGGTTGGGCAGAAGGCCGGGTTTGATCAAACCCTAGTTCGGGACTTTGATCAGGAAAGTGGAAAATTAGGGCTTCTGTAAAAATGGGAATTTTTGAAATCTGTGACCACGGCTGGAAGCTCCTCAAAAAAATAGAAGCTTAGAGCTTTGGATCAAACCTTTTGATTGGGCAGAAGAGTGGGCTTCATCAAACCCCAGCTCAGGGTCACATCCAGTGAATCCAGAAGTTGCAAAGGCAAAATTGAGGAGTGAAACTTTGCAGTTTTCAAATTCTGAATATACTAGCTTGATCAGCTCATCAAGGCGCACATTTCTATCCTTTCGGAAGTTTGAAATTCAAAGTTTAAATTTTTGGGGTTTCTCTGACAAACCCATATCCAGCTCCAGGTCTAGTTCTTGCAAATCAAGTGGATAGGGTTAATCCTAGAAGAAGATGGATTGGTCACCTGCATAAGTGAAGAAGTTCATGTTTCAGAGGGAGATGAGGCTAAGGCCTTACATAGGAATATTACAAGTGATCTCAATAGGTATGACTCATCAAGGTATGTTTCGATATTTGTTCATGATTAAGTTTATGGTATGTTTGTCTTCATGTTATTACAGTTATTACAATCTTGTTTTTAGATTTGTCGGATCACAATTATGAATGCATGATAGAAAATATTCATTGATTAGGGTGTTGACACTTATAATTGTACTAATGCATTATGGTGTTGTATGAGGTTTATGTGTCTACTAAAATGAAAGGTACACCAAGAAAGACAAATCATGTTCTGGTCCAAGAACATATGGTCATGATAACATGAGGACAAAGATTCATCCATTGTCATGGATCTCATAGAAGATCCATTTACGAGGTATGTATAACTTGGTTTTGTAATGGTTAACATATGAGACATGCAGGTTACTAGCACAAGTCACTAAAGAGAACCAAAAGACATTATGCGGGTATGTTAGACATAAACTAGCTAGCATGCTAATCCAGGTATGTTTTTCCTATATCAAGCTAGAATCCTACCTTGGTTTAGGATCTTATACTGTTGTGTTGTTGATAATGATTATTCATGAAGTCATAGGTTTGAATAATCATGGTTGTATGCATATTATGTTTCTTACCATAATTGATGATATGACTAACCAGAAGAATCATGAAGGTATAGGTTTGAATAATCACAAGTTTTATGCATATTATATCTCTTATCTTGATTGATGACTCAACTAACCCGAAGAGTCATAGGTTTGAGTAATTATAGGTTTAGACATGTTATGTTTCTTATGATTTGACTAATCATAAGAATCCCACATAAACCTTGAAAGCTAATGCTTATTATTTCTGTTTGAAATGATCATGACTATACATGCTTTAGATTATTGTGTTTTTTATAATATTAAGATTATTCTAATGAATTTTTGATTATGTATGAGACCTCGGGGATAACACAATGATGATACTAACAAGCATGCATAGGGATCAAGAATGAGTATAAGTTCAAAGACAGGTAATCCAGGAAGCAAAGATCAAGAGGGAGCACACTCCAGTTGTTCCTGCAATAAAGCAAAGGATCACACTTCAGTAGTTTCTGCAAGGATGCAAATATTCAGAGGGAGTTGACCATCTCTCTACATTCCACAACAGAAAGGTGTAGAAGAAGCTACTTCAGATTAGGACTCCAACAGCTCCTGCAAGGAAGCAAAGACTCAGAGGGAGTCCACCCAACGAAGAAAGAAAGATAAGTATTTCTTGCATATTTGTTTGTTTTAAATAATATTGTTCAATAATGTATATACTGATGTTCCTAGAATTAGGTTGTGTATTATGCATATTAGAATAGTTGCATTGATGAACAGTATACTACTAATATACATGGGTAAGTGGCCTATGGCACTGTACAACATTCCATTTCTACTTATCTAGAATGAAACCTCTTTGCTGACATGTTGGGAGTTGTGCACACTCTTAACAATGTTCTGGTAGAGATTGGAAGGCATCTAGAAAGTTATGGGATATGGATAAATGTTGTATTGAAGCATTGGCTAAGATAATTGCATGACTGTATGACATAT
Organism: Larix kaempferi; assembly: GCA_027924585.1. NCBI lineage: Eukaryota > Viridiplantae > Streptophyta > Pinopsida > Pinales > Pinaceae > Larix > Larix kaempferi. Next base: position 2,611,414 of record BSBM01000070.1, read on the forward strand.
TTCTTTATGTGTAAGAATTTGTTCTGAAAACTATGAGATGTTTTCTAATCATGCAATTTAAATTGTTGTGTAGGAAAGATCGTATGCCATCTCCTACAAAAGAAGAACTACAACATTTGTTCAGCAATAAAGATATCTATTGAAGATATTGAAGTTCCCAGGATCTGGGATGAAGAAATGGAATGATCCGTCGATCATGAAGAATGATGTTTGGGTTGCAGTCCCAAGACGTGAAGGGAAGTTTGTTATGACTTCCAAATGGAACTATCAAATCAAGCATATTGCAGATGACAGGATTGAGAAATATAAAAGTGATGAAATAGAAGATACACCAGATGGATTTCAAGACAGCATGGTGTAGTCAGATATGTGTGCAGAACTTGGTATGGTAGGATAGACAGCTTTCTATCCAGTTTGGGCTTTACCAAGAGTAAAGCGGATTCCAACCTTTACTACAAGGTTGAGGAAGGAAATCCAGTGATACTACTTTTGTATGCAGATAACTTGTTTGTTACACGTGAAAATAGTTTGATTGCCGACACGCAGCGGAAGCTTACTACCAAGTTCGAGATGAAGAACTTGGGGATGATGCACTATTTGTTTTTGGCATGGAGGTGTGGCAGAGTGCAGAAGGAATCTTCCTTGGACAAGGGAAGTATGCAGTAGAGATCCTGAAGAGGTTTGGGATGATGGATTGCAAGGCCATGGCCACACCTATGGCATCGAATCTGAAGCTTCTATGTGATGCTTCATCTGAGCCGGTTGATGTCTCTATGTATCGTCAGATGATTGGGTCCTTGATGTACCTGACGAACATGAGACCGTATATTTTCTTTGCTGTGAACACATTGAGACAGTTCCTGACGGATCCGAGGAGTGTTCATCTGGTTGTTGTAAAGCATGTTCTGAGGTACCTGAAGGGTACAATGGATTATGGGCTCAGGTATGAGGTGAATCAAAAGTTTAACCTGCAGGGTTATGTTGATTCAGATTGTGTTGGCAGTGCTGCAGATAGGAAGAGCACATCTGGGTGTTGATTCAGTATGGGATCAGGTGTGATCTCTTGGTTTAGCAGGAAGCAGTCCTGTGTAGCACTGAGTATAGCTGAGGCAGAGTATGTTACAGCCTGTTCAGCTAGTTGTGAGGCAGTATGGCTACGGAAGCTACTGTCTGAGTTATTTGATCTCCCGTTGGAGGCTACTGGTATCTTCTGTGATAACCAGAGTTGTGTGAAGCTTCCTGAGAACCCAGTGTTTCATGACAGGTCAAAACACATAGAGATCAAATATCACTATATCAGGGATATGGTGCAGAGAGGATCTGTGAAGCTCCTGTATGCATTAGAGAGATTTTGAGGTCAAAAAAGGGCCTCCTAAGAGATGTACTACAAAAATATGAGATATATTAAAATATTATGAATTGGGGGTTTATGGGGTAGGTATATATGACAAGTCACCTCCCACACTATTTTCTATGCACAATATAAATAACCATGGTTGAGTTACTTTTCAAAATTCACTAGAAATAAAATTAATAAAATAAGCCTACATTGATGTGACTAAGATTCATTGTGAATTCCCAAAAATGTATTGTCCTTTAACATTTATTTGTCTTGAACTTGCAAATGAAATTAAATAATAAAAAACATTTTTAAGAGCTTTTTTTTAAATTTTATGTTGACTTTTTATATTTAGTACTTTTCTCATGAATTTAATAATGTAATTTAATTGAGAATTTATTTACATGTAAAATGTCAATAATATTATTATAATCCACATTGCATTATTATTATTATTATTATTATTCATTAAATCTATTATTATTCTTTATTAGTTTGACATTATGTTATTAAATAGAATGGAGTGAATATAAAATTTAAAATTAAAAACATAAAAATGATAATATATTATTTTATAAAAAAATATGAAAGAACTTTCTTTATGAATTAAGAGTACTTCACTTGAAAATGTCAATAATATTATTTTATGTGAAAGTGTGAAAAGACATTCATTATGAGTACTTTACTTGAAAATGACAATAATATTATTTTATGAAAAGACTATCATTATGAGTACTTTACTTTATGACTTAAAAGTACTTACACCACTACCTTGGTTAACTATGTGTTTTCATCCACCATAGAAAATTTGACAAATAATCATTCTTAACTCATGCAATGCCACATCACCAAGGGGGATGATGTCATTTACTAGAATGTGATTGGTTGTATTTTATAGTACATTTTCTTTGTTTTGAGGCCCTTTTTTGACCTCAAAATTTCTCTAATGTTGCGACGGACGAGCAGATTGCAGATGTGCTGACGAAGCCACTAGCCAGGGTGAAGTTCGAGTACTTCAGAGAGAGGCTTGGCGTTCTCCAGATCGAGGACACTTCGAGGAAGAAGTGATGGACACATTTGCTGAAGCCATTCCAAGCATGTTGGAAGGAGGATCCTTCACATGGCTGTGGATGTAAGCGCTGGATGATGAGCATCAGGATGATGTTCTGGTTTCTGCTTGGATATGATCAGTTGGATCATTTTATGTATGTATGTACGCATCATGTGGATGCTGGATATGATCAGTTGGATCATTTTATGTATGTATGTATGCATCATGTGGATGCTGGATATGATCAGTTGGATCATTTTATGTATGTATGTATGCATCATGTTGGATGCTTGGACCATGTATCTGTATATGTATCAGGTGGATACATTGTATGATCAGGTGGATCATGTATGGTGATATGTATCATGTATTTGTATTTGTATCAGGTGGATACATTGATGATCAGGAGGATCATGTATGATGATATGTATCAGGTAGATACTTGGTATGCATCAGGTAGATGCATTGATGATCAGGAGGATCATGTATGGTGATATGTATCATGTATTTGTATTTGCATCAGGTAGATGCATTGATGATCAGGAGGATCATGTATGATGATATGTATCAGGTAGATACTTGGTATGCAGCAGGATGTTGCAGTGATGATCAGGATGATCATAGATGACGAGCTTCAGGATGTTGCTCCAGATGACATGCAGCAGGATGTTGCAGTGATGATCAGGATGATCATAGATGACGAGCTTCAGGATGTTGCTCCAGATGACATGCAGCAGGATGTTGCAGTGATGATCAGGATGATCATAGATGATGAGCTTCAGGACGTTGCTCCAGATGATATGCAGCAGGACGTTGCAGTGGTGATGATCAGGATGATCATGGATACATCAGGATGATGTATGGTGAGTATCAGGTTGATACTCTATGGCCGTGGATCAGGTTGTGCAGATGAGCATGTAATTCGTTGCCCTGGGAGATTTGCAGATGGTCTTTCGAGGTTTTGCCTATGGCATGTAATTCGGTGCCCTGGGACATCTGGCAAATGCTCTTTCGAGGTTTTGCTCTGGGAGGACATGTAATTCGTTGCCCTCGGAGATCTGCAGATAGTCTTTCGAGGTTTTTCCTATGGCATATAATAGCGCCCTGGGATATCTGGCAGATGCTCTTGCGAGGTTTTGTCCTATGGCATGTAATTCGTTTCCCTGGGAGATCCGATAGGTTGGGCTGTGTGCCCGTAATCAGTCCTGGGATGCTCTTGCGAGGTTTTGCCATGACCACATGTAATTCGTTGCCCTGGGAGATCCTATAGGTAGAGCTGTGTGCTCGTAACAGCCTGGGATGCTCTTGCGAGGTTTTGTGGTGAGGTCACATGTAATTCGTTGCCCTGGGAGATCCTATAGGTAGAGCCGTGTGCTTGTAATAGCCTGGGATGCTCTTTCGAGGTTTTGTGACGCACGTAATAAGTCCTGAGGATTCCACAGTATGGCCAGTGATGATGAAGACCTACAGGTGGTGGGCCTACATCCAGTATGAAAAAGGACTGGCTCTGTAGAACTTCCTATGATGAGTAGATTCAGAGATTGATTGAGATAGCAGCAGCAGTGATGATGATGATGACTCGATGACGATTATCTAGTGACGATGATCCAAAGAAGATGACTTGTGCTAGAAGAACTGTGCTGAGAAATACCTTCCTAGTTAAGAGGGAGTGTTGATGTATATGTAACTTCGGAATGTATTTCACATATATGTATATTGTATTCCTATAGAGATGGTATTATTCCTCTATAAGGAAGTGTCGTCATTTATATTGTAAGTGTCGTAACTTATACTTGATGGGTTATTAGACCACCTTATTTGGGGTCAGCCCTGTATAAGTGATGTGGGTCAAAGGGTTATTAGACCACCCTATTGGGGGTCGGCCATGTGGGTCAAAGGGTTATTATACCACCCTATTGGGGGTCGGCCCACTCAGCATTATGTTATGTGGTTAAGTTCGAGCCTACATGAGTTAGGTAAAAAGGCAAGTCAAGTCAAGTATAAATAGAGTGTGGGAGGCACTCTATTTACTCATTCACTTCTCACACATGCACTCAAGGAGGAGTGACGCACTTATGGAGGAGGAGGATCTGCTGCTAGGTTATGGCTATCTCTCTTGGTTGGTTGTATCATTGCTCTATCTATCTCTGAGGAAGTTATTGCGGTTTTTCACCTTTATGGTTTTCCCCAAGTAAATATTTGTGTCTCTTGTGTGCTTGCATTATTGTCTCCATGATTGATATGCTGTAGATATGCTGTACATGTTGTTCTCTCAGTTAAGATCCTAGATCATATTGAAGTAAATTCAGAAAATTTAACAGAGACAAGTAAAATAGGAACAAGACAACCTCTATAATAATTATGAATAAACTAAGAATATAAACCCTAATTCAAAGAGAACAAGAATCTCATGACAAGAATTTCAAGATAAGAGATGAATAAATAAATAAATTATCACTGATGCCGAAACCTTAAAATGACCATAACTCTATCAATATTGCTCGGAATATTTATTATAACCTGTTCTCGAAACTAGAGTAGCCGTTCTACAACCACTTGCATAGATAGAACATAAATCTAGGCATTTTCTCAAAAGATATTCTCTCGACAGTCTGTGTAATAATCACCAAAAAACTGGAAAATAATTGATATTAAAACAATGATATCTCCACTTTTTGGATTCCAAATGAGACGATTGTTTTTTTGAAAATGAGTATTTTTGTGAGAGGAACTCATATCTGCAATTGTTTCTTCAAAATATGCATAGTAAGTTTCAAAAACTGATCTAAAATTCACCTCCCAATTTTACCTTAAACATTTCTCCACAAGGGTTAGGGTTTGAAAAAAAATCAAATATGTAGAATAAATCCTAGATCTGAAATAAACTACCACTTGGGTATTGTAGATAGGGTCACAAAACTATAAAATATGAAGAGTGCAAGTAAAAAATCATGCTCATGTTACTTGAAAACAAAAATCAAATATTTTACTTAAGTAGAGTATAGAAATCTACTTTGATACCATGTTAGAATATTGAGAATATGATAAAATTATACAACAATACAAAATATGCATAGCATGAACCACTCTAGCCTTATATCTAACCAAATGACAAATAAAATGAACAAAAATGGAGATAAGAGAATAAACAAGAGAACACCAGATATACGTGGTAAAACCCCAAAGGGGAAAACATCCAAGGGAAGGGAAAAATGTTATTATTCTTCAATACTCTCCAATCTTACAATAGAGAGTTCCCACATATCACATTCCATCTTCACAACAACACACAAAGTGTGTCTACAAGATGATCATCATATGTCTCCTTGTTTCCATGTGTCCTTATAAGACCATCTTGACTTTATTATACACCAAGAGGTAAAGAAGAATTACATCTCAATATTACATGTGGGATGAACATAATTTCACCTCTCTTTTTTTAACTGGTGGTTCACCATTGTTCACCTCTTTATATAATAAAAGGTAACAAGAGTAAATTATTACATAATACATGTGGGATAAATCTTTTACATAAAAGTGCACATTATTACATTCCAAATTAATACAATCAATCACCATTACATATTCCAACAGAGAAAAGAATCAATTCAACAATGAATCAAGCTTAGTTATCTACCATGTTAAAAAGTTAACCAAAGGCTATGTACCTTGCTGAATTATAGAAACCCACTTAAAAAATAAATAAAAAACTCACACAACAAGAAAGGAAAGACTATTGAGTCACACAATGACATGTTCTCATGGAGTGATATCTTCCTCCCAAGAGTCATGGTAGTGAATTAAAACTACATCAACATAACAAAGTCAAAGCACACTATAGAATATTCAAAAACTATGATTTATATTGAAGAAGACATCAAGAAAGTTTACTCTACACCATCATAATTTGGACTATTCTCTAAGAGTCCTCCCCATATAATGGAGAAGGAACTCTCTTTTATACATGAACTTCCTTGAAACCAAAAATAACAAATATCTAATCAAATCCACTTGAGGATTAATGAATCTATAGTGGTTACAAAAAATTTCCAACTTAGGCACAAATGGTTTCCATATTTTTTGTTAATTCCCATCGAATTTAATTTATTGTTGAATTCGATCTAAGATGTGTGGGTTATAATAGATGGCCCAAAATATGTCCCAAGTGACTTTTAATGGTGTTGGATTCCTATATCCATAGCATATTCAATGGATATCTTGAAATCTAGTAGAAAAATGAATATGCACTCACAACAGCCAACAATTTGCCTTTTCTTTTTTCTCAAACTAGTAAAAATCATAATTTGAAATAGTTAGAAAATGAGTTGTAGCTCCCCAAATTAATTTGGAACATGTAAAGACGTGGGAAAAAATATTTGTACTAGTGAATCTATAGAAATCCACCCTCCAGCCATTAAAACCATACAATTCATCTTTCAATCTCTCGCCCTAATGGGTACATGGTTGGTGGTGGTTGATTCTCGTATATGCAAAACATGGATCTATAGAAATCTCCAAGTCAATATTTTCAAGTAAATACAAAATACACTAATTATTCCTAATGTTAACCATAATTCAATGAAATACTAAGAAATGCAATGGAAAACACTTTGAACATAAATCCCGCACACAAGCATTAAAATGTACTAATACATGGTTATGGACATGCAAAGAAGGATTGAAAATAAGGAAAAGATGACATTTATGAGACTCATCACACTCCACTTTTATACAATATATATGTGGGTTCCAGAAGGAAACAAAATATATTGGAAGGGTGTAGAAATTTTCTCCTTAGAGGATTCGCCCCTGAACACCTAGAGAGGGGGGGGTGTTAGTTTTTCATCATTTAATTCAATAGATATAGGATCTTAACTGAAAGAACAACATGTATAGCATATCAAGCATAAGAGACAAGAGACAAGAGACACAAAACATTTCACCGGGGAAAACCAAGAAGGTGAAAAACCCCGCAACTTCCTCAGTGATAGAATAAGCACCAATACAAAGATCACAAGGATCAAACCCAAGAGATAGATGACTGTAGCAGCTACTCCTCCTCCACTAGTGTGCACTCCTCCTCTCTCTCACTAATGCGAAGTGAGTGAATGAGAGAATGTCTAAAATGATAGAGACACACTCTCTATTTATACACTACTTCACTTGTCTTTTAACTCTAACTAGGTCGGCCCCAACTTAACCACACTCTAAAATGATAGAGACACACTCTCTATTTATACACTACTTCACTTGTCTTTTAACTCTAACTAGGTCGGCCCCAACTTAACCACTTAACATAATGTTGACTGGGACGACCCCCACTAGGGTGGTCTAATAACCCATGAAGTAAGTTATGACACTTACAATATAACTTGTGACACTTGCAAGTACAACTGACAACACTTCCAATCGGAGGAATAATACATCTTCGTTGGGGATACAATAAAGTACAAATGTAATACATACTATATACAAGTGAATATATTCCGAAGTTACAAATACATCAACAGTCCCTCTTAACTAGGAAGGTATTCTCTTGACACAGGTCATCAATACATATCGGCACAAGTCTTCAATTCTGGAGTTGGATCATCATCACTAGATCATGGAGCATCATCGTCATTGTTGTTGTACTTGTCATCTCAATCACTGGTCTATCTCTCAATTCTTCTCGTCATAGGAAGTTCTACAAAACCATCCCTTTTTCATGCTAGATGTAGGCCTATCCTCCTGTAGGTCTTCATCATCTTTGGCCATACTGTGGATCCCAAGACTAATTACGTGCGTCAACAAAACCTCGAAAGAGTATCCCAGGATCCTTTATGTGCCTAAGCACGACCGACAAGATCTCCCAAGGAGCTATTACATGTGACCACCACAAAACCTTGAAAGAGAATCCCAGGACTGATAACGAGCACACAACTCAACCTATCAGATCTCCCAGGGCGCTATTACATGTGGTCAAGAAAAACCTTGAAAGAGCATCCCAGGACTGATTACGAGCACACAGCTCAACCTATCGGATCTCCCAGGGCGTTATTACATGCCATAGGACAAAACCTCGAAAGAGCATTTGTCAGATCCCCCAGAGAGCTATTATATACGATAGGAAAAACCTCGCAAGAGTATCTACAAATCTCCCAGGGTGCTATTATATGTCCTCCCAAGCAAAACCTCGAAAGAGCATTTTCCAGATCTCCCAGGGAGCTATTACATGATACCTGTACAATCTGTCCATGGCCATAGAGTATCATCCTGATAATCATGATAATACTGATCATCATCATACAATACATCGCCCTGATGCACATCATCATCGCATGATCATCCTGATCATCGTCACAGCATCGTCCTGATGCATATCATCATCGCATGATCATCCTAATCACCGTCACAGCATCATCCTAATGCATATCATCATTGTATGATCATCCTGATCATCGTCACAGCATCATCCTGATGCATATCATATGGAGCATCGTCTTGATGCTCATCACACAGTGCTTACATCCACAACCATGGGAAGGATCCTCCTACCACCATGCTTGGAATGGATCCAACAAATGTGTCCCATCACTTCTTCCTCAAAGTATCCTCTATCTGAAGAACACCAAGCCTCTCTCTGAAGTACTCGAACTTCACTCTGGCTAGTGGTTTGGTCAAGACATCTGCAATCTGCTCATCTGTTGCAACATACTGAAGCTTCACTGCTCCTCTTTGCACCATATCCCTGATATAGTGATATTTGATCTCGATGTGCTTCAACCTGTAATGGAACACTGGTTTCTCTAACAACTTCACACAACTCTGGTTGTCACAATCGATACAGGTAGCATCCAAATGGAGATCAAATTAATCAGACAGTAGCTTCCTTAGCCATACTGCCTCACAACTAGCTGAACAATCTGCAACATACTCTACTTCGGTTGTACTCAGTGCTATGCAGGATTGCTTCCTACTAAACCAAGAGATCACACTTGATCCCATACTGAAGCAGCACCTCGAAGTGCTCCTCCTATTTGCAACACTACCTGCCCAATCTGAATCAACATAACCCTCCAGGTTAAACTTTTGATTCGCATCATACTTGATCCCATAATCAATTGCACCCTTCAGGTATTTCAGAATATGTTTTATAGCAATCAGGTGAACATGTCTAGGATCTGTCAGAAACTGACTCAAGGTGTTCACCACAAAGCAAATATCTAGTCTCGTGTTTTTGAGGTACATCAATGACCCAATCATCTAACGATACACCGTGACATCAACTGTCTCATATGAAGCATCACTCAATAGCTCCAGGTTCAATGCCATAGGTGTGGCCATGGCCTTGTATTCCATCATCCTGAACCGCTTCAGGATCTCTACTACATACTTCCCTTGACCAAGGAAGATTCCAACTGCACTCTACCACACCTCCATACCTAGAAAGTAATGCATCATTCCCAAGTCCTTCATCTCGAACTCGGCAGCAAGCCTCCTCTTCGTGTCAGCAATCAATCTATCCTCACCTGTCACAAACAGGTCATCCACATACAATAGGAGTATCACTGGATTGCCTTCCTCTACCTTGTAGTAAAGGTTGGAATCCGCTTTATTCTTGGTAAAGCCCAAACTGGACAGGAAGATGTCTATCCTGCTGTACTATGTCCTACGAGCTTGCTTCAATCCATACAAGGATTTCTTCAATCTGCACACATATGACTCCCTTTCATGTGTCTCAAAACCAAGTGGCTGCTCCACATACACTTCCTCTTCGACTACACCATTCAAGAAAGTTGTCTTGACATCCATCTGGTGTATTTTCCACTTCATCACTGCAACTAGAGAAAGTAGGTGCAAAAGTCTCTTCATAATCTATCCCCTCTTTTTGGGAGAAGCCACGAGCTACAAACCTCGCCTTGTATTTCTCTATGCTACCATCTGCAGCATGCTTGATCTTGTAGATCCATTTGGAGGTCACAACAGACTTCCCTTCTGGTCTCAGGACAACATCCCATACATCATTCTTCATGATCGACTGGTAATCCTCGATCATAGCATCCTTCTATTACTGCATCCTGGATCCTGGGAACTTTAGATTCTTCAATATCTTCAATAGATAGTTTTCTCGAACTTTGTTGCTAGAACAAATGTTGTTGTCCTTCTTTTGTAGGTGATTGTACACGATCTTTCCTACAAGTCAAATTCAATTGCATGATTAGAAACTTCTCATAGTTTTCAAAAACAAATTCTTATGCATAAAGACATATGTCATACAGAATTATCTTAGCCAATGCTTCAATACAACATTTATCCATATCCCGTATTCACGCAGTAACATTCTAGATTCCTTCCATCTCCACCAGAACATTTGTTAAGAGTGTGCACAACTCCCAACATGTTAGCAAAGAGGTTTCATTTTATATAAGTAGCAATGGAATGTTGTACAATACCATAGGCCACTTACCCATTACTTGCATATTAGTAGTATCTTGTTCATTAATGCAAATTTTCTAATATGCATAATACATATCCTAAATCTAGGAACATAAGTATGTACATGACTGGACAACATCATTGAAGTAATCATATATACAAGAAATGGCAATTCAAATACTTATGTTTGTTTGGTTGTAGGGTGGACTCCCTCTCAATCTTTGCTTCCTTGCAAGAACTACTGAAGTGTACTCCCTCTTGATATTTTCTTCCTTGTAGGAACAACTGGAGTGTGCTCCATCTTGATCTTTGATTCCTGGATTATCTGTCTTTGAACTTATATCCATCCTAGACCACTATGCATGCTTAAGTGTGCGTTAGTGTCATCATTGTGTCATCCTCAAGATCTCATACATAAACATACATTCATTAGTATAATCTCAATACTAACAAAACATTATGATTCTAAATAATCTTAAAAATGTATGGTCATGATCATTTCATACACAGGTAATTTATCACAAGCGTTAGTATTCAAGGTTTCAGGGAGTACTTCTTTTACTCATTCATATTCTTATTTGACCTTAGGACTCTTCTATTTTTTCATATCATTAATCAAACTAAGAAGCATAGTATGCATAAACCCATGATTACTCAAACTTATAACTTCATGATCAATTATACAAAAGTATACTTATATGAGATCCTAACACAAGGTAGGATTTTAACTTGATATAGGAAAAACATACCTGGATTATCATGCTTGCTAGTTATGTCTAACATACCCACATAATGTCTTCTTGTTCTCTTCAATGACTTGTGCTCGTAACCTGCATATCTCATAAGTTAGCCATTCTAGAACCAAATTATACATACCTCGTAAGTAGGGATTATATGTGATCCATGACTATGGATGAGTATTTGTCTTCATGTCACCATGGTCATATGTTCTTGATCTAAAACTTGATTTGTACCTTTTATGTTAGCAAACAATATCATCCTCATACAACACCACAGTGCATTAGTACAATCATAAGTGTCATAATCCTAATCAATGAATGTCTTCTCATATTCATATGCATTCATACTTTTACTAAGGTGATAAGACAAGTCAAGATTACACTAACCTCGATAATATGAAGACAAACATATCATAAACTTAATCATGAACAAATTTCAAAACATACCTGTATATCCTCAAGTCATGCCTGTCGAGAATGCTTGTAGAATTTTTATGTAAGGCCTTAGCCTCATCTCCCTCTAGAACTGAAACTTCTTCACTTATGCTGGTGTCCAATTCATTCTCTTCTAGGACTAACCCAATCCACTTTGATTTGATGAAATTGGATCTAGAGTTGGATTAGGGTTTGTCAAAAAAACCCTAAAAATTCAAACTTTGAATTTCAAACTTTTGATTGGATGAAAATATGTGCCTTGCTAAGTTGATCAAGCTAGTATACTTCAATTTTGAAAACTGCAAAATTTGACCCCTCACAATTACCTTTGAAACTTTCGGATCTTCTGGTCAAAATCCCGAACTAGGGTTTGATAATGCCTAGGATTCTGCCTAGCCAAAAGGTTCGATATTATGCTCTAAACTTTGATTTTTCTGAGGAGCATCCAGCCGTGGTCACAAATTTCAAAAATTCCAACTTTTGCAGAAACCCTAATTTTCCACCTTTCTGATCAAAGTCCCGAACTAGGGTTTGATGGAGCCCAAGGTTCTTCCCAACCAAAAAATTCGATCTTGGTTTCTAAATTTTGATTCTCTTGAGGAGAGAAATCCTATGCTGAGATCACTCCAAAATTCCACTTCTGTCAAAAGCCCTAATTTCCCGCAGCAATGACAAGCCAAAAATGAGAATGCTCAGAATCCAATTCTATTTCACAGAAATATGTGCCTTGTTGTTTCTGGTGCATCTCTGAAATTTTGGATCCACAGGGTCTGAAAATTTGGCCTATGTTATCCTGACCTATCATCCTTCCAACCCCATAGGTATGATCTCAAATGGATTCTCTCAGAGAGAGATATGCCAAATGTCGCAACGTGACCTGTTTATGGGATAAAACAAGATAGCGAACTTTTACGGAGTTCCACATGTCATTGGTTCAACTTCGGCCTCTAAAAAGAGGACCTGTGAAACTACAGTCTGTTCCCTTACTGAAAATTTTTACATAATTTCATTTGGAGCTTCCTAGCCTAAGTTCTCACCTTTTTTCCTAGGTCACCTGTTTATGACTAAGATCTAGAAGAGTCATAAACCCTAACTTGTACGGATCATAAATCACAAAGTACAATGAATCAGATGTTTTGCTTTAGATACAAGGTACATGGGGATGTTATCTTCGACCTGTACAAGTTTCAGAACCTGAACCTTCTCCAAAATGGATTTATAAAGAAAGTTCCACGATGACTGGTTTTTGCTATATCAAGCCCTAGCTTCCAATTTGTCGCAAGTGCAACAAGTGTCATAAATGCCATACCATGCCTTCCTTCAGGATAGCTTTGATACCATGTTATTTTTTCATCATTTAATTCAATAGATATAGTATCTTAACTGAAAGAACAACATGTACGACATATCAATCATAAGAGACAAGAGACAAGAGACACAAAACATTTCACCGGGGAAAACCAAGAAGGTGAAAAACCCTGCAATTTCCTCAGAGATAGAATAAGCACCAATACAAAGATCACAAGGATCAAACCCAAGAGATAGATGACTGTAGCAGCTACTCCTCCTCCACTAGTGCACACTCCTCCTCTCTCTCACTAATGCGAAGTGAGTGAATGAGAGAATGTGTAAAATGAGAGAGACACACTCTCTATTTATACACTACTTCACTTGTATTTAAACTCTAACTAGGTCGGCCCCAACTTAACCACTTAACATAATGTTGACTGGGCCAACCCCCAATAGGGTGGTCTAATAACCCTTTAACCCACATGACTCATACAGGGCCGACCCCATCAAGGTGGTCTAATAACACATCAAGTAAGTTACGACACTTACAATATAACTTGCGACACTTGTAAGTACAACTGACGACACTTCCAATCGGAGGAATAATACATCTCCGTTGGGGATACAATAAAGTACAAATGTAATACATAAAATATACAAGTGAATATATTCCAAAGTTACAAATACATCAACAGGGGGTCTCCCCCAACACCACATAAATCCCTCCCCTTAACCCCCCCTCCTACCCAGTTCATATGAGCAGCAAATAGGCCTAGTTGAGAGCTCTACAAGAAGAATATTGGAGATCTAGATATTGAATTCATCTACTAGCACCTATTACAATTTTCTTTTGCAACTCTTCATTCCTTTTCTACATTAGATCGGTACCTATATCTTATGAAAGGGTTTGGTTGAGGTCTTTGTCCCCAAACTTCTCATTTATTCACTCATGGAATATCCTTAGGAAAAATGTATCGACTTGGATAATATATGGTAACCCATCTAGAGTTTTTTCATTTTCCTAGATCTTTTTTTAGTTTTATGAACCTAACCATCCATAGTTAAGTTTTTCAATCTTGTAATTTTTTGTATTTCCATATAAGAGGATCAATTATTCTTTTGTAAACTCATGTTTTTAATCTATTGTCATGATATCTTTTTATCCTTCCTCTTACTATTATTTGCTAGAATTTTGACCATAGCCTATCTTCATCAATTTTCTCTAGTTCTTCTAGCCTATTTTTCATTGATTTGTTAGTTTCATATATCCTCTATAATGCTATTCTTAGTGAGGGTACCCAAGATTTCATAGGAATTATTGCTTCTTTTCCAAATACCAATATAAATGGTTTTCATCTTGAACCCATCCTCCAAGTTGTTCTAAATTCCCATACCATTGCATGTAATTTATTTATTCGGTTTGTCCCTCTTAAATCACATATTTTAGTAAGTACTAAAACTATTAATTTTTTTTTCTTATTCATTTACTCTCGAGTAATATGGGCTACATTTTTTATGTATTATCTTTAAGGTGTTCATCAAGTAATTGAGTAAGTGATTGAGGTTATTGACAGTAAAATGTGTCCTCTAATATGATGTGATTCATATTGGGTATATGAACCTACAGAGTATTTCCTCGAATAAGAGCTTGGTTGTTGTTTATGTCGTGGTTGTTCTTGTGAAATTCTGGAACACAACAGATCATTGATCCTGGGAATACCTCAGAGTGACAGAATTAGCAAAGAAGAAGAATTACAGTGAAAATTAGCAAGAATTGAATAGTAAATTCATACATACAAAGAAACTCAGATGTGCACAGAAAATTAGTGTCATATTCCATTAATCTGTATACTAAATAATATAGTCCACCCAAGTTCATGACTATAGTGGGGGGTTTGAGCTCTGATTTCCACTGACTGTCAACTAATGCGCCCTCTCTAGCCTATTTTGCATGGAAAACTCATTGATGCACCTTGCATGCTTAGTTAACTGACAATAGCTTGAGTGAATTGACATTCAGTTGAGTTTGCAACTATCAAAGAACTATAGTAGGGATCATTCCAATGCTATACTGTGATGGGTTCGAATTCCTCTTGGATAATCGAATTTCCTCAATTGTACTATATTCTTTTAGTATACAAATTAATGGAATATGACACTAATTTTCTGTTCACATCTGATTTTCTTTGCATGTATGAATTTACTGTTCAATTCTTGCTAATTTTCATTGTAATTCTTCTTCTTTGCTAATTCTATCACTGTGAGGTATTCCCAGGCTCAATAATCTAATGTGTTCTAGAATTTCACATGGTATCAGACCTCGGAAGAGCTGGTTTATCTTTGTTTTGAGAGTTTTCTGGAGGATTTTGAGAAGTTTTCAGTGTAGCAATAGCAGTTTGCATTCGTTCCAGTAGCTACAAATGGAGAATTCGAATGCTCCTTTGACACCAAGAATCCTGACACCCTTCAATTAGTTGGATTGGAGGGAAGATATACATATTTTCTTGCACAACAAGAGTCTGTACAGGGTCACAATGGGAAAGGAAGTCAAACCTTAGGAAGCTATTAAGAAAGCAAAGTACCTGAACAAACTAGATGATGATTTTGGTTTTATGTGTATTCACATATCTAGAGACTTGTTATTCCATATTGATCATCTTGATGTAATTGTAACTTCGGAATGTATTTCACCTATGTATATTGTACTCCTATAGAGATGTTATTATTCCTCTATACGGAAGTGTTGTCATTTGTATTGACAAGTGTCGCAACTTGCCTGTGATGGGTTATTAGACCACCAAGTGTGGGGTCGGCCCTTATTAGTATTACCATGGGTTATTAGACTGAATTAGACAAGTCGGCCCTGCTAGTTTATTAGGCAGGTCAGGTCATGCATAAATAGAGTGCGGGAGGCACTCTATTTGATCACTTCATTATTCACTTCTACACTCTCCAGAAAGTGGCGCACAAGTAAGGAAGGAGGAGTAGCTACTAGGAGGACTATCTCTTGTACTTGGGTTGTATCATTGCTCTTTCTATCTCTGAGGAAGTTGTGGGGTTTCTCACCTTTACGGTTTTCCCCATTGAAACTATGTGTGTCTATTGTCTCATGTGATTGCTTGTTGTGATTGATATGATTGATATTTTGTACATGTTATTCTCTCAGTAAAGATCCTAGAGTATATTGAATTAATGCTCAAAATTTAACATGGTATCAGAGCTAACCTGAGAAGAAGACATTGTGCAGTTATAGAAGCTAGGGATTCTTGTTTATTGGGTTTCTCTCCACATATATTGAAAGGCACTAGGGTGGATTGACTCTCCTCATCAAGGCGCATCTTTCTATCCAATCAGAATTCAATTCTGAGCACTTTCATTTTTGGCCCTAAACATTAGGGTTTCCACAAAAATAGGAATTTCTGAAATCTCAGACCATATATAGAAGCTCCTTGGAAAAATCAAATTTTAGAGATTTGGATAGAACTTTTTGACTGGGTGAAGCTCCGGGAAACTCAAACCCTAATTCAGGGTCCTCCCTAGTGAATCTGGGAGATTAAAAGGCATTTCTAAAGGGTGAAACTTTGCAGATTTCAAATTCTGAATATATCAGGCTGATCAACTCATCAAGGCACATCTTTCTATCCTTTTAGAAATTTGAAATTCACATATTGAATTTTGAGGGTTTCTCTAACAAACCCTAATCCAGCTCCAGATCCAGTTTTCAACAAATCAAGTGGTAAGACCTAAATATTTTATTTCCATTTGAGTTTCTCATTAAAATGTCTCACCACACCAAGCTTGAGGATAAACTTGAAGGGGCTGATAACTTTCGAGCATGGAAGTATAGGATTGGGTTAATCCTGGAAGAAAATGAATTGGACACTGACATAAGTGAAGAGGTCCATGTCCCAGAGGGAGAAGAGTCTAAGGCCTTACATAAGAAGAACTTGGTCAAGGCTAAGAGAATCATTGTTGATTCTATCAAAGACCATCTCATACCACATGTGTCATCTCTAAAGACACCCAAGGAGATGTTTGATTCCCTGACCAAGCTATTTGAAGGGAAGAATATAAATCAGAAGATGACTCTACGGAACCAATTAAAAGGGGTAAAGCTTCAGAATGGAGAGACCATTCAATCTTATTTCTCCAAGGTCTCTCAGATCAAGAAACAACTTGAAGCTGTGGATGAAGTAGTAGATAATGGTGAAGTTGTCATAACCACTTTGAATGGCCTACCTAGGTCATGGGACTCCTTCATCCAAGGAATGTGTACAAGAAGGAAGTTGATCTCATTCAATAGACTATGGGAGGAATGCTCACAAGAAGAAGCAAGGATTGTGGCCCGAGAATAAAAGATGGGGAATGAAGATCAAGCTATCACAACACACACCAAGGGAAGCAAGTTTAAGAAGGAGAGATCTCATAACAAGAAACATTCTCATCCTCATCACAAGAAGAAATATCTATCTCAAGTTCGATGTTTCAATTGTAATGAAATAGGACACTTTGCTTCAAATTGTCCCAATAAGAAGAAAGACAACAACAAGAACTTCAACAAGAAGAAGAAGTACAACAAGAAGAGATGTCATGCTCATGATGCTAAGGATGATGAACCTCCCAAGAAGAAGGCTAGGGAAGAAAGTGATGCTTCATCAAGTGAATATGAATATGTTCTAATCTTTGCTCTCACAAGTACTATCTCTCATGGATGTAATGATAGGCTTATTGATAGTGGGGCTTCCAAACACATGTCTGGGTTTAAAGAATCTTTTGTAAATATATGTGAACATGAATCACCCCATAAAGTGAAACTTGGGGATGACTATCAATATCCTATCAAGGGAAGTGGTGAAGCCTCCTACAACCTAGACTCGGGGAAGTCTTCGAAGATGAAAGATGTTCTATATGTACCTGGGCTCAAGAAGAACCTACTCTCCATATCTGCATTGGATGCAAAAGGCATGAGGGTTGCATTTGTAGATGGCCAAGTCCTAATGTGTCCAAAGGATAAAACTATAGATGATGCAGTAGTGATTGGAGAATAAGAGGGAGGATTGTACAAATTGAAGGGACAGCCTGAACATGCCATGGTACATGAATCCATGGAGCCAAGTGAACTTTGGCATAGAAGGCTTGCACATGTGCACTATAGAGCACTACCAATTGCAAGTAAAGTTGTAGAAGGTCTTCCTGAAATCAAGACAAAGCATGAAGGTGTTTGCAAAGGAAGTGCAAAAGGAAAGAACATTAAAAAGGCATTTCCAAGCAGTGAAAGCAAAGCAAAATGAATCTTGGAAATCATCCACTCTGATGTATGCGGTCCAATGTCATCCAGTTCTCTGAGTGGGTATGTATACTATGTCTCTTTCATTGATGATTTCTCTAGGAAGACTTGGGTTTATTTCTTGAAGAACAAAGATGAAGTGTTTGATAAGTTCAAGGAATTCAAAGCCTTGATGGAAAATCAAACTGATAAGAAGATCAAGACCTTCAGATCTGACAATGGCGGAGAATTCACTTCAGGTGACTTCAAGAAGCTATGCAGTGATTCAGGGATTAAGAGGGAGTTGAATGCTCCCTACAATCCACAACAAAATGGAGTTGCAGAAAGGAAGAATAGAACAATCATGGAAGTAGCACAGGCAATGCTGCATGACCAGGATCTGCCTATGCATCTTTGGGCAGAAGCAGGTAGGATAGCTACATATGTGCAGAGTACAACACCTCACAATATATTGGACAACACGACACCAGAAGAGGTATTCTCTGGTAAGAAACTTGAAGTCATCCATCTCATAATATTTGGTTGTCCAGTATATACACTTACTCCAAAGGAAAAGAGATCAAAGCTAGATCCTTTAGGAAAGAAGGGCATCTTTGTGGGATATAATGAAAGCTCGAAGGCTTACAGAATATACTTTCCAGGGTTCAAGAAGATTGATGTTAGCAGGGATGTAACATTCAATGAGGATTCAGCTTACATCAAATCAAATAAGGCACCTGTTGAAGATCATGAAGAACCAAAGGAAACCAGATTTCAAGACACCACCATGACTGAAGCAATTCCAGAAGCAGATCTTGAAGTTGAAGATCCGCAAGAACCTATAGATCCACCCCGTGAGAAGAACTCTCACAAGAGGAAACCTGCATGGGCTAGAGAGCTCATTCAAGATGCAGAAAGATATGGCTTTCTAGAAGAAGAACACAGAGAAAGGAAGAGGACTAGATCACATACCAGTTATGTTTCCTTACTTTGTGATATTATGAACAAAGAACCTTCCAATTATGAAGAAGCAACGGAAAAGAAAGAATGGAAGGATGCCATGGTCAAGGAATACCAATCGATCATGAAGAATGATGTTTGGGATGTAGTCCCAAGACCTGAAGGGAAGTCGGTTGTGACTTCCAAATGGATCTACAAGATCAAGCATGCTGCAGATGGCAGCATAGAAAAATACAAAGCAATATTTCTAGCTCGTGGATTCTCCCAGAAAGAGGGGATAGACTATGAAGAGAATTTTGCTCCTGTAGCTAGGTACACTTCCATCAAATCAGTACTTGCCCTAGCTGCAGTGATGAAATGGAAGATACACCAGATGGATGTCAAGACAGCTTTCTTGAATGGTGTAGTCAAGGAGGAAGTGTGTGTGGAGCAACCACTTGGTTTTGAGACACATGACACGGGGGTCATACGTGTGCAGGTTGAAGAAAGCCTTGTATGGCTTGAAGCAAGCTCCTAGGACTTGGTATGGTAGGATAGACAACTTTCTATCCAATTTGGGCTTTACCAAGAGTAAAGCGGATTCCAACCTTTACTACAAGGTTGAGGAAGGCAATCCTGTGATATTACTATTGTATGTGGATGACTTGGTTGTAATAGGTGAGGATGGGTTGATTGTTGACACCAAGAGGAAGCTTGCTGCCGAGTTCGAGATGAAGGACTTGGGGATGATGCACTATTTCCTAGGCATGGAGGTATGGTAGATTGCAGATGGAATCTTCCTTGGACAAGGGAAGTATGCATTAGAGATCCTGAAGAGGTTCGGGATGATGGACTGCAAGGCCATGGCCACACCTATGACATCGAACCTAAAGCTTCTATGTGATGCTTCATCTAATCCGGTTGATGTCACGGTGTATCGTCAGATGATTGGGTCCTTGATGTACCTAACAAACACTAGACCATATATTTGCTTTGCAGTGAACACATTGAGCCAGTTCTTGATGGATCCCATAGGTGTTCACTTGGTTTCTATAAAGCATATTCTGAGGTACCTAAAGGGTACAATTGATTATGGGCTCAAGTATGATGCGAATCAAAAGTTTAACCTGCAGGGTTATGTTGATTCAGACTAGGTAGGAAGTGCTGCATATAGGAAGAGCACATCTGGGTGTTGCTTCACTATGGGATCGGGTGTGATCTCTTGGTTTAGCAGGAAGTAGTCCTACGTAGTACTAAGTACAGTCGAGGCAGAGTATGTTGTAGCTTGTTCGGCTAGTTGTGAGGCAGTATGGCTCCGGAATCTACTGTCTGAGTTATTTGATCTCTCGCTGGAGGCTACTGGTATCTTTTGTGATAACCAAATTTGTGTGAAGCTATCTGAGAACTTGGTGTTCCACGACAGGTTGAAGCACATTGAGATCAAATACCACTATATAAGAGATATGGTGTAGAGAGGAGCAGTGAAGCTCCTGTATGTTGTGACAGATGAGCAGGTTGCAGATGTGTTGATGAAACCACTAGCCAGAGTGAAGTTTGAGTACTTTAGAGAGAGGCTTGATGTTCTTCAGATTGACGACAGTTCAAGGAAGAAGTGATGGACACATTTGCAGGAGCCATTCCAAGCATGGTGAGAGGAGGATCCTTCCCATGGCTGTGGATGTAACCGTTGGATGATGAGCATCAGGACGATGCTCCAGTTACTGCTTTGTATATGCATCATGTTGGACGTATGATCAGTTTGATCATGTATTTATATATGTATCAGGTGGATGCATTGTATGATCAGGTGGATCATGTACTTATGTATGATCAGTTTGATCATGTATTTATATATGTATTAGGTGGATGCATTGTATGATCAGGTGGATCTTGTACTTATGTATGATCAGTTTGATCATGTATTTATATATGTATCAGGTGGATGTGTTGTATGATTAGGTGGATCATGTACTTATGTATGATCAGGTAGATCATGTATTTATATATGTATCAGGTGGATGCATTGTATGATCAGGTGGATCATGTACTTATGTAGATCAGATGGATCATGTACTTATGTATGTATCAAGTGGATGCATTGTATATATCAGGTGGATGCATTATATGATCAGGTGGATCATGTATGATGATAGGTATCAGGTTGATACTCTGTATGCATTAGATGGATATAGTGTTTGATAAGGATGATCACAGATGACAAGCTTTAGGATGTTGCTCCAGATGATATGCATTAGGATGATGCTATGATGATGATCATGTTGATCATGTGATGATGTACATCAGGATGATGTATGGTGAGTATCAGGTTGATACTCTGTGGCCATGGACAGGTTGTGCAGGTAGCATAGAAAAGATCCTTTAAAATTCGGACAGGTAGAGCGGTGTGCTTGTAACAACCTAGGATGCTCTATCGATATCTGGACAGGTAGAGTGGTGTGCTCATAACATCTTGGGATGCTCTAAGTAGGTTTTGCCACGGTTTTGCATAGAAAATATCCTTTAAAATCCGAACAGGTAGAGCGGTGTGCTCATAACATCCTAGGATTCTCTATCGAGATCCGGATAGGTAGAGCAGTGTGCTCGTAACATCCTGGGATTCTCTAAGTAGGTTTTGCGAAAGTTCACATAGAAAAGATCCTTTAAAATCCGGACAGATAGAGCGGTGTGCTCATAACAGCCTGGGATGCTCTATCAAGATCCATACAGGTAGAGCAGTGTGCTCATAACATCCTGGGATGCTCTGAGTAGGTTTTGTGAAGGTCAACATGTAAAAGATCCTATAGTCTGCACTAGGTTTTGTTGACGCACGGAATCAGTCCTAGGTTCCACAGTATGGCCATTGATGATGAAGACCTATAGGTGGTGGGACTACATCTAGCATGAAAAAGGGATGGCTCTGTAGAACTTCCTATGATGAGTAGTTTAGAGATTGATTAAGATAGCAGCAGTCATGATGATGATGATGATCTAGTGACGATGATTTAGAGAAGAAGACTTGTGCTAGCAGATTTGTGTCGAGAAATACCTTCCTAGCTAAGAGGGAGTGTTGATGTAATTGTAACTTCGAAATGTATTTCACCTATGTATATTATACTCCTATAGAGATGTGATTATTCCTCTATACGAAAGTGTCATCATTTGTATTGAAAAGTGTCACAACTTGCATGTGATGGGTTATTAGACCACCAAGTGTGGGGTCGGCCCTGATTAGTATTACCATGGGTTATTAGACTGAGTTAGACAAGTCATCCCTGCGAGTTTATTAGGTAGGTCAGGTCATGTATAAATAGAGTGCGGGAGGCACTCTATTTGATCACTTCATCATTCAATTCTACACTCTCAAGAAAGTGGCGCACAAGTAAGGAAGGAGTAGCTTCTAGGAGGACTATATCTTGTACTTGGGTTGTATCATTGCTCTTTCTATCTCTGAGGAAGTTGTGGGGTTTTTCACCTTTATGGTTTTCCCCAGTGAAACTCTGTGTGTCTATTGTCTCATGTGATTGCTTGTTGTGATTGATATGATTGATATGCTTTACATGTTATTCTCTTAGTAAAGATCCTAGAGTATATTGAATTAATGCTCAAAATTTAACAATTGATGGATTGAAAATACCAAGGGAGGTTTGGATGAAGCTTGAAAATCTTTTGGGTAAGAAATATGAGCTGAGAGGCCACATTTTGGAGAATGAATTAATTGCTCTTCAACCCAGCAATTTCGAAACCATACAGGAGTTATTCTCAAAGTTCAAGTCCTTAGTTATGCAGTGCAAACATTATGGAATCGACAAGAAGGATGAGCAGTTGGTGCTATCCATCTTGAGTAAGATTGGCCCTAAATTTTCAATATTTGTGTCTACCTTTCACTCTAGGAGATTGTCAATCCCCAATTGGAAAATTTCTTCTTTAGATGCATTCACAAAATCTCTAATCCAAGAACAAGACAAACTGATCCAATTGGGAGCCCTAAAGGCCTCCAAGAATCAGGCTCTTATGGCTAGGGAGTCCAAGAATTGAAATAATAAAGGGAAGAAGAAGGGAAAGGACAAGAATCAATTTGAATCCAAACCAAAGGAGAATCCTAATCCATCAGAAGGAGCCTCCAGCTCCAATAAGGATAAGCAAAAGAGGTTTGAGAAGACCAAGTGTACCTACTGCAAGAAAGGAAACCGTCTATAGAATTATTGCATGAAGAAGATGATAGATCAAATGGCCAAACTTCTTGGATAACACAACATTGCCCTCCCAAAAGGCACAAGGAAGACTGATTCTAGAAGCAAGATAGATGATCATGAGAGATGCCATGCACTAAAGGTTGGATTTTCACAATCGCAAGCCTTCCTCATCGATTATAGATCCTCCAACCACATGGTTTCCTCCAGAGAGTATTTTTCCTCTCTAGATCTCACTGATGGTCCTAGTATTCACATGGGAGATGATTCACATATCTCTATTGAAGGGAAGGGAAAAATACAATTGGAGCATGGAATGTTCAACAATGTTCTATATGTGCCTTATTTGGCATCAAACTTGTTATCTATTTATCAGATGACACACACAGGTTCACCAAAGGAATTTCTTTTGGACTTGACACAGTTGATATTGCAGTGATCTCTTATGGGAAGCTAATAGATAAAGGTGTTTCAAGCCATGCCTCAAAGGCATATGAGTTCCCCCATTTTTTCCATATTCACATCAAAGTTCCCTCTTGACCCATGCCAATGAGACACTGAAGGGACACAAGCCATATGTCTCTCACCTTAGGGTTTTTGGATCCAAGGCATGGGCCAGAATCCCATATGAAAAAATAAAATCTCTTCAACCCCAAAGTAGTGAATGCATTTTGCTGGGCTATGCAGAAGATGCAAAAGAATACAAAATTATGGATATTGCAACCAGAATATGCTTCATTGAAATAAGTACAGTTCAATGAAGATCCATTGCAAGATATATAGTCAGTTGAAGAAGAAGGTAGATCTGATCTGCCTACTCCATTTGCACCTGATGAAGATCAGAATGATGTCTCTTCTAATGATCCAGATTCAAATTCCAAAGATGAGGAACAAGTTGAATCAGATCTTTATGTTGGGTATGAAGATCAAGGAGATCCATATCCAGATCCAGCACCTACTCCCAATCCAAGGCCCAAATGGGCTCACACATTCCTTGAATTTGTTGGGAACATAGCTAAAGATCCATCTGACCATAGAAGAACTAGATCTCAGTATCAATATGCAAACCTTGCATTATGTCATACAGATCCACTTCTCATAGAGAGGTGCTACGTGATGGTGGGGTCTGATCCACAATCCTTCAAAGAGGCTTGCCATGATGCAAGATGGAAGGCTTCCATGGATGAATAATATGAGTCACTGCAGAACAATGATACATGGGATCTTGTCTCTCTTCCCCTAGGGAGAAATCTATTCTAGTGCAAGTGGATCTACAAAAAAAAAAATCTTCTGATGGATATACAACCAAGTACAAAGATAGGTTGGTTTCCAAGGGGTATTCACAGGTTCATGGCTTGGAATACAATGAGACATTCGCCCCAATAGCAAGAATGGATTTCATCAGATTTTTTTATAACAGTTGTAGCTTTGAAACAGTGGGAGGTACATTACATGGATGTTAAAAGTGCCTTCCTGTATGGTTATTTACAAGAATATATCTACATGAAGCAACCTGAGGGGTACATAGATGATCCATCCATGGTATGCAGACTAAGTAAATCATTGTATGGGCTCAAGAAAGCCCCCAGGGCATGGTATTCCAAAATGGATTATTTATTACTGTCACAGAAGTTCGAGAGATGCAAATTTGATTGCAATGTCTACATGTATCAGAAGGGAGGTTTCCTATTGTTGATTATATTGTATGTGGATGAATTGCTCATCACCAATGGTTCATCTACTGGATTGAAGAACATCAAGTTTTCTTTGAGAAAATCATTCTCCATGACAGATCTAGGGTTGTTGAAACAGTTTATTGGCCTCGAAGTAACTCAAAAATATTCAAGGATCATGATTTCACAGTCTAGATATACATTTTACTTGCTAAAAAAATTCTACATGGCTGATTGCAAAGCAACAACTTTTCCTTTCCTATCTAGCATCAGATTGGAAGAAGGTGGTTCTACTCCTTTGGTAGACAACACACTGTACATGCATTTGATTGGTAACTTATTGTACTTGACACATTCGAGACTAGATCCGTCTTATGTTGTAAGTATTGTGGAAAGGTACATGTAGGATCTACATGAGATACATTGGAAGGAAGCAAAAAGAAACTTGCACTATGTGTAGGGTACAAAAGAGTTTGGGATTCGTTATTTTGTCGGTGCTTAATTAGATATGGTTGGTATTACTGACTCAGACTGGGCTAGAGACAACATTGACAATAAATCTACTTCGAGCTACGTGTTCATGTTGGGATCAGAACCAATTTGTTGGTCAAGCAAGAAGCAAGAAGATCTTGCACTCTCTTTAGTAGAAGAGGAGTACATAGGGGTTTTGAATGCAACTCTTCAGGTAGTTTGGTTACATGGCATGATATTGACAGAGTTTGGCATTCACACTTCCCCTTCAGTAGATCTTTTATGTGATAATCAAAGTGTCATAAGGATATCTAGTGATCTAGTTCAGAAACAAAGAAAAAAACACATTGAGGTTCATATGCACTACATCAGGGAACTAGTGCAAAACAAGACCATCACACTACATTACTATCCTATAGAGGAGCATATTGAAAACATTTTTACAAATTATTTCACTCAGAAGATATTTTCTTATCTTAGATCTCTACTTGGTGTGAAGGTTGTTTGAGTTTGTTATGCAACAAATTTACAAGAAGAGTATGAAAAGAGCATAAATAGATTAGAAAGAGTACTCCACGACTTGTTTGAAGAAAATAGTTGAATAACAAGCCTCTTAGAGGGGGAAACCTCCTTATACAATGTACAAAGTACACAAGACAATACAAGACAAGATACTCCAAATAAAAGGGCTCCTTCCTATATATAGGATACTGAGGGGTACAATCCCAACTAACTGACCCAAGCTGACATAACTAATATAACCATACTAATGACAATTACCACTAATGGACCAAAGCCGACATCGAAACTAATGTGATGAACCACAATATAGGGGGAAACGTGCCCATATTTAGGGATTAACATGCCCCTCCCCTTCAGACAAGTGTTGTCCTCAACACTTGATTAGTTGAGGATGCCTCTGTATGAAGGACTCATCTTCCCATTTCGAATCTTCAACTGGTAAGTTCTTCCACTTTATGAGGTACTCTATAATAGCCCTATTTCGTAGTTGTTTAGTCCTTGTTTTAGTGATTTGTTCAAGTTCCAATATGAATTTTCCTTCTCCATTAAGCTCCGGCAAGATTGTTTGAATTGGGATCTTGTCTCCTATTACCTTCTTTAATCAAGAAACATGGAAAACTGGATGTAATCTTGAAGATGAAGGGAGCTCCAATTTGTAAGCCATACTACCAATATTCTGCAACACTTTATAAGGACCATAATACTTGGGTGCTAATTTATTGTCCTTCTTTAATAGATTGCAAGACATATGCTTGTAAGGTTGTATCTTGAGAAATACCCAATCCCCTTCTTCAAAACTCCTTTCACTGCGATGTTGATCAACTTGTTGTTTCATCCTGTTTTTTGACATAGTCAGGTTGTCCTTAAGTATCTGGAGAACTTCTTGCCAGTTCTCTATGTGATCTTCCATGGCTTTAAATTTAGATTTTCCAAGGGAGATGTGATAGATGGAGGTTGGTACCCATAAAGTGCCATAAATGGAGACATTTTTTATGATGTATGGAAGGAAGTATTGTACCACCATTCTGCCAAAGACAACCATTTCACCCACCATGTTTGTTTATCAGACGCAACACAATGAAGATATCCTTCCAAACACTTGTTCACGATCTCAGTTTTCCCATCAGATTGAGGGTGATAAGATGAATTGTGAGCCAATTGAGTACCCAAGCAGGAAAATAATTCAGTCCAAAATTTTCCAGTGAAAATTGGATCTCTATCACTTACAATAATCTTCGGATTTCCATGTAACTTCTGAACAATTTACATAAAGGTTGCATCTACTATACTTGCATTAAAAGGGTGAGCAAGTGCACAAAAGTGTGCATACTTCGTGAGTCTATCAACAAACACCAAAATAACATTATTTCCTTCAAACTTGGGTAGAACTGTTATAAAATCCATGTAGACTTCCTCCCAGCGCTAGCAAGGTCTGTCTAGTGGTTGTAGAAGTCCTGGGGCCTTAACTGTTTCACCCTTATTCTATTGGAAAACCAAGCATTCATCCATGGAACTTTGAACATCATATTTAATACCTTCCCAAAAAAAATCCTTCTTGACCCTGTGGTAATTTTTCAGAATCTTGAGTTCCCAACTATAGGAGAGGTGTGGAATTCTAAAAGGACCTTCTGCTTGAGTTGGGAGTTTTTGCATAAATATAAGCGATCCTTATACCATAGTGAATCATTTTTACACACAAAAGTATCTGATACATTGGGATCATTATGTAGCTTTTGAATGAGTATCCACATAGATAGGTATTTTTTCCATTCTTCCCTTGCTACTACTATTGCTACTATCCAATCTGGTTGTAGAATGGAAATGGAACAAAGTAATGCCCCAACATCTTCATTTTTTCTGCAGAGTGCATCTTCCACCACATTATGTTTCCCCTTTCTATAGATGATTTCAAAGTCATATCCCAACATATTGGTTACCCACTTTTGTTTCTCTTTTGAAGATAGTCTTTGTTCCAAGAAGTATTTAAGACTATCATGATTTGTTTTGACCTTGAAGTGCCTACCTATTAGATAAGGATGCCATTTCTTAAGATCATGTAGTATTGCCAACATTTCCTTCTCATAAATGGGATTTTTAAAGTTCTTTCCCTTGATTGGATGACTTTTAAAAGCAAGTAGGTGTCCTTCTTACATTAGAACAACGCCAATGCCATTTCCTGAAGCATCACATTCCACAATAAAGGTTTTTGTGAAGTCTGGTGTGGCCAATACAGGAGCTGTGCACATTTCCTGTTTAAGTTGTTCAAAAGCTTGAGTTTCCTCTGGAGTCCAAGAAAATGCATCTTTCTTCAATAATGTTGTTAGAGGCACTGTTATCCTTCCATAATTTCGAACAAACTTGCGGTAGTACCCTGCCAGACCTTAAGAATCCTAGAAGATTCTTTAGGTTTTTGGGAATCAACCAGTCTATCATGGCTTTAATTTTGTTAGGGTCTACCTTGAAACCTTCATGAGATACAATATGATCCAAATACTCTACCTCCTTCACCCCAAAGAAACATTTGGAAGGTTTTGCATATATTTGTTTCTCATGTAGTAATTGTAGTACCCATTCAACATGTTGAACATGTTCTTCCCAAGACTTGCTATAGATTAGTATATCATCAAAGAGTACTAGCAAAAATTTTCTAAGAAAAGGCTTGAAAATGGAATTAATCAAACCTTGAAATGTGGAAGGTGTATTCATGAGACCAAATGGAATTCCTAGAAATTCATAATGACCTTCATGAGTTATGAATGTTTTTTTGGGATGTCTTTATATTTCAATCTAATTTGATGATACCCAAAATGAAGATGCAACTTTGTGAATAAAATTGCTCCATGTAGTTCATCTAGAAATTCATCAATTATAGGAATGGGAAACTTATCTTTAATGGTGATCTTGTTGAGATTTCTATAATGTGGACACATACACCATGATCCATCCAGTTTGTGTACCATTACCACTGGTGTAGAGTAAGAACTTTGTCTAGGCCTAATTATGCCAGCCTCTAACATTTCTTTAACCATACGCTCAATTTCACTCTTATGTCCATAGGGGTATCTGTAATATATGATGTTAGGAGAAACACTTCCTGGGATTAAGTGAATAGCATGATCAAAATATTGGATAGGTGGAAGACCTTTCGGAATATCTTCAAATACCTTGGAATGCTTATTAATGACACTTTGGAGATATGTGGAAATAGGAGGCTTTGATGTTTGAACATCTAATGAGCATAATTGTGCAATTACACCTTGATGTTCCTTTTTCATCAATTTTTTCATGCCATTAGAGCTTATCACCTTGCTTGGTTTCCCTGTGATACTCTATAATTCATATTCCTTTCCTTCCCATAAAAATTTCATGAAAAGATTCTGAAAATTAAAAGCCACAGTTCCCAAATATTGTAACCATTGAACTCCTAAGACAACATTAGCACCACCCATTGGAATAGCAATCATTATACTATTCAATACATATTCTCCCATAGTAAGATTTATATTATGGTAATTCCCTAAGCAGTTGATAGTTCCTCCATCTGCAATCATTACTTGAAACTATGGTGTTGGATATACAAAGCAATTGAGAGATTTTGCTAATTCATAGTGAATGAAATTATGTGTACTACTAGAATCAATCAACACTGTTACCTTTTTATTTTTGATAAATCCTTCGATCTTGAGAGTTTGAGGAGTGCTAATTCCATCCAATGCATGACATGATATGGTGGGATTAATCTCTTCTGAATTAGTATCTTCTATTTCTTCATCTGGAGATGGTTCTTGTTCTTTTGGTTCTTCCTCTTCACATTCTATGTAAAATAATTTCTTCTCACCACACTTATGTCCTTTAATATACTTGCTGTCACAATTAAAACATAGGCCTTTTGCTCATCTTTCCTCTATTTGTTGAGGTGTCAACCTTTGAGGTGGGTTAGAAGAAGTAACAGTATGCTCTCGGTATGTGTTGGAGGTGCTCTTTCTAGTATCCATCGTCATATTTTTACTTTCAACCTTCCTTTCCATCATGAAGGCCTTCCCCAAGGATGGTAGTTCAAAGAGACGCACCTCGTGTTGAATATTATCCTTCAAGGTGCCAATGAACAGATCCAACAGATTATCTTCTGAAATGTTCTTCACTCTAAATCTTAGCTTCTAAAACTGTTTGATGTGCTCTGCAACCAGACCTTTTTTCTTGATATTTATTAACTGGATAAAGAAGGTATTGCTATTAATATACCCATAATGTGCAATCAATTCTTCAGTGAATATAGACCAAGATAAAATAGAGTCATTTTTACGGTCACAAAACCATTCGTACCATACAAATTTATCAGGAAATAGTTACCTTTTGCAAAGTTGGAACTTGGTGTATATCAAAGTATTTCTCCATTTGGAATATCCATGTTATTGGATAATTGCCATTAAACTTTCTCATGTCAATATTGGGAAGTTGGGTACCCCTTGGTGACCATCCTCGATGAATTCCATTACCAGAATAATTTCCTCCTGGAATATTATTATTCCTGGAAGGTTTCTCAACATGAGAATTATCTTTATCCTCCTGAGTATCCTAGAACACATCATCACCTGTAGGAAGAGTATCCCTTGAATTTTGTATGAGATTAAAAATATTTGTCATATTCCCCATAAAAATCTCCTCTAGATTGGGTAAATCAATTGTTCTCACTGAACCTTTCATATTTTCCTCCATTTTATTCAACTTCTCCTCTAAATTATCCAAATCAACTTTTTTCACAAACCCTTTAATCATATCTTCCAACTGGGACACTCGAAAAGAGAGGTCTTCCCTTTCATCATGCGTCGAGGATGGATCCTCTGGTGGTTTGTATGGAGTGTAGGTCTTTAGACTTCCTTTCAGTGTCATTTTGAACAATATAAATAGATATTACACCTTAGGTGTCACCACAATTAGATCCTTCTACTCAAAGTTAATCAAAATTAAAAATGGTGTAACTTTTCAAAACCTGATTGGAAGACACTTTTAAGGCCGACTTGAAACTGGTGTAAATTTTAAATTTCTACTCCTCTGGGTCTGGAACTTCATATTGTTGTATCCTAATGCGTCCTATTTCCAATGACACAGTTATGACCTAATTTGGATTTACCAATAAGAATTTATTATGAACCTCCCAACACCTCTTATTTTTGGTCTTTCCAAAATAACAAACTTGTATTATATGCGACGTGTCCAATATTTAGTATCTGAGGTTGAAAAACCTATCACAGATACTTTGGTCTGTCTTCTTTCATATGCAACAGATCTCACTCAATTTGGATTTTTCATGCCACATATATGACCTTTTTTCTCAAAACACCTTTTTTAGACTAGTTTTTGGACTAGTCAGAAGCCCTAGATTCTAGAGAGAATATCTATGAAACTGTAATGTTTCAGCATATGAAACCTGGTACAAAGTTATCTAGGCCTTGTTTCTAGATGGGTTTTAAGTCCTTCTCTATAAAACCCTATAGAAACAATTTTATACCAAAAATTCCAAGATGACGGGTTTTGAAGAAACCAGTCCGAAGGAAAGGGCTCTGATACCAAATGTTATGCAACAAAATTCCAAAAAGAGTATGAAAAGAGCAGAAATAGATCAGAAAGAGTAGTCCATGATTTGATTGAAGAAAATAGATAAATAACAAGCCTCTTCGAGGGGGAAACCTCCTTATATAATATACTAAGTACATAAGACAAAACAAGACAAGATATTCCAAATGAAAGGTCTCCTTCCTATATATAGGAAACTAAGGGGTACAATCCCAACTAACTGACCCAAGACGACATAACTAATATAACCATACTAATGAAAATTACCACTAATGGACCAAATCTAACATCAAAACTAATGTGATGAACCACAATATAGGGGGGAATGTGCCCATATTTAGGGCTTAACAGAGCTTCCTGTTGTTCATTTTGAGGTTTTTTTTTTCCCATGAGGTTTTCCCCGTTTCCTTAGTTTCATGAACAGTTATGTTTTATTATTGTTGTATGGGTGACCTTTGGTATTAGTTACCAGGGCCCGGGTTATCTAACTTTGGATTAAGGTGGAAAGTTAGGATAATTAATAATCCTAACAGCTCTTATATCTCTTTCCTCTACCGGTCTTTTAGTAAATAAGTTAGTAGCTACAATAATATACTTATTGTGTTCCTTTTGCTAGTACAAGTGGTCCAATGAAGTAAATTTCCCATTGTTCAAATGGTCGTATTGGTAGTATGGGATTCAATTCAAAATGATTTCTATTTTGTGGCTTGTTTCCTTCCTTTTGACATTGTTCAAATCTCCTTGCTTTCTTGAAACAACCCTATAATGATGTAGGCAACAAAAGTCCTGTGGAATTTTTTTTGTGCTATTATGTTTGCTAAAAATGTCCCCCCTATTATGCCACAATGTGGTTCATTTGTCATCTGTCCAACTTTTATTAGTTAGACACGTCTTTTCATTTTTCCATCCATGCCTATTCTATATAAATTCCTTGGCAAGATCTTGAATCTCAATGATTTTTGGACTAAGGTTATTTTTGTCCCACACTTAATCCCTGTGGTGCTTGTCCATGTTGTAAAAAATAAAATACATATTCCAAATAACCTAGCATCTCTAGTACTAGAAATAGCTTGCCATTGGAGAAATATAATTCTCCTAGTTTTCCTTCCTATCCATCTTATGTCCTTTATAAATGATCCAGTCCCACATGGGATTTACTAGGTTGGACAAAGATATCAAATTCATATATATTTGTTTTACTAGGGGAATTGACCACTGGGATGGGGTTGGTACTCACGTGACATGGGATCCAGGGGTCCCATCCTATTTGCTACCATTATACCCCTAGGTGCACCCACATAGCCTGCAAGCATGGGGCATAGATAAGTCTAGGTGTTTTGAACTCATGATCTCTATTACAACATACAATCTCATTTTCAAGTGAATCGCCAGTTGATCTACACCTCTGCAGGCTCTCAAATTCATATTCTTGAAATAGCATCAACCATCCACTTATTCTTCCAGCTAAAATTGGTTTTTTTTCAATGTACTTTAATGCTTGATGATCATTGTAAAAGTTAAAATTGTTTTCTAGTAGATAATGCATAAATTTTGTAAAGCATGTATCATATAATATAAAGGCTTTGGCTTCTGTGGTGTTGTATTTTATTTTCGTTGTTGATAGTTTTCTACGTGCATCTTAGATGGGGTATTCCACCCCATTTTCCCTTGGTTGTGTCAATGTTTCTATGATGGTTATTCCAGATGCAATTACATGCACATAGAAAATTTTGTTCCAATAGGGGAACCTTGAAACTGCTACATTTATAATTTTTCCCAATACTTCAAATGCTTTATAGCATTCCAATGTCCTTCCAAATTATGTTTCATTCTTAGGTAATTATTCCATTGTGTGAATATTTTGGAACACCCCTTTATAAAATTCATGTAATACCTTGTGTGTACCAAAAAAATACTTAACCTTTGATTGATTTGTGGGTGGTTACAAATATTTGATAGCTTTTACTTTGGCAAGGTCCACCATGATTCCTTCTTTTCATACTATATGCCCAAATAGTTTTCCAAAGGGTTGCATAAATGATCACTTTTATGGACTTAAAGAGACTCCTATTTATGTGCATCTATTTAGCACAAACATCAAATATTCCACATGGTTGTTCAAACAACCAAATAATACCTAGTCATACAATTGTACCTCTAGGGATTTATGAATGAAGTTTTTGAATATCTCCGCAATAATTCTAGAAAAACATGCTAGTGTGTTTACTAATCTAAAATGAATCCTTTTATATGAAAACAATCCCCACTTTGTTGCAAATGTTTTTAAGGTTTGATATTTTTCTACGATGAACACCTGATTTGTTATGATATTTAGACACTTAGGAGTTAGTTAAGATCAACTTGGTCTAATGTGTCTTTAGGTAAAGTATGTTTTTTAGTATGCATTTATACTTGTGCAAACTGATAGTCATGATATGCTCTAGACATAAAGTGATCTAATAGTTCATCTTCACCTCGATCTAAATAGCTATTGCTCTATGGCTTAACACTTGATTGGTCCATGATCTCTATTTAAAGAGCATGGAAAGTCATTTTCTATATGATTAATTGTGAGAAACTCATATGTAAATTCATTTTCCTTTGTATTAATATATTTCCTCAAGTAGTTGTTTGGTTGGGGCTATGGATTGTTTCTCTCTTTCAGGATTTTAAACACGTAAAAACATCGGTGTGTTTATCTATGATCTATTTGTGTGAGAGGTTTCTTAAGGTGTTAAACCTATTGAGCTGCATTCATCAAATGATTTATGGATTCTGCAATTTCTATACATTTTTTGGTTGATAAAGGTTTTCCATTACGTTTGGAGAACTACTTTCAATTGGGAATTCTTTTTCCCAAGATACAACTATTTTACTAGATCTTGAGGTATATTGTTTATAGTTGCATATTTTTTAAAATCTTTTTCATATTGTTTCATACTTTAGTTTGGTTTTTTGTTTTATTCCCAATTTGTTACCTTTTTGGTATGTGTATGCTCTTTTCCATTCACCATGCAAACTCGACAAATAAAAAATAGAGTGAAAAATGTTTTCTTTACTGTGTATTCTATTTTTTATGTGTCTTTTGTGACCTCAGTAAACCAGAAATAGAGAGAAAACATGTATTTTACAAGTAAGATAACCAATATCTAACTCCAAACTTGAGATTTTTGGTTAACAATTTCCATTTGTTGTTTGTGCATGGTTGAGTAAAAGTGTTTTGCACACAAAAAACAAGGTTTCTTGGGTAGACACATTCAACAACAACAACAACAACAACCTTATTCTCCTTAATATTACTAATTTTTTTTTTAACTCACTTGGTTGAAAGTTACTTTATTAAGTAAGAGGTCTTGGGTTTAAGTCCATTTTTTTGTTAAGTTACTTTTTGAAAAAGTTCATGCAAATTTAATTTATAAAGTAACTTCATTATAAAAGTTATTCTCACTTGTTTTTATAAAGGTGGGTCACTTGTTTCAAAAAATAACTTATATATAAAATTGAGCTTATAGGAAAATTTAGTAAAAGGGGGAAATTATTTGCTACAATGTGCACCCATCACCACATGGATCAACCTATACTATCCATGTGGATCCCTAGTTACATTTTATGTCTTTCTTAAAAAGGGCATAACTTTGACATTCAGAGTTTGTTTTCAGTGTTTTTATTTTTATTTTAAACTACCTAAATTTTCAAGAGCTTTGCATCTATACCATCAATTTTTGTTGTTGAAGCATTGTTACCTACATATTATAATATGGTTAGTATAAGCGATCTTCTTCTTAACAATTCCAACTACTTCTTGTGGAAATCATGTACGAAGGATTTACTATGAAGTAAGGGACCTTATTCGATTACATTGGGAACTTAAATTTCCCCTCTTAATGCATTAAAGAGATCCAAATGGGACAACAAAAATGACAAATCACGTGGACTAATCAGAATTCCCATCTCCCATTGTTTTTAGATTCACCTTCAAGGAATTGAGACCCCAAATGAAAAATGGAAAATTTGGAAAACATGTTTGGTAAACACAATGAGATTCAATCCCACCATCTTGACAACCAATTGATTGCCTTAAATCCCAGTGATTTCTCATGCATTGAATATTTTCTATGTAAATTCAAAATAATTAGAATTTTACCTGTAGAATGTAAAATACCAAAGACACATGGCCAACTCATATATGTTATTCTTACTAATCGTGGGATTCCTTACTCTTTTTTTGTATTTACTTTCCACTCCACTAGAGAAGCTCTCATTAATTAAGGAGATGCTTACCAAATGCCGTCTTCTGAATATTTTTGTGATTCTTTAATTAGAGATCAAGATAAGCTCTGGAATCTTGGAGTCATCAACACTATAGGTACATCTAAAAAGTATTCATAATGTAAAAAAAGGATAAATCCAAGAATCCAAAGAATAAATAGCCTCTCAATAATAAACAAAACAAGGGTCCCAAACCCTCTCAACTAGCTCCTTATTCCAATGGAGATAAGGTAACCAAATTAAAAGGAAAGTACACTGAGATACATTATAATTTTTGTGGGAAAGATGGTCATTTGTATTCTAAATGCTTTAAGAATATGGAAGACTTAGAATCAATAATAAAGACATATAACATCAATATTGATTCTTATTCTAAACCCTCTTCTCATGGACATGCACTTTCTACTTCAAGTTTTTCCTTCAATTGTTAAGCCCTAAATGTGGGCGCATTTCCCCTTATATGGATCACATTATATTAGTTTGAATGGCGTCTTGTTCCATTAGTTGTTATTATCATTAGTATGGTTATATTAGTTACATCAGCTTGGTTCAGTTAGTTGGAATTGTACCTATTAGTCTCCTATATATAGGAAGGAGACCTTTTTATTTGACACATATTATATTGTCTTGTCTTGTGTACTTAGTACATTGTATAAGGAGGTTTCCCCCTCAAAGAGGATTTATATTCATCTGTTTTCTTCATTCAAGTTGTGGAGTATTCTCTATGATCTATTTATTCTCTTTTGATGGTCTTTTTGGAAATTTGTTGCATAACATTTGGTATCAGAGTGAGGTTCCTCGTGACTGGTTTCTTCAAAACAATTCATATTGGAATTTTCGCTATATATATTTTTCCATACGGTATCGAATAGTGAAACTCACATCCCATCTCTAAAACATGTCGAACTAAATGTGATAAAAGTTTTAAATCCTAAATCATTACATGTTTGTATTTATACCCTCAGGAATATAGGGTTTTTTACTAGCCCAAAAGCCAGTCTCAAACAAGTGTTCTAGGAAAAATGATTATATCTGGAGCATACGAGATACAAATTGAGTGAGACTAGTTTCATAATAAAGAATATGGACCATATTATTTTTGGTAGCATTTTCATAGTCAGATTAAACAAAGTGGACATGTGTCAGGCCGTACACTCTCTCTCTTCTGAAAATACCAAAATTAACAAGTGTTGGGAAAATTATCACAATTTTTTTTGGCACATACAAATTCAATGATACCTATGGCATTGGGAAGAATACATATTGGGATACCACATGCCAATTATTCAGACCTATAGGAGCTTAAAATTCAAATTTACCTCAGTTCCAAGTCGGCTAGTAAACAATCTCCAAATCAGGGTTTGAAAAAGTTACACCATTTTAAATTTGAATATATTTGAGTGGAAGGATATAATTGAGGTTAACCATAGGGTTTGATGTATATTTATATTGTTCAAAATTCCACCAAAAGGTAGTGTAAAAACTCACACTCCAATCAATCCACCAGAGGATTCACCCCTCACCTTTGATGAAAGTGAAGATCTATCTTTTAGGGTGTCCAAGTTGAAAGATATGATCAAAGGGACAGTGAGTAAGTTTGATTTAGTTAATTTAGAGACTAATATGGAGGAAAGGATGGGACATATTAATAACAATAAAGAAATGATTGCTAATATATTGCAAAATCCAAAGGAAAATCTTCCTAAAGGTGACGATATGTCCTGGGCTACACAGGAAGATAAAAATAGTGTCCATGTTGAGCAACCTTTAATTAATAAGAATTATCCAAGAGGATTTGATGCTAATAATGGTAGTAATCAAGGATGGTCCCCAAGGGGTATCCAACTCCCCAATATTGACATGATGAATTTTGATGGAAAGGACCCCATAACATGGATATTCCAGATGGAGCAATTCTTTGATATACACCAGTGCTTGATCTCCAAAAGGTACCTATTGCACCTTTATATTTAGAACCTGAGCAGTTTGTGTGGTACTAATGGATTTGTGAATGCAAAAAGAACTCCATTATATCTTGGTCCATTTTTACAAAAGAATTGATATCATATCATGATGATGTTAAGAGCGATTCCTTCTTTACCCCATTGATAAATCTAAGGCAAAAGGGACCAGTAAGCGAGCACATTCAATAGTTTCAAAAGTTCAGTCTCATGGTGGAGGGAATACTATATGATAATTGTTGGATATATTTATTGGAACCTTGAAGGATAACATCCAACATGAGGTGAACCTCTTCGAACCCACATCCTTAGAGAAGGATTTTATGTTGGCAAGGAAGGTTGAAAGTAAATACTAAAAATATGGCAATGACTACTAAAAGGACCACCTCCAACACATATAGAGTCCTTCTTCTAACCAACCTCAAAGGTTGACACCTCAACAATTGGATGAAAGAAGAGAAAAGTCTTTGTGCTTTAGTTGTTATAGAAATTATTTTAAGGGACACAAGTGTGGTGAGAAGAAATTATTCTACATTGATTGTGAAGAGGAAGAAGCAAAAGAACAAGAACCATCTCCAGTTTAAGAAATAGAAGAGATTAATTCCGAAGAGATTACTCCCACCATATCTTGTCATCCACTGGTTGGAATTAGCACTCCTCAAACTCCGAAGATAGAAGGATACATCAAAAAGAAAAAGGTAACAATGTTGATTGATTCTGGTAGTACTCATAATTTCATTCATTGTAAATTAGTCAAAGTTCTCAATTGCTTTGTATATCCAGCACCAGATTTTCAAGTAATGATTGCAGATGGAGGAACTATCAATTGCTCTGGGAAATTCCATAATATCAATATTATGATGGGGGTATATGTATTGAATAGTCCAATGATTACTATCCCAATGGGTGGTGTTGATGTTGTATTAGGGGTCCAATGGTTACAATCATAGGGAATAATGGATTTTAATTTTCAGAAGCTTTTCATGAAATTTTCATGGGAAGGAAAAGAATATGAGTTAAATGGTATCATAGGGAAACCAAGAAAAGTGATAAGCTCTACTGGTATGACATAATTATTGAAAAAGGGACATCAAGATGTAATTGCACAATTATGCTCATTAGATGTTCAAACATCTAAGACTCATATTTCCCCATATCTCCGAAGGGTCATTAATAAGCATTCCAAGTTATTTGAAGATATTCCAAAAGGTCTTCCACTTGTTCGATATTTTGATCATGTTATTCACTTAATTCGAGGAAGTGTCCCCCATAACATCAGACCTTACATACACCCCTATGGATAGAAGAGTGAAATTGAGCGTATGGTTGAAGAAATGTTAGAGGCTGGCATAATTAGACCAAGCCAAAGTTCTTACTCTGCACCAGTGGTAATGGTACACAAGAAGGAGGGCTCATGGTGTATGTGTCCATATTATAGATATCTCAACAAGATCACCATTAAATATAAGTTTCCCTTTCATGTCATTGATGAATTGTTAGATGAATTACATGGACCAGTTTTCTTCACAAAGTTGGATCTTTGTTTCAGGTATCATCAAATTAGAATGAAGGATAAGTACATCCCAAAAACAACATTTAGAACAAATGAAGGTCATTATGATTTTATGGTCATGCCATTTGGTCTCATGAATGCACCTTCCACATTTCAAGGTTTGATGAATTCCATTTTCAATCCCTTCCTTAGAAAATTTGTGTTAGTATTTTTTGATGATATACTAATCTATAGCAACTCTTGGGAAGAACCTATTCAACATGTTGACAAGGTACTACAACTACTAAAGGAGCAACAAATATATGCAACAACTATAGGTAGAATATTTGGGTCATATTGTATCTCATGAAGGTGTCAAGGTAGACCCTAACAAAATTAAAGCCATGATGGACTGGTCGACTCCCAAAATATTGAAAAATATTTGAGGATTCCTAGGGTTGACAGGGTACTACCGTAACTTTGATCATGACTATGGAATAATAAAAGCACCTTTAACAACATTATTGAAGAAAGAAGCATTTTCTTGGACTCCACGGGAAACTCAAGCTTTTGAAGAACTTGAAGAGGCAATGTGAAAAGCTCTCATTTTGGCCACACCAAACTTCACAAAAAGCTTTATTGTGGAATGTGATGCCTCAAGAAATGGAAATGGTTTTGTTCTAATGCAAGAAGGACACTCCCTTGCTTTTAAAATTTGACCAATCAAGGGAAAGAACTTACAAAAACCCATTTATGAGAAGGAAATGATGGCAATACTACATGCACTTAACAATTACATCATTACCTAATAGGTAGGCACTTCAAGGTCAAAACAAACTAAGATAGTCTTAAATACTTCTTGGAACATAGACTGTCTTCATAAGAGCAACAAAAATGGGTAACCAAGATGTTGGGATATGATTTTGAAATCATCTATAAAAAAAGTGAAACAAAATGTGATGGCAGATGCACTCTCCGGAAAGATGAGGATGTTGGGGCAGTACTTTGTGCGATTTCCATTATACAACACGATTGGGTGGTAGCAGCAAGGGAAGAATGGAAAAATGACATATATGTATGGATGCTCATACAATAGATACAAAAGGATCTCATTGTATCATATATTTTTGCATGGAAAAATGATTCACTATGGTATAAGGATCGCTTATATCCGTGCAAGAACTCCCAACTCAAACAAAAGGTCCTTTTGGAATTACACACCTCTCCTATAGTTGGGCACTCAAGATTCTTGAAACCCTGCCACAATGTCAAGAAGGAATTTTTTTGGGAAGGTCTTAAATCTGATATTCAAAATTTCGTGGAAAAATGTTTGGTTTGCCAACAAAATAAGGTTGAAACAATTAAGACCCCGAGTATTTTACAACCTTTGGATATACCTTTCCAACACTAGGAGGAAGTCCCAATGGATTTTATCCACAAGTCAGAAGGGAATAATGTTATTATGGTAGTTGTTGATAGACTCACGAAGTATGCTCACTTTTTTACCCTTTTAATGCAAGTTCAGTAGCAACCGCCTTCATGGATATAGTTTAGAAGTTACATGGAAACCCGAAGATTATTATAAGTGATAGAGATCCAATTTTCACTAGTAAATTTTGGGCTGAATTATTTTCTTGTTTAGGTACCTAGTTGGCTCACAGTTCATCTTATCTTCCTCAATATGATCCATGAAAACTGAAATAGTGAAAAAATGTTTGGAAGGCTATCTTCGTTTATTTGAATCTGACAAAAAAACACAATGGGTGAAGTGGTTGTCCTTGCAAGAATGGTGGTGCAATACTTCCTTCCATACATCATAAAAAATGTCTCCATTCATGGAACTTTATGGGTACTGGCCTCCATCTATCACATCTCCCTTAAAAGGAAAATCTAAAGTTCAAGCCATGGAATATCACATAGAGCACCCGCAAGAAGTTCTCCAAATACTAAAAGACAACTTGGCTATGTTAAAAAATAGGATGAAACAACAAGCAAATCAACATCGTAGTGAAAGAAATTTGGAAGAAGGGGATTGGGTATTTATGATGCTACAACATTGCAAACATATGTCCCCTAAGCAACTAAATAAGGACAATAAATTTGCATCCAAGTACTATGGCCCTTATAAATTGTTGCAGAAGATTGGTATTATGGCATACAAATTGGAGCTCCCTTCATCTTCAAGGGTAAATCCAGCTTTCCATGTTTCTTGCTTAAAGAAGGTAATCGAAGAGAAGATTCCCATTCAAACAATCCTATAAGAACTTCATGAAGAAGGGAAATTAATATCAAAACCTAAACAAATCACTAACATAAGGACCAAGCAACTACAGAATCGGGCTATTACGGAGTACCTCATCAAGTGGCAGAACTTACCAATTGAAGATTTGACAAGTCCTTCATACAAAAGCATCCACAAATAACCAAGTGTTGAGGAAAACAATTTTCTAAAGGGGAGGGGCATGTTAAGCCCTAAATGTGGGGACATTACCCCTGATATGGGTCACATTATATTAGTTCTAATGTCGGCTTGTTCCATTAGTTGTTATTATCATTAGTATGGTTATATTAGTTTCACCGGCTTGGCTCAGTTAGTTGGAATTGTACCTCTTAGTCGCATATATATGAAGGATGCCTTTTTATTTGGAGCATCTTATCTTGTCTTTCTTGTGGACTTAGTACATTGTATAAGGAGTTTTCCCCCTCGAAGAGGCTTTCTATTCATCTATTTTCTTCATTCAAGTCGTGGAGTGCTCTCTCTGATATATGTATGCTCTTTTCATGCTCTTTTTGGAAATTTGTTGCATAGTGTTAAATTTTCTGAATTTACTTCAATATGATCTAGGATCTTAACTGAGAGAACAACATGTACAGCATATCTACAGCATATCAATCATGGAGACAATAATGCAAGCACACAAGAGACACAAAGATTTACTTGGGGAAAACCATAAAGGTGAAAAACCCCAATAACTTCCTCAGAGATAGATAGAGCAATGATACAACCAACCAAGAGATAGACATAACCTAGCAGCAGATCCTCCTCCTCCATAAGTGCGCCTCTCCTCCTTGAGAGCATATGTGAGAAGTGAGTGAGCAAATAGAGTGCCTCCCGCACTCTATTTATACTTGACTTGACTTGCCTTTTTACCTAACTCATGTAGGCTCGAACTTAACCACATAATATAATGCTGACTGGGCCGACCCCCAATAGGGTGGTCTAATAACCCTTTGACCCACATGGCCGACCCCCAATAGGGTGGTCTAATAACCCTTTGACCCACATGACTTATACAGGGCCGACCCCAAACAAGGTGGTCTAATAACCCATCAAGTATAAGTTACGACACTTACAATATAAATGACGACACTTCCGTATAGAGGAATAATAACATCTCTATAGGAATACAATATACATATATGTGAAATACATTCCGAAGTTACATATACATCAACACTCCCTCTTAACTAGGAAGGTATTTCTCAGCACAGTTCTTCTAGCACAAGTCATCTTCTCTGGATCATCGTCACTGGATAATCGTCATCGAGTCATCATCATCGTCACTGCTGCTGCTATCTCAATCAATCTCTGAATCTACTCGTCATAGGAAGTTCTACAGAGCCAGTCCTTTTTCATACTGGATGTAGGCCCACCACCTGCAGGTCTTCGTCATCACTGGCCATACTGTGGAATCCTCAGGACTTTTACGTGCGTCACAAAACCTCGAAAGAGCATCCCAGGATGTTACGGGTACACAACTCCGACCTGTAGGATCTCCCAGGGCGCTATTACATGTGACCCCACCACAAAACCTCGCAAGAGCATCTCAGGATGTTACGGGTACACAACTCTGACCTGAAATCTCCCAGGGCACAAATTACATGTGGTCCACCACAAAACCTCGCAAGAGCATCTCAGGA
The DNA here is from genome assembly GCA_027924585.1 of Larix kaempferi. Lineage (NCBI taxonomy): Eukaryota > Viridiplantae > Streptophyta > Pinopsida > Pinales > Pinaceae > Larix > Larix kaempferi. Next base: position 2,654,965 of record BSBM01000070.1, read on the forward strand.
TGTTACAGGTACACAACTCCGACCTGAAATCTCCCAGGGGGCTATTACATGTGGTCATGGCAAAACCTCGAAAGAGCATCTCAGGATGTTACGGGTACACAACTCCGACCTGAAATCTCCCAGGGCCCAAATTACATGCCATAGGACAAAACCTCGCAAGAGCATCTCAGGATGTTACGGGTACACAACTCCGACCTGAGATCTCCCAGGGCACTATTACATGTCCTCCCAGAGCAATGTCTCGAAAGAGCATCCCAAGATGTTACGGGTACACAACTCCGACCTATAGGATCTCCCAGACATGCTCATCTGCACAACCTGATCCACGGCCATAGAGTATCAACCTGATACTCACCATACATCATCCTGATGTATCCATGATCATCCTGATCATCATCACTGCAACGTCCTGCTGCATGTCATCTGGAGCAACATCCTGAAGCTCGTCATCTATGATCATCTTGATCATCACTGCAACATCCTGCTGCATGTCATCTGGAGCAACATCCTGAAGCTCGTCATCTGTGATCATCCTGATCATCACTGCAACATCCTGCTGCATGATCCACCTAATCATCAATGCATCTTACCTAATGCATACCAAGTATCATACATGATCCTCCTGATCATCAATGTATCCACCTGATACAAATACATGATACATATCATCATACATGATCCTCCTGATCATCAATGCATCTACCTGATGCATACCAAGTATCTACCTGATACATATCATCATACATGATCCTCCTGATCATCAATGTATCCACCTGATACAAATACAAATGCATGATACATATCACCATACATGATCTACCTGATCATACAATGTATCCACCTGATACATATACGGATACATGGTCCAAGCATCCAACATGATGCATACATAGCTACATAAAATGATCCAACTGATCATATCCAGCATCCACATGATGCGTACATACATACATAAAATGATCCAACTGATCATATCCAGCATCCACATGATGTGTACATACATACATAAAAATGATCCAACTGATCATATCCAAGCAGAAACCAGAACATCATCCTGATGCTCATCATCCAGAGCTTACATCCACAACCATGTGAAGGATCCTTCTTCCAACATGCTTGGAATGGCTTCAGCAAATGTGTCCATCACTTCTTCCTCGAAGTGTCCTCGATCTGGAGAACACCAAGCCTCTCTCTGAAGTACTCGAACTTCACCCTAGCTAGTGGCTTCGTCAGCACATCTGCAATCAGCTCGTCCATCGCAACATACAGGAGCTTCACAGCTCCTCTCTGCACCATATCCCTGATATAGTGATATTTGATCTCTATGTGTTTCGACCTGTCATGAAACACTGGGTTCTCAGACAGCTTCACACAACTCTGGTTATCACTGAAGATACCAGTAGCCTCCAACGGGAGATCAAATAACTCAGACAGTAGCTTCCATAGCCATACTGCCTCACAACTAGCTGAACAGGCTGCAACATACTCTGCCTCAGTTGTGCTCAGTGCTACGCAGGACTGCTTCCTGCTAAACCAAGAGATCACACCTGATCCCATACTGAAGCAACACCCAGATGTGCTCATCCTATCTGTAGCACTGCCAGCCCAATCTGAATCAACATAACCCTACAGGTTAAACTTTTGATTCACCTCATACCTGAGCCCATAATCCACTGTACCCTTCAGGTACCTCAGAACATGCTTTACAGTAACCAGGTGAACACTCCTCGGATCCGTCAGGAACTGGCTCAATGTGTTCACAGCAAAGCAAATATCTGGTCTCGTGTTCATCAGGTACATCAAGGACCCAATCATCTGACGATACATGGAGACATCAACCAGCTCAGATGAAGCATCACATAGAAGCTTCATATTCGATGCCATAGGTGTGGCCATAGCCTTGTAGTCCATCATCCCGAACCTCTTCAGGATCTCTACTGCATACTTCCCTTGTCCAAGGAAGATTCCATCACTCTGCCACACCTCCATGCCAAAAACAAATAGTGCATCATTCCCAAGTTCTTCATCTCGAACTTGGTAGTAAGCTTCCGCTGCGTGTCGGCAATCAATCTATTTTCACCTGTAACAAACAGGTTATCTGCATACAAAAGTAGTATCACTAGATTTCCTTCCTCGACCTTGTAGAAAAGGTTGGAATCCGCTTTATTCTGGGTAAAGCCCAAACTGGATAGAAAGCTATCTATCCTACCATACCAAGTTTTGCACACATATCTGACTACACCATGCTGTCTTAAAGTCCATCTGGTGCATCTTCTATTTCATCACTTTTATATTTCTCAATGCTGCCATCTGCAATATGCTTGATCTGATAGTTCCATTTGGAAGTCATAACAAAATTCCCTTCAGGTCTTGGGACTACATCCCAAACATCATTCTTCATGATCAACGGATCATGGCATTCCATTTCTTCATCCCAGATCCTGGGAACTTCAATATCTTCAATAGATATCTTTGTTGCTGGAACAAATGTTGTAGTCTTTTTGTAGGTGAAGATATACGGTCTTTCCTACAAAACAGGTTAAATTGCATGATTAGAAACATCTCATAATTTTCAGAACAAATTCTTACACATAAATAAATATGTCATACAGTCATGCAATTATCTTAGCCAATGCTTCAATACAACATTTATCCATATCCCGTAACTTTCTAGATGCCTTCCAATCTCTACCAGAACATTGTTAAGAGTGTGCACAACTCCCAACATGTCAGCAAAGAGGTTTCATCCTAGATAAGTAGCAATGGAATGTTGTACAGTGCCATAGGCCACTTACCCATGTATATTAGTAGTATACTGTTCATCAATGCAACTATTCTAATATGCAGGAACATGGGCCTATACATCATTGAACAATTTTATTTAAACAAACACATATGCAAGAAATGACAATTCAAATACTTATCTTTGTTTGTTCGTTAGGTGGACTCCCTCTGAGTCTTTGCTTTCTTGCAGGAGCTACTGGAGTCCTAATCTGCAGTAGCTTCTTCGACACCTTTCTGTTGTGGAATGTAGAGAGATGGACAACTCCCTCTGAATATCTGCATCCTTGCAGAAACTACTGAAGTGTGCTCCTTTTCTTTCTTGCAGGAACAACTGGAGTGTGCTCCTTTGCTTTCTTGCAGGAGCAACTGGAGTGTGCTCCCTCTTGATCTTTGCTTCCTGAATTGCCTGTTCTTGAACTCATATTCATCCTTGGTCCCTATGCATGCTTATTAGTATCATGATCTCATATAAAATCATACATTCATTAGTATACTATTAAAACACAATAATCTCAAGCATGTATAGTCATGATCATTTCAAACAGAAAATAATAAGCATTACCATTCAAGGTTTATGTGGGATTCTTATGGTTAGTCAAATCATAAGAAGCATAACATGTCTAAACCTGTAATTACTCAAACCTATGACTCTTCAGGTTAGTTGAATCATCAATCAAGATAAGAGATATAATATGCATAAAACCTGTGATTATTCAAAGCTATACCTTCATGATTCTTCTGGTTAGTCATATCATCAATTATGGTAAGAAACATAATATGCATACAACCATGATTATTCAAACCTATGACTCTTCGTGAATAATCATTATCAACAACACAATAGTATAAGATCCTAACACAAGGTAGGATTCTATCTTGATATAGGAAAAACATACCTGGATTAGCATGCTAGCTATTTATGTCTAACATACTCACATGATGTCTTCTTGTTCTTCTTCAATGACTTGTGCTAGTAACCTGTATATCTCATAGGTTAACTATTACAAAATCAAGTTATACATACCTCGTAAATGGATCTTCTATGAGATCCATGACAATGGATGAATCTTTGTCCTCATGTCATCATGATCATATGTTCTTGAACTGGAACATGATTTGTCTTTCTTGGTGTACCTTTCATGTTAGTAGACAACATAAACTTCATACAACACCATAATGCATTAGTACAATCATAAGTGTCAACAACCTAAATAATGAATATCTTCTATCATGCATTCATAATTTTGTTAAGGTGATACGACAAATCTAAAAACAAAATTGTACTTAACTGTAATGACATGAAGACAAACATACCATAAACTTAATCATCGACAAATATCAAAACATACCTCGATGAGTCATACCTGTCGAGATCGCTTGTAATCTTCTTATGTAAGGCCTTAGCCTCATCTCCCTCTGAAACAGGAACTTCTTCACCTATGTAGGTGACCAATCCATTTTCTTCTAGGATTAACCCAATCCACTTGATGTGCAAGAACTGGACCTGGAGCTGGATATGGGTTTGTCAGAGAAACCCCAAAAATTCAAACTTTGAATTTCAAACTTCCGAAAGGATAGAAATATGCGCCTTGATGAGCTGATCAAATTGGTATATTCATAATTTGAAAACTGCAAAGTTTCACTCCTCAATTTTGCCTTTGAAACTTCCGGATTCACTGGACGTGACCCTGAACTGGGGTTTGATGAATCTCACTCTTTTTCCCGATCAAAAGGTTTGATCCAAATCTCTAAGCTTCTATTTTTCTGAGGAGCTTCCAGCCGTGGTCTCAGATTTCAAAAATTCTCATTTTTACAAAAGCCCTAATTTTCCACTTTCCTGATCAAAGTCCTGAACTAGGGTCTGATCAAGCCCAGCCTTCTGCCCAACCAAAAATTCTGATTTTGGTCTCTAAATTTCTATTTTGATGAGTAGCATCCAGCCGTGGTCTTCGATTACAAAAATTTCAACTTTCTCCAAAGCCCTAAATTCCGGAAGCCATGAATGAAGGTACCAAAAAATAATTCTGTTTTGACAGAAATATGTACCTGATTGTTTCTAGTGTAACTCCGAAATTTTTGATCCACAGGGTCTGAAAAATTTTCCTGAGATAGCCTGACCTGTTATCTTTCCATCCTGACAGGTCTGACCTCAATTGGATTCTCTGAGAGAGAGTTATGCCAAATGTCGCAACGTGACCTGTTTTGGGATAAAACAGAAGAGTGAACTTGTACGGCGTGCCACGTGTCACTGTTTGAAGTTCAGCCTCTGAAAAAGTTTTTTGAGATATCTCGGCCTGTTATCTTTCCATCCTGACAGGTCTAACCTCACTTGGACTCTCTGAGAGAGAGTTATGCCAAGTGTCACAACGTGACCTGTTTATAGGGTAATACAGGAGAGCGAACTTGTATGGAGTGCCACATGTTACTGGTTCAACTTCGGCCTCTGAAAAAGTTTTCTGAGATAGTACAGACTGTGTACTACCTGTCACCTTTTACTAAATTTCATTTGGAGCTTCCTATCCCAAGATATGACCTTTTTCCCAAGGTCACCTGATTTTGACTCAGATCTGGAAGAGGCAGAAACCCTATATTGTACATATCATAAATCACAAAGTACAACGAATTAGAGGTTGTCCTTTGGACACAAGGTACCTGGAGATCTTAGCTTCGGCCTGTAACAATTTCAGATCCGAAAACATTGCCAAAACGGATTTATAGCGAAAGTGCTACGATGACTGGTTTTTGCTATATCAAGCCCTAGCATCGTAAGTGCAACAAGTGTCATACATGCCATATCATGCCTTCTTTCAGGCTAGCTCTGATACCATGTTAAATTTTCTGAATTTACTTCAATATGATCTAGGATCTTAACTGAGAGAACAACATGTACAGCATATCTACAGCATATCAATCATGGAGACAATAATGCAAGCACACAAGAGACACAAAGATTTACTTGGGGAAAACCATAAAGGTGAAAAACCCCAATAACTTCCTCAGAGATAGATAGAGCAATGATACAACCAACCAAGAGATAGACATAACCTAGCAGCAGATCCTCCTCCTCCATAAGTGCGCCTCTCCTCCTTGAGAGCATATGTGAGAAGTGAGTGAGCAAATAGAGTGCCTCCCGCACTCTATTTATACTTGACTTGACTTGCCTTTTTACCTAACTCATGTAGGCTCGAACTTAACCACATAATATAATGCTGACTGGGCCGACCCCCAATAGGGTGGTCTAATAACCCTTTGACCCACATGGCCGACCCCCAATAGGGTGGTCTAATAACCCTTTGACCCACATGACTTATACAGGGCCGACCCCAAACAAGGTGGTCTAATAACCCATCAAGTATAAGTTATGACACTTACAATATAAATGACGACACTTCCGTATAGAGGAATAATAACATCTCTATAGGAATACAATATACATATATGTGAAATACATTCCGAAGTTACATATACATCAACACATAGCATCAATGCATTTTTTTCATCTTCTAAAAATGAGTGGCTCATTGATTCTAGAGTGTATTATCATATGGACAAGGATAAATCCATTTTTTTCTCTAAATGAATGTAAGGCCGAAAAAATATTTATTGGTTATGATAGATCTCTTAGTGTTGTAGGGTCTACAACAGTTCAACTAGATGATGGTCATTGCAAAGATGTATTATGTGTTCCAAATATTTCTTATAATATTTATCAACATATCATATCACCCACTCCGGTGAAGGTAATATTATATATTTTTCACCTCACCAAGTTGTAATCAAATATTCAAAAGATCCTAATCATGTCCTAGCAACTGGAATTGTTGATAATATTACCAGGTTGTATAGATTTAACAACTTTGGCTCATCAACTTTTCCATCAATTTTTATTGCTCATAGCAATGAATTGAGAAAACTTTGGCATGAGCAATTTGGTCATCTAAACTATTGCTCATTGCAAAAACTATGTAATCATAAAATGGTGACTAGTCTTCCTCTCATTTTTTGCAAAGATGGTGTTTGATCTAGGTGTTTTCTTGGTAAACATCAATGTGACAATTTTGATCAATGTGCCTCTTGGAATGCCTCGACCCCCTTGCAACTTGTTCACATTGATTTGTGTGGTACACTTCCTTCTTCTTTCTTTGGGTTAAAGCACTTCTTAAATTTCATTGATGGCTTCTCCAAACACACTTGGTGTTGATTTTACCATTTTCACATCTAATAATTATTTCCCTTGTGAATTTTATGCAGCAGATTCTTCATAAAATAATTATACAATGAAAGATTCAACCATATGTTACACTTTTAAATAAAATGAATGATTGATTAAAAAATGATGAATACAATACAATACATGGACCATTAAATAGGTCTCATTATGCCTTTTCAAATGTAAAAGGCACGCCCTTTTACTCTTTATTTAGATGCTTAATTAATTAATTATTATATCATATTTGTATTATCACCTCTCCCATGGTTTCATAAAACCATGGTATTGGCCCATGGTATTTTATTTATTTATCTTTACATTTTAATGTTTAATTTATTATTTTTATTATTGTAATGCCCCGATGGTAAACCCTGAGCATGTGTAATGTTGTTATTTGATTATTATGGTGGCACTAGGTGCCTGGAATATGGACTACGGGAATTATTATTATTATTTTATTATTATTTACCTATAATTAAATAATAGTTCAGCATGGATGACAAACGTGGCTGGGGGGTCTTGGATCTTGGATTCCACATGTGAGGGGGTTGGGGTCAAGAGTTGTTGCTCTCACCAACAATACTCTAGTTATCCTAATTTTGATGTTAATGTACCATGGTGGTTGTATTTTTATTTCCTTGATCCTTTGCATACACTATTGCACCCTCACTTAAGAGAATATTCCTTATCTGGATACTAGTGGGGCCCACCTTCACTTCTCTCATTTCTTATGCGCCTAATTGACTATTATGGGTAAACCATGCACCTAGTTTGTAACTCCACTCTAATTGGAGTGGTTTTTCTAGTTAAATTGAGTTATCCCTAGTAAATAGAGTGAACTAGAGTTATTGTCGGTTAAATAGAGTAGGTTTGGTTAATTGGAGTTATCTTCAGTTGATTTGAGTGAAATTGAGTTGCCTTCAATTAATTTGAGTTAAAATTGAGTTATCTTCAATTAAATTGAGTTGCCTCAAGTTAAATTAAGTTAAGTCAAGTTGTCTTCAGTGCATGAGAGTGATCTTGTGAAAATTGGAGTCAGTCCTTGTGAATTCGAGTTGTCTCTAGTGCATGAGAGTGATTGGTGGGTAAATTTGAGTTAGTTGTGGTAGGTTTGAGTCGGCCTTAGAGATTTCAAGTTATCCCCAGGGACTGGGAGTGTTTTTTCCAGTGATTTAGAGTTGTTATAAGTGGATTCAAGTTGCTCTCTTGAGAACTTGAATGGTCATCCAATGAAATGGAGAAATCTCTTAGCGATGTTGAGGCACTTCTCAGTAAATATGAGTTAGTCTTTTGGAGGGAATTGGATGGTTTTGAAGGAATTGAATTACTCTCTAGTTATATATTCATTCCTTCATGGATGGAGGGGGGGGATTTGTTCATGCCATGATTGCTAAGAGTTGGGTAAGCTTGCAAGTCTAGGAACCCATGTATGCTCTGCTCTGTGTGTGAACTGTGTGCTTGGAGCATGGGGATATTAGTTGTGTTTGGAGTAAGCCTAATCAACTCTGGTATAGTTCCTCAGTATCCACTACTTTTCTCCATCCTGATCCTACATGTACATCTTGATGGTGAATGGCTATGTCCTAAGGGACCTGGTAGGTGAAGGGATTACCATTTCACCTGGCAGTGGGGTGAGGAGTAAGTATGTGGTGAGGGATTGAGTTTTGGATTCTCATAACTAATAATTGAGCTAATTCTTGGGTGCAACATAGTTCCTTGGGGGGCACCACTTGTCTATGTCTTGATGCTATACATAAATCCTGGTGGTGAATGACGATGTCCTTAGGGACCTAGTAGGTGAAGGGATTACCATTTCACTTGGTATTGGGGTGAAGAAGTAATTAAGTGGTGATGGATTGTGTTGTTCTTTATTATTTTGTGTGGCCTGAGTTTCCTATGATGAAAATGTATTGTGCTTTCTCATGTTGTGTGGCCTGAGTTTCCTGTCATGGAAATGTATTGTTCTTTCTTAGGTTATGCGACCCGATTTTCCTGTGATAGACATCGAAATGGAAAGGGATAGTTCCTTGGCATGTGGATCCATGACCTCATATCAAGGGTAACCTGGTCAAGTAGTATTGGATTGGTAGTGTCTAAGGCTGGGACGAACGTTGACCTGTTGATGCTAGTCGCACCATATATAAAAGGTAAGTATTATTGACCTATTATTTACTATGTTATTGATGCACATGTTCCCATGGAGGATGATATATATTAGTTATATAATTTTTCATAATGATTTATATGCTCATGTCTAATGGCTAAATCTATGTGCTTACTTGTATAAATTGTATTGTGCAACTGGTGGCTTGGTTGATGGGTTTTCCACCATGGGATCTTGCCTATATTTTATTTCTTATATATTATTGAAATATACATGTTTACCTAATGTTAATCTGCTTCTCTTATTACCTTAATGGCTGGGTTAATCCTCGGTAAGGTTTATATTGATTACACTAACTTCCGGTTGTAGGGTTGGGGGGGATTTCTGCTTGGAAACATGTGGAAATTGTATAGTGTTTTTATATCTATTCGTAATGACTGTTTGGAACCTGACATAAATGTTTATTTTATTTTTTTTAACCTTCAAATGTATTCCACCTATGGCTGATCTGATCCGTAGTATCTTCATGGAGGATTTACTGACTTTTGGGCTAGATTAGGGGTTTTCCTACTTATAAAACTAGATTTTTTTGTAGTTCGCTAAATATATGTTTAATATATGTTTTATTTATGTGTATTACCATGCATGTACACCCTTGGTGGATTTAATGTGGACCCATAGACTGATATACTCTTTTTTTTAAGATTCTAAATGAGTTTGTGATGTATCGATAGCTTATCAGATGCACTAGTTGTGAAATTGATAGTAGATTGTAAATCTAAATTATTGTATGGTTTATATCCATTGATGGAAGCTATGTTTATGTTATTACTCACTATGTAAATTTTGTAGGTATTAACCCTAGATCATACCTGGTGGTGGAATGAAATTGTTAAAGAAAAGTGTTACAAATTGACTTACGAAGTGTTGTAATTGTCTAGTTTTGTATTGCAAGAATATGAAATTGTATAATATTTCATAATTCTAAATTAAATATGGTTTAATATTAATTTTTATCAATATGGACATGTTTATTAATTTTTATTCCCTTATTTTACAAAGTATGCACATCTAGTTAGCTTTCATACATGCACGTTCTTGTATCGATATAAACAAGGGAGGGAAATGATTGCACTTAAGTGTCGCAATTGTTTAAAAGGATGAAATTTTTAATTAGATTGTATTTAGGCCTATTGGCCTAGCCTTATAAGTAATATTCTATTGTGAATTAACCTATGTTCATCCTCCATCTAGGTCTACATGTTCCCTTGACCTTATTTTGGGGTTTGGGTACCTTACAAGTGGTACTAGAGCTTAGGTTACAACACTGCAGTTGTTGGGCCTTCTACAGAGTTATAAAATGTATGTTTATGTGCATTTGGAGATTATAAATGTGTCATGTGAAATAAATTTAACCCCCCTTATGTTAATGGAAGAATTAGAAGCCTCACTTCATAGATCAAATCAGTTGTATCCTTCTTTTAATTTCAGAAGTCAAGAATTATGGATCAGTTTATGATGTGTTTTGGTTGGAATTGGCTTGTTTGATGAACTTTGAAAGGATTAATTTTCATGTTTTAATACTTCCCACTTGAAAGTCACCACATACTTCCCCTCAGGTCTAGGAACAATCTCCCACATGTCATTCTTCATGATGAACCGATACTCCTCCCTCATGGCATCTCTCCACACCTACTGATCAACAACCTCCTCATAACTGGAAGGCTCATAATCAATGGTGTTACTAATAATTTACATGTAACTTGAGAATATCTAAGGTCTTTTACAATCCCTGAAGGTACCACTGGGATCCAAATGCTTCTCTTCCTCTTGCAGAGTGTTATGAAGCCATGATGGTATTTTCTTTACCATTACAACATTTTTAGACCTATCCACAACCTCTATTGGATCCATTGGATCCACTCTCTATTCATATGAAGGATGAATAGAGTGATCTATATCTTTGGGATCCTCCTGCTTTTCATAGTCAATCTCCATGTGGGGTTCTCTAGATTTCATGAAATCTACCTCTTCTTCAAAGGTGACATCCCGACTGGCCTCAATCTGTCTCTAACCAAGGATGTATATTCGGAAATAATTCAATGTCTCATTGTATCCCACAAAGGTCCCCTTCTTTCATAAATGTTCTAGCTTCAATATATTCTCCTTGGGTACATGAATGTACATTGAGCAACCAAAAATCCTTATATGAATGACTTCCAGTTTCATACCTGTGAATTCCTCCTTTGGAGTCTTGTCCCCCAATATATTATGAGGGCTCATGTTCTGAACATAAACCTCAATATTGGATGCCTCTACCCATAAATCCAAGGGTAATCCGTGATCATGGATCATTACTTTGGCTTCCTCATAGATAGTATTGTTTTTCCTTTTTTCTACCCCATTCTATTGTAGATTATAAGGAACTGTCAGCTCCCTCTTGATCCCTCCATCCTTGAAGAAGTTATTGAATTCATTAGAGGTATACTCCCCTCCATTTTATGTCCTCAAGACTTGGATATTCCTCCCTGTCAAGTTATTAACCAGAGCAATGAACTCCTGAAATTTTCTGAAGACTTCATCCTTGGCCTTCATGAAATATATCCAAGTCTTCTGAGAGTAGTCATCAATGAATATCACATAGTATAGGTATCCCCTCAAAGAATGAACTTTCATCAGTCCAAAAACACCAGAATGTAATAGATCTAATATTCCCTTGGATCAATTGTCACTACTCGAAAAATATCCCTCGGTATTCTTACCAAGTGCACATCCTCAGCAAACACTATCATGCTCCATTTGAATCTCTAGTAAACCTGTGACCATCTTCCTTAACTCGGGGAGAGCTCTGTAGTGTAGGTGAGAAAATATCTGATGCCATAGCTCACATAGAATGATGTTTTCATGGATCAATGCTTGAACTAGGCATCTTGTCAACCTATACAAGCTTCCCTCTCGGACACCAATCACTTTAAATGAATCTATGCTTGAGTCCTTATGACATACCAGTTCCAACCATCCATAAAGGAAACTCTAAAGCCTTTCTTCTCCAAGAATGAAATAGATAGGAGGTTCTTCTTTAGTCTTGGTACAAATAGTATGCCATTCATATGCAAAGGGTCTCCTGAATCTAACTGCAAGGATGTATATCCAACACCCTTCACTGCATATATGGAATCATCCCCAAGTTCCACATGTAGTAAATAATTTTCCTCTGGCAAATTTATGAGAGCACTTTGATATCCTCACATGTCTGGAAGCACCACTATCTACAAACCAAATCTCACTGATGTTGGTAATGGATCATGAAAGAGCATAGATAAATTAGCACTCCTTCTTAATACCATCAGCAAGCTCATCAAACTATGATTCTTTGGTCCTCTTCTGTAGTTGGTCCTTTGCTTCAGCAACATATGCATGTTGCTTCCCTTTTATTTTCTTCTCAAGACATTTGTTTGCAAAATGGCCAAAATTTTGAAAGTTATAGCAACTGATATGAGAGAGATCCTTTGTATTATGTTCATGGGATGGAGCATATCTTTTCCCTTTGTTTTTATTATAAGGAAATTTCCTTCCTTTCCCTTTCCTTGCTTGAGCTGCAAGGGCTAAATTTTCTTCATCCTGATAATTTTGAGAACCACTTAGAGACATAATTTTTCCTTCTTCTTGGACACAAGCAGTCCACAATTGATCAAGTAATGGTAGTGCATCCCTGACACAAACACCCTGAATCAAAGGTTCCCATGAAGTGGGAAAACCATTGAGAGCTAATGAGTCATGATCTCTATCATCAAAATTTTCTCCAATAGCTATGAGCTGATCTCTTGTCTTAGTAATCATCATAAATTATGTAGCAATTGTATTTGACTTTTTCATCTTTATGTCACAAAGCTTATTCTTTAATTCTAACTTCCTGTTAGGATTATTGGTTTCAAATAAACCTGTCAAAGCATCATACATTTCTTTAGTTGTCTTCAATTAAGCAATCTATGGGATCAAGTGATATTTTACTGAGTTAACCAGATACCTTTTTTCCTTAGGTTCATTTTTATTTTGCTTAGCTTTCTCATCATCATTTGTAGGTTCATAACTTTTCTTACATAATAATCAACCTTATTTTCTTCCAGGATGAACTGTATTCTAGTTTTCTAGGATTTGAAGTTGATAGAACTGTCAAGTCTGTCTTCAACCCTAAGGGTGGTCACCATCTTGACCCTAGTGCTCAACCACATATGCTTAATAGCTGCAAATAAGGCTATTCTGGTACACTGTTTAGGACTATGTCATCCTAATATGTCTTCAAAATTGAGATCTGAAACCTTGTGTAATATACCGAATTTTAGACTAACTCTTTTCTATGTTATATTGGGCTTACAACCCCAGCATATGTGATTTATTATTGGGCATAAGCCTTAACATGTTGAGTTATGTTTTCATGAGTTGATATTTTGGGCATGTACCCTGATTGTTTCATTGATTGATGTTGTACTGGGCAGGAAATCCTGAATGGATAAAGTTATTTTTTATTATGAGATTTGGTTACAATTTATGATATACTGAGATTGCTTCTTTGTACACTATACTGTGCAGAGCATGATTCATATGGATGATTATATAGGGTGTTGAGCGTGGACTCAGAAACACACAAATAACCTATATACTGGGCCTAAGCCCCTATGTATCTAGAGGACTCTTATTACGTGCTGGGCCAAACCCCCAATGTACGTTGAGTGTTGGGCATAAGCCCTGGAGCACTCCAAGCTTGAAAGAAAATGAATATCGGATCCAAGGTCACTTAAATATTCTAGATGTGCCTCACAACCACATTCTAACTCTAGTGTTGAGCAGAGGCTCTGGAATTGCACTAGCGTAACGCCCATGTGAGAGTGTTGAGTTAAAAGGCTCTGAAGAGCACTCGGGGTTACTAGATCTCAAGTGTTGAGTCGAAAGGACTCTGAATAGCACTTATGTGTCTTATCACAACTATTCAGATTGATTAAATAAATCTTATTATCATCAAGTACTCCAGGAACTACCATGTTAAAACGAGGGAATCTGACATGCAAAGGGAGATACTAGAGGTGCCTATCCTAGCTTACCAAGACCATCCAAAGAAGTGGACCCTATCCTTAAAAAGATTAAAAAGAAGTATTATGTGAAGATACATAAAAGGCAACATCACCACTTAAAGCATAAATTAACTAATAGTAGTTTCCTATGGTTAACATGCATAAAAGACTCATGGCTAAGGTTATTATTAATAACTTTAAAAATCATGTTGGTTTTATTTATTTATAAAATATATTTATTTTATATAGTTATGCATTAAATTAATAAATCAAGGATGCATTAATTATTTAATTGAAATATAAACTTTGTTATTACAATTATGAAAAGGCTTAAATCAGAAGCACTGTAGTTAAACAAGTTGAAAAGTCATGGTTCCAAACGAACGAGTGATTAATTAAACAAATATTCTTTTGAAAATTAAGTTATTTAATTTAAAGAAACCAATTATTCCAACAATACTAATTCAATATTTCCCTACATAAAGAGGACAAACCCCAAATTTTGGGGATCATCATTCTCATAATTCTCTTATGGAATCAAATAGAACCTCTCTGCTCCAAGAAGTGAAGCATTCCCACATCAATTTTCCAGATTTGAACCAGCTACGAATCAAGGGCCTCTATCTCTCAGTTTGCATGTCAGAACCAACTCAAGGGGATTCATACTGAACCAGGAACGGTTGTAAGATCATGATTGGGAGGAATGTGGTAATCCCAAAGTTATCTGGTCCAGGATCAATTTGTCAGGTCAGCTAAAGTTCAGTAGTTTTTCCAGTAATTATTTGACTAAAGTGTGCAGGTCATTACAGTCAGGAGCAAGCTACAAGGATAAGCATGTATGCAAAAACTTACAAAACCTTCAACACAAATTATTTTCAGAATTATACGTATTTCAGTATGGTTTTCATTATCAATATTAAATCAAGATTCTACCTAGAATCCAGTGGCGTGTCTAGCAAGTTTAGCCCAGCTAGCCCTTGCTAGCCAAACATAGATTTATTTTCTGAAGTTAGGATTACTACAAAATATTGTTTATAAGTAGTTGTTCTCTATTTCTTTTTATCACCTATTCATTAAATTCTAGTACAGGGTTTTTATTTTTCCTTCCATAGATTATTAAATTCTTTTAAAACATAAAATATTATCTTATCTACTGCAATCAACATTTCTTTAGACCAGGCATCAAAACTTCATCTACACATTTCCAAACTGTTTGCAACGACTCCACACAAACGTTGCTAGCCAAAACTTAAATGCATCAACACAGAGTTATAAGCTACAGGTCTATACTCTTACATAAACTAGAATTTGGACAAGAGGAATCAACATTAAAACATATGAATCTAGGATGGCCAACTGCTTGAATAATTATTACAAACAACAACACATATAGGATACCCACCTGGGCGTTATCTTTTTCTTCTTTTAAAATTTCCACAGTAGAATTTTACAACAACCATTGTGTCTATCAATCCAACGCAGACATAGGATAAAAACCATAGGGTTCCTCATTTTCTAACTACAACACAGGAGTAGCTTCGTTATAAACCCTGACGCATTCATTTACTTTCCACATCAAAATCGTGAACAAACAGAACGAAAATCGAAATAAGAAGTTATTATAACTACGTAAGTCGGCAAGGCCACATTTATCTTCCTTGAACCAAAAGATTACAGTGATAGGAGATACTATAGAAATGTTGTAGTCTTTATTCATACCCAAAACATATGTTCGAACCCCATACATTATATAGGAAAGAGTCCCCTGTGTAAACCCAATTTCATGACAGACCATAAAAGAAACCACAACAATTGTGCCAACAATGGACTTCAAAACCAAAATACGATAGTCAATAAGCATAAGGCAAGCTTTGAAAATGACCTTCTAAGACTCCATAAATATTACACAGAGGTTCCACTCCTCTAAGTCCCATGATTACATTTCCAAATATTTTATCCATTTATACAGTCCAGCCAGAAGGTGACTTGCAAAAAGCCAAAGGAAGGGACTCTGCATTGTTCCAACAAAAGCCCAAAAACAAAAGCATACAACACCCACAGGGCTGCGAGAAGCAGAGCAACCTGGGAAGGTAGCTGGACTTACCCATGACTACGCTGATGGGAACCCAAGGCACCCACAAAGAACCACTCTAAGGCCAAACACTACCTGCCAGTGCAGACAAACAAACTATAAATAGAAACCCTGAGAATTTTACATATAGGAAATCGAAATAGAGCATTGGGTAGTTGAGTTTCAATACCTGAGCAAAGTAGAGAGCATCTCTACGCCATCGATCACACTGCAAAAATGTCAAGGTGCACTGACCATGAGACTACCTCAGGTCAGGGAACGAAGTCACCTCCAAAGAAGAATGATGAAGTGCAACCCAAATGAAAATGAAAACGCAAAGCCTTGGGGCTTAAGGAAAAAACCACAAATTGTAAACCCTTGACAGTCTGTCATCCACTACAGTGAAGTGCCATTAAGGCTGTCTCGAATACTGTGCTAGTGGAGGCTAGATTTCTTCTATACAAATGCCTATAGTTGAGTCATGTGGATCAACAACGAAATAGCTTGGTAATTATAAGTATTGAATAAACCCTCACTTCACCATACAAACAAGTTTATAAATACAAGACTACAAATCATAGGTTTAGCCATAAACTTCGCTTAGTAACTTATGTATGCAAATTCCTTTCTCACCCTAACACTACTTAGCCTCCAACAAACTTAAAAATCCTTTGATGGAGTATAGATTGAAGTCTATAGGGTAGCACGGTCACAAGGCGAAACATCTGCAAACACAGCCATGAGAAAATAACATTAGCAAGGATGTTAAGTAAGTCTAGAAACGTCTAGGGTACTCTTACCTCTTGGAAAACATGTCGGGGTATGTTCCCTCTCCTTGAATTGTCACATGTCCCACCATGGACTCAACCTCTCCTCAACAAAGGCCTTATCACCTGAAGGTGTCATTCAACACATTCATAATCACAGTCATATAACAGTTTGAAGAAGTTGATTTTATAGTTACACTAGCAATTGTAAACTTTAGAACAGAACATATCATTATTTGATTTTACATTGCTTCCGCAGGACTAAAAGTTTAAACATTAGAGAGACCATGTTACTTAAGGTCTTAGACTTTTAATTATTTTCAAGCAAGTACCTTTGCTTTATTAGTATTAGAATTAACTTGTGAATTCTTCATCTTTAAATAGCGGCTATTACAGGAATGGAAAAATTTTTAATTTTTGCTACTTTAGGGACATTACAAGTGGTATCAGAGCCCAGTTACAAAAACTAAGTGACCTATTGGGCTCATTACAAACATCCGCTGCAGAAACACAATAGGAAGAAACATACATTTACATTCTATTTTGTTTTGTGAATAAACTAACATAATTTTATGTCCTCTATGCTTATATAACATTGCAGGTACAAGCACTGTCCGTAAGAATGAATGCAGAACAGGGCAGAAACATTCATAGAAATCTGGACTCACCACCCCGAGAGAAAGAGGTGGTGGTCGAACTAAACTCAGATTGGAGACAATCTATACAAAACCTATAGGCAGAGTTCCGAATATTCCAAGATGAAAATATGCAGGAAAGAAGAGAACATCAGGCCATAAATGAGGCACTCCTTCAGACCTTAACAAAGGATAACCCTCTCAGACAGCCGTCACTCTCAGTCAACACCTCCAAAAAAGGAAATAGTCACACAAAAAGGACTTCCATCCCTGAAGGAGAAGAGCAGGGAGAACACATACCTAAAACAATGGAAAGAGATTGTAAGAGCTCTTCCAACGATAAGGGTTCACCACCTCCTTGCAAGAAAAGGAGAAGAAGTGATGACAGTCTGCAAGGGGAATTCAGAAAGATAAGAGCCCCAACCTATGACAGAGAGATCAACTCTGGGAAGAAGGCTGAAGAGTGGCTGCTAGGGATGAACAAATACTTCAAAGTGTATAATTACTCCAGCGAAATGCAATCCCGACTCGCCATATACAACCTAAATGGTAAAGCTACCAGATGGTGGTGGGACTTGAAACACACTAAGGGGCAAGAATTAAGATACATAACCTAGGATACCTTCAGCAATATATTCCAAGACAAGTATATGTCTGAAAGGTTATTTGACAAGAAAATAAAAGAATTCCATGAGTTAAAAATGAGCTCCCTGACTATGGAAGCATTCGTAAACCGGTTCTTAGACTTGCTACACTATGTGCCTTATATTAACGATGAGAAGGTAAAGATTCAGCAGTTCTTGGGAGGGTTGCCACCAAACTTTAGAGAGAAGATAGAATTTGATATGCCCAAAACCCTAGATATAACCCTACAGAAAGCAAGGTTGTGTTATGAGCATGGACATCCAAGGAATGACAACATCAACCGGAATAGAGACAGGTTCAGAACCTTCTCAGACAACCGCAGACCGGGTTTTAAACCCCCACCCTTCCAAAAACACAACAATAGTTTTCCACCTAACAGAGGCTTCAACCGACCTCAAGCATGGCCAAGTGCACCCCCAACACCTATCAACAGACCAACATTCAACAAAGGGACCAAATCTGTCCCACCCACCATTTCTTGCTGGAAATGCCAAGGGCCCCACTACTACAGAGACTTCCCCTGCAAAACAGATGGAGTTTTACACAACATCCAAATAGAGCCGGCCCTAGGGGACATGGAAAAGACACCTACGATTTATGCCGCACTTGATGGTCAGCAGGCAGATCACCAAGCCACCATGGTGGAAATTGAGGGTAAGATATCTAACACTACCATTTCAGTTCTAATAGATCTCGGTGCTTGCCGAAGTTATATCTCCCCTAAGATAGTGGATACCTGTAATTTGAAACATCACGAGAAACCGTGGCTGGTACAACTAGCCACTGGTACAAAACGAAGGGTCTCCAAGTCAGTTAAAACTTGTGAGATATACTTAAATGGTTTTCCAACTAGGTTAGAATTAAATATTATACCCCTAGCATCGTACGATGTACTTCTAGGCATGGATTGGCTAGAAGAACACCATGTCCTACTGGACTGCGCAAACAAGACCCTACTCTGCAGGAATTACCAAGGCAATCAGGAGACGATTCAGGGTATCCCTAGGAAAGTGTCTGTAAGACAGATTTCTGCATTACAAGCAAAGAAATGCATCAGGAAGGGTTGTAAGCTCTTTGCTGTTAACATATGAAACTTAGAAAATGAAAATGAACAAAGGATCAAGGACTTCCCAATTCTTGTAGAATTTAAGGATGTATTTCCCAAGGAAATACCGGGATTACCACCTAGACAAGACTTAGACTTCTCCATCGAGCTAACACCCGGGTCGGTATCGGCCTCCAAAGCCCCATACCGCATGAGCACACCAGAATTGGTGGAGCTCAAGCTTTAGTTACAAGATTTAATAGATAGAGGGTACATTTGACCAAGTGTGTCTCCTTGGGGTGCACTGATACTCATCGTCAAGAAGAAAGATGGAACGATGCGGATGTGCATCGACTACCGCCAACTCAACAAGATGACCATTAAGAACCGCTATCCACTCCCTAGAATCGACGACTTGTTTGACCAAGTTGGAGGAGCAAAGATCTTCTTAAAAATTGATTTGCGATCCAGATACCACCAAGTAAGGATCCGTGATGAGGACATCAACAAGAACGCATTTCGAACCCGTTACGACCACTACGAGTTCGTAGTGATGCCCTTTGGGTTGACAAACACATCGGCCAACTTTATGTGCATGATGAATAGTATCTTTAGTAACTATCTAGATAAATTCATCTTAGTCTTTATTGACGACATTTTGATCTATTCCAAGAATGAAATAGAACATGAGGAACACCTCTGTATTGTTTTATGTATATTACAGGAACACCAACTTTATGCCAAGTTTAGTAAGTGCGATTTCTACAAACCCAAGATCCAATACTTAGGACACATCATTTTCGAAAAGGGAATAGCCTTCGACCCCGAAAAGGTCAAGGCCATAGAGGAATGGCCCACACCTACGTGTGTTTTCGACATAAGATCACTCTTAGGTCTGGCTGGTTACTATTGGAATTTCATTGAGAACTTCTCACGTATTGCATGTCCCATGACCACCCTACAGAAAAAGGCAAACAAGTTTATTTGGACGGCTAAGTGCGAAGAAAGATTTCAAAAGCTAAAGCAACTACTGGTTAGTGCATCGATTCTGCATATCGCGGATCCCAATGGGGATTTCTTCGTTTGCACGAATGCAAGCAAGGAAGGACTCGGGGGAGTCCTTATGCAAGATAATTTTTCCATATGCTATGAATCGAGGAAACTGAAAGAGCATGAGCAGAACTACCTTATTCATGACATCGAACTAGCCACGATCATCCATGCTCTGAAGATATGGCAACATTATCTCATGGGAAAGAAATTCTTATTGATGACTGATAACATGAGCTTGAAATACCTTTTCGATCAACCCGATCTAAATGTCAGGCAAGCCAGGTGGTTAGCCTTCCTTAGTGAGTACCATTTCGAACTAAAGCATATAAAAGGAAAGGAAAACAAGATTGCGGATGCCTTAAGCCGTCGAGCACATATGCTTTACGAGGTCACGGTGAGCCAAACCGACTCAAACTTACACCACAGAATTCGAACGGCATGTAAGAGTGACCGTTATTATATGGAAATCCTCGCAAAGATTCAGGAAGACAGACTCTTTCAACAACAAAAATAGTATAAGATAGACAAGTCAGGACTACTATGGTCAAAAGAGAGACTTTATGTCCCCGAGAGTGGAGACATTAGATCAAACATCCTCACCGAATTTCACCAGAAACCCTATTCAGGGCACCCTGTATATCAAAAGATGATATCGGCAATAAAGAAACATTACTTTTGGCCTAAGCTGAAGGCTGACATCGCCATGTTCATCGCAAAATGTCAAGAATGCCAATAGGTCAAAGCAGAAAATCAACACCCCTCCGGATTACTTCAACCTTTACCCATTCCGAAATGGAAATGGGAGGTAATAAGTATGGACTTCATTACAGGCTTACCCAAGAGTAAGAAATTGAACAACTCCATCTTTGTAGTGGTGGACAAGCTGTCTAAAGCAGCCCACTTCATACCAGTAAAATCCACCTACAAAGCAGTTCACATCGCGGAAATATTCCTGAAGGAAATATTTCAATTGCACGGGATACCCAAAGCATTCATTTTCGATCGATACACGAAGTTCACTAGCAACTTCTAGAGAGAATTGTTCTCTGGTTTGGAGACCTAGTTACAATTCAGTACCACATACCACCCCCAAACCGACGGACAAATGGAACGAGTAAGCCAAATTCTGGAGGATATGTTGAAAATGTATGTCATGAACAATCCCACTAAGTGGGAAGACTATTTACACCTCGCAGAATTTGTGTACAACAATGGTTATCAAACCTCAGCCAAAATGAGCCCTTTCGAGGTGCTCTACGGAGGAAAGTGTCGGACCCACGTGACTTGGGACAGTCCGGTGGACAGACTTATGCTAGGACCAGATTTACTAAAAGACTTGGAACAACTAGTTTCCAAGGTGCAACTAAACTTAAAAGAAGCTCAAGACCGCCAAAAGATTTATGTGGAAAAGAAAATAAAGGACAAAGACTACCAAGTCGGGGAACATGTGTTTCTAAAAATAAAAGCAAAACGAAGCTCGTTGAGCTTGAGACGTTGCGGTAAATTAGCCCCAAGGTTTTGTGGACCTTTTGAAATACTGGCCAAGAAGGGCCCAATAGCTTATGAGTTAGCCTTACCAGCTCATATAAAAGTTCATAATGTTTTTCATGCTTCATTAATAAAGAAATATGTATACGATTCTAAACATGTTATTGATTGGTCCTTATTACAGGTGGAGCCCGAAGGGGAGTTCATGCCAGAACCACTCCACATTCTGAACAAGAGAGAGGTCCAGCTTAGGAGGAGGACCATTACTCAGCTGAAAGTGCAATGGAGGCACTTTGGACTAGATGAGGATACTTGGGAGAATGAGGATACCATGAAAGAGGCATACCCCGCCTTGTTTCATGACTTCATTCCTAGTCCCTAGAAACACCGGGACGGTGTTGTTCTAACTGGGAAGGGATGTAATATCCCGAATTTTAGACTAACTATTTTCTATATTATATTGGGATTACAGCCCCAACGTATGTGATTTATTATTGGGAATAAGCCTTAACATGTTTTGAGTTATGTTTTCATGAGTTGATATATTGGGCATGTACCCTGATTGTTTCATTGATTGATGTCGTACTGGGCAAGAAAGCCCGAATCGATAAAGTTATATTTTATTATGAGATTTGGTTACAATTTATGATATACTGAGATTGCTTCTTTTTACACTATACTGTGCAGAGCATGATTCATATGGATGATTATATAGGGTGTTGAGCGTGTACTCAGAAACACACAAATAACCTATATACTGGGCCTAAGCCCCGATGTATCTAGAGGACTCTTATTACGTGTTGGGCCAAAGCCCCGATGTACGTTGAGTGTTGGGCATAAGCCCTAGAGCACTCCAAGCTTGAAAGAAGATGAATACCGGATCCGAGGTCACTTAAATATTCTAGATGTGCCTCACAACCACATTCTAACTCTAGTGTTGAGCAGAGGCTCTGGAATTGCACTAGCGTAATGCCCATATGAGAGTGTTGAGTTAAAAGGATCTGAAGAGCACTCGGGGTTAGTAGATCTCAAGTGTTGAGTTGGAAGGACTCTAAATAGAACTTATGTGTCTTATCACAACTATTCGAATTGATTAAATAAATCTTATTATCATCAAGTACTCCAGGAACTACCATGTTAAAACGAGGGAATCTGACATGCAAAGGGAGAGACTAGAGGTGCCTATCCTAGCTTACCAAGACCATCCAAAGAAGTGGACCCTATCCTTAAAAAGAGTAAAAAGAAGCATGATGTGAAGATACATAAAAGACAACATCACCACTTAAAGCATAAATTAACTAATAGTAGTTTCCTATGGTTAACATGCATAAAAGCCTCACGGCTAAGGTTATTATTAATAACTTTAAAAATAATGTTGGTTTTATTTATTTATAAAATATATTTATTTTATATAGTTATGCATTTAATTAATAAATCAAGGATGCATTAATTATTTAATTAAAATATAAACTTTGTTATTACGATTATGAAAAGGCTTAAATCAGAAGCACTCTAGTTAAACAAGTTGAAAAGTCATGGTTCCAAAAGAACTAGTGATTAATTAAGCAAATATTCTTTTGAAAATTAAGTTATTTAATTTAAAGAAACCAATTATTCCAATAGTCCTAATTCAAGATTTCCCTACATAAAGAGGACAGACCCCAAAGTTTCGGGATCATCATTCTCATAATTCTCTTATGGAATCAAAGAGAACCTCTCTGCTCCAAGAAGTGAAGCATTCCCACATCAATTTTCCAGATCTAAACCAGCTGCGAATATAGGGCCTCTATCTCTTAGTTTGCATGTCAGAACCAGCTCAGGGGGATTCATACTGAACCAGGAACGGTTGTAGGATCATGGTTTGGAGGAACGTGGTAGTCCCAAAGTTATCTGGTCCAGGATTAATTTGTCAGGTCAACTAAAGTTCAATAGTTTTTCCACTAATTATTTGACTAAAGTGTGCAGGTCATTACAGTCAGTAGCAAGCTACAAGGATAAGAAGGTATGCAAAAACTTACAAAACCTTCCACACAAATTATTTTCAGAATTATACATATTTCAGTATGGTTTTCATTATCAATATTAAATCAAGATTCTGCCCAGAATCCAGTGGCGTGTCTAGCAGGTCTAGCCCAGCTATCCCTTGCTAGCCAAACGTATATTTATTTTCTAAAGTTAGGATTACTACAAAATATTGTTTATAAGTAGCTATTATCTATTTCTTTTTATCACCTGTTCATTAAATTCTAGTACAGGGTTTTTATTTTTCCTTCCATAGATTATTAAATTCTTTTAAAACAAAAAGTATTATCTTATCTACTGCATTCAACATTTCTTCAGACCAGGCATCGAAACTTCATCTACACATTTCCAAACTGTTTGCAATGACTCCACACAAACGTTGCTAGCCAAAACTTAAATGCATCAACACAGAGTTATAAGCTATAGGTCTATACTCTTACATAAACTAGAATTTGGACAAGAGGAATCAACATTAAAACATATGAATCTAGGATGGCCAACTGCCTGAATAATTATTACAAACAGCAACACATATAGGATACCCACCTGGGCATTATCTTTTTCTTCTTTTAAAATCGCCACAGTAGAATTTTACAACAATCATTGCGTCTATCAATCCAATGCAGACATAGGATAAAAACCATAGGGTTCCTCATTTTCTAACTACAACATAGGAGTATCTTCGTTATGAACCCTGACGCATTCATTTACTTTCCACATCAAAATCGTGAACAAACAGAATGAAAATCGAAATAAGAAGTTATTATAACTATGTAAGTCGGCAGGGCCACATTTATATTCTTTGAACCAAAAGATTACAGTGATAGGAGATACTATAGAAATGTTGTAGTCTTTATTCATACCCAAAACATATGTTCGAACCCCATACATTATACAGGAAAGAGTCCCCTGTGTAAACCCCAATTTCATGACAGACCACAAAAGAAACCACAACGATTGTGCCAACAATGGCCTTCAAAACCAAAATACGATAGTCAATAAGCATAAGGCAAGCTTTGAAAATGACCTTCTAAGACTCCATAAAGATTAAACAGAGGTTCCACTCCTCTAAGTCCCATGATTACATTTCCAAATATTTTATCCATTTATACAGTCCAGCCAGAAGGCGACTTGTAGAAAGCCAAAGGAAGGGGCTCTGCATTGTTCCAACAAAAGCCCAAAAACAAAAGCATACAACACCTGAGAAGCAAAGCAACCTAGGAAGGTAGTTGGACTTACCCATGACTACACTGATGGGAACCCCAAGGCACCCACAGAGAACCACGCTAAGGCCAAACACTACCTTCCAGTGCAGACAAACAAACTATAAATAGAAACCCTAAGAAGTTTACATATAGGAAATCGAAATAGAGCGTTGGGAAGTTGAGTTTCCATACCTGAGAAAAGTAGAGAGCATCTCTACACCATCTGTCACACTGCAAAAACGTCAAGGTGCATTGACCATGAGACTAGCTCAGGTCAGGGCATGAAGTCACCTCCAGAGAATGAAGTGCAGTCCAAACGAAAATGAAAACGCAGAGCCTTGGGTCTTAAGGCAAAAACCCCAAATTGTAAACCCTTTCCTGTCTGTCATCCACTACGGCGAAGTCCCATTAAGGTTGTCTCAAATACTGTGCTAGTGGAGGCTAGATTTCTTCTATACAAACGTCTATAGTTGAGTCATGTGGATCAACATCAAAATAGCTTGGTAAATATAAGTATTGAATAAACCCTCACTTTACCATACAAACAAGTTTATAAATACGAGACTACAAATCATAGGTTTAGCCATGAACTTCGCTTAGTAACTTATGTATGCAAATGCCTTCCTCACCATAACACTACTTATCCTCCAACAAACTTAAAACCCCTTTGATGGAGTATATATTGAAGTCTATAGGGTAGCACGGTCACAAGGCGAAACATCTGCAAACACAGCCATGAGAAAATAACATTAGCAAGGATGCTAAGTAAGTCCAAAAACGTCCAGGGTACTCTTACCTCTCGGCAACCCTGTCGGGGTATGTTCCCTCTCCTTGAATTGTCACATGTCCCACCATGGACTCAACCTCTCCTCAACAAAGGCCTTATCACCTGAAGGTGTCATTCAACACATTCATAATCACAGTCATATAACAGTTTGAAGAAGTTGCTTTTATAGTTACACTAGCAATCATAAACTTTAGAATAGAACATATCATTATTTGATTTCACATCGCTTCCACAAGACTAAAAGTTTAAACCTTAGAGAGACCATGTTACTTAAGGTCTTAGACTTTTAATTATTTTCAAGCAAGTACCTTTGCTTTATTAGTATTAGAATTAACTTGTGAATTCTTCATCTTTAAATAGCGGCTATTACAGGAATGGAATTTTTTTTAATTTTTGCTACTTTAGGGACATTACACCTTGCATCTTTGATACATGTTGATTTTACCAATTTCAGATCTGATAATTATTTCCCTTATGAATTTTATTGAGCATATTCTTCATAAAATAATTATACACTGAAATATTCAACCATATGTTACACTTTTAAATAAAAGGAATGATTGATAAAAAAATGATTAATACAATATAATACATGGACCATTAAATAGGTCTCATCGTGCCTTGTCAAATGTAAAAGGGATGTCCTTTTACTATTTATTTAGATGCTTAATTAATTAATTATTATATCATATTTTTATTATCACCTCTTCCATGGTTTCATAAAACCATGGTATTGGCTCTTGATATTTTATTTCTTTATCTTTACATTTTAATGTTTAATTTATTATTTTTAATATCGCCTCTCCCATGGTTTCATAAAACCATGGCATTTTCCCTTGGTATTGGCCCATGGTATTTTATTTCTTTATATTTTCATTTTCTCTTTGTTATAGTATTTATGTTTATTTATTTGCACATACCCTCAACCTATTCTTTAATCTACGTAACCAGATTTAGAAACTCAGTCTTCATATCCCTTCTTAGTCTTCATATCCCAAGAAGGATTTCCATGAGCTTTGTTCACATGTACGTCCATCCATGTCAGAAGAGATCTAATGTGTGTGTGCACCCACACTAGTGTAGACTTTACCATTCCCACAAGGGTACCTAATCCCTAATAATGGGAAAGTCAAATCCACTCTATTGTGACAAGAAATACTAGAGCCAGGTGAGCATGTGATGGGAAACCCAAGCCATATACCGTTTGATGAAGTATCATAATCAAGAAGGACTATACCAGGGCCTCTCGGAACCAGGGAGTGAACCATCATCATCCTCCATAGGTCAAACCTCCACGACCCTGCATCATGCCTCGCACCATTGCTACATCCAGGAGGATGTATGCCCATAGTTTCCACAAACATCAACACTTGGTTTACTTCTTAAAAGTTAAGAGTGAAATTTTGGACATGTTTTTGGCCTACAAGGCCCTTGTAGAAAACAATCTGGACATCCACTACGAAAGTCACAAACATATAATGGAGGTGAATATGTAAGAAATAAATTTATCACTTATTGCACTACATAGGGAATTCAAATGCAACATATTGTTCCATACACATCACAAAAAATAGTGTTACCAAGAGAAAGAATCAAACATTAAAGGAAATGATGATTTGTATGAGCCAATCTAAGGGATTAAATTCTAATTTTTGGATGAAATCCATTAATTGTTCCAATTACATAGTTAATCACACTCCCACACATGATTTAAAAAATATTAACCAGAATAAGCATGGAGTAAAATTAAACCATATGTAAGCCACTTTTGTGCATTTGGTAGTGAAGCATGGGCTCATATTATTGATGCAAAACAAAAAGCATTACAACCTAAGATTGAGAATTTCATTTTTGTTGGATATTATTATGAAGATGTCAAAGGTTATGGACTTCTTCAACATCAATCCAATAAAATTATTATCATAAGAGATGTAGAATTTGATGAAAATCTCTTGGCATGCAAGCATAATTTAGTACATGTTTAGCCTTCAAGCCTAATGATTGTGCCATCTTCAATTCCCAACTTTTCTACTAGTGGTCCTAGTATGATTTATTTTTTAGATGATGATAGTGAGGATGAAAATATGCATTTTCCACTCGTTTTCCTTTAGTTGGATCCATTGAAAATGAACTTGCACTAGTAGCATCGCTTCTTAAATGGGTCTGCACAATACACGAAATAATGGTGATATTTCCAATGATTCTGCATATCAACAGTGAACATGTTCATAGTTCCAGTGAGCCTCTTCTCTTTTAAATCAAGTTTTAGAGACTCATGAAACATAAACATTTGTACAAGCTTCTAGACCTCCAAATTAGGACACATAAATGAATGAAGAATATTGTTCCTTAATGGAGAATGATACTTGGGATCTTGTACCTCTTTTGAAAGGAAGAAAACTTGTTAGATATAAATGGGTTTATATAACTAAGTATGCATCAAATGGAAATGTTGGAATACATAAGGCTAAGTTAGTTGTCAAAGGATTTTTCCAAGTTGATGAGATTGAATACAATGAAACCTTTTCCCCTGTCACCAAAAATGAATTCCTTACACCTTGTTTTATCCATTTCCCCTTCACATAAGTGATAGGTCCCTAAAATGGATGTAAATCAGCCTTCTTATAAGGGGATTCGTGAGAAGAAATTTGCATGGAACAAACTCATGGCTATATTTATAATGAATCCAACCTTGTTTGTCACCTTAAGAAATATCTCTATGGCCTAAGAAGGCCCCTTGATATTGGTATTCCAATGATTTTTCTAGATGTCATTCTAACCCCAATGCATATTCCAAAAAAGTAGGAAACCATCTAATAATATTTGTTCTTCGTGTTTACAAACTTATTCTCATTGGTAGTGACCCTAAACTTTTAACCCATGTGAAATACAAACTTAAGAAGAATTTTGAAAATGACCGACTTAGGACATTTGCATTATTTTCTTGGCCTCCAAGTCTTGCAAACCAAATAACGAATTTTTCTTCCTTAGTATAAGTATTCTTGTGATCTTCTTCGCCTCTTTCACATTGAAGATTGTAAAATAGCCCCATATCCCTTCCAGTCCAGAGTTAAAATTGTTGCCACCTACACTACACCCAAAGTAGATGCGACCTTGTATAATTAGTTAGTTGGTATCCTTTTGTAATTGACTCACACATGTACTTTATATTTATTTTATTTTTGGTATTTCTACTTGGTATATGAAAACACCCCATGAAATTTATGTGAAAGAACTGAAAAATGATACTTCGGTATGTCTAGGGAACAATTTAATTTGGTATTCATTAAAGTTCAGGGGGGGTTCCTTTTTTGGTTGGTTTCTCTGATTCGAATTGGGTTGGTGACCTTGATTATTAGAATAGTATTGATGGTTATGTTTTCATCTTGGTTCCAGACATATCACTTGGGATTGTAAGAAACAATAAGACCTTTACCTTGCTTCAACAAAAGTAGTGTATCGAGCTATAGTTAATGCAATTCAAGAAGCCTTGTGGCTTCATTAGATCCTTTTAGATTTTGGAATCCATTAGTAGCATTAGACTACCCTCTAGTGTGATAATCAAAGTGCCATCAGGCTTGCCAAAAACCTAGTTCAACATTAGCACAACAAACCCATTGTGCTCTAGATGCACTTCATCATAAAGCTAATGTAGGATCATATTCTTGAAGTACCCTTTTTCCCTACAGATGATCAAGTTATATACATATTCATAAAGTCTCTTATAGAATTGAAATTTTATAAACTTTGATCTATGTTATGAGTTCGGGAATGTTTCATTAAGGGGTAAATCCTTAAATCATATCCCAATTTGTTCTTAAAGGGGGATATTAGGTTATTTAAACACTTAGGAGTAAGTTAATATCAACTTGATACAATGTGTCTTTAGGTAAAGTTTCCTTATGTATTCCTATGGTCATGATATTTTCTACACATAAAATGATTTGATGATCCATCTTCATCTCAATCTTAATGGTGATTGAAATATGGATTAACACTTGCTTGGTCCATGATATCTATCTAAAGAACATGTAGGGTGATTCTCTAGATGATTTATTGTGATAAAATCATATGTAAATTATTTTTCCTTTTCATAATTATATTTCGTCAAGTAGTTGCTTGGATGGGGCCATGGATTGTTTCCCTCTTTGAATATTTTAACCACATAAAAACATCGGCATGTTGATCTGTGATATATTTTTATTAGCGGTTTTTTAAGATGTTCAACCTATGTGGAAATACCCTATTTTAGTCAGACTGATTGTATCACAAGTAATCATCTAAAAATGAGTAAATTTCCTTCCCCGCTATTTCTTCTAGAACTTCTTCTAAAAAGGGTGTTGGAAAATGGTGTTTAATTGTTACCTTTCTTAATATTCCTAAATATATGCATACCCTTCATTTTCCATACTTCTTATTAGCTACCACAATGGGTGACACCCATTCACTTTCCTCCACTTCATAGATAAGTGATTTTATAAGTCATTGGCTCAGTTATTATAGAAATTTTTCCTTGTATTGAGGTTTCATCTTGTAGGATTGTTGTCTACCTATTTTTTCCTTGGGTTGCACTTTTGATTTTCAATTCTCCGAACTCCTTAGGTATCCCTTTCAGGATATGCAAATACATAGATGTGAATTCTTGAAATAATATGATTGCTTCTATTACTATGTTCTCATCCTAATGAATTCCCATTTGTAAGTATCAAGGTTCCTCCACTTCCCATTCTTATAATTTTTATGTATTCTTTGTTAGTTTCATATTTGGTGGATCAGTTGTTGTTCCATATTTACTTCCATTGAATCGAACTACTCTTTTCTATATTACTCAGGGATTTGATGTTCTTTGTCTTATATTGATATTGTAAACACCATTATTTCATTTTGCGATGAATTATGTTGTGAATTGATGCATCTGCATCAAAACTACTTTTAGGGTCAAGTTTTCATTAATTGTTCCTTTATCTATGAGGTAGAAGCATAGACCTACAACACGCCCACACTTATAGGACTATGCTCTACCTTCAGAATACACAACAGAACTCATGTTTGACACTTACATAAATTTCAATTAATTTTTATTTATTAAAGAATAGAAGAAACTAAAATTACAATGGGAAATTTCTAACAGGCCATGAAACCTTGCCTTGGTCTTAATTTTAGACTTCCTATGTGTACTCTGTAGCCGAATTTACACAATTCCTCTTTTTATGTTGAATTTGAATTTAATTGCGTATTCTCCTTGGGAAAACACATCCTTCCCACTACTCTCTTATCCTCTTGTACTCAATCTTAGCTCAATCGTTGCTACTAGAATCAATTTTGCATATTGATTGACCAACCCTGTCTTTGTGTCTATCTTTTAAACTAGTACTGCATTTCATTTCAGGCTCCTTCCAATTGTGCAATGAACAACCATACAGTTCAACTTCTTGGTTTATCTGCACGTGGCCAGGAAGCACGAGGGGGACAATAGTTCGATTGAATGAGTTGGCTCTGTTATGGTGGAAGCTTTAAGAAATAGAATAAGCAAAGTAGGAATACACTACACAATACGCACAGACAATATGCAGGAATGTGAACTAATTTCTCTATTAATGGAGGTAAGCTCATCACTTGATTCCATGTATGTTACAATCTTATACATGCTTATATAGAATGTTGAGATACTTGGGTTCCTTCCCGTTACATTTAGTTACAAGATAATTTAGAATGATTCAGAAGTTCAACCGTTACAGTCAATTGGAAGATAAAGAGATAGTTTTTCATAGTTCAACAGTCGTAAGTCACAGGTCGATGTTGCATGTCGATGTCGCGAAACTGTTAATGTCGTTGAACTTGTCAAAGCTGCTAAGTTTGTCGAAGTCGTGTCGAAGTCGGAAATTGTCAAAGTTAGCATCCGAAAATAATGCCAACTGCGATGTGGATCATACCTCCT
This sequence comes from Larix kaempferi, assembly GCA_027924585.1. NCBI lineage: Eukaryota > Viridiplantae > Streptophyta > Pinopsida > Pinales > Pinaceae > Larix > Larix kaempferi. Next base: position 2,686,788 of record BSBM01000070.1, read on the forward strand.
TCCTTAAGAAACAATGGTCCCCATTGTTTGCTCATTTAAGTGAGGAAACTTGTCGTTCAGGTAGAAGAGTACCACTTTCCTTAGGATAGGAGTTGTCCGGCTTTAGCAACCTGAAACAAGAGAATTGTGTCCATCCTTGTATGGCGTACTCGTCATCCAATGATGGTGTCGCAAGGAAGAGGCTCCTAAACATATGGATGGATGTATTCGGGTTCTACTGTCGGTAAGTCATTATGTTCCAACAGTGGTGCATGGTATGGTTGAAGTAGATCCAAATTGAATACTGGATGCAGACCCAGGCCTGCAGGAATGTCAAGCTGGAAAGAATTTTCTCCAATATGTCGAAGAATACTGTACAGACCATATCGCAAAGGTTTGAGCTTCTTGAATGGACCAGTGAAGTGCTCCTTCTTGAGATGTAACCAAACCTTATCCCCAATTTGGAATGAATGAGGAATATGATGCTTGTCGTGTCAGAGCTTAGCTTTCCTGTTTGCTCATTGCAACATTTCCTATGCTTGCTTTTGGATGTCGCAAATATGACCTCGAAACTTCAAGGATTTATCAACTTCCCACTAGTTGTAGTCGGTGTCGGAATTCAACTATGTCAAGGAGCTGATCAAGTCGATAGGCGTTGAGGGTTTAAATCTGTAACAGATATCAAATGGACTCTTTTCCGTAGAGCTGTGTTGAGCATGATTGTAGTTGTGTTGTATGTATGGAATACTTTCATCCCATGTTTTTTGATGCTTGTGGTTGTACATGTGAAGCAGTTGTACGACCAAGTGATTCACAACTTCCCTTTGTCCGTCGGTCTGAGGATGGAAAGCTTTCGACAATGAGAGTTATGTGTCCACATGTTGCCAGAGATTCTTCCAAAATATGCTGACGAATCTAGAATCTCGGTCAGAAGTAATGATTGTCAGTAAACCAAAGTGTTTCCAAACATGTGTAAAGAAGAGCTGAGCAGTCTACCGCGTTGTCGTGGTCTTCTTACATGGAATGAGAATGGCCATCTTGGAGAATCTATCGAATACTACTAAGATCGCATCATGTTGATGTTTGGTAGTAGGATATCCCATCAAGTAGTCCATATAAATAGATTCCCATGGTCAACTAGGAACTCACATAGGTGTGTACAATCCATGTCGTCGATTAGGTGGTTTAGCAATGGCACAAACCACACATGATCGAATGTACTTGTTGACGTTGGTTTTAATTGTAGGACAAAAGAAATACTTCTTGAGAATAGAAAGTGTCTTCGCTACTCCAAAGTGTCATGCAGTCTTGTTGTAGTGCACATCCCAAATGAGCTGTTGTCGACGCTCATCGTTCAATACACAACGTTGTCCAAGCTTGTATAGAAAGGTATATTTCAGGAAGTAGTCAGAGGTCGACGACTTGTCAATCCGAAGCTGTCGATAGAATGGTGAAAATTCGATGTCGTCCTGATACAATTGAGGCTAAGTGTTTGTGTCGTAACCCTTCCTACTCATCACTGTGAAAAGGAGAGTAATGGGTGGTCGACTTAGAAAATTGGTGGTGGCGTTAGCTTTACCTTTCTAATACTTAATCACCAACCGAAATTGTTGTAGGTAATTAATCCACTTGATTTGTCTAGTTGTTTGTAGTTTCAACTGGGTCAGAGCGAACTGTAGAGGCTTATGGTTAGTGAGGATGATCGTTTCCTTTCCAAGGATGTAATGCCTCCATTGCTTGAGATCTTGCACAATCGCGTACAGTTCTTTTTCATACGTTGAATATATTCTAACTATGTCATTAAAAGTTTCGGAATGAAAAGTGACTAGGTGACTAGACTGAGTGGTCATTGCGCCCAAGGCATAGCCTAATGCGTCTGTCTCAATCTCAAAGGGCTGATGCAAATCAAGTAACACAAGTACTGGTGCAGTGCAGAGCTTGTGCTTGAGATATTCAAAATATTCTTATTGTGTCGATGTCCATTTGAAGACAATTTTTTAATTTCCCTTCGTCAACTGATTCAAGGGACAAGCTATGTGACTGAAGCCGAGTATGAATCGTCGATAGAAATTGACCAAACCAAGAAAAATTCTTAGTTCTTGAATGCTTTGAGGAATTGACCAATATTTGAGGATCTGTAATTTGTCTGGATCGACGTGAATTCCTGCAGATTCAATTACATACCGCAAATATTTGATGATGTTCAACGCAAAGTTACACTTGTCCATGTTCAAGTAGAGTCGATGTTGCTGGAGAGTGTCGAGGACTTGTCGAAGTTGTTCGACATGTTCTTCCCATGATCGACTGAAAATCAATATGTTGTCGAGATAGACAATCACCCATTTTCCGATAAAAGGTTGCAGAATGTTGTCCATGTATCGCATGAAGGTCGCAGGTGCATTGGTTAAGCCGAAAGGCATGATTAACCATTCAAACAACCCTTCCTTGGTCTTGAAAGCATTTTTCCACACATCTGAGGTATCAATTGGAATTTGATGGTATCCCGACTTGAGGTAGATCTTAGTAAAGAATTTACCACCTTTCAGATAGTCGATGAGATCGTCTATCCATAGTAGAGGGTAGCGATTCTTTACTGAAATTTTGTTGAGTGCCCTGTAGTCGATGCACATGCGCCAAGTCCCGTCTTTATTTGGAACATGGACAACTGGAATTCCACAAGGAGAGGAGCTAGGATGGATATGACCTTTGTCGATCAAGTCTTGGATCTATCTGCGAATCTCTTCATTTTCAAGAATGGATCTTCTGTAAACAAATGTGTTAGGAAAAGAAGAACCAGGAGCAAGTTCAATGGAGTATTTTATCTGGTAATGTCGAGGTACTCCGTTCGGCTCTTGGAATAAACTCAGATACTCGTCGAGAATGTTGTCGATCAACTTCTTTTGTCGGGAGCTGCATTGGCAGGTGAGTCAACTCATCGCTGCAGTCTTCCTAGAATGTCGCGGTTTGATCATGATTAATGCAAACTTTTGAGCATGATTGATGAGATTCTTTGTCTATTTAGCAGATATCATTGAGACCGTTGCTGTAGGTCGTCGTTCAGGTATGTCATACCATCAATTTCAGATTTTGACACACCTTCTAAGGCCATGACTAATAAATTTCATGGAAATCCCACAAGTAAGGTTTACCAAACAAGGCGTCAGCTACGGAGAGTGGTGCCACATCACAGAGTACTTCATCTTCAAAAGAATTTATGAAGTAGGCGAGTTTTCATTGTCAGGTGATCCGTAGTTCTTGTCCATCCTTCATCCAACCGATGTTGTAAGGCCGAGGATGTGGAGTGGTGACAAGACCTAGTTTCTTCATGAGATCTTCATAAACGAATTTCTTCTGGCTACCATTATCCACAATCAAATTTAATGGATTGCTCTAAACCCATATCTGTGTATGGAACAGGCGTTGTTGTTCCTCCTTGTCGATGATAGTCGAAGCTTCTGGAGTGGTCGATATCGATGTCAAAAGGGTCGTTGCGTCTGGATCAAATTCTTCCATCGTCTTTTCGAACACGTCAGATGTCGACGATTTTTCCAAAAATGTATTTCGATATTTACATTTAGACGTATCATGCCAAGATGAGTAGTGGAAATCACACCATTTTCCGGTAGGCAATTGTTTGCTACGTTCCCTTTTCTGAAAATTCTTTTTGTCATGATATGGCTTTGGTGGTGTCAGTTGAGAATATTTTGACTTATCGAAGTTGGTTGGTGCCTTCTTGTCGAGTGGTCGTCCTGATGTCATCTTTGTCACGAAGCATGCCTTTCCCTTCTGTTAGGTTCAATTTTCACTGGCATAGTGGAATGCATCCGCAAGCATATTGACACTCAGAAATTCCATACCCTGCTGAATTTACTGGGAAAATCCGTTGATGTACTTCAGAACAAGCAATTTATCTTCTCGTTGGACGCCAAGTCTAGCCATGAGTCGATAGAAATCGTCGGTGTAACTCTGTACTGATTGGTCTTTCCATTGCCTTAGCTATTGCCACTTCTTATACTGTTGTTCAATATATTTGGGCGGGTAAAATTCCTTTCGGATGTAGTCAAAAAATTTATCCCATGTGTCAATGGGGTCTCCACTTTTCTCCATCTTTGTCGAGAGGTTCTCCCACCAGTAGTGCACAGATGTTGACATATTTAAGGATGCAATGGTGATCTTCTCAGCTTCTAAGAGTTGATTCATAGAGTAATATGATTCCAATTGTTGTACCCAATTGTCGATGGATTCCGCGTCAATCTTGCCTTCTAGATTCAGTATGTCTAAAATCATTTGCACTTTGAAGGGGCTAATTTTGTTGGAGTTAGTTCCCGTAAAAAATCCTCTAGATGTCGAAGCAAATCGCGTGAGAATTTCGTTGAACTGAGCAAACATTTTAATCTATTGTCGAGTTAGCGCTTGCTCAATAAGTTGTGTTGTCTCGTTGGCTACATATCTATCGTCTATTTCTTCTTCCATCTCTGGAGGTATCATCTGCTTGGATTGCTAAGATTGCGAGTGTGTTTGAACCGACATAAGTCAGGTAACGTCGTTGGAAGTGTCTATGCAAAACTTAAGCACGAACAAAATTGAGAGCTCTGATACCAATGATCTGCACATGGCCAGGAAGCACGAGGGGGACAACAGTTCGACCGAATGAGTTGGCTTTGTTATGGCGGAAGCCTTAAGAAATAGAATAAGCAAAGCATGAATACACTACACAGATAAACACAATACACATAGACAATATGCAGGAATGCGAACTGATTTCTCTATTACTGGAGGTAAGATCATGACTTGATTCCATGTATGTTACAATATTATACATGCTTATATAGAATGTTGAAGTGCTTGAGTTCCTTCCCGTTACATCCACGTACAAGAGAATTTAGAATGGTTCAGAATTTCAACCGTTACCGTCGACTGGAATACAGGGAGACAGTATGTCGTAGTTCGACAGTCGCAAGTCGCAGGTCGACGTTGTATGTCGACGTCGTGAAACTGTTGAGGTTGTTGAACTTGTTGAAGCTTCAAAGTTTGTCGAATTTTTGTCGAAGTCGGAACTTGTCAAAGTTATGTCGAAGTCGACAACTTGTCAAAGTTGTGTTGAAGTTAGCATCCGAAAATAATGCCAACTACGATGTGGATCATTGGTTGTTACTCAATCTCATTCCCTTGTGTTGCCATGCCCTTTACACATGGTGTGTGATCATTATGAGACCCATGGATGAATAATGAGGTGAGGATTGTTAAGTTAAACCAAATTCCCATGGCGTGGATTTATACTATATGAGTAACAACATTGCCATATGTTGTATGGAGTAATAACATGAGTTTCAACATGCAGTAATAGCACTGCAATGCATTATATGGAGTAATAACATGAGTTACAACAAGTTCATAATTCCATGGATCAACAACTGAGGAGTTGCAACCATCCTTATTCCTCCTAAAATTCTACTTGCACAAAATTGAAATGTTTTTGGGTGATGTGGATTTCCTGAGACTAAGGATGCTCCTACGTCAGACACCCTTGATAATAAAACATGATATTCTATCTCATGTGATGATTACTGTAGAGGATGAAGAACCTATCAATTTCACTATCTATTTCTCAAAGACCCACGATGCATCCTCAAGTCCTCTATTTTTCTACTTAACCAAATATTCCAGATATTATTTCCTACGGGTCTTCCAACCAATTCTAGTTGCCAAAATTTCCTCCATCTCTTTAGTCTGCTTGATTGATATATGTTATCCTCATTCATACAAAGGACCTTCATCGTCACCCTTTCCTCCCTCATGAAACATGTACATATCAACAACATTAAATGTTGGAGACATATTGAACCCTTTCAATAGCTCTAACTAATAAGCATTGTTATGAATCCTCCTCAAAACTGCACATGGTCCTATTTTCTTATACTTGAGCTTGTTATATGTACTCCTAGGAAATTTCTGTTTTCTCAAGTGAGCCATGACTAACTCACCTTCTGTAAAGGTCTTATTCCTTCCTCGCAGATTTGTTCTCTATTTGTAGCTTTTATTGCTGGCCTATAACTTTTCTTAAATTTCTCATGCATTTCTTGCATACTATCAGAAAAATCACTTGCATCGGCACTCTTCTTATCCTTTATATCTGATAATTTAATCAAATATACTACCCCTTTAGGAGATGTGCCATAAATGATCTAAAACAACCTTCTTCCTATAGATATGTTCACCATAACGTTTTAAGCAAATATAGCCTGAGCCAAAACCAAATCCCACTACCTAGGATTCTCATTGTTTGAACTCCTCAACAAATTCCCAATACTCCTATTCGACACCTCGGTCTTCCCATCTGTCTATAGATGGTATGCTGATTTTTACAGTAATTTACAGCCCATTTTCTTCCAAAGTGTCCTCCAAAAGTGACCAAGAAACCTTGTGTCTCTATTTGAAGTAATACTCCTCGTTAGGGCATGTAACCTTACCAATTCCTTCAAGAATACATAAACTAATTCACCAACATCATTTTTTTTCTTACATGGTATGAAATGTACCATTTTCGAAAACCAATCCACTACCACCATTACAAATCCATGCTTCCTCTATGTCACAGGTAGTCCTAAAATGAAATCCATACTCACATCCTCCCATAGTCCTTCGGGTACCAGCAACAGAGTACAAAGTCCGCTATTTTGGCTTCTACTTTTTCTAACTGCTAAACGCTACAACACTCAACAAATTTCCTGACATCCTTAATGATGTTGGGCCAAAAGTACCTCTCTCTCACCAATGATGTGGTTTTTTCCATACCAAAGTGTTTCCCTAAACTACCACTATGTAACTCTCTAATGAGATTTAGTACCTATAATGAACTATGTGGGATGCACAACTGCTAGTTCCTAAGCAAGAATCCCTCTTGAATATGAAAATATAAGAATGGTTTTCTATCCATACTCCATGGTTCTTTGCATGCATTCCAAGCCTTTGCAAAATTTGCATCTTCTTTAGATAGTCCCTTCATACGTTCCAAGCTAACCACTTCGACTAACATGGTTTTTAGTAACACTGTACTCTGACTAAACACACCAACAACAATGCTTGATTTCTCAACCCGTGTTTCAACATAAATGAGTAAATCTGCAAAAATTATACCCATTTAGAATGATTCTGATTTAACTTACCTTGACTCTTGATGTACTGCAGTTCCTTGTGATCAATAAATAACACAAACTTCTTTGGTAGCAAGTAATTTATCCATTTCTTTAGATATTGTACAGTAGCATAAAAATATTGATCATAAATAGAGTAATTTTTCCTAGATTCATTCAATTTCTCACTGAAAAATGCTATTGGTCTACCTTCTTGGCTCAAAACTGCTCCAATCGGTGTCCCACTTGCATCATAATCTACTTGAAACACTTTGTTGAAATATGGAAGTGCTAATATTGGATACTCTGTCATCTTTTTCTGCTTGTATTCAAAAAAATTATTTGCTACTACTGTCCACTGAAATGTACCTTCCTTCATGCATTCAATAAGAGGCTCACAAATATGACTGGAATTTCTAATGAATTTCTTGTAGAAACTCACCAATCCATGAAAAAATATCGCATCAAAAGTGAATTTAGGTTTTGGCTACTCCAAAATAGTCTTTACCTTCTCGGAATCCATCTTTAAACCTTCCTTGGAAACTGGTGAGCTCCTAATATGGATGTCTAATGAGGGAAACTATACCAAGAGCCTACTTTAAATGTCAACCCGGGGAACGTACAAACTTGAGAGATGCATGCACTATCTATTCTCTTATAGGATAATCTCTTGTCACAGTTAAATGGTGGTGTCGATGTTCTAAAGATTGTCTACTAAATGTGAAAACAGATTATGCTATGGAATTGAATACTGGAAAGCAATAAATCTAATTAAAAGAATTAAAGTGCTGAAAGCAATAAATATGTTCTGAGAAATAAAGCAGGGAATCTATTCTAAATGATTAAAATTTTGAAGTAATTAGATGTTGATCTGTTCTAAGAAATGAAGATACAAAGACAGCAAATCTATTTGAAATAATTGAAATGCTGAAATGATTGAATGCTGATCTGTTCTAAGAAATGAAGATACCAAAAACAGTAAATCTATTTGAAATAACTAAATGCTGAGAATGAAAATACCATAACAGAGCTATTCTACTATTGGGGAAACGAAGTCTGTAACTACTATCTGCGCACAAAATTGGATTCTTTATCTAACTTATTTTACCAATCTAGAATTGAAATACGATCATTCTATGCTTTCCCATCTATTACTAAGAAGTTAAAAGAAACTAATCTCAATGAGAAACTGCAGTGAACTCCAGATCTAAACCATGACATTGAAAGCAAAGCTATTACACATGTAATCATTGATAAAAATATGCGTTACAAGAAAGAACCTACAGGACTACTGAAATCGTTTTACTGTACTACAGAATGCATTCTAAACTACTACAGAAATAATGAATCATTCAATGCTACCATATATCATAGAACTGTTCATCAATGTAAAACACATACTTGGAAAAGTACCTGCAAATAGGAATCTCCTGACCTACATGTTGGAGGGGCCCTCCCCAACCTGTACTTTAGGAGAGAATAAAAACTCAGAAATGCTCGCTGGAATTAATCATCAATCTTTCATTAATATATAAAATCCATGTCAAAATAGAAGTCTGTACTTCTCAGTATCTCAATAGTGCAGAAAATGTTAAAAATAATGTCTTTCTCAAAAATAACAGTCGGGGCCTCTCGCTACCCGAGAGGTCCATATTTATACGATTTAACTCTGATCCTAACTGATTGTCAAAGTGTCGATTCATCTTGAAAGTGGGAGTGTGTCCTCTATAAATCAGGAAATAGGGCATCGAGCTTGGTGATCCTTTAGTCTTCTACACGTCCATCCTTTAATGAACCTGAAACTGCTCAATCACGCTTGGTTTCCATATAATTAGTTCAATTGATACGCATTCTAACATACAAGATTAATCATAAAAAACAATTTCATTAAATCATTAAAGTAAAACACTTTTCCCACAATTGAGTGTGTTTCGTTACCATTGCTTTAGCTAGACTGTGGAAAAAGGGTTATCAAATACCTGAAAAATGGACCCATCATTCTCTCCCCTACTCGAAGGATTCACCCATCCTGAAAAATGGACCTATCATTCTCTCCCCTACTTGAAGGATTCACCCATCCTTGGGTGACTTATTCCTTTCGTCAATGACCTCCCTGATATCCCATGTTGCCACCTTAGGTGCCCCTACCTGTCTGAGATACCCAAAATTCTGATCCTCCCTGGCCCATGCCTTCCTCTCCTCCTCTTCATTAATCTGTTCTTTGAGGACTGGGGAAAGAAAGAATGGGGGATTCAATCTCATCCCAATCCACCTTAGTTGGTTTCTTGCCAGGGATTCTTTGTAGAGTATGGTTTTGAAGAGAGCATCCTTAATCCTGAGGGGAGAGTGGAGTTCTCTTCGTTTTATATCATTTGCCACCCTGCTCCACCTTTCCCTGATGGACTCATTAACTTCCTTTTGTGTGCTGCAGAGTGTAATGTCAAAGTGACTCACCGCCTCCTATTGTTTTGTGAGGAGAATGGGTATCAGCTCCTCGTCCTGAGTGAGGATCCTGTGATTATAGATTATTCCCTTAGGGTGAGTTGGCTCAGGTCTGATCATTAATGGAGTTTGCCATTTGGATGCAACATAGAGATGATAGTCCTAGGCTCACTCAATTTCGTGGTTCATCCATGAACATAATGCCCTTAACTGGAAATCGCCCACATATGGGTTTGGCGACAAGTTGGGCGAGCCAGAAACTACGAAATTGTGCAAGAAGAACTCACTCATCGGTCTTTCTCCAGCTCTGTGGAGTTCAATGATGCATCAATAAATTCTTTAAGAGTGCTTACCTCTATAGGGAGATCTTTCTTCAACCTCTGGAGCTGGAATTCGCCCCATTTCTCTTGTAAATAAACTGCATAGACCGTCGACGGTGATTTGAGGTCATGCATTCTCTCATATATGCCGATAGTAGTGGCAAACACATCCTTAATTTTGATAATTTCCTGGTCCTTCCTTGCTAATTCGCTCTGTGCTTTGTCCAACTTCTCTTGTAGCACTAAATTCTTCTGCTCGGCCAGCCAGAGCCCTTCTGCATGGTGCATCTTTAGGATTTGTGTTTTCTCGGCTAAGAATGGGGGAGGTCTGGCCTAGCTTCTTGGCCGAATTCTTAATGTTGCCAACTCATTTTTGAACCTTTCCAATTCTGCTCATACTTCAGCGAGCTGGGAAACGACCTCAGGGTCTTCATTACATTCTTGAGGGTTTTCCTGAAAGTTTCCTTGCTCCCGTAAGTTCTGCCTTTCTTCTTTATCCATTTCTTCTTCTGTATCTTGTTTTTACTCTTCATTCCCTTTCTCTTCTTCATCCTCTTCTTCATTTTCTTCTTCGTCCTCTTCTTCATCCGTAGTGGGATCCTTTTGATCTATAAAAGGATCAATGTCATCATTAGACACATTGATACTCAGGGGGCTGGGTTCCCTTTCTTTCTCCGTGGAGACTCGGATTTTAGATACTTGTGTGAATCTCTTGTTGTGCCTCTTTGACCCCTGACTACTGGTAGGAATATCTGGGTCTGATTTGGGGGAGTCCTCTTTGGAGTGTTTTATTTTGACCAAGGGGTCGGCCACACTGTCCAAGTCAATTTTTCTTTTTTCCCCTGATACAGAGGTGGTCTTACTTTTTGATTCAGGTGGCAAGGGCATAGTCCTCATTCTCTGAATGTCCTCAGCAGATACCACGATGAACTCCTCCCAGGGGAGCTTTGGAATCTGAGCTTTTAGCTCCTCACCAACTATTAGTTTGATCAGCCCATGATGGGCTAAAGCATTGTCTTTTCCCTTAGCCACCTTCCTGCTCATCTCTGCTAGGGATTGGAGCAGGAAAAATGGAATGCTAATATTGTTGTTTGATGAAATGTGACTTCTGTGCCTGAGAAGCTCTAAAATATGAAAATGGAAAATGGGAACATAGCTTAATCTTCCAGTGCATATAATATACCTCAGGACAATTGCAGCCATTTCATCCCATGGTGCTGGCATGGAGGGTCTCTTGACTCCATTTTTGTCTTCATCATAAACTTCTCCACGCTCAAAGAATGTTGCTTTTGCTGTGTGGTTTGCCTCCCGGTCATTGCTGCTCCAATGTAGGCCCATTGGAAGACCAGTGTGTTTGGCTATCATGACCTCATCCACTTTTATGCGTAACCCCTTCACCCGGGTGACATACTGTTCATCCTTTATATGCTTGAAGTTTCTTGCGAACTCTTGGGCTACCCCTGTATGGTATCCTCTTAGTCCAAGGATAAATGGAATCCATCCTGAGTTGCGAATGATCTACAGGATTCTCGGGTTTTGATAAATGGCACTGTGATCTTCCGGTTCACTCTTTTTAAAACCCTTTGTCATTTTTCGAATCTTCTCTATAACCAGACAAACCAGGGCTTTTGGAATGCAGTTTTATACTTTTAACTTGGTTGGGCTCTGCCTACAGGCTCAAGGAATACAATGGTGGCTGCTTCTCGAGACTTCCGGTTGGTTACTTATATGCAAAATCGTGGAATATGCTGCACCCTAATTCACTGCCTTTCTGCACCTATTCTTTTCATCATACCTATACTTGCCACTTCTAATCCCCTATCTTTCATGATCAATCTCTGCCTTCTTATGATCGACTTCTGTACTTCATGTGGTGAAGTTTGCGATCATGATTTGCTGAGGGTGACGGGACTTTGGTAGCAATCATGAGTTATGAAGGTCATTCCACCATGCCGCTGATTTGAAATTGAAGCTATCCTCAGCTGACTAGAAACGACTCTATTGTGGGAAAGTGCTTTACCGTAAAAATGAAATAAAATCATTTTAGAGATTACCTTGGTATGTATGCGTACCTGCATTGATGATCTGGTCCGTTTTTCATGTGCGGTGGATTCTGTAGTATATCTTGGCGGTGTCTGTAGTTGATTTCTGCATGTCAGTAGTTACGTGCATAAGGTGCTTTTTCCGTTCTACGTATTTTGAATTTGCTGAGTATGTGCTTTTGAAAATTGTGCCAGTTGTTGATACGACTCAGGCGATTGTGCTTTATATTTGGATGATTGCATGGTTGGATCTGATTGGCTCCCTTGAATAACTTTGCAGGCTCTCTTGAATATGTTTGAAAAAGGTTGGCGTGGTGTGTCTTTGATGAATTCTGTAGTAGATGAAGACTTATTTTGCATGTAGACGTGGCTAGCTCACGTGAATTGATTTCATCCTCACTTGAATATATGGTAGCCTCGTTTGATTTATTTTGCAGGCTCACTTGAATTGATGGCAGCCTCGCTTGATATATTTTGTAGGCTCGGTTGAATTGATGGCAGCCTCGCTTGAATTATTAGCAGCCTTGCTTGATATATTTTGCAAGCTCTCCTGAATTGATGGCAGCCTCGCTTGAATTATTGTGCAGGCTCACTTGAATAGGTTGATGCCCTATACTTCCTGTTATCCCTTTGTTTTTTTTGTTTTGGTTTTTTTTCTTTTTTCTCTTTTTTTGTGTTTTTTTTTTCATGAAATGTACTGAAGCTTACTGTTTTGGAGCATGCTCTATCAGCATCAATTGTTGTTGGTAGAGTACTTGTGTAAATTCTTCTTTGGACTTTGGTTGTTTGTAGAGTTTTAGGCAATGCCCATTCACGATCATGGGGAACTCATCATCATCAATTGTAATAATTCTCACAGCCCCATTGTCATAAATTTTCTATACACTGTAAGGTCCAAGCCATCTAGTGGTTAGCTTTCCTTTGAATGTGTGAAATCTAGAGTCATAGAGGAGTGCCCAATCACCCTCTTTGAATTTCTTATCCTTCAAATGTTGGTCGTGCGTTTTCTTTCTTTGTTGTTGGATGATTTCAGTATGTGTAAGTGCTTGTTGGCGGTGTTCATCTAGTTGATTTAGCTGTAGCATGCATTCTTTTTGAATGTCTGATAGGTTCATATTTAGATCAGCTGCAATTCTTAATGTTTTTACTTCAAATTCGATTGGTAGCATGACCTTTTTCCCATAGACCAGCTCATAAGGTGTGAATCATGTTGTTTTTTTCCATGTAGTATTGTAAGCCCAAACTACTTCACTAAGTTTGTCAGCCCAATCACTTTTGTGAAGTTGGACAGTTTTTGTCAAGATTCTCTCTAATTCCCTGTTGGTTACCTCAGCTTGACCATTTCCTTGAGGGTGGTAGGAGGATGATTGTCTGTTCTTTACATTGTTTCTTTTCATCAAGTCTTCAATTAAATTTGATGTGAATTGTGGTCCTTGATCCGAAACTACTTCTCTTGGCACCCCAAATCTGTGAAAGATCTGCTTAGTAAAGAATTTGGCCACATTGGTTTCATTTGCAGCATCCAGTGCTACTACCTCTGTCCATTTTGTAAGGTAATCAGTGCATACAAGGATGTAGCTCTTATGATTGGACTATGGGTTGAATGGGCCAACAAAATCGAATCCCCACTTATCGAATGCCTCTAAAGAGATTTGTGGATGTAGTGGCATTTCTTGTTTTTGTGTTGGCTTTCCCATTCTCTGGCAATCGTCACAATGGGACACATACTCATAACCACCTCTGTGGAGTGTTGGCCAATAATACCTTGTTTGCAAGATCTTGTAGGCTGTCCTTTTTGCAGTGTAGTGTCCTCCACAGGGTTCATTGTGGGTGGCATGCATTATGTCATGTACCTCATCTTCCGTAATGCACCTTCTAAGTACTTGATCTGGTCCCTGTTTAAAAAGCATTCCCTCTATCCATGTATATGTGGCACTTTGTCTTATTACTTTTGTCCTTTCTTTATAACTGTAATGTTCTAGAAACTTCCTGGATACCAAATAGTTTGCTATGTCAGCAATCCATGGACTTTTTATTGATATGGCAAAAAGGTGCTCATCAGGGAAGTTATCTTAGACCAATTCATTATCTGTCCCATGTGTTACCCTTGACAAAAAGTCTGCTACGACATTATGCTTGCCTGGTTTATCTATTATAGTAATGTCGAATTCTTGTAGAAGTAGCATCCATTGAATAATTCTTGCACTGGTATTAGGCTTGTTCATAAGATATCTGATCGCTAAGTGGTCAGTATGGATAAAAATTTGGTATCCTGTAATGCAATGCCTGAATTTGTTGATTGCATGTATGACTGCCATAAATTCCTTCTCTGTGACTGTGTAGTTGAGTTCTGCCCCAGCCAAATTTTTGCTTATATAGTATATGGCATAGGGTTTCTTGTCTTGTTCTTGCCCAAGCACAGATCCGATTGCTTTATCTAATGCATCGGTGTGAATGTGAAATGGAATTTCCCAGTTTGGTCCTTGAAGTATTGGTGTTGTGATGGTTTTTTGTTTAAGACTCTCAAAGGCTGACATGCAGTTGTTTGTCCATATGAACTCATTGTCTTTTGTGAGAAGTGCAAACATGGGGGTAGCAATTCTGCTATAATTCTCAATAAACCTTCTGTAGTACCCTATCTGTCCAAGGAAGCTTCTTACATCCCTTTGTTTGATAGGTGGGGGTAGTGTCTTGATTACTGATACTTTGGCTTGATCCACCTCTATACCTCTCTGTGATATATGATGTCCTAGAACAATTCCTTCTTCCATTAACATCCTGCATTTGTCATTGTTTAGGCACAAGCTCATCTCAATACATTTTTTTAATATTAATTCAATATTGTCCAATGCCTGCTCAAAGCTCTGTCCATAAGGTGTGAAATCATCCATGAATACTTCCATTTTGTTATTCAGAAAATCGGAGAAAATACTCAATATGGCTCTTTGAAATGTTGTTGGGGTGTTACATAGACCAAAGGGTAGGACCCTATAGGCGTAAGTTCCCCATGGGCATGTGAAGGTCGTCTTATCTTGATCAGCTAGGTGTATTAAAATTTGGTTGTAACCACTGAAACAGTCTAGGAATGAAAAGTACTTGTTTCCAGATAATGTATCCAGCACCTGGTCTATAAATGGAAGTGGAAAATGATCCTTCTTTATTGCTTTATTCAACTCCCTGTAGTCCATACAAATTCTCCATTTGCCTCCTTTTTTGGGCACTATGACTAGTGGTGAAACCCACTCACTATCAGATATTGGATAGATGAACCCTGCGTCTAATAACTTTTGTAATTCCATTTTGACTATGTCTTTTAGTGCAGGGTTCAGCCTTCTTTGTGGTTTCCTAATGGGAGTAGAACCTTCTTTGATGTAGATGTAGTGTTTGCAGATATCAGGATGTATTCCCTTCATATCTGTATATGTCCGGGCAAATGCTTTACTTTGTTGTGTTAGTATCTTCATCAATTTCTCTTATTGCTCCGGTTCTAAATTGAAATTTATGTTGATTGTTTTGCCAGGGTTAATTTCCACGACTTTTACCTTTTCAATCTGTTATGGCAGTACTTCTGTCCATAAGTCATCCATGTTCTGTTTTGAACTTTCACCTGTTTCTGTAGAAAAAAATTCTTGAATAACATGATTGTTAGGAGATATATTTTGTATAAATCTATCTATATGGCCATCTTCATCTATTGCCTTTAAAGATATTGCAGCATCAATTGTTAGGATAGGTCGAAGGTTTTGATTTGGTGTGTTCTGGTAATCATCAGTCCAATTTTGATATTCTAACTCTGAGGATTTCATTGCGGGTGGATAGATTGTTATTTTCTTCCTAGTATGTCCACTGGTGATTGTCATATTTCCTAATCGGCAACCTATGTAAGCGTTCGCAGTTGCTAACTAAGGTCTACCCAGGATAATTGGATAGCCACTAAGTTTGCTTTTGATTTCGATTATTATAAAATCAGCTGGGTATTCCCAAGACTCGATATTGATCATAATGTCTTCTAGCATTCCTTCGGGCTTCACAGTGGACGTGTCTGCTAGCTGGAGTATTGTTGTAGTTGGTCTTACCATTGATTGGAGTCCTAGGTATAACATGGTTTCTTTAGTCATAACATTGATCGCAACTCCTAGATCGATTAAGCTGTTATTTATGGTGACGCTTACTACAGGACTACCAGGATCAAGATATTTAGGATTTATTATGACACCTAGCATCGAATCGGCCAATTGTCCCACTACATTAATAGTTGGTGGGTCACGCTTCCTCCTTCTTGGCTTCTTTAGGCAATTTTCTCTAATGAATTTGTTGCAGATGGGCACATCCCTTATGGCTTGTAAGATTGGGATTTGGATGTTTAAGTGTTTGAATTCGTTTAAGATTAGATTCTCTTCCTCTTATTTTTTATTCTGGACAAGTTTTTCTAGAAATGGAGGGTTTCTAGTTCATGTGAGTGGTATAATTTCTTCCTCAGGAGGTTCTAGTTCATCAGGATGCTGAACATAGGGTTCTGATGTGTGGTCTTGAACTTCAGGTATAGGTTGTTGGATGTTGTGTGGGGATGTATTCTGCAACGTTTTTCCAGATCGTAGGTTTATTTCATTTATTTCTATGGTGTCTACAACATAAGTTGGGAATTTTGTGATATCAGTGTTGTAAGCCTGCTACTGTTGTGGGGGCCTGTTATTATTAGGATTTGGAATTGGTTGGGCTGGAATAGGTGGAGGTCTAGGGGGTGGTTGAGGTTGTGGGGGTGGCATAATGAGTGGCTGTTGTAATGGCTCCCTCCAATTTGATGGATGGGGGTACTGGTTTGCATAGTTTGTGGTGGATGGAAATGGTGGGGGGTATTGAGGATAAGATAGTGGATAATATGGCTATTGGTAGGATGGTTGATATGCTTGCTGGTTTTGTTGCCATTGGTTTTGATTTGGCTGTGCTTGCCATGGAGTCGGTGCAGAGTTCCAATTTGGTTGTCCTTGATTATAGTAAGTTTGATTGCTCTGCTGATATGGCCTAACAAAATTATTCCTCCTCTGATTTATAAAACAAAGTTGTTCTACAGTTCCTTCAGTTGCTGGGTCTTGAATGGCTTCCTTACATGAGGGTAAGAGGGGACATTTATCAGTGGAATGGTCATCGGTGCAGAGACCACATACTTCTATTGTGTTCAAGGTGCACTGCCCCTTCTCATGCTTCTTCCTACAACAAGGACAAAATAATGCCAAGGCTTGGTTAATTTCATCCTGTTTCTTTTTTATTTGAAGAGCATCAAGTTGCATGGCTAGGGATTGCAGTATGTCAGTTTTCATGTCATCCAGTAGGTTTCCTAAATCAGATTTTGTAAGTGAGGATGATGATCCACTGGTGGTTGTATGTGTATCCCTCATCCCATTCTTAGTTTTCCTAGATCTTGAGTAGTTTTTGAAGATTTGCAGGATCTGGTCAAAATATTTTTGGAATATGTCTCCATCTCCAAGGAGATTTAAGACTTCAAAATTCTCCTCTTTTACACCTCTAAAAAGGACAAGCTTTAGTGATTTAGGATCCAATGTGCAATGGCTGGCTTGTTTGTAGCTAAGTTGAAATCTTTGGGCATAATCCTCTAATGACTCTCTATCTCCTCGCTGCATCCTAAAGATTTCATCCCTAGTATCCTTGCCCTTGCAGTAGTCCCTATATTTTTCTAAGAATGACTGTTTCATTTGATCCCAGCTAAAGATACTATTTCCTTCAAGGCTCATGAACCACTGAAGTGATAGGTCTTGCAGTGTGGAAGGAAAAAGCCTAAGCTTTTGTGCATCAGTAGTGTAATCAAATGATCTGCAAACTACCTCAAATTCAAACAGGAATGTGTTAGGATCTTCTGAAGTCAACCCATGAAATTTTGGCAGATTATTAGGATTGATGTTCTTCATTTTGGCATCTCCAAGAGGTATGCTAATGGGAAAAGTGAAAAGCTCCCTAGGTTCTTCCTCTTCATTTGCCATTGAGGTGTTTGAGCTATAAGTGGTAGTGAAGTTGCTTCTGTTTGGATCGTATGTGGAGTCAGTCTCGTTTTCAGAGTGTAGAAATTCAAACTGAGAATGGTTAGAACTGTTATTACCATTGTTGCTCATGGAATGCTTGGGAAGAAAGCGGCCAAACCTATCCCTTTGCCGATGAGGCATTCATTGGTAGAAGATATTTATGTTTTTGTTTTATGTAATTTTTGTTTTCTTTTTGTGGTTTTTAGGTGATGTCTCCTAAAAGATTTAGCACCTCCCCGGCAGCGGCACCAAAAAGTGGTGAGCTCCTAATATGGATGCCTAATGAGGGTAGCTATACCAAGAGCCTACTTTAAATGTCAACCCAGGGAACGTACAAACTTGAGAGATGCATGCACTATCTGTGCTCTTATAGGATTATCTCTTGTCACGGTTAAATGGCAGTGTAGATGTTCTAAAGATTGTCTACTAAACGTGAAAACTGATTATGCTATGGAATTGAATACTGGAAAGCAATAAATCTAATTAAAAGAATTAAAGTGCTAAAAGCAGTAAATATGTTCTGAGAAATAAAGCAGGGAATCTATTCTAAATTATTAAAATGCTGAAGTAATTAGATGTTGATCTATTCTAAGAAATGAAGATACAAAGACAGTAAATCTATTTGAAATAATTGAAATGATTGAATGTTGATCTGTTCTAAGAAATGAAGATACCAAAAACAGTAAATCTATTTGAAATAATTAAATTGTTGAAATAACTAAATGTTGAGAATGAAAATACCATAACAAAGCTATTCTACTATTGGGGAAACGAAGTATGTAACTACTATCTGCGCACAAAATTGGAGTCTTGATCTAACTTATTTTACCAATCTAGAATTGAAATACAATCATTCTATGCTTGCCCATCTATTACTAAGACGTTAAAAGAAACTAATCTCGATGAGAAACTGCAGTGAACTCCAGATCTAAACCATGACATTGAAAGCAAAGCTATTACACATGTAATCGTTGATAAAAATATGCATTGCAAGAAAGAACCTACAGGACTACTGAAATCATTTTACTATACTACGGAATACATTCTAAACTACTACAGAAATAATGAATCATTCAATGCTACCATATATCATAGAACTGTTCATCAATGTAAAACACATACTTGGAAAAGTACCTGCAAATAGGAATCTCTTGACCTACGTGTTGGAGGGGCCCTCCCCAACCCGTACTTTAGGAGAGAATTAAAACTCAGAAACGCTCACTGGAATTAATCATCAATCTTTCATTAATATATAAAATCCATGTCAAAATAGAAGTTTGTACTTCTCAGTATCTCAATAGTGCAGAAAACATTAAAAATAATGTCTTTCTCAAAAATAACAGTCGGGGCCTCTCGCTACCGGAGAGGTCCATATTTATACGATTTAACTCTGATCCTAATTGATTGTCAAAGTGTCGATTCATCTTGAAAGTGGGAGTGTGTCCTCTATAAATTAGGAAACAGGGCACCGAGCTTGGTGATCCTTTAGTCTTCTACACGTCCATCCTTTAATGAACCTGAACTTGCTCAATCACGCTTGGTTTCCATATAATCAGTTTAATTGATACGCATTCTAACATATAAGATTAATCATAAAAAACAATTTCATTAAATCATTAAAGTAAAACACTTTTCCCACAATTGAGTGCGTTTCGTTACCATTGCTTTAGCTGGACTATGGAAAAAGGGTTATCAAATACCTGAAAAATGGACCCATCAAAAACAACAAAACCCAAATATACCAGTTCCTTTTGTAAAAACATACATTTCTTTAATTTTATCAGCACATTCTCGTCTTTTAATCATTGTAATGCCTTTCTCACATGCTCAAAATGTTCTTCTTTGTTTCTACTGAAAACTAGTATATCATCTACGTACATGACCACAAAATTTCCAAAAAATTGTTTCAAAACTTTGTTCATCAACCTCGTGAACATACTAGGTGCATTAGTTAATCAAAATGGCATAGCTAACCATTCGAACAGTCCATATTTCATCTTGAATGTTGTCTTCCATTCATCACCTTCTCTTATCTGAATTTGATGATAACTACTATTCAAATCAATATTCATGTAGTATTCAGCACCACTCAAATAGTACGTAAGGTCATCCATCCTCAGCAAATAAAATATGTGCTTGATGGGAATATTATTAATAGCTCACAAATCTGTACACATCTGCCACTCACCAATCTTCTTTGGTGTCAAAACTATTGGTACTGCGCAAGAGATCAAACTCTCACGAATCATTCCTTTGTCAAGTAGCTCATGTACTTTCCTATTCACCTCTTCAGTTTCTAATATTGGATTCATCCAATATGGTTCTCTATTTGTTAGACTTTACCCCCGTATCAAGTTAATATGATGCAATATGCTTCTCAAGGGAGGTAATCCTGCTAGTAAATCATATACTATAATTTCCTCGAAATACTTCAACAATTATTGAATCTCTATCAGCATAGGACTTACCTTCTCAGCCTCCAGAACTTTCTTTGGTATTTTTTCCAAACAAAAATTGCCTCTCTTTTGTGCTCACAAAAATTCCTTAGCATAACAAAACATAATTTAGTTGTTACTGACATGCAGGTTTTTGTTGTTACTACACTCCACACTCTTGATGTTACCATAATCCAAACCATTTTCCAATATTGGTATCAACTTATAACATTATCCATCCTTGAAAAAATCATTCTCTCTAACATCATGGAACACTTTTATGTCAAACATCCATGGCCTCCCAAGCAAGACATGGCCTACATCCATCTCTACCACATCACAAAAAACCTATTCGTTGAAACTTCCAATATGGAAACTCAATAAAAATTGCCTAGTCACATTCACCTACTATCCCTTTTGTAACCATGAAACTCGATAGGGAGTGGGATGTGGAATACACTTCAAATTGAGTTTTATTTTAACCTCTGTAGACACCATATTTTCTATGCTTCCTCCATCAATGATCAAACTACAATACTTTCCCTGAATCTTACATCTCGCTTTGAAAATTTTCTTGCACTGTTAAGGCTCTTCTGCCACCTTATACTTAGGTTTCAACAATACTTTATGGAACATTAATTTCTCCCCTTTCACCTATTGAAGCACAATCACATTTTTTCCAACCAATGATGTCTCCTCTGCCAACGTGACTTGTGTCCTGTCTTAACCTCATTTACTCGAATTTTGTTTATTTGGACATTCAAATGTTTTATGTCCTTCAACCCCACATCTCTAACAAGTAATCCCGTACTTACATTTTCCTCTTCCAAATCCTATGCCTCTACCAGTTCTATTTCCTTTGTTGCTTGGATTATTGGTGGATTCATCTTCCTTTTCATTTTCCCTAACATCATTTTCTCTGCCTCTGCCCCTTGGACATTTTCCTCTCAATTTCCATTGTGCTTTCTTGTCAACCTTCTCTTCTACCTTTAGGGAAACTTGATAGGCTTCATCTACAATGCGGAAATAATGTGTGCTCATTTCATCTTGAATCAAGTACTTCAGTCCATTTACATACCTCACCACCCTTTGATATTTTGGTTCTTTTATTCCATACCTAAGTGACATCTTAAAAGATTATTCGGTATACTCACAAATATATGTTTCCTTTTGTGTGAGATTTTGCACCTATCTACATAAGTTTTGCTAGTAATCAATAGGTAAAAAATTCTCCTTTATTTTACTAACCATTTTCTTCCAAGTTTTAATCTTCTCCAAGCCACTATCCATTATGTTTTTTTGCATCATGACCCACCAAAGTGCATCATGTCCCTTCAACTTCATAATGGAAAAAAGTACACAATTGGGATCTTGAACATTTTCATACTCAAAATATATTTCGATCTATCCTATGCATTCTATAAGAGTTTCATATCTCAAACTCCCACCATAGCATGAAACTTCAACCCTCACACTTCCTATGTTACTCAAAAATGATATCATGTGTGCTATTGGGTCTCATTCCTCTGCATTTTGTTCCTCTTCAATCTCTTCTTTATATTTGGAATCTACTTCATCCTCCCCATTTCTTCTATTCTCTAACTCTTCTTTTATTCTTCTCAATTCCTCAAATTCTTGATTTCTCTCACCCCCTCATGCTACTCCTTGTCTCCTTGGAAACATCTTCACAAGTCCTCTAGTAGCCCTCAATTTGACCACCATCCATAAGTCTCGATTCCATATGTTGATAATCGACTTGTCCCTCAACACTCTATTGAATGACTACCAAAATTAGGGTATTTGGTTACCTGTTTACGAAAGCAATTTATGAAACCAACAAAGTAGGAACAAACCTCACTATGATACCACTTGACGTAGAATCCTATACCTATAGCATTGCCACATATACAGGACTATGCTCTTCCCTCAGAACACACAACGGAACTCATGTTTGACACTAACAGAAATTTAAATTAATTTTTATTTATTCAGGAATAGAACAAACTAAAATTACAATGGGAAATTTCTAATAGGCCATGAAATCTTGTATTGGTCTTTATTTTATACTTCCTATGTGTACTTCGTGGCCAAATTTACAGAATTCCTATTCTTGCATTGGAGCTAACTTGACCTATGTATGCTCCTTGGGAAAACAAAACCTTCCCGCTACTCTCTTTTGTGCTGGTAATCAGTCTTAGCTCAATTGCTACTACTGGAATAATTTCTGCCTACTCATCGACCAACTCCTTTAGTGTCTTTGTGTCTATATTTAAACTAGTGCCACCCTTGTTGTTTCAGGTTCCCTCCAATTGTGTAACGAACAACCACTTGGTTCAACTTCCTTGTCATTACGCAATCTTGTCCCCTTGTATTTCCACGCCCTTTCTACATGGTGCATGGTCATTATGATACATGTGGATGAATAATGAGGCGAGGATTGTTAAGTTACACTGAATTCCCACAATGTGGAGTTATAGTGTAGGAGTAATATCACTGCCATACAATGTATGGAGTAACAACATAAGTTTCAACATGGAGTAAAAGCACTGCAATGTGATGCATGGAGTGACAACATGAGTTACAGCAAGGTCATAATGCCACAGATCAACAACTGAGGAGTTTCACCCATCCTTATTCCTCCTAAAATTCTACTTGCACAAAATTGAAATGGTTTTGGGTGATGCGAATTTCCCAAGACCAAGGATGCTCCTACATCAATCTAGCTCTTTCTAGAATTTATGCCATAGTGTGTTCCAATATGTCATTGCCCTTATATTTTCCTTATGAAAATACTATTTGTATGCAAATCTTTCTATGAATCCTAGTAGGATATGGACAAACACTTCATTGGGCTCTCCACAAACTTATATTTGCTTTTGTTTGATATACATTAGCCTATGTAGGTGTTGTAACCTGATTTACTTGGATAATATCCTCAATATTTCTTTCATTTTATCTTTTGAAATTAACATATAAGCAATGTTCAAAAATTCTTCCATATTATATTTGAGCATGATAAATGTAAGGCATGCACCATTTATAGGGTATTGTCTTGAATGTCTTAGGAAATTGCTCCACTTTTTCTTCATCCAATAAGAATTTCATTTTCTTTTCAAAATTATTTTTGTGCTTAATTGGGTTTCCACCATCCTCCTAATATTTTTTATTGATTTTAGGGTTTTGATTTTGAATATGTTTTGGATGTCTCTTGGGTATACTTCACAAATTTTCTAAGCCCATTGATTTAATGCATCATCATATTTTTTTCTCAATGAAACTTCCATATGTAGTTCCCCCTATTCATCGAGTTTTTGTTTGGTATCTCTTGTCATTGTACACAGGTTCTCCATGTTGGGATGTGGTTTGAATGGTTTGTATCTATTGGTGGCATCAATTTCTATTTCTAATACTTTTTTTCCTGTCTAAAGGTACTAGAACTTTTCTTGTGCTTTCCAAAATATGAAGGTTTCATTATTGGAGCATGGTGTGCCTCTCATGGCATAGATTAATGGTCTCCCATATAATACTTTGTTTTCTTCTTTGTGTAATTTAAATAAGTCGAATGCCAACCATTTTTTGATGTCGTAGATATCTTTACTATTGCCATCATACCTAGCATTGTGAAAGTAACATAGTTTACCATCCTAATCACTATCCTACTCTATTTCAATTATGGTTTTCCCAGTTCTTACCAGAATCCTAAAGAAATGATGTTGATTTATGCTGCAAGGTCTACTATTGCATCATTTATTTATCATCTCATCTCTATTGTAGGTATTTGTAATTATTTTGGGAAAATAAAACTAATTTTACATACCGAGGTTTCTTCATGGTCACTTTCTTAGGATTCAACTGTGTTTAGTAGACATATGAAATTGTCCTTGATTTTCCTTAGGTATAGTTTATTCATGGAAAATTGTTTTAGTGCTCGATCATGTCCTTCATCTGACTATCTTTGTTCTCCTTCCATGATCTCTCTCTCTCTTTTCTCTTCTGATCCTTTTTACAAAGGAAAATTCCTCATATATTTACTTTTGAAATTTGAAATCCACATTATCTTCCACATCAAATCATGGCCTATGATATCCTTCCAGTCTCACCCAGGTTGCAACTTGAACCTTTATTGGTTTTGGTTTCCATTCATTCTGTATCATTTTACAATTTATTTGCTAGATTTATGGCTCTTCAATCCACAATTCAAACATAATGTAAATCCTAGAACACTGAAAATGCAGTTGTCCATTGTATGTTCTCAAGTGCCATAGCCATAACATTTGCATACTATTTTCCCTCTTGGTAATGTTTGGAAATTTTAGTGGGTGTTCATATATGTTTGCACCTTGCAGATGCTAAGCTCCCATCATTGTTCAAATCGATGATTTCTAAATTTTCTTCTATTATTTTCCTTTAGGTGCATGGGCTTGTAGGTTCCTTATTGATTTCATGAATTTTCAAGGAAGTTATGCTAGGAGTGCTCCGATGTTTTATGGGTTTGACATAAATTGAATTAACCCATATTCCTTGATCTTGTATTCTTGTCCCAATTATCCTTGGTTCATTGATCATATGTTTTCTTGGTCTCATGCCACTTCATTTTTCACATCTTCTTTAGTTCCACCTCTAGATCTTCAACCCTTTCCTCCTATTCTTTCTTCTATTTCATTTTTTGTTTGGTGTCATTCACAATTTCTCCTATCATCTGGACAGATGCATGACCACATCCTTATTTTTCTTTCAACATGTTGTTTTTACAAGCTCTTGGATTGCATTAAGTAACCTTGTGATAAACTAGTCCATTTTCATTATTTCTAACACATCATACCTGAGTTGCTTTATCAAAATTATCAGTCTAGCATCATAGTGGACTTCAGTTTATCCTTCTATTTGTTTGATGTCTCAAAGATATGCAAATATTAATGGATTTTGATCTAGCTACACATAGAGATCTAGAATTTTTTTGGTGACTTCTTGTCGTGTGCCAAAAACATGATTATTTTCGTGCCTCTAATACCATGTTAATAATGGTCCTCTAAAATTTGATCATTTCTTCGCTAGATGTACTTTGTTTGTTTCTTTACAAAGTGAGCTAAGAAGAAATAATGATCCTATCCATTCATGGATCCTTCAAACAACGGTGTTTGTGACATGTCAATTTGAGCTTTAGTTGTAGCTTTGCTTCAATTAGGAGGACCATTATCAAGCCTTTTATGTTGTTCTTGATCCCTAATTCTATGATGTGAACATGATTATTTTCGTGCCTCTAATACCATGTTAATAATGGTCCTCTAAAATTTGATCATTTCTTCGCTAGATGTACTTTGTTTGTTTCTTTACAAAGTGAGCTAAGAAGAAATAATGATCCTATCCATTCATGGATCCTTCAAACAACGGTGTTTGTGACATGTCAATTTGAGCTTTAGTTGTAGCTTTGTTTCAATTAGGAGGACCATTATCAAGCCTTTTATGTTGTTCTTGATCCCTAATTCTATGATGTGAGGATCTCGATAGTTCCTTCGAGGGTATTTCTTATTCCTTCCCTCTTAAGTGATTTGTCCTTTACTCTTTCCTTTCTTCTACTATGTGGTGTTCTAGTGTGCCATGTATCTAACTAGAGGTTGGTATCCTTCTTGGTGGCATTTTTGTTGTTACTTGTTTTTTTTGCGGCGATAATTCTATGCCCTTTTATGTTGGGATTTGCCCCTAGAATTGCTATCATAGTTCAATTATTAAGATTGTCTTTTCCTAATTTATATCGTGGTATGATTCCTTGGACTATGATGTAGATTCACAAGTCAGAATTCCCCCTACCTGTTGGCTAAAATATCATCATAATCCCAATTTATCATAAATTGAGCTTAACATACCATAGATATATGTAATCATTCATAAAATCATGAACGTAACATTCCTATAGTATTCTAGATTCATTTTAAGCATAATGAAAACATCTCAATTTTTTACAAACCAATGTATAATGGAAATACCTCTCCTCCTAGGGAAAACAAAATCCTTTCTTCAATAGTAATACTTATTTCAATTAATTCCTTAGAAAATGTCAAAAAATACCTTTTTCATCTAGTATGATCATTATCTCAATTGTTTTAGAGAAACAAAATCACTTCCAAAATCTTCTAAAATCAAAGTACAAAATAAATTATAACATTATATATTAATATTATTTTATTCCTATATATGAACAAGCTATAAACTAACTTAGTTATCCAAATAACTAAACAAGTCCCTCCTTTGTATTTTATTTACTGTGCAAATGGTTATTTAGCAATAATAAATATATCTACTCAATAATGGTTATGAACATGTGATTCCTCCTAGGAGATCATATGTTCAAATCTAGAGGGGGTAGGGTGTGTAACTTTGTAGACTTTAGCAGCTACATTGTTGTGCAAAGGGGGTCCCTTGTCCTACAAACAAGGGGGTCTCATACACCAAATTGGTGTATCACTTGGTTTTGACCTTAAAAATAGATTATTATATGTATTATTATAAATAATTTATAATGCTTACTAAAACAATGAATCACATGTTTGTATTACTTTAATTTATTTCTAACAATATCAACATAGTTGGGATTTAACACCGCACCCATGATTTATGAATGATATGAGTTAGTGTATTTGATTATTTGGTGACCCTATAGCAGAAAGAGAAGGGATGCAAGGATGCACTTGTTCCATTAATGAGATTCATGGATAACATAATAACTCATAGATGCCTGAATATTTGGATGAATAGACCTATGTACATTAGGGATATTCGTCCAAATAGACCTATATATAGCCCTATAACCCTATAGTCACATATAACGTAGAGTTGAGGAGGTTTCAAATGTCACTGAGATGCACAAAGGCTATCGCAAGGGTTTCTTCATCCTTAGATTTTTGGGAAGGGCATAGGACTTTCGAGACAATGTAATATCCCCTCTATTACCTTGATTCTTCTATGATGGAAATACAAATGTAAGTGTATAATGAACAAGTTCCTGACGAGAAGCTCAAGGCCAAGGCCCTGCCAGTAAAGAACTATAAGTATTATTGTGATTTCCTAAGTTGTAATTGAATCTATAGACTTAGGACACTGAAGGGATTGACACAACTAAACGATGGGGGCATGAATCCACTAAGGGAAGAGGTGAATGGCTAGGAAGCCATGAGCATCTAAGTTATTGATGACAGGTGTCATCTTGGTGTTGCGGGAACTTGAAAAAAAGTAAATTTACTTGTTGTCCTAAAACCTTTAGGTGACGTCCTAAGTTGAATTGACTAAGTTAGTATATGTCCACTAACACTTGTGACCTATTTATTAGACTAGATAATTATAGCATTAAATGATTATCCTAAGTATTCTAGTTATCTTAATTATGACATCCAGTGTCAAATAATTATTGCTAGAGCTTCTAATAAGAGGCTAAGCTTTATTATATTCAAAGGAATTATAAAATGGTCACCTTAATTAAAAGTTAAAGAGAAAGGTAATTTCTTTTATATATAAAAATTATAATATGCTTGTGTATAATATATATAAAAGAACAAATGAATGTCCATTGGATGTAGCTTGGGTGGTTAGGAGGAATGATTGCTACCCTCCCCACCTAGGTTCAATTCGTGTCAGTGACATGATGCTCTTGGAACTCCTATGTAATGAATGTAATTCTAGCTATACCTTGATTCTACGAAATAGAAGTTGTTGGCATATTTCTCTTGAAAAAAAAATGCATGAAATACGTAAATGTACTATAACATATCTAGTAATAATAATTTATTATTATTTTAGTATCTATATAGAAATTAAAATTGCTCGAAAGATAGATATGAAACATAAATATCGTTTATATGTTACATAGTTATAAATAAAGATGTAGGAATATATTCCGCTGAAAAAAAAAATGTAGGAATATATATATATATATATATATATATATTCCATTTAAATTATAATTTAAAAGTAAAAGAATGGGACCTCTAGAGTTCGTTTGGTCTCGTAATTTAACATAGCAGTTGAAAACGTGATTGGAAAACTGAAGGCGTGTTTATGTTTGCGCATGTCAACTAAGTAAATGATACACGATGTTTGAAGAATATTGCTTAAAGAGTTAAGGATTCTAGTTATGGGTTGGTTGAGTAGCAAAGGGAAGGTTCACACTTATGGGTTGGTTGAGTAGAAAAGGCGTAGCCTCAGTCTCATTATATTAAACTGTGTAGACTACATAGAAGAACTGGCCCCGCTGGTGAGTACTAATCAATCTTTGAGTATATTAATATACAACAAAGCCCTCTTAAAGTCAAGATGGTGGCCTTGGTGGAGGACAACTTTTTTGATGACTTTCCTAGTAAGTAATAGCCAAACTTTTAAGTGTGAAGTTGACCTGGTAGGATACAAAGCAAGGATCTTTGTTAAGTCAAGATATTTAATATATTATCGAGAATTAGTGTAAATTTAATGTTGAGATTATAATGAAGAATCTTGGCAAAAGATTTAGTAGCCTTCCTTGCCTAGTGGATTTGTTTCTCAGCTTGGGGGTGACCTCTTGGTGGGAAAACATACGTCGGATAGAGAGCCAAATTGTTGGGTGGAACGTTGCAGTCAATCATTTTCTCGTCATGTTTACCTTTTAGAGATAAGTGATCTACAAAGATATGTATTCGTACTCATCAAGTTTATAATTGAAGCTAGTTATATTGGTTACAAAAATTATGTGATGAAAGTGTTATGACTCAATGCAAATGTAATTTATAGAAATGATGTGCATTAATGATTGAAAGTGTAATGATAATGTTTAGGAGCTATTCTATTGTTTTGTTTATAATAACATTAGTTAGGTAGGTTAGTAGAATATAGTATTTGCTAACTGAGATAGTTAATATCATTGACAAGCATAATTAGAATTGAAAACAAGTTAGTCATGCTAAACATTGCACAAGTCGTGATTAAGCCTCAACATAATTTGCAAACAACTTAAAACAATCTAAAGAGGTATCTATTAGTTGGCCTATAAACATTAGGCTACAAAAGGACAAAAAACTAAAAGAAATTGAGTCTAGGTTGGAGGAGTGGAATGGCACTAAGGGATATGGATTTATTACAGAGGACTCAAAGAATTTTGTTTTGGAGTTGGAACAACTGAGGAGGAAGATTCTAGAATATAGAGAATCATATTAGAGATTGAAGAGCAGGGCTTTGTGGTTGGAAAAGGGAGATGAAAAAACTATTGTTTTTCATCAATATGCAAATAACAGGAAGAATCGCAACTCGATCTGGAAAATATCAATTGGGTTGGGGGAAGAGGTCAACAGTTTTTGTGATATTGCTAGTGCAGGGATTAATCACTTTGAAAAAATATTCAAAGCAGAAGGTAGGGATAACATATCAGAGGTAGTCAAAATTTCTCACTTTTTCCCAAAGTCTGTTAATACAAATGATAACATAAATCTAATGGAGGAAGTAACCAGCAAGCAAATCAGGGAGGCGATCCATAATCTGGAAAAGGGAAAAAAGCTTGGGCCTTGATGGAATGCCTATTGAATTATATATCGGTTTTTGAGGTCCTAGAAAAATATTTTCTTTAGGTGGTAGAAGATACCAAAAGGAGTGGAAAGATTCCAACAATATATAATTCTACCTTCATCGCCCTGGTTCCAAAATCTAATAATTTGGGAACTTTCAATGATTTTAGGCCAATTTCATTATGCAATACCATATACAAAATAGTGGCAAAAGTAATAACAACAAGAATTAAATCTCTACTATCTGAAGCCATCTCAAATGAACAATTCAGTTTTTTACTGGAAAGACAGATACATGATGCCATTGGAATTGCACAAGAGTTACTACATTCTATAAGAACCCAAAATATGCAGGCAATTGTAATTAAAATAGATCTATCGAATGATAATGACTAGGTAAATTGGATGTAATTGAGAATGATATTGACCCAATTGGGGTTCTGTGTATCTTTTATTAAATGGGTAAAGGATTGTTTGACCTCCATCTCATTCTTTGTCCTGGTCAATGGAGCGACTTCTGGCCATCTCAAGGAATTAGACAGGGGTCCCATTTTCTCCTTACTCTTCCTCTTAGTAAGAGAAGCACTTAGGAGATCGATTCTTGCTACAAAAAGAGTTGGAGGTTTCATAGGAGTGAATACAAGAATTAATTTTTGGCTTACACATATTCTTTTTGTTTATGATATACTTATTTTCTGTGATGGATTGATGAGAGATATGGCCAAGTTATCATCTATTCTAGCTTTATTTTTTGATGCAACAAGCATGAAGGTGAATGCTAATAAATCTACAATCTCTAGAACATCCATAATATATTGGAATGGATCCGCAACCCGCTCAAGAACATCCATAATATATCTGTAATATGGAAAATCGCCTTATTATCTTTTGATTTGGTACGAAAAGGTCTTGGTTGGAAAGTGGGTAATGGGTAGAGTCTCCGTGTGGGGCAAGATCCATGGATTTGGAGCGGCTCTTCTCATCTCCTCCCAAGCCATATGGTATATCATCTTAGACTTAGAGGGAAGATCACATTAAATCACGTAGAAGATCATGCGACTACTTCTTTTTGGGGTCAAGTCTATATGGAAGAAGACAACTATCAGTGGGGGTTTATTTATTGATCAATTAAGAACGAATCATGTTCTTATAAAGAAATGGGAAGATACTTTAATCTACTTATGTGATCGACATGGTATATATACTCCAAAGGCAGGCTATGACTTTGTATTATGGAAAAACATTGAGGTAGAACTAGCTTAGTGGTGGCGAGTGGTATAGACATTTCATTGCCCTCCGAAGGAAAAAATTATAATGTGGTTCTTTCTTTGTAACAAAGCTTTGACATGGGACGTTTGCAAAGGAAAAATAGAATAGGCCTAGGAAGATGCTATATGTGCTAGTGTGAAGAAGAGACATTTTTCACTTAATCGTGGAATGCAGTTGTGTGATTAAGGTTTGGAAGGAAAGAATTGAGGATCATCTCCGAGTAAGATGCAAATGGGCAGGTACCTTTGTGTAAGATAGTTTAAGGATATGGGTGGAAAATCTTTAGAAAAAATATTACAAGGCATTTCCTATTATCACAACTTGGAAAATCTAGCAAGCAAGAAATTCTAGTCTATTTGAGGAAAAATATCTTCTTTTTATTCAAGTTGCAGTGCAAAGTATAGCAATCCTCAAAAGTTATCCTCAAGATAGTAAAAAACAAGTATATTGATGTAACCAAAGGAAGAGGTGATAAAAAAAAGGAACTGTGGGCTTATTTTGATGGTGCAACAATGAGAAATCGTTGTAGAAGCGGAGCTAGAGGAATTCTTCATATGTCGAATATTCATAGGTTAAATTTTAGAGCAAGCATGGGGCCAGGCTCAAACAACTTTACAGAGTTGAGTGCTCTCATATTATTGTTGATCTTAGTGGTGGAAAAAACATTAAAAGTATACAGGCTTTTGGAGATGCCTTCCTAATTATATTCTGGATCAATGAAGATTGGGATACAAAAATATCATCTTGTCACAGCTTTTGGAGGAGATAAAAAAAATTAAAATCATTATTGGATAAGGTTACTTGTAAGCATATCTGTAGAGAAGGAAATGAGAAAGCAAATGCATTAGCTAATTAGCATGGATCCATCTTAAAAGGGGATCTACCAAGCACTGAGAGGGATCAAATCTATCGAGGTGCAAACCCCTCCTTTTTAGAGTGTAAATGTTGAGGAAGCATTTTAATTTATCTAATTTGTGTTGTTTTATATATATGTTGTTGTAAATGTTTAAATCTAATTTGACCCGACATGTTATTTTTAATAATATTTTATTATTTTTTAAAAAGGACACATGTTAGCTCCAAAATGAGCACGGAAGGAGTTACATATCCCCCCTACTAGACTATAGATGCACCTCTTCAGCACAAAGAAGGATTGCAAATGTAGATTGGGAGATGGCACATAACAAAAGAGCTAGAAGGGACAATCTCAGAGTACTGCCATCCTCCTTTCCACGAACCAGCTTATCTGGAACAGAGAATCAATACAAGAAAGAAGCAGAGAAAAGTACTAAAATGATTGACATGTTTCTGATTTGAGGCAAGGAAAACATGCATAATGGTGGCATAATGTTTCTTTTTTTAATTTGATAATTGAATAGCACACCTATGTTCGGATATCCACATCATCTTTTTCAGGATCTTGCATGCAATTAGGGTTTGCATGCAAATTCTAGGGTTTGCATGCACTTTGCATGCATCCCAGTCACCGGGTTGATGCCTCCAGCACCTTAGCCACCTTATTCTAGCACCCGGGAGCCACTTACTTCAGATTTTTAGCCCTCCTAGTCAGGAAGGCGCCCACTTCTCACCTACTGCCAGAGAAGGGCGCACTTCTTCACCTACCACTACAGTTCCACTTCAGTTACACTCAGTTAGCTCTGATTCTCCCTGATTTGAGGCTAGTTTCACTCCCGACTCACTGTTTCACTTCCGTTGGACCTCCAGATTGACTAGATGACTTGTTCTGACTTCAGTTAGCCTCCCATGCGCCCTCCACTGAGCCCACTTCCATATATCAGTGCTACACACTTCAGTTACACATGTTACACTCAGTTAGACTCAGATTGACACCTGGATGACTGGTTCTTGTGCATTGATGACCACCACCGATTGATGATGAGGACTCCTAGTTGGAGTCAAGCTACTCCATTCAGTGATTCGAATGACCTCCTTAGGCAATTCGAATTGCTCAGTCATTGTTACTGTATTCTATTGTAATTATTCACCCTTACTGGGATATTGAGCACTGCTGCATGTTTTGCACAGTTTTACACCATATTTTCTATGTTCATCTGTTGTGATTGATTTACTTGTTCATTAGATCTGCTGTGACTAATCTTACATGGTATCAGAGCAATTGCAGGGACAAGATCTCTTTTCTACAGGTGTTTCTACAAGAAGATTTGAGTGAATTGCTCAAAAATTGCAAAAAGTTTTGGCATGAAAGATCTCAAGGGCATTCGCTCCTGTGCATGCAAAGCTTGAAAATACATCCAATACCACTCCAGAAGCTTGAGTTTCCACATAATTCATGGATCTGATACATTGGACCCATTCAACATTGTTTGATCTCCAATCCCAGGTGTGATGCAACTCTAAAAGGGTGGATTGTTCGACCTCATTGTTCTTGGTTTATTGTGATTTGCAGGTTATTGTCTCCATCATTTGCATTCGCTACTCTACCCTTGCAAGCTCCTCTACATCAATGTGCACTCGTTCCTAGCAATGGAATACTCTTCTTCAAAGCCTATCCTCACCCCATTCAATTATTTTGATTGAAAAGATGATATGGAGATCATATTACATTCAAAAGGTTACTACCGAGTCACTCTTGGTCTTGAATTGGAGCCAAACAACTTGTCAGATAGAACCAAACACTACAACAAGCTTGATGAAGCTTATGGTCTTCTTTGTCTCTTCATCTCCAAAGATCTTCACTTCCATCTCAGCGGATTGAAGACTCCAAAAGCTATATGGGAGCAACTTGAAACACTATTTGGCAAGCAGGACGAACTTAGGGCTTTTCAATTAGAGAATGAATTGATTGCCCTTAGTCCTGAGAATTTCGAGACCATTAATGAATTCTTCACAAAATTCAAGAACTTGAACTTGCAGTTGAAGAACAGTGGAGTTATCCAAGAGGATAAACAATTGATCGTCTCCATTATCAGCAAGCTTGGGAAAGATTATTCGGTATTTGTCTCTACTTTCAATTCCGGTCGGCTAACTACCCCGAATTGGAAGATGCCTACCTTGAATGCCTTCATTGAGTCCGTCACAAAAGAGCATGACAAGTTGATTCAAATGGAGTCCATAAGATCCAAATATTCAGCCCTATATGTTCAAGGACCCAAGATCTCGAATGGTAAAGGAAAGCAAAAGAAGGAGAAGCCCAAATTCTAGCCTCACAAGCAAAGAGAGAAAGGCAAACAGACGGATGCACCATCCAGTTCAAAGTTCAAGCAAAAGGGCAAAGAAGGTAACCAAAAATCTAAATGTACTTATTGCAACCGTGGCTTTCATCCCGAAAGTTCATGTATGAAGAAGACTATAGATCAAATGGCCCTCCTTTTGGAAAAGAACAACATAACTCTTCCTGACGGTGCAAGGAAGAAGGATAGGAATGATAATCATGAAAGAGGACAAGCACTCATGGAAACTGTTTCGAAGCCCACTACTCTCTTGATAGATTCGGGTGCATCGAATCATATGGCTGCAAATATTGATTCTTTTTCTTCATTCGATCCAAACAGCTCCATCCCCATCCATTTGGGAGATGACACAAAAATTTCTTCAAAGGGAAAAGGTACGATTCATGTAGATCATGGAAGCTTTCAGAATGTTCTCTATGTGCCTTCCTTGGCCCTTCAAATCTTTCTTCTGTGTATCAAATGACACACACTGGTGAACCGAAGAAAGTTACATTCAGCCCTAATACAGTTGAAATTTCTGATATCAAAAGTGGAAGACTTGTTGCAGTCGGAAAGGCAAACCACACTACAAAATGCTATGAGTTTTCACACTTTATTCCGCTTGCAAAGCCCACTGCTCTTCGCACACATGGCAATGAGGTTAGTAGGCTTTGGAATGAAAAATTTGGATATCTTAATTATAAGTATTTGCTGCTGCTATCAAACAAATCCATGGTAGCTGGTCTTCCACAACTCCGTTCCTCGAAGGGAATATGCACTGGTTACATCATTGGGAAGCACCCCGAGCACAGATTCGACCGCGGCAAAGCTAGGAGAGCTTCTACAGTTTTGGGGTTGATACATTCTGATATTAGTGGTCCGCTGCCCCATACGTCATTAAATGGTTCAAGGTATGTTTTGACATTTATTGATGATTTTTCCTGCTTTACATGGGTATTCTTTCTCAAAAACAAGTCAGAAGTGCTTGAAAAATTCAAGGACTTTAAGGCTTCTGTTGAGGCCGCCACTGAGAGAAAGATCAAAGCTCTTAGATCTGATAATGGTGGAGAATATATCAAGGCCGAGTTGCTGTAACTTTGTGCCCAAATTGGAATTCAGATCCAACATACAGTTCCCTACACACCCCAGCAGAACGGTGTAGCGGAAAGGAAAAATCGGTCACTGAAAGAGATGGCTACATGCATGATTGAATCAAAAGGTTTGGCTGCAAATCTTTGGGCTGAAGCAATCAATGTTTCTGCATACATACAGAACCGTGTTCCACATTCATCCATGAAAGGTATGACTCCTTTCGAAGCATTCTTTGGTCACAAACCGGATGTGTCAAATTTGAGAGTTTTTGGCTCTACTACATGGGCTAGAATTCCTTCCAAGAAGAGACGAGCTTTGGATCCACAAAGTATTGAGTGCATACTAATAGGATATGGAGAAGAATCAAAAGCATATAAACTCATGGATATCAGATCTAAAAAGATATTCATAGAGCGCAGTGTGCAATTTGAAGAACCGCTTCAAGAATTGCAACTAGTCGAGGAAGAGACTATCGATTCACCGCCTTCACCAGAAGAAGATCCGTGCAGCGATAATGAAGGTATGAGTTCTAATATTTCTGATATTGTAGCAGCATATGATGATCATGAGATATCAGGTTCGGAATCCAACCATTATGATCCTCCTCAGTTACCAAAGTGGGCCCAAAACACTCTTCAATCTGCTGGTTCAAACCTTGAAAATCCTGCTGATCCGAGACGAACAAGAGTAGACTTTCAAAGAGCAGGTATGGCTCTTTCTATTGCTGATCCATTACTTCCTGAGATTTTTCATTTGATGGCTAGTTCAGATCCCACATCATATTATTCTTCCCACCGAGATCCGAGATGGAAAAGTGCCATGGATGAAGAGTACAGTTCTCTTCAAAAGAACAACACATGGGAGCTAGTTTCTCTTCCACCTGGAAGAAAATTAGTGAAGTGTAAATGGGTCTACCGCACGAAAGTTGCTGCTGATGGCTCTATCAGCAAATACAAATCAAGGATGGTGGCAAAAGGTTTCTCCCAAGTCCAAGGAGTGGACTACACTGAGACCTTTGCACCGGTTGCAAAGATGGATTCCATCCGCCTTGTTTTGGCTATTTCCGCATCCAAGCACTGGGAAGTGCACCACATGGATGTGAAGAGTGCATTTCTACATGGAGACCTTGCTGAAGAGGTATATATGCAGCATCCAGAGGGATACACATCAGATCCATCATTAGTTTGCAGATTGAAGAAATATTTGTATGGGTTAAAACAGGCCCCAAGAGCTTGGTACGCAAAGATGGACTCCTTCCTTATTTCTCAAAATTTCCAAAGATGCAAATCTGATCCGAATGTGTATCTTCAGTGAGTTAAAGGTAATTTGTTGGTTATTGTACTTTATTTTGATGATCTTCTCATTACTGGTAGCACTCTTACTTCAATAAACAAGCTAAAAACTACCTTAAATCTAGCTTTTGACATGAGCGATTTGGGCTTGCTGAGTCACTTTTTGGGCTTGGAGATAGCTCAAAATTTTGATGGGATCACTATATCTCAGCAAAAATATGCTTCCAACCTGTTATTGAAGTTTAATATGGCTAAATGTAAGGCAGCCCCATTCCCATTCCTCTCAGGAATCAGTCTTGAGGAGGGAGATTCTACACCACTTGCAGATTGCAGTATGTATCGACAGTTGATTGGTTCACTACTTTATTTGACACACTCAAGGCCTGATATTTCATATGCCGTAGTGTCGTGTCAAGGTATATGCAACAGCCACATGAGATTCATTGGCGAGCAGTCAAGCGGATCTTGCAGTATGTGCAAGGTACGAGACAGTTTGGCATACATTATGCTGCAGATTCTGAGCTTGATTTCATTGGTTTTACTGATTCAGATTAGGCAGGTGATAGCATTGATCAGAAGTCCACTTCCGGCTATGTTTTCATGATTGGTCATGGTGCTATTTGCTGCTCCAGCAAAAAGCAGGTAGCCATTGCACTTTCTTCAGCAGAGGCGAAGTATCGAGGGGCAGTCAATGCCTGCATTCAGGCAGTTTGGTTGCAGGGTATTCTTTCCGAGTTTGGTTTTGGTGGCACTACTTCGACTGTCCTATTTTGTGACAATCAAAGTGCTATCAAGATCTCCACAGATCCAGTTCAGCGATAGAGGACCAAACACATTGAAATTCATATGCATTACATTCGACAATTGGTGCATGATCGTACCATCATTCTGCAATATTGCCCTACTGATGAGCAAATTGCAAACATCTTCACCAAGAGCTTCACTGAGAAGAAGTTCTCTTACCTCCGTTCACTGTTGGGGGTGAGTTCCATCATGGTGGAGACAGATTGATCCATTATTATGCTTTAGCTTGAGGGGGGACTTTCTTCCCACTGGGTTTTCCCTCTTTCCTCACTTAGTTTATTTTCAGCATTTTTTGGATTATTGAATTGGGGTGACCTTTGGTCTTAGTTACCAGGGCCCCACATTATTTTTTTTTGCACATCATAGTCTAGCTTGAGGGGGGGTGTTTGGATATCCACATCATATTTTTCAGGATCTTGCATGCAATTAGGATTTGCATGCAAATTCTAGGGTTTGCATGCATCCCAGTCACCAGGTTGATGCCTCCAGCACCTTAGCCACCTTATTCTAGCACCCGGGAGCCACTTACTTCAGAGTTTTAGTCCTCCTAGTCAGGAAGGCGCCCACTTCTCACCTACTGCCAGAGAAGGGCGCACTTCTTCACCTACCACTGCAGTTCCACTTCAGTTACACTCAGTTAGCTCCGATTCTCCCTGATTTGAGGCTAGTTTCACTCCCGACTCACTGTTTCACTTCCATTGGACCTCCAGATTGACTAGATGACTTGTTCTGACTTCAGTTAGCCTCCCATGCGCCCTCCACTGAGCCCACTTCCCTATATCAGTGCTACACACTTCAGTTAAACATGTTACACTCAGTTAGACTCAGATTGACACCTGGATGACTGGTTCTTGTGTATTGATGACCACCACTAATTGATGATGAGGACTCCTAGTTGGAGTCAAGCTACTCCATTCAGTGATTCGAATGACCTCCTTAGGCAATTCGAATTGCATAGTCATTGTTACTCTATTCTATTATAATTATTCACCCTTACTGAGATATTGAGCACTGCTGCATGTTTTGCACAGTTTTACACCATATTTTCTATGTTCATCTGTTGTGATTGATTTACTTGTTCATTAGATCTGCTGTGACTAATTTTACAACCTAGTGATATTTATAGTCACAATTGGATAATATCTAAATCATGGGAAGAATAAAACTGAACGCTAGGAACCATCAAAGTTTAGAAAAAACTTGATGAAGTTAATAAAATATTGTATATTTTGAACTAAAAAGATTTGATGAAGTTCATGTAAGATCTTTTTTTAATATAGTATGTTTTAAACCCACAATAGTTACATCTAAAAAAATTGCAATCATATTCTTAATGAATATAATTATTTATTTATTTATTATTACTATTTTTGAAAAAATAAAGTATAAACATGCCATTGCATTGCTTGGACGTCTTACAAAAGTTGGTTATGAATTGTTAACTCTTTGAAAGCATGTTTTTTGATTCATATCCATAGTTCATTGAATCCGCATATCATATCATGTTAGATTTTTTTTTTATTCACGTTAGGTTTAATTTTATTTTAACATTATTACTTTATTGTGTCTATGTAGAAAGAAGTATCGGTGGTGGTTTTGGTGGGAGGATTAGTAAGGCATAATATAATTAATAAAATAAATAAAGATAATAGTAAGTAATATTTTTTTTTAAATTAAAGAATTGTTATTTTTAAATTTTAAATAAAAAGAAAGAGTGATAAAAAAATAATTGATTGATATTAGAAATCAAAGGTTTTTTTTCACATGTGGTTTACAAACCTCTCAGCAAAGTTGTTATGTCCACGGTAAGAAATCATACAGGGGCTATCCGAAGGGGTTCCAACCCTACGCTCACGATAAGAAATAAAATGGGGGCCATCCGAAGGGGTCTCAACCCGTTCCCTCTGATTATGGAGCTAATCCGGTGGAGACATCAAGTGAGGCCCTTATATAGCAATGTATAGCCACCCAGGGATTTGACCTCAAAACCTTCTACTCATTACAGCACTCAACCACTTGAGCTAGCCCACTATACATTAGAAACCAAACATATTACATAAGAATTTAAAAATTAAAAATTAATATGACTCAATTAATAAAATAGATTTAATTAATTGATAATGAAAACCAAAAATATTATATAAAAATTTAAAAATTAATATTTTTTATTTGATAAAATTAAAATATTTAAATTAAAAATTATTAAAATGTAATTTAATTATAAAATTAAATTTATAAAATTAAAATTAAAATAATGTAAAAATAAATAACACAATATCAAATATTGGAATCAAACCAAGAATATGAAAGTAATGTGATAACGAAATACACCACCCAAACTACAAAACAAATGCATACAATAAAGTACAACAACATGTAGACATGTCACCTTTGCATTTCAATCTAATAATTTAAAAATAAAAATAATTCTTACTAAAATATATTTCTATTGTATTGAAATATATATATATATCTTCTTGGATGTGGGTGATTTAGGAATTGGAGATAGGTGTTGGGTTGATTGGACATCTATTCGATCCTTTTCTACTCACCTCAAGCATTTAATTTGATGTATGGTTTATCACTCTTCCCCGAATGAGAGTATGCTCTGGGTTAATTACGCCACTTCATGAGGTAGTACATTCAGGTATACTAATCTAAGTCAAGACTGGAACATTGTAATATCCCGAGACTGTGACCTTTCATTATGTGTTGAGCGTAAGCTCTGGAGCACATGCAAGACTTTTATTATGTGCTGGGCATAAGCCCTGATGTACATGAATGTGTTGGGAAAAAGCCCTGGAACACATGGGTTACTATATTATGTGTTGAGCATAAGCTCTGGAGCACATAGATAACCCCAAAAAATAAATAATAAGTATTGGGCATAAGCCCTGGAGCACACCAACCATTATGATGTTGAGCATAAGCTCTAGAGCATCGGATCTTTGGCCATTGTATCCCTAGATGTATCTTACAAATGCATCATAGTACTAGTGTTGAGAAAAAGGCTCTGGAATTGCACTAGTGTAACGCCCATTTGAGAGTATTGAGCATAAGTTTTGAATAGCACTAGGGGTTACCTTACTTAAAGGTGTTGAGTTGGAAAGACTTTGAATAGAACCAACGTTCATCATACTTATTCAAATTGATTAATTGAGTCACTATCTATCTCTCATCAAAGACTAAAATATATTGCCACAAATACGAGGTAATCCAACATGCAAGAGAATCTAGGACCACTTATCTTAGTCGACCAACCCAAACCCCACCAGAGACCTTGTTAAATAATTGACATAAACTAAGGAAGCATCAAATAAACAATTATGCTATATGTTGCATGAACAATAAAATATAAACAAAATAAAATAAATAAAGTCTATATACATATATAAAAATATTATATATGTGAAGTTATTTTGAATAAATAAAGATAAATGATTTAAGTGAAGTCTACCTACATATATGAAAATGATATATATATGTGTGTGAAGTTCATTAAAAAGAAATAAAAGATAATCAAAATGAAATAAGTGAGTTTATATACAGTATATATATATAAACTAATTAAATAAACTAAAATTCTTTTTCTAAACTCAAATAGAAACAAATTAAAAGTTTCAAGTTATCAAAAATTATAATCTTTTAAATCTATTACATATAATTCAAACTAGGAGTTGAATTCAAGAAGATATTAAAATATTGATGTTAACTCCAAATAACAAAACTGCCCCATTCCAAAGAAACTTATATAAGGGAAAGAGTTAATAGAGGGCACATCATCTGATCATTATTTCTGTATGGGATTGGAGAGGATTCCAAACCTTGTACTTAGAAGATACAGAGATTAGCTTCAATATACCAACAACCTCATCCTTAGGTGTTCTAGATTTTCTTGCATGTTGTAACCAGCTCAGGGTGATCCAATTAAGAACTAGGAACGGTTCTGGGTCAAAGGTTGGGAGGAACGTGGAAGTTCTGAGGTTATTCGGTTACCACTCTACAGGTCAGCTGAGATTATTTTTCCATTAATTAGTGTTTGAAGTGTGCAGGATATAAAGGAGATCCCATCAGTACATTCCAGGTAAGAATTTATATTAGTTTCATATCAAGCTTCTGTAGAACTATAGGCTAAAAGTTATAAGTATGGCAATTTCATTATTAAGCTGTAAGTTTCTCTTTTATAGATTCTGGTTATTAGTATTTATTTCATGAGAAAGGGCTTAAGCATTGGCTCACTGGGTTAACATTAAATAATTCATACTGCTGAAATTTAAATGTATATATCAATAGGATTAACTGAGAACAGTTCTTCCTTTTTTGTATAACATAGAAACGATCCGTCCAGCCTTAGACCAAACTATCCAAATCTTGAAATATCTTAAGTTAACCTTAGAGGAACAACTCTTAAACAAATCCACAGTCTACAAGATTTACTAAACCATTTTTCTATGCTAATCAACGTAGCAAACTATTTCATAGATCGATCCTTCTTTCATACAAGTCTCGATCTAGCAGAGCTAGCAAAGCTAGCTTGTGCTAGATCTCAACCCCTAAACGCTTTGAGTTTTTCTTTTTTTATAAAACAATATTTTGTTATAGTCTATTAAATTCTGGAAGTTTAACGAAACCCTAAGTCTAAGCAAAACGCACAAGCTACTGTGTTACACAAGAAAGGTTTTACACGTCCAAAACAGAGTCATCTCTTAATCCTCATAGATCAGGGATTGATTCCCTTTAACTCTACCCTAGATACTAGAAAATAAACATAACCATTTTATTCAAGATTATGCATACTAACTATCCAACAGAGAACACGATAAGAAAAAATCAAAATTAACCATAAGTTCTATAAAACCATTACAGGCATAGAGCGATTTCGCTTTCCACAGTATTCAATCAATGCAATAACTAAACAGTTAAAGAGCATATTTAATAATACAATAAACACAAATCGGAATAGCTTAAATAGGGCACCACGATACCAACATCCAAATCCAACAAGCATAGGCTCGGGATCGAATCCCTTAGAGCGGAATTTCTAGCCATCTATTTTAGAATGAGTTGCCACACTACAACATTGGCTCTAAACACCGAGATGCTTATCATTAAATTTATAAAAGGAAATTCCAGACAGAGCTGGGTCTTGCCCATACCTCTGTGAAAGAATAAACTAAGTAAAATATTTATCTTCGCATACAAAAAATTACAAACAATAGTACTCACAGAGCCATCGCTGGCACTTCCAACGCAAAGCATCATCATCATAACAGA
This sequence comes from Larix kaempferi, assembly GCA_027924585.1. NCBI lineage: Eukaryota > Viridiplantae > Streptophyta > Pinopsida > Pinales > Pinaceae > Larix > Larix kaempferi. Next base: position 2,729,617 of record BSBM01000070.1, read on the forward strand.
ATACATTTTATAAACAGAGCTTTGCCCAAAAACCTTTATGACATAAAATGTTTATAGATTAAAAGCAACGGAACTAGATATAATTTCCCCATAAACCAAATCGATAACAGGGCTCTTCCCAGGTACCCATTTCAAGAAGTAAATACCTAAGCTAAGGAACAGAACCTTCGTAAACAAACAAAGTAAGCATAAACACATATCTTTTACCAAGACAACGATTTTGACAGGAAGCTCAAGATACATTTACAACCATTAACGTAGAATTCGAAATTCAACTACCAACATTCACCAACTAGATTCATTAAAACTACACAGAGCATATAAACGAAAATCACAGCGTACAGTTGTATTTAGGATCAAGTTTAAGTTTTCCCAGGATCGTTGATAACTTACACACAGTGACATAAATTACAAAATTCATTAAAGCGCCTATTCGTCTCATGAGATCTAAACCCTACGAAAACCCTGGACAAAGTTCCCTTTATAAAATCATTTACAAATAGTAAACAATGAAGCCGGAAGACTGCCTTTAAAACCCTTGTTACTCTGAACGACAAAGCCATTAAAAAACACAGCACCCTCAACACCGAATAACAATCCATAGGAGAAGGACGCTTAGACATGGGCTTACCCGAGCCATTCACTTTTGATGGTATCCCCTTCCTCCAAATGCAAACCCCAGATCAACGCAGTGACCTCCTGTCACATGAACAAGTTAAGGGTTTAGTAGAAAATGAAATGCTTAAATGAAACAAACAAAATGCAAAGCTACAAAGAAGAGACACATACCTTCAGGGTGTTGCGCAACGATGGAAACCCTGTAAACGCAACCATCATACCGTTCACACCACTTACCAAGAACAACAGAGCATGGAGCTCGCTCTCCTCTCCCAAAACAATATGCAAAGAGGTTTTTCGAAACAGGGTAACCCACTTTATACCTTGAGCTAGCATGGAGTCTAGCCACGCGATCTTCACATGGGCTCCTTTAATTCCCATAACCACCACCACTAGTGTTTAGATCAACATCCACTCCCTACAGTCGCTAGTTCCCTCATTATGAACCAATAAATCTTCTATGCAAACATAACTTTGGTTTCCAAGGTTTAAAATATTTAACTCTTGACCAAGGTCGCTTCACTTAAAAACGTATTTAGTTTATGGTTGAGCCATAGCACCTGCAACAAAGGATTTTTTTTCCTTAGCTCATAATGAACTAAGTATGCCCGGAATCCATAAGAGTCCCTCAAACCAACTCTTCGAGACAAAAATATTAAATCCAATCTTTCATTTCATAATAGGAGCATAGGTAAGTTAGCCACGGTAAAACAGCTCACAGGACCAGGTTATACATCAAGTCAACATGCAATTATAACCAAGTATGAAGTAATTAGACAGACTGAATAATAAACACCGGTGCAGGACACACGAATCATCATCATACAAATAAACATAAAAAATATCACAGTAGGAATATAAAATACCATGCCACCAATCGATGAAAGAAATCTCGACAAAGATACAAGTATCATTCTTAACAATATTACACAGTGCTAAAGTTAATTTAATGAAAGTTAGATCTCAATGACTTTATTAACCCATACAATTTTTATTTTTATTTTGAATTTAAGGGATATTACAAGTGGTATCAGAGCCCAAATTCAAACACGTAGAGACCTTTGGGCTCACTACTTAAAAATACATCCACTCCAGAAAAGTGTTTTCAAAACTTTACTTATGATTTTATAAAACTAAAAGATCTTGTTTACTACACGTTGCCTGAAACCAGGAACTACAAGAAAACTGAAACATAAATACAGAAAGAAACAACACTCGACATGAAAACTTGGATTCACCTCCTTGAGAAGAGGAGATGGTGGTGGAATTAAATGACAGTATCAGGATAGACAAGCCACCTGAGCTAATCAAAACAAATACAAAGTCGAGTTACAACACTACGTCCTAGGGTCTCGCAAACGAGCCAGTGCGTTATGTATTCTGTAAAGTATATAAACACAAGACGTCTTCAGTAGTAAATTACCTTATCAGATATTCTTTATCTTATTGACATACATAATATATCAAGTTCCAGCTAAACTACTATATCATTAAATGTTGTTTTGTATGCAATAGTCAAGTAAGTGGAAAGGATTACATAGGAAAGAAATTTGTTTTTAAAACCCTATGTCCTATGACGAAATTCAGTTCCAATTAAAAATGATAGGGTTTAAAACCTTTAGTAGAATGAACCTAAGAATAAATATTGATATGTTCAACTCCTGTATGATCACAAAGTCGGGAAGTATGCATGCTTAAACGTGGTAATTATCTTCTATATAGGAATTTAAAAACAAACCATCAAAGAACATTAAGTGGGAGTACTACACAACTACAGAGTGCATCTATAAAAATAGTATGGTATGAGTGACTATACTTAAGGAAGCGTGATGTAAGTCACTTATAAGAAATACTTTAAACCTAGAATAAAGGTCATGACTAATAATGGCATGAAAGGAATTCCAGGACTTAACAGGACTAGTTAGATGCATCAGAGGTGCATTGGCCTTTAGTAACTGCAAACAATGCTCAATAATTATATCACATGTGTTGTGTCATAAATCATAAGTACTAAAGAAACATAAAATGAGCTTCATGACTCTATTAGTGATAATTATGTTGTCAAAAATATCTGCTTAGACAAATTTATGTAATATTTTGGTAAGGATAGAAATAATTACCCTCTTGTATGAGTAGAAAGTCAAGGACTACATTTAGCCTATAGTATAGAAAGTTATAGGAAGATATAAGGTCTAAACCATTGGAATGCATGGTGTCAAAAGCACGAGAAAAAGTTCATATATTAAAGTACTAATAAAGCATAAACAAGATGTAGTAGCATGATAAAAGTCTTAGAAACTCTACAAAAGTAGTTGAATTCATGAAAGTTGTAGATGTTGTACTTGGTCGTAAGGTTTCAAATTGATTGATGTGTTTATTAATACGTATGTGGTTACCTTATGCTATGGACATCTGCATCGTATGTTGTGAGTACTAAAGCAAGCACTAAATGAATGATAGTAGAATTTCATAGTAAAAATACAAATATGTGTGCATGGTAGGTTTACATACCTAAATATAGAAGAATGAATTACAAGGGAAGTTTAACTTGTGAGATTATGCAAGAAAGGTTACGCATACAATTTCCGTGAAAATTGTTATTGGAAAAATTTGTGTTAAAGTTTCATGAGGAAAGGAGATAAAAGCCATTAGCAATACTAACAATATAATAAGAAAAGAAGATATAGACTATGCTTACAAGATACGTCCAAATCCACTTGTGACTATATTTGTCGAAAAAAAAGAGTAAATGCATTAGGATTTCGCATGAGAATGTTTGGTGGCAAACAATGTTTGTTTTATATACAATCAAGACAGAAAATTGGTAAATGTTATGTTTTTCTTTATGATGAACAAAATATTATGATATAAATAACTTCTGGCAAGATATTGTAAGGGAAGCATGTAGGTGCATGTGGTTACAAGAGACTTCACCAAGCATGGCGGATGGAAGGTAATACATAAGGTATTTTCTAAAAATAATGGTATGATTGTTTAAAACAGGTAGCATGGTGTTGACTTACAATTAGACTAATGATAGTCAACTACATGAATAATTTAATATATTTAAGAAGTTGAATAGGAAACAGGGTGATAAATTGGAATCCTATTATGACAAATGTGAAGTGAAATTAATGGCATAAGTATAGCAATTGACTTAAGAAATTAAGAGTTGTTGAAATAATTGATACATGTTAGAAGTATCATCTTTTGTTTAAAAAGATGTTTAGCATATTTAAAATATTCATAGATTGTTAGTCAAGTCTTGAAGGGATTAATGTAATCTGTTGTTGAGTCAGAAGGAACCTCGAAGCACACATAAACGAGCTTATACTGCACAATAGTATAAAACCACAATCCATGTAAAGGTATTCGTTTATGACCGCTGGAATAGGCCCGAGAGGAAATACCATGGGCTCATCTTAGGATCACGGGATTCTAATTTGATTCACATTACGCTTTCCTTGTGTGTTTAATTTTTGTACAAAAATCTACAAAAAGGGATAATAAACAGACCTTGTAACTACCCTACTTTAGTAATAAAGATAGAAAACTCATTTGGTGATTGAGTGAATACACGAGGGAGCACCTAGATTGATAAAACTCTTCATTGGTGTTGATCAGTAAAAACCTCTAGAGCACTTGTTGAGTGAGTGTTGAGCAGTAAAAGTTATGGAGCACTTAGACTCGTTGCGATTAACTGATGTTGAGATAGAAACATTGGAGCATCAGTAACCCCTTAACCGATATTAAAACTAGAATGATAAATCTTATGTAATGTTATGCTCAGGAACACCTAGGTTGACAAATCCTATTCAGGTATTGAGTTGGTGTACACTAGCACACCGAGAGTTGTTTATGCTCATGTTATACATATGTTATGCACATTTATGCTTAGGTTATGCATATGTTATGTTATGTTCATGCACAGTTCATGTTATGAATATTAATATGATTTTCTTTTTCGAAGAAAAGCAAGTAGAGAATGACTAAGGGTACTTGGAAAAGAAGTGGCATGCCAAGAAATTTGAAAATATTATCTTAAATCATGATCATGTATGAATGACAGATGTACAGGTACAGGTAATTACAAATTAAAAGCTTTGTAAGAATATCAAACTCTAAAAATAGCTACCATGAAAAGGCAACGCCATGATATTGCAAAGGAAAATTATTACTTATGTTCTAACTGATTTTTGAAAAAAAAATCACATGAATGAATGTGTTTTATGATGAAACGCTAGAAACAACTTGTGTTGTTTGTGAAAAGTATAGGTATGAAAAGCAAAAAACATCAAAGCATGACTAAAAATGTGATGATTATGAAATCCCCATTTACTTTATGTTTTGATTATATGTCATGGGACTGAAAGTACTCTGAGGTTATTGTAGGAAATGGGTTAACGAAACTTCAATAAGACCTTGAATTACAAAAGAGCTTGAATTATGGGGCCACATAGGAGAAACCACGATGAAAGAGGCTTACCTCACCTGTTTCATTTAGAGCCCCTAACACCGGGACCTGTGTTGTTCTAAGTGGGGAGGGATGTAATATCCCGAGACTGTGACCTTTTATTATGTGTTGAGTGTAAGCTCTGGAGCACATTGAGGAATTTTATTATGTGTTGGGCATAAGCCCCGGTGTACATGAATGTGTTGGCCATAAGCCCTAGAGCACATGGGTTACTATATAATGTGTTGAGCGTATGCTCTGGAGCACATAGATAACCCCACAAGATAAATAATAAGTATTGGGCATAAGCCATGGAGCACACCAACCATTATGATGTTGAGCATAAGCTCTGGAGCATCGGATCTTTGTCCATTGTATCCCTAGGTGTATCTTACAAATGCATCCTAGTACTAGTGTTGAGAAAAAGGCTCTAGAATTGCACTAGTGTAACACCCATTTGAGAGTGTTGAGCATAAGCTCTGAATAACACTAGGGGTTACCTTACTTAAAGGTGTTGAGTTGGAAAGACTCTGATTAGCACCAATGTTCATCATACTTATTCAAATTGATTAATTGAGTCACTATCTATCTCTCATCAAAGACTGAAAGATACTGCCACGAATACGAGATAATCTAACATGCAAGGGAATCTAGGACCACCTATCTTAGTCGACCAACCCAAACCCCACCAGAGACCTTGTTAAAGAATTGACATAAACTAAGGAAGCATCGAATAAACAATTATGCTATATGATGCATGAATAATAAAAGATAAACAAAATAAAATAAATCAAGTCTATATACATATATAAAAGTATTATATATGTGAAGTTATTTTGAATAAATAAAGATAAATTATTTAAGTGAAGTATACATACATATATATGTATGAAAAAGTATATATATATGTGTGTGTGTGTGTGTGAAGTTAATTAAAAAGAAATAAAAGCTAAACAAAATTAAATAAGTGAAGTATATATATATATATATATATATATATACTAAAGTTATTTTTCTAAACTCAAATAGAAACAAATTAAAAAGTTCAAGTTATAAAAAATTATAATCTTCTAAATCTATTACATATAATTCAAACTAGGAGTTGAATTCAAGAAGATATTAAAATATTGATGTTAACTCAAGATAACAAAACTGCCCCATTTCAAAGAAACCTATATAAGGGCAAGAGCCAAGAGAGGGCACATCATCTGATCATTATTTATGTATGGGATTGGAGAGGATTCCAAATATTGTACATAGAAGATACATATATTAGCTTCAAGATACCAACAACCTCATCCTTAGGTGTTCTATATTTTCTTGCATGATGGAACTAGCTCGGGGGTGATCCGATTAAGAACCAGGAACGGTTCCAGGTCAAAGGTTGGGATGAACGTGGCAGTTCTGAGGTTATTCTGTTACCACTCTACAGGTCACCTGAGAGTATTTTTTCATTAATTAGTGTTTGAAGTGTGCAAGATATAAAGGAGATCCCATCAAGACATTCCAGGTAAGAATTTATATTAGTTGCATATCAAGCTTCTGTAGAACTATAGGTTGAAAGTTAGCCGCTGAGTTTGAGATGAAGGACTTGGGTATGATGCACTACTTTCTTGGTATGGAGGTGTGGCAGAGTGCAGATGGAATCTTCCTTGGACAAGGGAAGTATGTAGTAAAGATCCTGAAGAGTTTTGGGATGATGGACTGCAAGGCCATGGCCACACCTATGGCATCGAACCTGAAGCTTCTGTGTGATGCTTCTTCTGAGCCGGTTGATGCTATGATGTATTGTCAGATGATTGGGTCCTTGATGTACTTGACGAATACGAGACCAGACATTTTCTTTGCGGTGAACACCTTGAGCCAGTATCGGACAGATCCAAGACATGTTCACCTGATAGATGCAAAGCATGTTCTGAGGTACCTGAAGGGTACAGTGGATTATGGACTCAAGTATGAGGCGAATCAAAAGTTTAACCTGGAGGGTTATGTTGATTCGGATTGGGCAGGCAGTGCCATTGATCGGAAGAGCACTTCGGGGTGCTGCTTTAGTATGGGATCAGGTGTGATCTCTTGGTTTAGCAGGAAGCAGTCCTATGTGGCACTAAGTACAGGTAAAGCAGACTATGTCGCGGCTTGTTCAACTAGTTGTGAGGCAGTATGGCTTAGGAAGCTACTATCTGATTTGTTTGATCTCCAGTTGAGTGCTACCTATATATATTGCGACAACCAAAGTTGTGTGAAGTTGTCAGAGAACCTAGTGTTCCATGACGGGTCGAAGCACATTGAGATCAAGTTCCACTATATCAGGGATATGGTGCAGAGAGGAGCTGTGAAGCTCCTGTATTTTGCGACAGATGAGCAAATAGCCGATGTGTTGACCAAGTTGCTTTCCAGAGTGAAGTTTGAATACTTCAGAGGGAGACTTGGTGTACTTCAGATCGAGATTCCTTCTAGAGGGAAGTGATGAGTCCGAAGACACAAATGCACACTAGGCCATTCTTGCATGGTGGTAGGTTGGTCCTCCCATGGCAAGATGTAAGGGTTGAGCCATTCTCACATAGTGGTAGGTTGGTCCTCCTATGGTGAGATGTAAGGGCTGGGCCATTCTCACATGGTGGTAGGTTGGTCCTCCCATGGTGAGATATAAGTGTTGGAGCCTTTCCGACATGATAGTAGGTTGGTCCTCTCATGGTCATTGATGTAAGTGCTGGGCCTTTTCGACATGGTGGTAGGTTGGTCCTCCCATGGTCGTTGATGTAAATGCTATGCCATTTCGACATGGTGGTAGGTTGGTCCACCCATGGTCGTTGATGTAAGTGTTGTGAGCCTTTCCCAGATGGTAGTAGGTTGGTCCTCCCATGCTGGTGAGTGTAAGTGTTGTGTTTGTGCATCTGGGTTGTGCTCCATGGACTATGTGGTGATCTGAAGACATTGATGTGACAGTTTGGTACACAGGTTTTGCAGAGGCATATAATCAATCCTGAGATTCTCTTGCAGGTTTTGCCAAGGCAGTGTAATCAGTCCTGAGAGATCTTGCAGGTTTTGCAGAGGCAGTGTAATCAATCCTGAGGTGTACCTACTTGATGGCTTGCTCGCAGAGATGATGATGATGATCAGGTTAATCATGTGATGATATACATTAGTTGGATGTATAGTGAGTATCAGGTACTCTGTGGCCGTGGACAGGTTTTGCAGTGGCATGTAAAAGATCCTAGGAGATTCGAGAGGTTGAGTTGTGTGCTCGTAAAAGGCCTGGGATGCTCTTGCGAGGTTTTGCAGACGCACGTGATGAGTCCTTAGGATTCCATAGTATGACCAGTGATGATGAAGACCTACAGGTGGTGGGCCTACATCCATAATGAAAAAGGACTGGCTCTGTAGAAATTCCTATGATGAGTAGATTCAGAGATTGGATGAGATAGCCGTAGCTGTGACAATGATGATGATTCGATGACGATGATCCAGAGAAGAAGACTTGTGCCCGATGATCTGTGTCGAGAAATACCTTCCTAGTTAAGAGGGAGTGTTGATGTATATGTAACTTCGGAATGTATTTCATATATATATTTATTGTACCCTTATAAGATATGTGTTATTCCTCTATAAGGAAGTGTCGTCATTTGTATTGACAAGTGTCGCAACTAGATTAACTTGCCGATGGGTTATTAGACTACCTGATGTGGGTGTCGACCCGAAATATATGTAACTGGGGTTATTAGGATGAGTTAGACAAGTCGGCCCCATAAGTAATTAGGCAGGTCGGGACAAGTATAAATAGAGAGTCGGGATTCTCTATTTTGATCATCTTAGAACTCACTCTTCTCTCACTCAGAAAGTGGCGCACATTGGAGGAGGAGGATCAGCTGCATAGTAGGAGACTATCTATTGTATTTGGTTGTACTTTGGTTGAGCCATTTCTATATCTATCTCTGAGGAAGTTGTGGGGTTTTTCACCTTAGGGTTTTCCCCACGGAAACTCTGTGTGTCTATTGTCTCATGCTTTTGATTCTTGTGATTCTTGACATGCTTGATATGATTGTTATGCATTGATATACTGTACACGTTATTCTCTCAGTAAAGATCCTATAGCATATTGAATTAATGCTAAAAATCTAACACATAGTAAGCATAAACACGTATCTTTTGCCAAGACATCAATTTTGACAGGAAGCTCAGGATACATTTACAACCATTAACGTAGAATTCAAAATTCAACTACCAACATTCACCAACTAGATTCATTAAAACTACACAGAACGTATAAACAAAAATCACAGTGTACACTTGTCTTTAGAATCGGGTTTAAGTTTTCCCAGGCTTGTTGATAACTTACACATGGTGACATAAATTACAAAATTCATCAAAACACCTATTAGGCTCATGATATCTAAACCCTACGAAAATCCTGGACACAGTTCCCTTTATAAAAACATTTACAAATAGTAAACAATGAATCCGAGAGACTGCCTTTAAAACCCTTGTAACTCCGAATGGAAAATCCTTTAAAACGGGAAGCACCCTCAACACCGAATAACCATCCATAGGAGAAGGATGCTTAGACCTAGGCTTACTCAAGCCATTCGCTTTTGATGGTATCCCTTTCCTCCAAATGCAAACCCCAGATCAATGCAGCAACCTCCTGTCACATGAACAAGTTAAGTGTTTAGCAGAAAATGAAATGCTTAAATGAAACAAACAAAATACAAAGCTATAAAGGAGAGACACATACCTTCCGGGTGTTGCGCAACGATGGAAACCTTGTAAACGCAACCAGCATACAGTTCACACCGATGCCCAAGAGAAACAGAGCAGGGAGCTCGCTCCCCTCTCCCAAAACAACATTCAAAGAATTTTTTCGAAACAGGCTAACCCACTTTATACCTTGAGCCAGTGTGGAGGCTAGCCACGAGGTCTTCACATGGGCTCCTTTAATGCCCATAACCACCACCGCTAGTGTTTAGATCAACATCCACTCCCTATAGTTGCTAGTTCCCTCATTATGAACCAATAAATCTTCTATGCAAACATAACTTTGGTTTCCAAGATTTAAAATACTTAACTCTTGACCAAGGTTGCTTCACTTAAAAACGCATTTAGTTTATGGTTGAGCCATAGCACCTGCAACAAAGGATTTTTATGCCTTAGCTCATAATGAACTAAGTAAGCCCAAAATACATAAGAGTCCCTCAAACCAACTCTTCGAGACAAAAATATTAAATCCAATCTTTCATTTCATAATAGGAGCACAGGTAAGTTAGCCACAGTAAAACATCTCACAGGACTAGGTTATACATCAAGTCAACATACAATTATAAACAAGTATGAAGTAATTAGACAAAACATAATAATAAACATCGGTGCAGGACACACGAATCATCATCATACAAATAAACGTCAAAAATATCACAGTAGGAATATAAACTACCATGCCACCAATCGACGAAAGAAATCCAGACAAAGATACAAGTATCATTCTTAACAATATTACACAGTGCTAAAGTTAATTTAATGAACCTTAGATCTTAATGACTTATTAACCCATACAAAAAAAAAAAAAAATTCGGATTTAAGGGACATTACAAACATGGCATTTGATATCATTACCACGCAAGGAATGTATAGGTGAAGGACTTTGCATTGCAACCTTATTATTATTGTTGGCATGTCAATGGGAAAGTCGAGTCCAGGGTATACTATCCCCCGCCAACTCTCCCGTGTTTGTGGGATTTTTCTCTATCCTTTGACTATGGCCGCAAGATGTTTTTGTAGTTGATTGAATTTGTTGCAAAGAAACTCTAAGCAAGGTGAGAATCTGATATCTAAGATTTGGACGGGAAGAGGGGATATCACTCTGACTATGAGAGCCATGGTGAGGCCAAAGGTGGGGAGGCAGGCTAGGAAGAAGGAAACCCACATGCCCTGAGTGGAGAGGGAGGTGAGCGAGGAAAAACAAGAATTCTTTCGAGAGGTTTCCGTTGTGGCTCGCCACTAGATGGAAAGCATGCAGCAAAATATTGACAAGGTTAAGGATCAACCAGAGGCTGAGGAAGCCAATATGGAATAGGCGATTAAAATCTTGAATGTTGGCTCGTCTCCTTTGAGAGAGACAAAACATGGGAAAACCGCCATTCTGTATTGGAAGATGAATATGTTGATGGGTTTGGCTTTGGCGGAGACTAGGGACAAGGTGGCAAGAGGCAGGGAGCATGCAAAGGTAGAGTCTTCCTGGACTAGAAATCAGATTCTGTGTATTCACTCCACCATGGGAAACATAGTGGAGGCCATCAAGGAGTTGTCCAAGCGCATCAATATTTTAGCTCAAGCCACCACGAGCAAAGTATTTGGGCCCAATTCGATGGATGAGTAGCCTAGAGATTAGCACCACTCATCCTCCAAGCATGTGGTTACCATCCTCGACAACGCTTAGTCTTTGGGATGGGTCTTGCCCCTGAGCTCCATTTTATGTGTCTTCTCTACTTTATTTTTTCTCGACAATAGTAGTGTCTTTGTTTGGATTCGATCTAGTGTTTGTTTAGGGTCTATCTAAATATTGTTATGGTTTTGGTTAAACTTATGAAGACTGGTTAATATGGTTTGACAATTGCAGGGCTAGGCAGGTCGAGTTTCCCAGAAGGATGGCTTGTCTAGCCACTAAACTCATGGTTTTATGCGTGCTTGCTAATTGGTCGATTGATGGTTGTTAAATATATTCTATTTTTGTCTTATATATATATATATTAAAAATAAATATTTTTTTAAAGTTATTTAGAAAACTCTCCCAACAATTAAAGTTGTTTATTTGCTTATGAACATTTTAAAAACCAAAAGTAAAAAACTAAATATATATACCCAAAGAATTGGGGAATTTAACTAGCAAAATGTTTCTTGAATATTGCCAATACTTTTTATTAGTCTTAAAAAAAAAAAACGATTCCTCAAACTTTTGGTTATGTAATAAAATTTTATTATTTTTTCAAATTCCAATCTTATTTTGTAAAAAATACAAAAACCATTTCAAATAAATTTATATTGATTTTAAATTTATTATTATTATATACATTGTATAAATTCTTTTTCTTTATACTTCAAAACATATTATAATTATTTTATTATTAAAAATTATGATGGTTTTATGACAATGAACCTAAATTAAGATGTAAATATCAAAATAATGAATATATACTAACCCCTAAAATAACCCTTACATTTGCGTGGCGTGGCTCAATATATTGTTAGGAGTCCAATTTAAAGTTGATCAACACATCCTTGGGAGGAGCGAAATGCCTTGAGTTTGGTGTTGGCAAGTGGTTGAACTTGGTTTGAGGTAGGTAAGAATTAAAGTGTCATTAGGTGGATTAGTTCAATCTCCGAGATGAATTATTATATAATTTTTATTTATTTATTTATGAAAAATGGGAGTTGTGAATATTTAGGATATATAGTTTGAAGGTGATTTTTTTTTAATTTAAGATTGTAAAATTTTTTAAATTATTTTTTATATTAAACATTTATTTTAAGATTAAAAACTTCTAAACATAGATTTTGGGTTCTATCTATCGAAATATTTTAATAACTCAAATAAAACCTTAATCAAAACCTATAGAAAAAGCTTCAATGAGTAGAATATCAAATATATACCACACATTCATGACTAGTTCCTACTATGATATCAAACTAAATCATAACATAATTTAATTTTGGACAGCACATTATGGACATCGGATATCATTTAAAAAAAAAATATTAGATCCAAAATAAGGAATGATCCAAACATGACCAAGGCTTTGGATGCATATCAAGGGATCACGTTCCGATCATAAATGAAATGTTGTAATTGTAGGGCATTGTACCATAATCTTTCTAAATTTGATAATAAAAAATGCTTTGCTTTCTAAAGGCTTGTATCTTTCACATACTGGGTTTATTGCATAATTTTAGGATATCTCTTATCTTAAGAGACATGATTTTTAAGAATATATAATTTTTAAGGAATACTAAATGGAATACCAGAGGATCCTTAACGAATATCAAAGGATCTTGGGCTCTCTTTTTGTGAGGAGGCTTGGTGTTAAGACTTGGTTGTTTGATAAAGTTAGAGGGCCAAACTTTCGTGATAACGTGTCTCAAGGTTTCTTTGATGGCACTTTCCAAGGCCTGGATGGAAGGTGTGGCATTGGGGTTGTCCTAGAGGTGAATGGGGTCCTCTCATACAAGATTAAAATGGGGAAGGTGGCGCAAGGGAGGGTCTGGTCGAACCCTCTCACTTAACAATAACACACAATAAACACATAGTGCACTCACAAAGACTAGATGTGAACTGGAAATGCCAAGAAGTTGGCTTCTATTACTTGAATCAAATTCAATGTTACATACAAAGAAAAATCAAACAAGTCGGCCTTAGCCTGTTACAATATACAAAAATAAAACTATGTTCTGTCGATGTGCTTCTACCCTCTATGTGTGATTCTCTCAGTCTTCCGATCCTCTGAACAATGAAAGAAAGATTGATCCGGGATTTGGATCTTGGATTCCTTCCTTTGTGCCTCCGCACCAATCTTCTACTCTGCTCCACTGTTGTTCCCGAGGTCCACCTTGATAGCTTCCTCGAGACGTTCTTATCTGTCCGTCGCTCTGCCTCTGACCCGATGGATCCTGTAGTTTTCAGCGCCCCCTGACCACTCTGCACAACCTCCTCCTATGGTGACGCCTGGTTTGGTTTCAACCACCTTCTTAACTACCATAACTTCCCCAACAACCCTAAATGGTTGTAGATATGTCACCTTTGAATTCTGCACCTCTGTGACTTTGCTACACTGGTCGGTCTTAGTCAATGTCCTCTTGACATGTCGACCATCCTGTGCTTCGTCAGTCCTCGACATGACTTGTCGCCTTCACCTAGTCTCTACAGGTGTCGTTTAATCTGCCCCATCCTCCACTCTTGGCCTTTGTCGTATTTTCCAGTCAATTTCTCATCTCGACCATCTTGTTGACTTTCGACTCTTTCGACTTCTGCATCCTGTCGACTATACTTCGACAGCTTCCGCTCGACTTCTTGGCTTCGACTGCCAGTCTCCTTTTCACTAGTGGTCATCGACAATCCCCCTAGTCGACCTCCTTCTGTCGATCAACTTCGATTGTTTCTCCTAAGCCCCGATGCCCCTGCATCAATCTCTCTAGGTGAAAAAGAACTTGATTGCTTCGTCAGTCTTTTGTATTCTTTCTCTAAAATCCATGTCACCTCATTCAACTCATCATCCCTCCACCAGACTAAGTATTCTTTCTTCTACGAACTCCTTGTGTGTTCGACTTCGCGCTCATCCACTACTTCGATGATCTCTTCTTTGTGTCGATCTGGAATTTGTCCTATCCAGTCGATATTTGACAGTTCTGTGCTGCTGCGTATTGAACCTTCCTCATAACTATACAGATCTGATACATTGAACGTAGGAGAAATCTCCTTCAGAATCTTACATGGTCCAATCTTCTTCAACTTCAGCTTGTTGTATGTTCCTGTCGGGAACCTATCCTTCCTCAAGTGCACATAGACTAAGTCTCCCTCACTGAATGAGTGTAGCCTCTTCTTCTTGTTGGCTCTCAACTTGTATGTTGCGTTGCTCTTCTCAATGCGCTTGCGTGCATATTCGTGCATTTATTTCATATGCTCTGCGAATGTTTTTGTATCTGTGCTCTTTCTAATCTCTGTTGGTATCACAACCAAAACCACCACACCATGTGGGCTTCGACCTTGAACAATCTGGAATGGGCTCATGCCTGTCGACCGATTCACAGAGTTGTTGTATGTGAATTCTGCTTGCGCCAACATGTTCTCTCGTTGCTTGGGTTTGTCGACCATCAAACACCTCAAAAGGTTTCCCAAACTTCTGTTTATTTCCTCGGTTTTTCCATCAGTATACGGATGGTATGCCGAGCTAAACTGCAACTTTGTGTCCAGCTTCTTCCACAGGGTTCTCCAGAAATAACCCATAAACTTGGTATCTCTGTCCGATGTTATACTCTTCAGTAACGCATGCAATCTAACTATCTCCTTGAATAATAGTACATCAATGCTTGTGGTGTCACTTGTCTTCCGATACAGAATAAAGTGTGCCATTTTCAAAAATTTGTCGATTACCACAAAGATTGAGTCATTTCCCTACTGTGTCTTCGACAATCCTAGCACAAAATCCATGCTCAGGTGCTCCCATGGGACATTCGGCACTGGTAAAGGTGCATACAACCCCGTATTCTGACTTAGTCCCTTCTCCAACTAGAAAGTTCGACACTGTCGTACCCACTTACTGACATCTGTCACCATCCCTGGCCAATGGTATTTTTCTTTGACCAATGCCTTATTCTTGTCGATACCAAAATGACATGCTAATCCGCCACTATGCAGTTCTTAGATTAGGTTCTCTCTTACGGATCCACTGGGAATACACAATTGTTGTCCCTTGAGTAAGTATCCCTCTTGGATATAATAATCCAAGTATTGTGTTATGTCGACACTCCATGGTTCGGGACTATCCTTCCATGCTTTCGAAAAATCTTCGTCGGTCTCATACTCCGTCTTTACCGACTGTATTCATGTCGCCTGAACTGTTGTCGTGTTCAACAATGCAACTCTTCGACTAAACGCGTTGGAAACCTTATTCGACTTTCACGACTTATGTCGCAACATGAAGGTGTATCCCTGCAATAATTCAACCCATTTCATGTGTCGTTGATTCAACTTCGACTGAATATTCAAGTACCTCAATGCATGGTGGTCTGTGTACAACACAAACTCCTTAGGAAACAAATAATGCCTCCACTTCCTCAATGCTTGCACGATAGCATAGAAATCTTAGTCGTAGACCGAATATTTCCGCTTTGCTTCGTCCAACTTTTCGCTAAAGAATGCAATTGGTCGGCCCTCCTCGATCAACACTACGCCAATTTCCATTCTACTCGCATCGCAATCGACTTGGAAAACTTTGTCAAAATCTAGGAGAGAAAATACTGGGCTCTCAGTCACCTTCTGCTTCAACTTGTCGAAGGCTTTCTGGGTAGCTTTTGTCCACTTAAACTCCCCCTTCTTCATGCACTCCATCAACGGTGCACATATCCGACTGAATCCTCTGATGAACTTCCTGTAGAAACTAGAAAGTCCATGAAAACTCCGCACTCCTGTTGTGCTTGTCAGTTATCTCCACTCCAATATAGCCTTCACCTTTTATGGATTCATCACTAACCCTTTACCTGAGATTATGAATCCCAAGTACACTAGTTCCTCCTTCATGAAGAAACATTTCTGCAGGTTCACCATCAGCTTCTCTTCCTGTAGCTTCCGCAACACTTGTCGAATGTGCTCCAAATGTTCAGCTTTGGTTCGACTAAATATCAAGATGTCGTCGAGATACACTACGACGAACTTTTCAAAGAATGGCTTCAGCACTTCGTTCATCAGTCACATGAATGTACTAGGTGCATTAGTCAGTCCAAAGGGCATGACTAACCACTCATACAGTCCTTCCTTTGTCTTGAAAGTTGTCTTCCATTCATCGCCTTCTCTGACCTTGATCTGGTGATATCCACTCTTCAGGTCGATCTTGGTGAAGTATCTTGCTCTACTCAAACAATCCATCAGGTCGTCCATCCTTGGAAATGGAAATCTGTACTTGATCATGATCTTGTTGATAGCTCTGGAGTCTGTACACATCCTCCATTCTCCACCCTTCTTCGGCACTAAAATTTTTGGTACCGTGCATGGGCTCAGACTTTCTCTGATCAATCTTTTGTCCAATAACTCTTGGACTTGTCGATTGAGTTCCTGACCCTCTGTCGGAGTCATTCTATGCGGTGCCTTGTTTGGAAAACTCGATCCTGGAATCAATTCGATCTGATGGGATATGCTTCTCTTCGATGGCAATCTCATCGGTACCTCGTCGACTATTATGCTCTTAAACCCATCGAGCATTTCTTCGACTTCGACCAGAATTATTTTCATCATCGAACTTTCAAGACATGGTCCTTTCGGAATGATGGAGAAACATCTCAACTGGTTCTCCTCCTCTGCTAGGAATTCCTTTGCTAAGAACATCAACACTCCCTTCTCCCAATAGTTGCTCTTGCCCTGCTTGCAGTTGGCGCGATCCTCCTGCTTTGGCTTCAGCATCCTCTGCGTGCCATTTTTCCACACCATGACTGTGTTAGCTCGACCATCATAGATCATCTTCCGATCATATTTCCATGGCCTCCCTAACAACAGATGACAAGCGTCCATTGGGATTATGTCACATAGTACATTGTCTTCAAGCTTTCCAACCTTAAAGTTGATCATGCATTGTCTGGTTACCTTCACATGATATCCTTTCTGTAACTAGGATATCTTGTATGGATTTGGGTGTTGCTGACATCTCAAACCCAACTTGTCGATGACCTCCATCAACACTAAATTTTATGTACTGCCTCTATCGACAATGGTCTTGCAATACCTATCAGCGATCACCACTTTGGTCCGAAAGGCCTTTCATTGTGCCGGCTCTTCCTCTTCATGCTAGTCATTCTGAACCAACATTCTCTTGGTCGTCATATTTCGACCTTTTCCTTTTCCCTCTTCGCCACTGTCAGATGTCGAATCCGTCCTCTCATCGCCTTGATCACCTCGTCGACGTCTGGGTTTTGACTATTCCACCACGTGTAGATTCTACAGGCATTCATAGGATTTGTGTCCCACTCCGTGGCACTTAATAGGCAATCATTGGCCCGTCAGCTCCTTTCCTTTGTGCTGGACCATTTCAACCAAATGCACCCCGACCGCAGATCTCTCGACCATCCCTTCAGTTTTCCTATGCCTTCTCTCTGGTTGATGTCCCTTCCGCACGTCGATTGTCTTCGACGGCTTCTCTCCTGGTTCCGCTACTTTGTCCCTTTGCGGAAATAGTATTCGCACCTTGACCAGTCATCCTTCCTCTAGTCGATGCGGTTCTTCTCGATAGCTTTTCTTCTTCCTTCAAAGCTAGTTGGTAGGCTTCTCCAACCATTATGAACTTCAATAGGATCAACTCGTCCTATATGACATACGTCAAGCCATTCACATATTCTTGTGACTGCTTCTTCGTCTTCATCGATTTGACTGGATCTAATCGACAGTCTATAGAACTCTTCCGTGTTTTCCTTCACTGTCATCTCTTTCTGTCAAATGTTTTGGAACTTCCTAAACAAGGAAATCACATAGTCACTAGGCAGGAACTTCCCTTTCATCTTGGAAACCATTATGTCTCAAGACTTGATTTTCTCCTTACCTTTATTGACTCTGTCTGCATGTACATTGTCCCACCACAATGAGGCATGACCCTTCAACTTCAGACATGCAGTCTTAAGCCTCTTAGGATCCTGTATCTGCTCTATGTCGAAGTCTTTCTCCATTTATCTGAACCAGTCTATCAATTCTTCTGGATCAATACTTCCTGAGTAGGTAGGTACATCCATTTTTTCCTTATCCCTCATCTCTGTCAGTAGCTTGATGAATTTATCTTCTAGTTCTTCTTCCACTACTTCCCGGGCTTCCATTTCTTCGAATTCCTCGTTGCTATGGTCAAGTGCATCAGGAATGCATCTATGCCTTTGGCTCTCTTTGATCGTTGCGACCTCATTGGTCAAGATTCTCATTGTTCACATGCAATCGTTGAACATTTCGTGATCAACTATAACTCTTGCACCTCGTGCTCTTCGTCCTTCACCACGGACATTTACACCTCTTTGATCCATTCTTTCAACCTCAGGTGAAACCTCCTCTCATCCAATCACAACCAGACTTTCACCACACACGCACAACTCTACCCAACCACACTTGGATCTGTTCACGGCTTCACGGATTCTTCCTTTTCACAGGATTCTTCTGCTCTGATACCACCTGGTGCAAGGGAGAGTCTGGTCGGACCCTCTTGCTTAACAATAACACATGGTAAACACACAGTGCGCTCACAAAGACTAGATGTGAACTGGAAATGCCAAGAAGTTGGATTATGTTACTTGAATCAAATTTAATGTTACATACAAAGAAGAATCAAACAAGTCGGACTTATCCTATTACAATACACAAAAATAAAACTATGTTATGTCGGTGTGCTTCTACCCTTTATGTGTGATCCTCTTAGTCTTTCGATCCTCTGAACAATGAAAGAAATATTGATCCTGGATTTGGATCTTGGATTCCTTCCTCTGTGCCTCCACACTAGTCTTCTTCTCTACTCCACTGTTGTTCCTGAGGTCCACCATGCTGGCTTCCCCGATATGTCCTTCTCTATCCTTCGCTCTGCCTCTGACCCAACAGATCCTGTAGTTGTCAGCACCCCTGAAAACTCTACACAACCTCCTCCTGTGGTGACACCTGGCCTGGTTTCAACCACCTTCTTAACTACCATAACTTCCCCAACAACCCTCAATGGCTGTAGGTCCATCACCTTTGAATTCTGCACCTCTCTGACTTTGCTACAGTGGTCGGTCTTGTCACTATCCTCTTGACATGTCGACCATCCTGTGCTTTGTCAGTCCTCGATGTGACTTGTTGGCTTCACTTAGTCTCTACGGCTTCCGTTTAATCCTCCCCGTCCTCCAGTCTTGTCATCTACCTCCTTTTCCTGTTGATGTCGCATCTCGACCATCTTGTCGAATTTCGACTCTTTCGACTTCCGGATCCTGTCAACTATACTTCTATAGCTTCCGCTCGACTGCCTAGCTTCGACTACCAATCTGCTTCACACCAGTGGTCGTCGAAAATCTCCCTGGTCGACCTCCTTCTGTCAATCAACTTCGACTGTTTCACCTAGGCCCCAATGCCACTGCATCAGAAGCAAGGGGAACAAAATCTCATGCAAAGTTATTAGCCCCGTGGGCTCTTTTAAAATTTGTTTGGAAAAATATAGGCAAGTTGTAGGTGGTAGGAAACTCCTCAGCAATTGTGGATTGGATTTCAAGTAGGGATTCATTTTTTGTTCTCAACTTGTTTGCATGACAAAGGAGGGTTGCTTCCTTGAAGGAGAACTTCCAAGAAATAAGCTTCCAACATATCTTCAGAGGAAAAAATGTGGAGGCTGATGCGCTCTCCAAGGAAGCTTTTGCGTTGGAAGAAGGTATCCTCCATTTTGAAGAATGCTCCTTTCTTTCTTTTTCTGGAAGGGGTTACTTCCAAGATTTCTGAAGATGTTTCGATGCCTCTCTTTTTCTATCAAAGCTTGTCTTAAGTTTCTGGTCTAAATATGTGTAGTGGTTGTAAGATTTCCCAGTGTTTAATTTGATAGTTGTAGAGTGCCTTTTTACTGGTGATATTTTTTAAAGTTTCAATTGTATGGGAGCTTGGTGTGACAGGAGGGTTGTTGTATGCCCATCCCAAGAGTCTCTCTTGTTGTGCTGGTCATTTGCTGGCCGATTCAGTGGTGAGGTCGTGGTTTGGAAGAAGTATCAAGAGGGTGAAGTGATTTAGCATTGAATTGTGTTCTTGTGATGTTTTATTACGGTGGTAGTATTTTCAAATTTTGTATATGTATATATTGATTCTCAATAGAATATCATATATATGTTTTTTTGTGTTGAAAACAAGAAGAAGGAAGACCAAATGAAAAATAAAGTAGCATTAGAATCTCAACGTTGGTTGTAGTTTTGAATGAAGAAAATAAATGAAGAGTTGCATTTCTAATTTAATGATGATGAGAAGGGTTGATTGTAATAAGAGAGAGGTGAATTGATGCTCGGTAAAGGGATTTGCAAAGATCCCTACAAACCTTTGTGAACTCCTCCTTATTTTGAAGTGTATGTGAGCCCATTCACAAGATCCAAACACTTTGAATTTCTTGAATGGTGGTTCTTGACCACTCCTTCCTTTGAATGGAGGAAATCTCTTGAAGCTTATGTGCAGAACTTGGTGAACTGTAGGAGAAAATTTTGTAGATATCGAGAATTAGAGAAGACATTATGGAGGTCTTCTTCAACAAGAACCTTATTTGGGACAAGTTCTCCAATGGCCTCTTTCATCTTCTAAATGTATGTGAATATTCCCTCATAGGACATGTGTTGTGAAGCTTCTGGGGCCTTATTCAACAAGACTGGATCTACCATACCAATTATGTTACAATTGATCCGGGGAGATAGGAGATCCATGGATGGAAATGAGCTCTCTAATGGCTGCAAATGAGCTCTTTGATGGCTACAAAAGCACTATTTTATGGTTGTAAATGAGCTCTTTGGTGACTGCAAATGCACTTCTTTGATGGTTGTAAATGAGCACTCCTTCGATGGCTGCAAATGCACTTCTTTAATGGATGCAAATGAGCACTAGGATGGCTATAGATGAGCACTTTAATGGTCGAAAATGAGCTATTTGGTGGATTCAAAATCCTTTTTGATGGCTGCAAAATCCCTTCTTTAACCTACAAAAACTTGATCCCTGACAAAAAATCACAGGTACACTAACTGATTTAGTACCCTTATTGCTCTGATACCTATGAGATTTGAAATTATAGATCTAGGCACATAAACTAAAGAGATATAGAATGAAAATCAAATCATCAAACAATTAATCATGTAACAAATGATTTAACATAGATCATTACACAAAAAACTAGAAGCAGATAGGAAGAATAGAATGATGTATTTCATTCCCTTGAATAAGTGGCCGAGTACAATATTTAAAGGAAAGAAATTTGAATTAGGTTTAGAGGCAATTCAAATTGTCCATGTAATGGATTGAGATTAGTCATGCTTAACTAGAGGCTAAGACCTCTTAGTTAGCCATGTTAACTCTCCTAAACTAAGTTACATTGACTGAAGACTTCAAAATTACTAGTCATATCACATAGTGCTTACTTAAATGAATGAATATTGAGTTAATTGACTAAAAGAGTGTGCAAAACCCCTAATTAGGTAAGTGAAGGCACTAATTACTAAAATAGAACGTATGAAGGGTTAGTTAGAAGTTGAGTTAAATCATGTAACAAATGATTTAACATAGATCATTACACAAAAAACTAGAAGCAGATAGGAATAATAGAATGATGTATTTCATTACTACTTGAATAAGTGGCCGAGTACAATATTTAAAGGAAATAAATTCGAATTAGGGTTAGAGGAAATTCAAATTTTCCATGCAATGGATTGAGATTAGTTAGGATTAACTAGAGGCTAAGACCTCTTAGTTATGCATGTTAACTCTCCTAAACTAAGTTACATTGATTGAAGACTTCAAAATTACTAGTCATCTAATTGAGTGCTTAGTTAGATGAATGAATATTCAATTAATTGACTAAAAGAGTGTGCACCCCTAATTAGGTAAGTGAAGGCACTAATGACTAAAATTGAACATGAAGGGTTAGTTATAAGTTGAGTTAAAGTGCTCTTAGTTCCTAACTAAGGATGAACTGTAGCTTAGCTTTAGATTGGCTTAGCTTAGCTTATCTTAGCTTAGCTTAATTGGGAATGATTATTAAGGTTTTGATTTGTGGCAGATAAGGTGGTTAGGGACCCTTAGGAGTCAGAAGTCAAGGTCTAAGTGACAGAAGGAGAATAATGCTATGGAGAGGTTTTTGGTTGTAGCAATTCTATGCAAATTGGACATCAAGTAAAGAATATCGTAAGGACTATCCTTTTATTATTTCTATACTCTATTGATTAGGGAATGTACATTAAAAAAATCTTGATGAAGGTAATATTGATAGAAATAAACAATCATATTTCATCAATGGAAATGAGTGACATAATTATAAGGAAATATGTTGAGATGGAAATGTGGGAAGAAGTCGTGGAGGAGATCATGATTTTAATCATGGTGCTTCAGGTCACAAGGAAGTATTTGATTGAGACTAAGAAATTGACAAAGACGGGTCAGAACAAGAATAATTTTTGGTAGTGTGGCAAGACATCACACATTTATTGTGGTAAGGCATGACACATTGCGAAGGCTTGTTAGAAAATGACTAGTGATCTTGAAGATAAGTTCAAGAATCTTGAGGGAAAACAATTGACTATGATTAAATAGCGGATCAATAGTGATGATTTCAAGAAGGTAAGGGTGATATAATGCATTTTTTATTATCACTTCTCATGTTCTGCATGCTCACACTTGCTTGATATAGTGGATGGTGGATTTTGGTTGTTCATACCATATGGCTAAGGGCGATTCTCTATTTTTTTCACTAAGTAAAGAAAAGGAAGAAAATATATTTGTTGGAGATGGTTATGCACTTATTATTTTTGGTAGTGGTAGGGTTGAGTGTACGTATGGTATGAATGTTAATGTTTTCCATGTACACCCAATTAGTGAAAAATTCTTTTATGTACCACAACTCACTTAGAGTGGAAAGAAGGTTGAGTCTTGGCCAAATAGTTTTGTTGTTAGAGATATTAACAATTATTCTTTTGTTCTTTCTAAGGATATTATTAATCCCAAAGGAATACTATATAAATTCAGTGTTTTTCCTAAGAAGGATACAAGATCCACTGCACTCGTAACCAAACTTGATGATAGAAGAAATATTTATAATAAAATTTCGGGACATTTGAATATTACGAGCATGAAATTAATGGTCCGGTTGAATACTATCCAAAGTAGTTCCTCTAGATAGTGCGTGTGAGGGATATGTTCTTATTAAGCATCACCAAGAGGCATTTGATATATCCCTTTAATATCAAATTTGATTTAGTTGTTGACTTAGTCAAGCCATCTAGCTAGAAATTCCTTGACTTGGGGAATTTGTCTGTGGAGCTAACTTTGACAAGCTAAATTGAAATAGGAAAATCTTTTAATTCAACCACATATGTTATAAAGAAGTTACCTGATGTAAACCAGGTGTTTAAATTCACCATTTTTCATCAATAACAAAGACTGCAATAACACAAAGGCAAGTTTACAATAGGAGAAAACCATCATGGAGAATAAAAACTCTTATATATATATATATATATATATAGAGAGAGAGAGAGAGAGAGAGAGAGAACAAAACTAATATTCATATTAATGATAGCCCGAAATTTGGGTGTTGATAGATTAATTAAATCTAAATCCCTTATTGGAATATCTATTTCCCTTAAATATGGAATCGTGCAATATTCAATTATAAATTGTTTCTCTTCTTGTAACTATTACTTGGAAAACGGTTGACTTTCCTAGTGTGGTCATCATGGGAAATTTTAAGGATCCATAATTTTCTCAAAATGTAGAAACCTTGGCGAATCTTAATAATTCTTAAATGTGCAACCATAAAGTGTTTGGTGATTTTTTTGTAAAAATATTCAAATTTCTAAGGATTTTATATAGTTTTGGGGCAATTTTTGTGATTTTTAGAGTAAAAAAAAAATATCCCATGGAATTTGGGCGAATCATTTTTGAAAAAAAAGAAAAATTGGTGAATCTTTTTTGGGAAAAAAAGGTCGAAAAAAGTTCTAAATTTCACCCCTAAAATTATCCTTGCTCATCATTGCCTTACAAATTCAATTGATGTTGTTGTGGGAAAAATGGCTTAATGGTGAGTAAAATTTCTTTTCCTTATAGGTTGCAAACAAGACAACATATCATCAAATGGTTAGTGTGACAAGTAGTAAAGTGTTGAAAACAAAAAACAAAAAAAAACTAAACATAGGAGTTACTTTAAGAACTAAAATTACCAAAATGAGAGGAGAACAAACAAAAGAGATAAGATTCAACCAAATTGCAATTGACCATTGGAAAAACATGTATACAATGATATCACCTTGAGGAATATAGCTTACAAGATGGAATCCAACACTGCCTTTAGGAAGGGTCCTTTAAACTTTCTATTTTTTTTACAAAAAACTTGGGAATGATGAAGGAAAACCATTGTTTCTTAGGGGAAGAATTCAAGCAAGTATGGAATCTTATGAACGAGAAGAAGATGTTGGGGGAAGAGGTATTTCAATATAATTATTACAGCATAACCTTGCTCTATTTTTCTCTTATGAAATACATACCCATGGATTCCTTTTGTAGCCAAAATGGAGTTCTTCAAAGAATTAGTTCACATTGTGAACACTTCTATGAACACTTCTATTAGTTCACATTGTGAACACTTCTATACATGAAGTGACTTACAGGTACATGAACGACTAGGCTAATAAATTCCCAAGTACCTAGTAGATGAATCCAATTCGAACCCCTTGGAACCCAAATGCAGTTGTGGGATTTAAATGTGCTGTGGAGTTTATGAGTCTAGATTTTTACACGGTCGCTCAGGTTTCAAAGAATATCTCGTAGGGTGTTGCTCAATTCATGACGTTATGAGGTTGCTTGAGCTAGTAAAATGTAACTATGCATTTATTCCGCATTCCACATGTTGATTATTGATAGAAGGAAGCTTTCTATGTTGCAAAATGTATGCAAATGACGTATTTAAGTAACAAATGCAGAAATGTGATAGGTACGCGAAATTTAGGCGATAATAGACATCAACTTTATTCTTGTATTGACACCAATAAACAAACCTACTCCTACATCAATAGGCTTTGAGACCGATGTTGACTTGGATATGCAACACTATAGTTTTGACCCTCGGATTATAGCAAATGGTATATGTATATATATGATAATGACATGTATAGAGCCTAAGGTTAGGTTGGGTTTTCATATGTCGTGATACAATTGAATAATCACCACGCAAGTAAAAATCACCACAATGTATTTTGGTTTTGAAAATATGCATATGATTGTAATGCTAAAATCGACCAATAGGTTGTAACAAACCACAAGTGGGCTGAGTCCACAAGACGGGGGTCAACGAGAAGATGATACTTTTTATAGCTTCCACGTGTCTCTATAGTACAAGTTCTCCACCTTTTGACCATAATAATTAAAAAAAATTCCCATGTTTGTCTGAGTTGTCTAAGTGATCAGATATGTAGTCTTGTTAGAAGCAATATGGTCTCATGAGGTTGGTGGTATATAAAATGAGATGTTCCCCCATTGAATATATTCTTCTTCATTCATTTTATTTCTTAGTTGTTACCATCCCTATGTTAAACTATGCTCCTGTTTATTTGAGAAATATCAAGAAAAATATTGCAAAAATTCCCTAGTTGTTAATGAGAAAATAAACTAGGGAACATGGTATTTCCAATCCTTATGCATGTTTTGGAGTTATCCATATCAAAGGAAATGTCTATAATATAAGGAAGGAATTTTATAGGGACACCAACAATAGAGATTACCTTTCCTTTACTAGAGCATTAGATGGAAAGGAATTCCTAAGGGACTGTATAGTAGAGAAGGGGAATTCCTTCCTAGTCTTGTGTTGGCTAAGAGGGAGCAATTGTGGCTAGTTGAGGTTGATTGTGAGTCCCATAAGATTTTTGGTGTAGACAATAGAGGCAAATGTATAATTATGATAGATTTTGATAATTATGGGTTAGGTTATATCTAAGTACTAGAGCGAATAGGTAGTTACATGCTTTTTTGGTCTCATTACCTTTGATTGGGGTGAAATCTAAAGAAGTTGCATATGGTTGGGTAGGAAATAACTCACGTGGAGCAAGTTGGTGATTTAATCTCTAAAAAATAAAAAAGTGTTCCTATGTGGTCTCATTACTTTAGCTTGGGGTGAAATCTACATGACATGCATATGGTTGGGTGGAAAATTGCTCATGTGGAGTATGTTGGTGATCTAATTTATAAAAAATAAAAAATATACTCTTAGGCATATGTGTTATCGAATTCTATTCTACAATCCATTGGATTTAAGATGAAAGTATGTAGAATTAGGCACAAATTTTGTGTAACTAAAATTAATTTATGATAATAAATAATGCATGTTCATTTGGGTGAATGATTGGATATGACTTTGTAAATGGATAAATAAATTGTCTTTTTATTTAATTATGTTTATATTTCCATGCATTAATTAAATTTAGGCATGAATGGTTTATATGTCTCTTTATAGAAATGAGCATTATGTTGTGTATATTTTAACTCTTAGTTATATATTTTTAAATTGATTTTTGCATTGATTTTTTCGTAGTATGCTTTAGTAAAATTTTCCATTGCCTTGAAAAGTCAATAATGAGTGTACAGTTGGCAAGTTCACATTGATGAGAACATGAAGTTAATGTTGATAAATGTATGAGATTTGACATTGGTGGACACTCCAATAATATCAATGTTGACAAAAATTAGAGATGGTGTTGATTTACATACATTTTCCAACATGGACTTACTTAAACTTGATGTGTTTATTGAGAAGTGTCCATTCGCACCATTTTCTCATTAATCGTGTATTTAATTATGTTTAACTGTGCCTAGATCAATCCTTCTTCCTTAGCAATTAGTCATTTCCACAATAACAATTTAACAAAGGTTAGCGATAAATCATTCTACCATAAGTATGGTTAGCAATAGGTATAAAGTGTGAAATGATGAAGTAAATATACAATTAACAAGGCATTTTCAAACCATCTTCACTCAAGGATTTTTTTTTTTTTTGTAAGCTAGTGTGAATACTTATATTGCCATCAACAAAATAAACAGAGTATTACAAGGCCCTCTCATAACCGAGAAAACAGACCCAAAAACAGAGTTAAAGGAAGTCTTCCTCATGAGGAAACAAGACTTTTCAGAGTTTGAGTTTTACTTTCAGACTGATAAGCAAGAGTTTTATGTAACTGTAAATAGAAAACATAAACAGTAATAGTAAAGATAGATCTAGACCAACAGACTAGAGCTAACCAAAACAGAACTACTAGTTTAAACCTGTCTGTCCAACCTGGGAAGTAGGATCCTTAGCGAGAGCAACCCCGAGACGTTGAGCTAACTGCTACTGATTGAAGAGAATTTGCTTATAGCCGACCATTTCATCCTGGTGGAGAAGGATTTCAGCCTGGGCTTCGCCTCTGTCAGCAAGGGCCTTTCCCAACACTGCTTTCTAAGACCAGTGATAGTCAAGAGTTTTCTGGTATAAGGTGGCTCGACCGGTGGTACTCCCCAGGTCCAATACCAGAGCCTTGAACTCACTTGAACTTATTTCAACGTCGGTGGGACAACCTATGGAAACCAAGGCATCCTCTTTTGCCTCTTGGATTTTTTCTTGTGCGTTCTACAGGATCGCATCCTTGTACCTACGAGCCTTCCCTACGACCCCGCGCATGAAGCGCATCTGCTGACCGGAGGAGGGTATTTCCTGCTTTACCGCGCGACAGGTATAGGCTCTCTTGGTGGGCGACATATCCACCGTTCCTACAGACCGACTAGAATGACCAGAATACGAGATTCCAAACTAGAGAACCAGAGAACGAGCGTCTGCTAAACCAGAGAACGAGCAGAGAATGCATGGTCGGGCTGAGAGCCAAACACCTTTGAAGCTTTTGCATCGAAATGTGTTTCCCTAGAAACCATTAACCCCATTCTTCTTGATGCCTGTGATTGCCATAAGAGCTGAGGTACATCCCCACTCATCAATTTGTGTGGACTTAATGGCCATTACACTGATCCGGAGGGGAGCATGAAGACTGGACGGGGCGCATGCTGGAGAAGTCGAGCAACCAACGATCATGACAAGTTATGATGTTGCCTGGGATGCGTGGGTGGTTTGGGAAGGAACGTGCCTTGCCTCATGGTCTGCGTGGGAGGGCAGGTGTCTGGCCCCCTGGATGACAGTCACTTCCAGTGGGTGGCCTCCCTTCTGCACCCGTGGTGGGGGCACTCAAGGAAAATTTAACCAAAGTAAGAATATTAAAAAAAAATGCCTTGTGAATTTGGAACCACTTTGAAATTTGAAAAGTCCAAACACTATAGGAAAGTGGTTTATTTTGAGAATAAGAAATTAAAAGATAAAAGATAACATTAGGTTAGATTGATAAGTAAATCTTTCCATGGAGTTCAAATATTCCTTGTGAATTTGGGAACACTTATGTTTGAAAAGTTCAAACATTATAAGAAAGATAACAATAAGAAATAAAAGTAGATTGTTTATTTTGATAATAAGAAAGTGGTTTATTTTGATAAGAAGAAATTAAAAGTAAAAGATAACAATAAGTTAGATTGATATGTAAATTTTTCCATGAAGTTGAAATATGCTTGTGAATTGGGAAACACTTTGAAGTTTAAAAAGTTCAAACACTATAGGAAAATTATTTATTTTGAGAATACAAAATTAAATAAATCAAACGTAAAAATTAACCATAGTTAAATGGATAGGTAAATCTTTACATAAAACTAAAATCTAATGGAAAGTGATAGTTAACCTATCTTGAAAAAGTAAAAATAAAAGTGCTTTAAATCATTTTTAATTAATATGAAATGTACAAATTAAGAGTATGATAAAAGTATTTATATCATAAAAGTAATTCTAACCAATTATATAATTTTAATAATATTTATTAAAATAGTTTATTTATAAAACAAAATAATTATATAACTTTTCTACCAATAAATTAAAAAGTATATCATCCTTTTTGAAAAAAATATCAGAATTAATTATGTAACTTTGATAGATAACAATCAACTTATAAATCAATCTTGTCATAAACCTATAAATCAATCTTAGAAAAAAATATCAAAATTAATTATGTAACTTTGATAGACAACAATCAACTTATGAATCAATCTTGTCATAAACCTATAAATCAATCTTCTTCTAAAAGCTGAAACATAAAGAATTTCTATCCTCGGCCAGATGTGACCTGATGGCTACTTCTATAAATCAATCTTCTTATAAAAGCTCATACATGCATTTTTCAATGAAGAATTTCTAGCCTCGGCTAGCTGTTACTTGATGGCTACTGAAAAGCAGTGAAGAATCTCTAACTTCGGCAAGCTGTTACTTGATGGCTACTGTGAGTAAATAACAATATGGTTAACACAACTAGAAGATAGCCTTGCGAAACTTCGAGCCATTATTGATTGAGCAACCTAAGTTGATTGAAAATGATGATCCTGACAAACAGCATGTTGATTATTATGGTATATCTCATAGCATTATTATGATTATTATGGTATATGGTAATACTGTAATGAATATGGTATATCTCAGAGCATATAATAGCATATAATAATTATATTGATTATTATTATATTGATTATTATGCATGTAAGTTCATAGTTATATGTGGGTTGGTGAAAAGTGATGGTTAAGTTTTTCTAAGTTATTAATTCAAATTTTGTGGATCAAAGGTTGAGAATGGAAGCCATCCTGAAAAATGCCGTCTGAAGAATGGGTTGGTTCTATCCTGTTACAGCGTGGGACAACGCGCTGAAGAATCCGCTAAACTAGTGCCGGATGAACTGGCATTCTCGAAGCTTGATATTCGAAGCTTATAGGCGAATTTTGCTGTAGAATTGCAGCGAGATTTGAATATAATTCCGCGTACTCCAAACGAAAAAATTCTTCCCATGTTTGTCTTGAGTTGTCTAAGTGATGAGATATGCACTCTTGTTAGAAGGAATGTGGTCCATGAGGTTGGTAGTATATAACATGCAATCTTCCCCGTTGAATATATTCTTTTCTCCATTCATTTTATTTATTATTTATTAGTTGTTTCCATCCATATGTTAGACCATGCACATGTTTACTTGAGAAATACCATTCATTTTATTTATTAGTTGTTACCATTCATATGTTAGACCATGCACCTGTTTACTTGAGAAATACCAAGAAAACTATTTTAAAAATTCCATTGTTGTTATTGGTGTCCCTATGCATATGCATGTGTTGGAGTTATCATATTAAAGGCAATGTCTACAATAGAGGGACACCAATAATAGAGATTACCTTTCCTTTATTATAGCATTAGATGGAAAGGAATTAGTAAGGGATTGTATACCAAAGGAGGAGAATTCCTTCCTAGTTTTGTGTTAAAGTCTTGTGTTGGTTAAGAGGGAACAATTGTGGCTAGCTTAGGTTGATTGTGAGTCTCATAAGAATTTGGGTGTAGACAATAGAGGCTGATTGTGAGTCCCACCAGAATTTTGGTGTAGACAATAGAGGTAGATGTCTAATTATGATAGATTTTGATAATCATGGGTTAGGCTATGTCTAAGTACTAGAGCTAATAGGTAGTTACATGCTTTTTTGGTCTCATTACCTTAGTTTGGGGTGAAATCTAAAAGAGTTGCATATGGTTGGCCAAGATATAACTCATGTGGAGCAAGTTGGTGATTTAATTTTAAAAAAATAAAAATCCATTTCTATTTGGTATCATTACTTTAGCTTGGGGTGAAATCTACAAGACTTACATATGGTAGGGTGGAAAATTGTTCATGTGGAGCAAGTTGGTGATCTAATTTATAAAAGGAAAATATATATATATATATATATATATATATATATATTTACAGTAACGGGTAATAAGATTTCATATTAAAAAAGAAGGACGAGATTAAACAAAAGGTGGGAAGACTGATCCCAAGAAAGGACAGTTGTCAAGACAAACTCATCACCTTCCAGTCTTTGCATGTCAAATACATTCCCTATTCTTCGAGAACTGAAAATTTTAACAAACTTTCCTAAAATGAAACTGCAGAAGAAATACATATCGAGGAAGATGGGCCAGCTTCTACAAGCTTAAACAGAGAAAAGGAGACATCCATTACAAAAAAAGGTACTGCAAAAACCAAGAACAAGTTGACAAAGAAGTTTCAATTGGCATGGAGCTAAAGAATGTTCTTCTCCTTGCTCCCAGCTGCAACACTTGCATTATCATCATCAGCGCCGAGGAGAGCTATGGGATTGGTCCTGTTGCTGGTTCTGATGCAATCAACCTTAGCTTCAACAATCCTGAGGCAACTATGCAAGGACTCTACCTTGCCAGACAAGGTTTCGAAATAATCTTTCATCTTACCGTTGTTGTTACAAACTTCAGTGTTTGAGATTTGAACAAAGGTGGCGAGGTGGGAAATGGATTTCTTTAATTCTGAGTATTCTCCTCTAAGCCAGCGAACTTGTGTCTCCAACTCCAGAACATGCGAGAGAACCCCCAGGGATGGGCTATCACGTCCTTGCAAGGAGCCCAAGTTCACGAACCCACTGTTATCCCCAGCATGGTGCGTCCCATTTTTGTCGTTGCCCAGCTCTCCGGAGGTGCCACGAACAAATTGCTGCACAGAACTGCAGTTGTTCTGCCCATGTCCCACTTCAAGGAGAGGCCAATTCCTGCCACTAGTCGGCTCGCTAGAGTGACCACAATGAACATGCAACCTAGAACCCTTGTTGTTCTGACCCTGGGCCCCCCGTCGAGAGTAGCCCAGCTTCTGCAATTGCCATAGTTGTATCCATGAAAACCATTCTGCACTAGACCCCCACGAGAAGCCTGATGCTCAGAGCCACCGTTCCCCTGCACTACATCAAGGGAGGACAGATACCTCTTCAATCTGACCCCCATCGAATTAGCCTGGACATGCTTCCTACAACGTTTGCATTGCAGAGCAGGAGTGTTCTGTCCAGCATCTTCCATGATAATGAGCAGAAACAAACACAACACACGGCGTAGAGGGTTGAGCAAGATGCCGAAAATGTCACCTTCAGACAAGATATAGATCGTGTTATCCTCGGAGCCTAGTCGCAATGAATTCTTGCATGCGAGCCAGGTGGAGATGGTCAGGGGAGGCCACCATTTGAGCTGGGGGGATGCGTGAGAGGATCTAGGGGGGTAGGAAAATCCCAATGCAATTTTAGCATTAATCACAAACAAATCCAGGTTGATTCCAAAGTTAGACGGGTAGTGGGGTGAACCCCAATCCGAGAGGGTGCACAAAGAAAGCGTGGCCATAAGGAGCCAATACAAACCAAGAGGGGGAGGGTTACGGAACCCAGCTGTTAGCCGTGCTTTGTCGATTGCTGATCATTATACCATAGTCCAAGTTGGCTCCAATGTTGGCCATGGTGTCGGCTTGTTGGTTATTGTGTCTCAAGACATGAAGGAAGGAGAAAGTGTTGAAATCCTTGATCATGAAGATGAAGTGATGGTGGAGATTTGAGACCGGATTTCGACGAGATTTGGCTAGAACCCTAGCTTCCCTGATAATCAACATTGAGTCTCCAATAGCGACGAGATCCTTTACATCTGCATTCCTAGCGACCTCCATACCTTTGATTAATGTGAGCCATTCCCCATCATTATTGGTCCTTTTGCCAATCCCCCAGGCGAAGTCTTTCACATTGTTTCCTTCAGAGCCTAAGAGGACTCCTCCCACACCTGCCAACCCGGGGTAGGAAAAAAAATATTATTAATATGTGTTACTGAATTCTATTCTACAATCCATTGGATTTAAGATGAAGGTATTTAGAATTAGTCGTGAATTTTCAATGAAGGTATGTAGAATTAGTCATGAATTTTGGGTGAATGATTGGATATGAATTTGTAAATGAATGGATATTTGTCTTTTTATTTAATTATGTTTATATTTTTATGTATTAATTAAATTTGGGTATGAATGGTTTATATGCCTTTTTATAGAAATTAGCATTATTTTGTCTATATTTTAACTCTTAGTTATATATTTTAAATTGTTTTTTCATTGATTTTGCCTTAGCATGCTAGAGGATCCTAACTTGATATTGGCGAGGATATGAAGTTAGTGTTGATGAATGTATGAGGATTGACAATGGTGGACAGCCCATTAATATCAATGTTGATGAAAATTAGAGACCACATTGATTTACATACATTTTGCAACATTGACTTACGTAAACTTGATGTGTTCATTGAGAAGTGTCCATTCACATCATTTTCTCATTAATCTTGTATTTAATTATGTTTAACTACACCTATATCAATCCTTCTTCCTTAACAATTAGTCATTTCCACAAGAACAATTTAACAAAAGTTATTGATGAATCATTCTACCATAAGTATGGTAAGCAATAGGTATAAAGTGTGATATGATTGAAGTAAATATACAATTAACAAGGCACTCTCAAACCATTTTCACTCCAGAAAAATTTAAGCAAAAGAAGAAAAAACATATACAATTAACAAGGCATTCTCAAATCATCTTCACTCAAAGAAAATTTAACCAAAGAACAAAAAAAATGTCTTGTAAATTTGGGAACACTTTGAATTTTGAAAAGTTCAAACACTATAGGAAATTTGAAAAGTTCAAACACTATAGGAAAGTGTTTTATTTTGAAAATAAGAATAAAGACAAAAGATAACAATACTTTATATTGATAAGCTTTCCATGAAACTGAAATATACCTTGTGAATTTAGTAACACTAAGGTTTGAAAGGTTCAAACGCTTTAGGAAAGTGGTTTATTTTGAAAATAAAAAATTAAAGTAAAAGATAATAATAATAGATGAGATTGGTAAGTAAATTTTTCCATCGAGCTGAAACAAATATGTCTTTGTGAATTTGGAAACACTTTGAGGTTTGAAAAGTTCTAACACAATAGAAAAGTTGTTTATTTTGAAAATAAAAAAATTGAAGATAAAATATAACACTAAGTTAAATGGGCAAGCAAATTTTTCCATAGAGATGAAATATGCCTTGTGAATTTGGAGATACTTTAAGGTTTGAAAAGTCCAAACATTATGGGAAAGTGGTTTAGTTTGAAAATAAGAAATTAAAGATAAAAGATAACAATATGTTAGATTGGTAAGTAAATTTTTCAATGAAGCTAAAATATGTAGATTATGAATTTGGGAACATTTTCTAGTTTGAAAAGTTCAAACAATATAGGAAAGTGATTTATTTTTAGAATAATAAATTAAAGAAATCAAAAGTAAAAGATAACAATAATTAGATGAGTAAATAAATCTTTCCATAGAGCTAAAATCTAACATAAAGTGATAATTAACCTAAGTGTATAGAAAAAAAAATTGCTTTATATCATTTTTGAATTAGTATGAAGTGTATAAATTCACTAGAAGTAATATTAACCAATTATTGCACCTAGAGGAGTGAGGTGCTTTATAGCCCAGTATGGGGGATATTACACATCAAGAAATTGAATCCCTCTCGATGCTTGATAAATCTGGATTTAAGATGGATCTGATGTAATTTTAATAATAGTTATTAAAATATTTTATTTAAAAATCAAAATAATTTTATAGCTTTGTTACCAACTAATCAACCTAAAAATCATATTTTCTTTAAAAAATTCAAAAATAATTATATAATTTTGATACATAGCAATCCACTTATAAATCAATCTTGTCACAAACCTATACATCAATATTTTTCTAAAAGTTGACGCATGAAGAATCAATGTTACCTGATGGCTACTTCTATAAATCACTCTTCTTATAAAAGCTCATGCATTCATTTTTCAATGAAGCTGATGCATGAAGAATTTCTAACCTCTGCCAGATATTACCTGATGGTTACTTCTATAAATCAATCTTCTTGTAAAAGCTCATGCATGCATTTTTCAATGAAGAATTTCTATCCTCGGCTAGCTGTTACTTGATGGCTACTGAAATGCAGTGAAGAATCTCCAACTTAGGCAAGCTGTTAACAACAATATGGTTAACGTAACTTGATGGCTATTGAAATGCAGTGAAGAATCTCCAACTTAGGCTTTAACAACAATATTATTAACATAACTTGATGGCTACTGCAATGCAGTGAAGAATCTCCAACTTAGGCAAGTTGTTAACAACAATATAGTTTTAACATAACTTGATGGCTACTGTAATGTAGTGAAGAATAACCATAACTTGATGGCTACTGAAATGCAGTGAAGAATCTCCAACTTAGGCAAGTTGTTAACAACAATATGATTAACATAACTTGATGGCTACTGCAATGCAGTGAAGAATCTCCGACTTAGACAAGTTGTTAACAACAATATGGTTAACAATATAGTTAACATAACCTGATGGCTACTGTAATGTAGTGAAGAATCTCCAACTTAGGCAAGTTATCAACAACGATATGATTAACATAATTAGAAAATAGAAGATGAATCATTATTTTTTATTTGCTAAAATATTCATAAGTTGTTTATCTAATAAACTCATTATTTTTTATTGCGAAAATATTTATAACTTGTTTATCTAAAAAGACCGCAACCCAAAAACATCTAAACGGTAAGCTATCATGAAATAACAACAACAGCACGGTACTGAATATGATATATCTATTATTATGCTGTTGAATGCATACTGTTTACCTTAAATGTTGGGGCCAGCTGCTGGCCATCTAGAAGAAGTGTGGATTGTTCTTTACACTATCTGCGTTGAATTCATTTGCTTGGAAATAAATGCATGAAGGAATCGAAGTCAAATATTGTTACAGATGATGTTTCAGTTCAACGAGGGGACGCCATTATCGTTTCGACCGGACGACGAGGAGGTACTAAACGAAGTCGACACAGTGTGATAAAGCAATAATTTTATCAAATGTTGGCTCAACATCTGTGAACTTCAAACAGAGAATGCCGTATGAAGAATGGGTCGGTTCTATCATGTTGCAGCGTGGAACAACGGTGTGAAGAATCCGCTAAACTAGCGCCGGATGGACCGGCATTCTCGAAGCTTGATAGGCGAATTTCGCTGAAGAAATGCAGCCAGATTTGAATATAAGATTCCGCGTACTCCAAACGAAAAAACATGCACACCTACCATGACCGAAAAGGCGTCGGTCGCGTGTGGAGGCCATGGGACCTGTGCGGAGAGGGCCTACCGGGCGGACAAAAGTTGCCCCGGATCCGACCATGACGGCCATGGACGGCCTGCTCTTTTGACCAAACAAAAGCGGGAACGTTTTTGTTCGCTAAAGATAGCCATCGAACTACGCAAACCCTCCGATTTCTTAAACCACGCTTTCCGCTTTCTTGGAGTGTCATAATCTTTTGGTCAAATGGTTTGATTTCTTTCACTCATGTGAAATTTTAGGAAATGACGCTGGCAGTGCTAGGAATATCAAAGTGTCATAAATATAAAATAAATATAATTTTTAGGGCGAAGACTAACCATCGAGTTGCAGAGCATTAAATGCGGCGCCTCAGTGATTAGTGACCTATAGATCTGGAAATCTCCAGCTCTATAGGTCACTAATCACCGAGCCACCTCATTTAATGCTTTACGGCTCAATGGTTAGTCTTTGCTAGTTTTTAGTGCTAGAAATATCAAAGTGCGATAAATATAAAATAAATATAGTTTTTCTATATTAGAGAAGATTTAAGGTTTCTAAATTAACTTAAGGAAGTTGGAAAGGTTTGTATTGTAGCAAATACTATGAAACTGAGATTTAATGTGGGTGTAAGCAAGGCACTATAAGAGAAAGTGATTTTCATCCTCAAAGCTCATAGACTCACAAATATGGCAAATCCTTTTAGCCCAGGGTGTTTTAGGAATTGACCAATGCCTAATGTGGGTGTAAGTAGAGCATTGGAAGAGAAGTGATTTTTATCATCAATACTCATAGACTCACAAAGATGACAAATCCTTTTCGACCACGTGTTTTAGGAATTGACCAATGCCATGTGTTGCTATGGAGCTCATGACAGTTTGTTTGGCTATATTAATTTTCTTCTTTGAACTAGTTAATATCAAGAGATACTTAGAGAAACCGTCTAAAAGTGCGACGATTTCGCCTGTCCGACCAAAATTTGGTCAGAATCCGGCGATATGAAATCTAAAAATCCAGCTCTTTGTGTTGATTAAATCGTTTTTTTTAACATCTAGATGAATTCAACACCCTAGAAAACCCCAGGGCATCCAAATTATGCAGGGTTAATATTGTTATTTGAGATTCTAAAAATTCTTTGCCAGATTCTGGCAAATTCGTGTCTGAAAAAATGATTTTCTTCGAGCAAAATCGTAGCAGTTTTAGACAACTCGATACTTAGATACTTCGGATCTTCAAAATCAGGGTTAATGACCTCTTTATAGTATCTTAATTTTCTTGTAACCTCCAAATCTTTTTCGCACCACATTTCTTTTTAAAATTACAAGTAATAATAGTTTTGACATTATAAATCAATATTATTAATATAAATATTTTTATAAAATCAAGTGGGAATGAATGTGATAATCAAATTATTAATCATTTTTATGTACAATTTATTTTTATGTATTTTCAAATTTAACATTAAATATATGAGAAATTTTTGGGATTACTCCATATTTGGGTGGTGATGGAGATATTGAGTAAGACATGCAACAACAATGTCAAATCAACCATCAAACTATACCAAATTGGTATATAAGACCCCTTGTTTGTTGGAAAGAATCCCCTTCCCACCTTAATTCGAGTGTTAAAATATGTAGAGGTGTACATACCCTACCCCCTTCCTCTATATATATGGCCAAACAATAGATTTATTGATATACTCTTAATGTTATTCAAATATCATATTAATAGCAAGGGAATAAACTTAATAAGGATACCATAAATTGGGAAATAATTTAGAGTCAAGAGATTATATTAACCAACATAGATCCAACTATCTATCAAGTATAAAGAGATTCATTCTCATCTATCTATCAAATGTAAAGAGATATCAAATCTCTTGAAATGCAATCTTTTCCTCAAATTTTGCAAGTTATAAATATATGTTAGTGATCTTTTATATTTATATAATTTAAAAATAGGTTATTTTTAATTTATCATTTTTATATATGTCACATTTCTAAATATCGTACCATATCAAATTGATTGTAAACCAAAAACTAAATTAATGACTAAAAGATTTAAAAAAAAGGATTTGGAGAAGAATCCTTATCAAAGACACTTGTGATATGGTTATCAAACTAAAAATAACTTATCAAAATTTGGATCAATTTGTTGTTTTCTATTTATTTAATGAAATATGTTAGAATTTATTTGTCACATCCCCATCCCTCAAACCGGCCAGCAGGAGGGGACATTACACTAAATCGGGTCCTCCAAATTTCACTCCATAACCACAATTATGAATTTATAACAGTAAAAACATGTGTGCAGACATGGAATTAAAAACAAACAACATAAATAAAATTGATCCACACACACATAACATGCAATTCCAAGCATAATTGTCACAGACATATAAATTAAAATCATTACACATCGGATACATAAGAATACTTATCTTTAAACAAAGAAAATCCAAGCAACTGGCTGTGTAAGAGCGATTTTCCACCCAGGCATAGGCACTATGTCCAACATATACTCTTTCTATTGAGAGGCCACCCCCAAGCTGGGATATGAGGCCACCAGGGTGAAGAAAACACCTACGAGTTGCTCTCTCTCATCCCATGACCCATTCTGCTCTCTATGCTTAGCCAAGGTTCCAATAGAGCTCTACAGGGGTCTCACTAAGCCATCACAACCATGGCACTCCTTCCAACTGCCCCACAAAACACAAGGAATGAATTCCCCTTCACTGATCCACAATTTCCTTAGGAAATCCAACCCTTACAGTGCTTACCAGTGTGTGCAGTAAGAGTCCAACCTGTTGTATGCTAATGGAGAACCTCCTGCAATGTTAAACCATGGCTTCTCAAGCATTCAAAAGCAGTAGAACTCAATGGGTAGAGGTTCCTATCTTTCCCAACCTTCATGCTCACCTACAACCATCTATTTTTCCTTCGAAAAAAACAGCTTTGTCTTCCAATTCAAATTTATGGGTTAAACACAGTCTGGTAGTGGTCATGACCAGCAATGGAAAACTCTACTTAGTGTAGGAACATGCATGGGAGAATGAGAATGAAGCAAAGAGTGTTGACTCCAAGGATATGAGGTAAGGGTGAAAAGACAATTGACATAGCTTCTGACTATAGAATAAATAACACAGTTGACAGCTGATATAACTGTCACAACCCCAATGTTTCAATAACTACATGAAGTGACTTTCCCCACCAACCTCACACATGCATTCAATGATTGGATTTAATAGTCAAGAGAAGGTAATTGGCTTATTTAAGGCACATGGCAGATTTTGGATGAGTTATGAGGTTGACACATGGCAGCAAAGGATTTGGTTTCCCATAGGGCCCCCTTCATCTTTCCCACTAATGGAATTATAGCCCCTCTAGTGCTCTTTACACATCCATCTTGGACCATTTTATTAATTCCCAACATAATATTTACATACATTCCAAATTGACATAGTAAATCAACCATATGGTCAAAATAAAAATATATACATCATACATGCCTAACCATTCACTAGTTGGGCCTTGGACATGAGCTCCACACTATGAATCCATACTAGCATATTTACATCATTTACATAATTTTGATTAAATACATTCCAATTTAAAACAAGGGGTATTACAATCCCCTCCCCTTTGGAATAACACTATCCTTAGTGTTTTCTCAAAATCAGAACAAAAATGGGTATGCTTTTTTCATGGCATCCTCCAACTCCCACGTAGCCTCATCGGGACCGAAGTGCTCCCATTGCACCTTTACATGTCTGATGGTTCAGTTCCGGAGTAGTGTCACCTTCCTATCCAGAATGCATAGTGGCTCGGTTTGGAACTCTCCCTCGAGTTCCACCTAAATCACATCCCATTCAATCACATAGCTAGGAATTCAGGGTATTTTTTAAGGATTATAAAATTATGCTAAAGTGTAGTGTTCTAGGCGATTATTTTGGATTGAAAAAAACATAAATATAGATTGGTAGGCGAATATTAAATATGAAACATACAATTTACCTCTGAAACTTGTAAATTTTGG
The DNA here is from genome assembly GCA_027924585.1 of Larix kaempferi. Lineage (NCBI taxonomy): Eukaryota > Viridiplantae > Streptophyta > Pinopsida > Pinales > Pinaceae > Larix > Larix kaempferi. The sequence continues at coordinate 2,770,274 of BSBM01000070.1, forward strand.
CGAATATTATGATAAAAAAAACATATTTTATGTAAATATAGGCCATATTAGAGACTAAAAATGACCAAATAGCGAATTCATTTTTTGAAAAAATGCCCCAAAAACAGCCAATTGGCGAAATTTTGCCCCTAAAAATTTCTCTGGTTAGGATCATGTACATATTTCTTAAGCAAATAAACATGAAAAACATTATGATCTCTAGTTTTAGTAGGAATTGCAATTATGTATGCAACTGGCCCTATTCTTTCAAGCACTTCAAATGGCCCACAATATCTTAGTGACAGCTTGGCACAATTTCCAAGCTTCAAGGAACTCTTCCTTGGCCTCACTCTAAGGTAAATATGATCCCCAACAATAAATTATCTATGCATTCTATTCTTATCTGCATAAATTTTCTGCCTATCTTGGGCTTCCTTTAAATTCTGCCTAATTTTTGCAACCTCTTGTTCAATTTCCTTAAGCAATTCTGGCCCAATTACAGTCATGTTCACTGGATTATCCCATGTCACTGGTGTCCTGAACTTTCTGCCATATAAAACTTCAAATGGACACATGCCTAATGAAGCTTGCTTCCCATTATTATATTCAACTCTACCAAGTGTAGATAATCTTCCCACTTGGATGGTTTGTCTATCACATACATACGAAGCATGTCCTCAAGCACCTGATTTACTCTTTATGTTTGTGGATGGTAGGCAGTGCTAAAGTTTAGTTGTGTTCCCAAGTCTGCAAAAAGACTTTTTCAAAAATTTGAAGTAAATTTGGTATCACCGTCTAAAATTATTGCCTTAGGCAATCCATGCAATCTGAAAATTTCCTTCGTAAAAATATTTGCAATGGAATCTGCTTTATATGTGGATTTAACTGGAATAAAGTGTGTTGATTTTGACAATTTATCCACCACAACCATGATAGAATCATGTTGTCTCACAGTCATTGGCAATTCTGTAATAAAATCCATGGAAATTATTTCCCATTTCCATTCCGGAATTGGAAAGAGATGCAACAAACCTGCTGGGTGTTGATGCTTAGTTTTCACTTGCTAACATTTCATACATCTTGAAATATACTCAACAATATATTTCTTCATCCCCGACCAAAATTATTGCTTCCTGGCAGTAACAATTATTTTATGATGTCTTGGGTGAGCAAAATATAGCATTTTATGGATTTCATCCATAACAATTACCCTCAAGTTTGCCACATTTGGAATATAAATTATGTCTTAATAAATAAGAAGTACATCATCTTCTAAATGATAGTCTTCGTACCTCTTTTCAAAATTATGGTGTTGTAATTTATCTTTTATTTGCACATATAATTCATCTTTAGCAAGAGAATTAGCAATCTATTGTCTCAAATTTGATTGGAAAGTTGTGATGGCTTCCACTTGCATTTCATACACCTTTCTGTTGAGTGCATCAACCACTTTGTTTTATTTTCCTTTTAATGTTGGTTGCTCAAATAAATATTTCATACCACAATGGCTTGTCCTCAATTCAAATTTTATGCCCATTAAATAATTCATCCACGTGTTTAAGGCATGAACTATGGCTACAAGTTATAGATCATGTGTAACATAATTATTTTCATGCTCTTTCAATTTTCTAGACTCATAACACACCACATGATTTTCTTGCATGAGAACTCCTCCAAGTCCTTGTTTACATGCATTTGTACACACAACAAATTATTTTTCTGGGTCTACAATTTTCAGAAATGGAGCACTTGTGAGAAGATTCTTCAATAGATGGAAGCTTTCTTCACATTTATGGGTCCATTCAAATTTCATTCCCTTGTTTTGCAAAATATTGATTGGGTGTGAAACCTTGGAGAATCCTTCAATGGATCTTCTATAGTAACCAACAAGACCCATAAAAGATCTCACATATGTCACATTCTTTGGAGTTGGCCAATTCATAATGGATTCAATCTTTTCCGGATCCACTGATATTCCTTTTTCTGAAATAATATGACCCAAATAATGAATCTTATTTTTGTAAAAGTCACATTTTCTCAAATTTGCATACAACTTATGCTCCCTTAACAATTGCAAAGTCATTCTCAAATGTTCTTCATGTTCTTATTCATTCTTAATTAGAGTAAATAAGAATGTCATCTAGAAAAACAAGAACAAACTTATCCAAATATTTGTGGAAAATGCTATTCATGAGACACATGAAAGTAGTTGGTGCATTACTGAAACCAAATGGCACCACTACAAATTCATAGTGTCCATACCTTGTTCTAAAGGTTGTCTTGTGAATATATTCTTCTTTGATCCTTACTTGATGGTAACCAGACCTCAAGTCTATCTTTGAAAATACTTTAGCCCTTCTAATTTGATCAAAAAGATCATCAATTCGATGCAATGGGTACGTTTTTTCACTATCACTTTATTTAGTTGCCTGTAATCAATACATAACTTGAGTGTACCATCCTTCTTATTTACAAATAGTGCCAATGATCCCCATGGAGACACACTTGGCCTTATGTATTTATTTTCCAATAATTATTGCAATTGCATTTTCAACTCTAATAATTTTGGTGTGCTCATTCTGTAAGGTGTTTTAGACACTAGTGCAGCTCCTGGAACAAGATCAATCGTGAAATCAATGTCCCTCTTGGGAGGTCGTCCTAGAACTTCCTCGGGAAACACATCCTTGAATTCTTGTAGCACATGATAGTCCTCCAATTTTGGAATTTCATTTTATGTTTTGTCCAATATATGGGCCGCATATAATTAACAACCTTTCCTACAAAACTTCTTCACCTGCATGGTTGAAATGTGCCTAACAAGAATTTTCTTTGGAATTCCTCTCACAACCCATGGCTTTCCTTCATCATCAATGCACTCAAAACTTTTGTTGTAGCAATCAAGTTTAACTTGGTGTGCTTGCAACCAGTCCATTCCAATGGGAATTTCATATGAACCAAGTGGTAAAATATTCAGATCTGCACAAGTGGATATTCCACCCATTTCTAATGGAAATTTATCCACCATCTCACTAACGTTTCTCTTGGTTCCTATGGCTAGTTGAACCAACCATGATTTACTATGCTTGGTTTTCTTACAATCACAATTCTTAAAAAATTTAGGACTGATATAACTGTAAGTAGATCCAAGGTCAATCAAAATAGAAATAGATTGCTTAGAAATATTACCTTAATTCTCAACCACAAGTGATTGATGATCTGCTTAGCATTCCTATAGTGTAGCATAAATCCTAGGGACAGTCCTTGCCACTTGACCACGATTTCAGCTTCTTGAATGTTGTGAACTTGCTTTGCACTCCCATTTCGATGTGGAAAGTTTCTAATCAAATGGTCGTCTCCACATCCCCAACATTGAAGTGGCTCTCTTGGCTTGTCTCCCATCATCCTAGTTGTCTTTGTCACAACTTGTGGTGGTTTCCTTGGCGGATTTCTGAAATGAGGAGGCTTGAACCCCTTCTTCCTTTGCTCAAACTTGACATTCTTCTTGTCCTTCCATGCTTTATGGAAATATGGATTTCTTTTGGCTTGATCATAATAATACTTAGCCTTCCTTATGGTCTCATCTAGAGTTTGAGGCTCATCAAACTCAATTCTATCTTTGTAGGATTGAGGAATCCCACTTAGAAAACGTTGAATTTTGACTTTATCATCCCTAATATACTTGACATACCTCAGTATCTCCAAAAATTTATTTTCATATTCCTTCATGGTCATTTCTCCCAACTTCAAATCATGGAAGTCTTTATTTTTTCCATCATAGTACCTATCAGAGAGGTACTTTTGATTGAAGTATTTCTTGAATTGCTTCCAAACAATTTTCCTTTCATTGATCTTCTTCACTTGTTTAAGGTGATCCCACCATATAGATGCTCTCCCATTTAGATTGAAGATAGCCACTCTTGCTTTCATATGTCCAGAGTAGTCTTGGACTTGGAAATACTTCATCATCCCAAGAAGCAAAGCCTTGGCTTCTTGACCAGGTTTTACCTCACCATCAAATGTAGGAGGTTTGGGCTTCCTAAATTCTTCATGTGAGTTGTTCTTTGAAGACCTCTTCCTCTTCTTCCTATGAGATGAAGAGCTTGATACTTCAGTGGAATACTTAGAGTCAGATGACTCACTAAAGGAGATTTGTGGAGTATATGACCTATCTCTAGAAATCCTTCTTTAACTATGGGACCTATTGTGAGAATTCCTTCTTGAGATATTCCCACTCTTCTCCTGATTTTCAGAATCATGTCCATAGTTAATCTTCCTCTGAATGTCCGTCAGACTTTGGAGCATAGTAGCATTCAGTTGATTCTGCTCTTATTGAGCTCTAAGCAACCTCTCATTGTCTACTCTATAACTTTATAGCTCTACCCTTAGGCTCCTCATAGTCTCTGCAATGTCTGGGGGAGTCACTTGGTTTCTCCTACCTTTGGGTTTTGTCTTTTCATTCTCAATTTGAATATTCTCTGCCATTACATCTGCCTCAACTTCATAAGGATCATGTGCATCATCCATGATGATGACCTTCTTGGCCCAACCAAGATCAGAGGTTTCTCAACTGCATTATACTCATTAATAACCCTTTAACAGTCACATATATGAGTCCGTATTTGAAAAATTGTTGATATAAACACATTTGTTAGATTTATTAAGTTCTCAAGAAATCAAAAATCAATTTTCATATATTCTGGAAATTACCCATATCGACATTTTTGTCAATTATGGCTACAGACACTTTTCCGATAAAATTATAGAAGCATATGAATCACCAATTCAGAGTTTAACTTTGTAAAACTGTTCCCCATTGGACAAGCTTTCCAACGACTATAAATATGCTCAATTCTGAATTCTTAGCACAAAGTTACAAGATTTCCAACGATTATAAATATGCTCTTATTGAGCTCTACACAGCCTCTCATTGTCTACTCTATAAATTTACAGCTCCACCCTTAGGCTCCTCATAGTCTCTGCAATGTATGGGGGAATCACTTGGTTTCTCCTACCTTTGGATTTTGTCTTTTCATTCTCAATTTGAATATTCTCTGCCATTGCATCTGCCTCAACTTCATAAGGATCATGTGCATCATCCATGATGATGACCTTCTTGGCCCAACCAAGATCAGAGGTTTCTCAACTGCACTATACTCATTGATAACCCTTTAACAGTCACATATATGAGTCTGTATTTGAAAAATTGTTGATATAAACACATTTGTTAGATTTATTAAGTTCTCAAGAAATCAAAAATCAATTTTCATATATTCTGGAAATTGCCCATATTGACATTTTTGTCAATTATGGATACAGACACTTTTCTGATAAAATTATAGAAGCATATGAATCACCAATTCATAGTTTAACTTTGTAAAATTGTTCCCCATTCGACAAGCTTTCCAACGACTATAAATATGCTCAATTCTGAATTCTGAGCACAAAGTTACAGTCTTTGAAAATTGTCAATTTGGCCCAAATTCTGCACTTTTCCTGTAGGTGCCTTTAACCCAAAAGACCAACTTCATACACCTGCAAAATATAGCCTATGGACAAATAGAATAAATTCCATGTTGTATTAGATAATACATATAACGAGGATTACTCAGCAATTTTCAGTTCCCTAAACCGATGCTCTAGTCACCTACTATAAACTTCTGGAATTGACTACTTTTGTATTTTTCACTTCTACCAGACTTAGAAAAATTCTACAATCCTGTAGCATCCACCCTCATAGTCGAAAATGTGACCAAATCCAACCTCGTTGATTAAAATAAAAAGAAAATGGGGGTCAAGGGGGCTTGCCCCCTTGCGTAAGGGTGCCGACGTGGCTTGGCATGTGCCTACGGATGTGTTCGGCAAGTCTGACATGTCTCCCTGTGATTCATCCATGTCACCCTCTTCCCTCCACTAGGTTTCCACACCAGCATACACACGACCTTGGGCATTAGCGATTTTCCCTTTATCATAAGTGGTAACACGCCCCCGCAAGGCGGTTTTGAAAAACAACTCTTGGGGAGGCGTGATCAATCAAAAGGTGACACACACCCCAAGCAATTTTGGACACAATCACAGGGGCTTTACTCAATAAACCGCTATCATAGCACGTTTGTTCGTGGCATATGAAACAATACCCCTAATTTCACTAAATATTGGAAAATACCTTCCCAAATCATTTTTTTTAACCCCCTCCCAATATGCCTTCCCAATTTAAAAAAACCCCTATTTTCACTAGATATTGTATGTATCGATTTTTTCATTCACATTTTTTATACCCCTTTATATTTCTACTTAATATATTGATATGATACCCCTCTTATTACCCCACATGCATTCTACAATGCACCTTGCTTCTTTCGATGTATATTGTGGATGCACATTACTTCACCCATAATGCAATTACTCAACCACATATCATTATGATTTGCAACATCTAATGGTCTAATTAAGAAATAGGAGATCACTTCTTGTATGTCACTAGAGCCACTGCACATAGTACAACATTTAGATTGCATGTTGCAGTTCCCCAATCGTTGACTAAGCCTGTTGTGGGCTTGGTATCCAAGCTCCCAGGGCCTGTAACAAGCTCTAGGAGACTGACTAAACCTCCCAAGGCCTGTAATAGGCACGAGTGGTTGGGTATTCAATCCCCCAAGGCCTATCGAGGGCCTATAACAAGCCCTGTAGGCTTAGAGCCTTCCAAGGATATTGGTAACAACTGACTGAATGTTATTGGTAACAAGTGGCTATCAATGACCACTGTCTCTCAACTATGATCGACTGGAAACCCACTTCACCATGAAACCCCTGGCCTCAAGCATGCTTCAAGACGTGATTTCCCTGCGCATTGGTAAGCCTGAGCCTTGCCTCAACCTAATTTCTCATCCGGCCGTGATCCCGCCATCTCCATTTGGCAGATATTTGTCAGCCCACCCATATAAAAAAGACCCCAAAGTATTTTTGTATTGTTACATTAAATAAAAAAACCCTTTGCCCCTTAATATATAAGCAATATAATTTTTAGGTTTTCATGAATATTTAATACGGCAATATGAATGAACATGGTATTATATTGCCTTCTAGTGAAGCCCCCGTGGGCACAATGCGCCCCTCGTCCCATTTTATCCATTGGTCACTTTATTGGTGCGCGATGCGTCTAGGTCGTCAGTCTCCCTCATCATCCAACGGTTAGATATTGGCCCGCCTACTATTAACCACCACACATGTTCCCAAGGCGTGGTGATCCTCGACCATTGATCTTCTCCTTCCTCCAACGGTGAGATCTCATCCACCCTTTATTAACCATCGCACAATTTTCCTATACGCGATCAACTGCAACCATTGATCTGCCTTATCGTTCAACGGTTGGATCTTCATCCTCCCCCACACTTCATTAAAGGAAACCTCATGCACGCGGATTCGATGTGGCTGATCCACATTATGCATTATTCCCATGTGGATCATCCACGTCACCCATCCACATGGCATGGGTGGGGTCCACATAAAATTATCAAAATCATAAAATTTTGAATTTAAATCAAATTATTATTGGACCTTTATCTGTCCCTTAACAGAACCTGTTTTACATAAATATGTTTTATGATTTATGCCTGTAATTGTGCATTTGCGGCCCATGCAACTCCAGTATTGCAACCAGAAGCTCTTATACCTCTCTTTCACATCCCCATCCCTCAAACCGGACAGCATGAGGAGACATTACACTAAATCGGGGCCTCCAAATTTCACCCCATAACCACAATTACGAATTTATAACAGTAAAAACATATGTGCAAACATGAAATTACAAACAAACATCGAAAATAAAATTGATCCACACACACATAACATGCAATTCCAAACTAATTGTCACCTGCATATAAATTAAAATCATTGCAAATCGGATACATAAGAATACTTATCTTTAAAAAAAGAAAATCTAAGCAATTGGTTGTGTAAGAGTGATTTTCCACCCATCAATAGGCACTCTGTCTAGCATATACTCGCTATGTTGAGAGGCCACCCCCAAAATGGGCTATGAGGCTACCAAGGTGATGGAAACACCTACAGGCCGCTCTCTCTTAGCCCACAACCCATTATGCTCTCTATGCTTAGACAAGGTTCCAACAAATCTCTACAGGGGTCTCACTAAGCCATCACAACCATGGAACTCTTTCCAATTGCCCCACACAACACAAGGAAGGCATTTCCCTTCATTGATCCATAGTTCCGTAAGGAAATCCAACCCTTACAGTGCTTACTAGTGTGTGCGGTAAGAGTCCAACATGTTGTATGCTAATGGAGAATCTCCTGCAATGTTAATCCATGGCTTCTCAAGCATCCAAAAGTAGAAGAACTCAATGGGTAAAGGTTCTTAGCTTGCCCAACCTCCATGCTCACCTATAGCCATCTATTTGCTCTTCCAAAAATGCAGCTCTTCCTTCCAATTCAAATTTATGGGAAAAAACACAATCTGGTAATGGTCATGAACAACAATGGAAAACTCTACGTAATGTAGGAACATGCATGAGAGAATGAGAATGAATCAAAGAGTGTTGACTCCAAGGATATGAGGTAAGGGTGAAAATACAACTGACATAGCTTCTAACTATAGAAGAAATAGGACTATTGACAGCTGAAATAACTGTCACAACCCCCATGCTTCAATAACTACATGAAATGACTTTCCCCACCAACCTCACACATGCATTCAATGAATGGATTTAATAGTCAAGAGAAGGTAATTGAATTATTTAAGGCACATGGTATATTTTGGATGAGTTATGAGGTTGACACATGGCAGCAAAGGATTGGTTTCCCATAGGCCCCCTTCTTCTTCCCCACTGGTGGAATCATAGCCCCTCTAGTGCTCTTTACATAGTCATCTTGGACCATTTTATTAATTTCCAACATAATATTTGCATACATTTCGAATTGGCATAATAAGTCAACCATATGATTAAAATAAAAATATATACATCATACATATCTAACCATTCACTAGTTGGGCCTTGGCCTTGAGCTCCACAATAGGAATCCATACTACTATATTTACATCATTTACATCATTTTAATTAAATACATTCCAAGTCAAAACTAGGGATATTACATTCTTATATACTAAAATATAAAATTTAATATAAATTTATTTTGTAATTTTATTTATGTCTTTTATATTTAATTTTAATATATATATTATAAAATAATATTATCGTTTTATTAAAATATATATATTAATTGAAATGTGAAACATCTCACTCATGGTAGATATAAAAAATGCCCTAAATAAAAATATTTTAAAAATGTAAAGATGTATCCATTAAATGAACATGTTGTTTGCCATCATTTTAAAAATGTAAAAGTGTTCGCCATCATTTAAAAGTGTAAGCATGCTTTTTGAAATAACTTAAAATAATGAATTTCAAATTTTAGAAAACCAAAATATAAACTTGAAAAGGAAATAGTTAATTTAGAAGAATTTAGAGAGCAAGAAGCTTCTATTGGACATCTAAGAAGCCCCTATGCCTACGTTATCCATGTAATAAACATGTTGCTCTATTATTTCTAGATATGCAATGTAAATTAAACTTTTGTGATTTAATGAGTATGTAGGATAGATTAAGCTTTAATTTTTTTTAAGTAAAGAATCACTTAATAAAGAGGGTAAATCTTTTTTAGAAAGGATAAAGATTATATTAATTATTTAAGAAAAAGAGTTTTTGTTTTTTTCTAAAAACTTTTTGTTCAAATTTATTATTTATTTTAAAAATATTTTTAAAAAAATTGTAACTTTATTATTTAAACAGAATAACACTTCGATGTACTAAGCATTTCATTATATTTTTGTCACACTTCGAGTGTTTATGACCTCTTATGAATCCCAAAAAAGGATAACTCTAATTTCCCCTTAGTGGTTCATAATAAACAAAGATTACAATATAGAAACAACCACTGTACTCTCAACAATACATCCTTCGAACATCTATATATATCTTGTTAGAATGTTTCTTAAAGCATAAATAAAATATAAAGTCTAACCACAAATTCACTAGATTCCTATGTTAAGTAGAACACTATCATAGAAGTAAAAGTGTTTGTTCGGTCAACCAAAAATGATAGTCATTAGAAGAAGGGTCTCGAGTTAAATTTGGAAAGACAACCCCGTTGTTGTTCCCATATGCACCATGCTCCTAGATACATTTAAAGACCCTCTTTTGACAATGAATCAACAAACATATTTCTCTCCCTATATACATGTTCAAAGGAAATCTCATGGATCCTAGCTTTGATAATATTGATCTCTGTGGGAAATGGCACAGCAGACAACGGGAAAACAACGAGTAAAATAACATTATCACACAGTAAAATAGCAAAACAGTCCAGGACTGCGTGGGAGAAGGGCGAAAACTGCCCAGAAAACGCTCTGACTAGTATTTGCCGATAACCCAAGGATTTGTACATCATGAATCCTCTAGAAGGATCGAGAGCTCAAGAGAACATCTATCAATCACCTTCACCGAGAAGTTCCATGAGCATTAACTGCTCATTTACACTGCGAACTACTGCCAGGTACATACATCGAACACGTCAAATGACCACACGCTTCAGGTGGACTCTCAAAATCATAGTTCGAGGTGAATGATCTCGGTGAGGAGAGGTGGCGGTTGGCAATTAATTCCAACAATCTCCCCCTTAATTTCAACAGCCACATTACAACACACAGTTTACAAAATTCATGGCCTGCTGGTCTAAAGTCTCAGCTAGGCTTCTTACAAATAGACACGAAATTCTTCAAAAAATTTCTTCAATGTTGCTGCTGGAAACTTCATTATCAGAAATGCTCTCATGTCTTGGAGAGTCTTAAGGCGGATCTGCAAATCTGCTGCTGTAGATGCTTTCTCAACTGATCTCTTTCTCAACTGAAGGAGGAGGCTCACTCTACGCTCTTCCTTCTCCGCAGGTGGTAGACTTCAGCAAACCACACATTCATGGCGGAGGATCGCACAACCAGTACAAGACTACAGCCTTTCAACAAACACATACATTCTTCAACAGCAAGCAACATGAAATTCATCACATCATCATCGAATAGTGGCTTCCATTAGCATCAACATTTCAAGATCAAGACTTCAAATTACAAAGGTAAACAACATTGCTACAGTAAATTTGAAACAACAAAAACACTACAAACTTTCTTTGAACATTTTCTTCATCGAAACACCAGGTCACTATCTTGTTTTTTCAGCTTCCAACGGTGCACAACTTTGAACCAGTTACGTGCGGGATTCTTCATAAGTTTCATCTTGACTTTCTTCTTCTTGTTTACTCCGCATGACAGCTTCAACACCTTAGCTCTTGCAGCTTTAGGACTGCAATCAACACCTGCACAGATAGACAGAGTTAAGACAGTAAATAAACCAGCATTTTCTTCATTTTTCATTTTTGTTGACGGAGGTTTCAATTTTGTCTCCTTTTTAACATCCTTTTTCATGTCGGAACTGTTAACAGTTAGCCCAGTCTTCTTCCCAGTATTCAAAGACTCCTCATCTAAAAAGAAATCGCCAGACTGATTATCCCTTTCTCCATCATCGGCGTACTCTCCATCAGGATTACTGGTTTCATCTTCAGATGATCTCTCTGCAAGTTTTTTCTTTGCTTTTCTCTTTTCACTTCTTTTTCGCAAATAAGCGTCCCAAACCGTTTCCTCTGAATTATTTTTCTTGCTCTTTTCAAGAATACGCTTACTTAGGTCCTCTAATCCAATGTTGAAAGTTATCTCCATGTCTTCGCCATCTTTATCCTCCCTGCCTTCTGAAGGATCCCCAGACTCCAAGAGAAGGGCTCTATAATTCTCCCTTACGCTTTTCTTCTTGTTCTCACCGTCCTCACCGTCCTCTCCATTTTCTTGACTACCATTATCACCATCAGATACTTCATCATCTGATGCCAAACATGCCTTGAAATCCATTTGATTTAGCTGATCTGGATCAAATTTGTGATGCAGAGTCTTAACACGAAGAGGCTCGTCATCATCCCAGGCTATATTGACTTTACTATGCTGCAATGCACGGGTGTGATAATCTGGAGCTAGATAATTGGTTGGATTCTCTGTTGCAACATCTCGAAGAGGATGATCAAATTCCATATCATCTGGAATGAAACGCAAGTCTAGAACATTTGAAGTCCTCTTAAAATCCACTCCATCACATGCTTTGTAAAGGTAACTTGAGGTTGCAGAACAATCATACACAATAACAGCAAAGTAATACCTGAGCCTGTCCTTCTCATAATCGAATGCAGCCCTTCCCGGTTGAAGCTCTTGCCTTAAGCCATCAATTTCTGCATGCATGGCAGGAATCTGCTGAGATTCTGCACGGACTCGCTGCAATTCTTGAGTTAGCTGTTGCACTTGCACAGTTAAATCTTGTCTAACTGATATAAAACTCTCGGCATCAGAACGAGCTTGTTGCAAGTCGGCCTTGATAGATTCACTAGCCCGGAGATCTGCCTCCATATTTGCAATTTGGTTCAATAAACTTCTAGTTTGCTGCTCCCTATCATTCTGCAAAGCTGCAATATGTGCACGCAATCGCTCCAGTTCATGTTGGGACATGGCAAGATCTTGTCTCAAAGCTCCATGTGTTGCAGCTAACCTTTGATTTTCTGATGCAAGCCTTTGCATCTTTGCAGTTTGGGTTGCAAGCTTATGTTCCAACACTTCTGGAGGTGGTAACATATCCAAAGGATGACGACCTACAGGAGGTCCCCGGAGCCTGTCCTTCTCATGTTGACGTTGCTTTTCATTTTCTAACTCATCTTCATCATCTTTACTAAATTCATCGCCACTTCCAAAGATAGCAGGACCACGCACTGCTGCTTCTGCCATTCGTTCCAATCCAAATTCTGATGGATAAACTGCTACTGTCAAGATCTGACCACCTTTAGGAAGAAAGGAATTCATACATACTAGCCAATCAACAGCCTTAATGTGATTCCAGTCCATGTTGACAACTGCTAGTCTTTGAGTCTCAGAATCCAGTGTTGGTACTTCTTCCTGCTGTGGAAATTCGAGCTCTATCTGATCACCGTAGTCATCATCGTTATCAGAGGATGAAGACGTTTCACTTTTCTGCTCTCTAACAGCTTGGACAGCTGTACTTGCAACCTCCATAGTTACATTCTCTTCAACTGCTGCAGGGGCTTCAATAAGCATGGGCTTTTCAAGCCATTCCTCTTCTGGCGTGAAGTTCTCTTCATCATACTGTGATTCAGTCTCAATTCCATCTTCACATTGTAGTGCAGTGTCAACAGAGTTGCTGCTCTCAACATATGCAGGCTTTTCAAGCCAGTCTGCAATCAACTTTAAATCTGCCTCATAGGCGTTACATTTTTCAGCATCATCATGAATGCCTACAACAGGTATCAGTTTTTCTTCTGCTGCAACTTCTGTGCAGTTTGCAAATATCTCATCAAATTCTTCAACAAACATTGAGTCTAGAGACTCCATACCCTTTTTTTTTTATCTTGAGTCCCCCTCAGGACGATCTTCTCCAGATTTACGGACAACCTTGTGCCCTAAAAACTGTCTACCACAACAGGGTGACAGACATCAAAGACAAACTCACAACTTCAACTAACGGGTTTGTCTCCCCCTTAAAATATACAAGACTGAGGTCTTTTCAAAGCACGCAGCAACAGCTGCCAGCCAGCTACTTTGAGCTTCTGATCAACTCAACTCAACTCCAGGCTTCAGCCTGCACAGTTTTCATCCGCAAGAGCAAGCGGGATTCACCAAGGTTTCACAACCACTTAACGATCCACTTAACGATAGGAGCACTCTGCTTCTGGATAATATAATCATCAACCATTAACAGGTGACATGCATGAGAATGTTCAATCACCGTCATAAAACGCAGCCAAAATACTCTGAGCTTCTGCTCTATTTCAGGCTACAGAATTAATAGGATTCATCCACAGCCACTCACATAGGCCCGCGGGATACACACAGGGTTGTTCAACCACTAAACTATGGGAACATTCATCCTCCACTTTTGTGGATTTTAACATCTGCTCCGAGCTACAGCTCATTTCCTCTTTCAGTCATGATCTCAAGCAGCATTTCTCTCCGTCGGCTGCAAGAAGAGCAGTCACCAAAACACTGCAACTTCACTTAATGTCAACTTCTTCCAGCGACAACTCTCCACTACAGCGTGAGGAGTTCCTCTTCTACAATGTGAAACGGCCCATCAATTCCTCTCTCACCGGTTGGATGCAGGTGCCCTGACTCTTCAGATAAGTCGGGGTCGGCGCCTTCTTTATCAACCTCCAGCTGAACACAATGGTAGAATACTCAAAAACATGCGCGCCCAAACAAAATGACCCAGGCGCACACAAAAGATCTCCGGCAACCAAGAGGGTCTTCTTCTTTCTCAAAAGAAACACAGCCTCTCATAAAGCCGCATCAGACAACCTGGGAAGATTGGCTTCCGAACTGCGGGAGCACACGCTCAACCACACTGTGTTTGTTTGTAAAGGTGGCTCCTTCAACCGCATCCACCACCACCCCTTTTTTTTCAAAACAATCTTACACTGTAACTAGGACAGCGTTGCTGAGAGATGGATCTTCAAAAGGAAACATGGGAGAGAGATATCAAAGTAGCCTTCTCTTCGCTGTTGCAAAGGGCCTTTCATAACCAAAACCAACAGCAGAAACCTAACGACAACTCTACGCGCCCCTTTTAATTCCTTACGTTACAGGAATGATCTTAGGCTGCAACTAGTGAACGGGACTAAGGGTATCAGTCTACCATGAGCAGAGGAAGCTCAAACTCACACATCGACTGACAGACAGACAAGGATATGGCAGCTATACCAACTCTACTCTGATAGAGAAGGAGGACATAGCGATTGGCTCTTTCCTGCTACTACTGGCAGGTTACTCTCTTACTGTCGAAACGAGTCCTTAAAGGACATGGGGGCACCCAACTTTTACCAGGGCTACGACCCTTCAACCAACCACTCGCCCTTTCGTGCAAGCGGCATGCAACTTCAAGATCTCACGGCTCTACACTGACTACGGTCAGCCTCCCCTCTTCACCGGCGTCCTTATCAAGCCCACAAACAAACACTTCAAACTCTTTCTGCTTTATCCGCTCTTTGACCATAGAAGGCATTTCCACATCACGTTGGTCATCAGCTGCATCTCCTCCAACACCGTCTTCACGGCATCCTGCCCCTTCTCCAGCTTCATCTCACGGGTTCCATCTCACGGGTTCTTACCCAAGTTGCAATGCTTGTCAAGCAGCGTGAGAGAGAGCGGCAGCTACAAACTTCAGAAAAATTAAACTTGCCAGCAGATAATACTGAGAGCTTAGGAGCTCTGCCATTCTCTACACCAAACAATTACCGCTCCTGTTGCCAGAACACGAGAGAAATTCTTGGCTGCCGAGGGAGGCCAGCTTCATAGTTGGTGGGAGTTCACACTCAGTCCAGCGGAACAGGATCTCAGCAATGGCGGCTGCTATGCCAGCGCCAAGACATCACCCGAGAAGACTTAATGCCCAGGGGGATACGAGCTTACCAGCTCTGATACCATTTGTGGGAAATGGCACAGCAGACAACGGGAAAACAACGAGTAAAATAACATTATCACACAGTAAAATAGCAAAACAGTCCAGGACTGCGTGGGAGAAGGGCGAAAACTGCCCAGAAAACGCTCTGACTAGTATTTGCCGATAACCCAAGGATTTGTACATCATGAATCCTCTAGAAGGATCGAGAGCTCAAGAGAACATCTATCAATCACCTTCACCGAGAAGTTCCATGAGCATTAACTGCTCATTTACACTGCGAACTACTGCCAGGTACATACATCGAACACGTCAAATGACCACACGCTTCAGGTGGACTCTCAAAATCATAGTTCGAGGTGAATGATCTCGGTGAGGAGAGGTGGCGGTTGGCAATTAATTCCAACAATCTCTTCAAAAAATGGTCATAAAAGGAAATTCAACACATTTTGTCTCCCATTTATCCAATTTATGACAACCATGGAGTCTTCCAAAACTTGTAACTTCTACACACCTTTCTAAACCACTCGCTCTAGAAGTGGTTTTAGAGCAATTAGCTCTACTTTATTTTTTGCTCTTAAACAAACCTACTTTGAATTTTTTTTAAATGATAATCTAAGAGGTAAAGAATCCCTCTAACTCTTCTAAAGGATGGACCCTATTGAGTAGCTCCATCAAAGAATGCCTAGGAATCCATTCAATAACTTTAGGGATAATATCTTTAACAACACATGCTTGGGGGGAGAGATTTGTACTTAAATAAGATTGAATTTTTGGCAAGATATAAATCCCCATGCACTTATAAAAGGAAATGTGTTGAAAGACTTTAAATTTGGGTTCCCACACCATGATATAAGATAATCACTAATAATATATCATTCCCATATTGGCCTAAACCACATCTAGCTTGCAATTCCTTCCACACCCCAACGTAGAATGAACAAAAAAGTAAACAAATGGAAGGGGGATTCCTCAAATTCCTTACATAGTGGAAATTTGCTACCAGGGGTCTCTACATATAGTCACAAGGAGGAATTTTATTCTTAAGAAGTAGCCACATGAAAAACATGGATTTAATGGGACAATTGAATTTCCATATATCCTTTATCCACCAATCCAACACTTGATAATTCTCTTCCTCTCTTAAAACTTTGTACCCTAGTTTCGATGAATACCTTCCTCTGGTCGGATTTCATGACTAGACCACCTCATGATCCCCTATGTCCTTGAACATGATTGGGTATTAATGTTGTAATATAACCATCTCACACCGACCCCTAATCACCATCATATCCCACTCTTTATACCGACATGCACTCTTGCCTCCATAAGGTAGAGTTTATCATATCAACAATTTGTGCTAGGTGGTCAAGACCCATGTCCCTTAAAACAATGACCATATTCCTAGTAAGATAGAAGTTTTCTCTACAACCAACCCATGGATCTTTACCCAAATTGAATTTAGCACCCATACTAACCATTCTCCCGTCAAGGAAATGTGTTAGGGTCCTACCCTAACTTGCCTTACTCTAAGAATTAAACACACATTGTATAAGGCCATTAATTTGTAATAAGGCCAAATAAGTTAGTGTTCAACACTCATTGTAAAAAGGCCCTCTCTTTATTAATTAATACCCATTAAGAAGTTCCAAGGGTAAAGAAAACCACAAGTGGTACCATAGCCACGATCCTGAGACAACACGCCTCCGATAATTGATCGAATTCTTCTTTTTATGCTAGATATGTGTTTCAACATCTTAACTGTAGAGATATTTTGTTCCTCAGATAAACCTATGGCTAGGGAGAAATACATGCAACGAATACATTATGTACTTAGTCACATTGTACCTTTGTTTGGTGCAATTGTTGGACACCATTTTAACTCTTGTTGGTACCCATTTGAGTAGTACCACATCAGACAATACTTGCACATGTAATCACTTCCATGTACCATTGACTATATCACAAGTCCCCTAGGTCAACTAAAACTAGACTACGACCATATTGTTGCTATAGTGGCACCAAGAACAACACTCGGGAAGATACTCTTTTGTATTTCGGTAGTCGAGTAGTATAACTAAGGGCACATTGAGCCTCCTTAGTTAGTGCTTTGAGAGATTCGGTTGAGTACTACTGTTGGACCCATAACATATATAAGAGAGCTATAGTGCATGACAATCCCTTGTCTTCAAAACCTTGTAGAAATTAGAAACCCTTCTCTATGCAACCTGTTTGTGAGATTTATTCCTGTCCAAGTTCACTAGGGGTGGCCATGCAAAATTATTACCAACCAAAATCCACCCCAACCCAATTTGAACCCAACCACTCAACCTCTTGACCTTCAAACCCTCGACTCTACCCGTTCTACAAATCAACCAATGGTTGACCGACCAAGAACATAAGTACTCCAACCACAAAATTATGCTAATTGTTATTGCTCAACATTGCGAATATGTACCATCCTTCGACACCCCCACTCATGAAGCCATGGCCATTGAAGACCAGGGCCCTCACCCTCTATTCTCAGAACACCAGACTCCCTCCTTTGAAGATAAAACTCCATGGAACCTCTTTCCAAAGATTGACATGTGAAAAATTTATGGCTTTGACCCCTCAGGTTGGGTGACTCAAATGGAACATTATTTTTCATTCCATGGCATTAAATATGATCTCCAAAAATTTTAAATTGGGCTCTTATATTTAGATTTTGAACAATGGAGTTGTGGAAATGGTACCAAAAATATTATCATCATTATGTCCCTTGGAGCCAAATTGTGAAGATACTTCATAAGCGATTTGATCGTGACTCTCATTATTTAGGATGATTGACAAAATTGCACCCCATGGTCATTGTTTTGGACTACATGACAACATTTGAGCAGTTGGCCATCCACACCGAAGATCTCTCTATTTTTTTTTGGAATTTTTCATTAGTGGCCTCAAGGAGGCAATTTGTGCACATGTCCTCATGCAATGATCCTCCACTTGGTTGGAAGCTTGTGATAGAGATTGTGAAGCTAGTGATAGAGAAAAAGAAATTCATTGTGTTAATTGGCAGTGGAAGCACCCATAATTTCATGTATAGGCATGTGGAAGAAGGCACCCATTATTATATCCACTCCATATTCAATTCCAAAATCCTAATAGCCAATGGGGGTACAATGAAATGTGGTGGATTATGTGATAATTTCAAACTCCAAATGGGGGACTACCATCTCAAAACTCACATGTTTTTTATTGGCATGGGTGGTTGTGATATGGTTTTGGGGGTTGAATGGCTCAAGACCTTAGGCCCCATTGCAATGGATTTCCAAGGACTCTATCTCTACTTTACTCAGTTTGGGAACACATATCACCTCCATGGAATGACCACACGTTCTCTTGAAATTATCTCTTCCCACTGCATGGAGAAACTGTTAAAGAAGGACCAGTTAGGTGTTACTACTTAGTTCCATGCCAAAAAATTTCTAGACACACCCCCCTCAAATATTCACCCTGAATTGCAACATGTTCTCTCCTAGTACCAATAGGTTTTTGATGTGCCTAAGGGTTTACCTCCATCCTATGGGGAACATGGCCATGTCATTCCTTTAATTCTAGGTAGTCAACCCCCCAATATATTTCCTTACCACCACCCTTTTTCCTTGAAGAATGAAATTGAAAAGATCATTCATGAATTGTTATCTTCCAGTGTTATTCGTCATAGAAAAATCCCTTATTCTCCGCATGTGGTTATGTTCCTAAAAAAGGAAGGTGATTTGGTGCATGTTTACCAATTTCCACACTCTCGAAAAAATCACCATCAAAGACAAAGTTCTTATTCTAGTCATTGATGATCTCTTAGACGTGTTAAATGGCATCAAATTCTTCACCAAAATTGACCTTTGTTTGGGATACCATCAAATCCAGATGAAAGAGGGAGATATACCCAAAAGTGCTTTTGACACTCATGAAGGTTATTATGAGTTCTTGGTCATGCCCTTTGACCTCTTCAATGCCCCATCTAATTTTTAGAGTCTCATGAATAATATTTTCCACCTCTTCCTCTACATTTTGTATTGGTTTTCTTTGATGATATATTGGTCTATAGTCCTACCTAGGAAAGCCACATCCATCATGTCTCTCATACTTTGCAATTATTACAGGACCAACAATTATTTTTGAAATGCTCCAAGTGTGAATTGGGATGACTAAGGTTGAATACGTGGTCCATATTGTGAGTCAGGATGGGATTAGGTGTGATGAGCCTCATAAATGTATCATTAAGTTCATCTTCTTTTGAAATTTTCTTGAACGTTTAACCCCTAAATATCCCATCTTGTGCCCTAAACAATGCATATGCTATCCTATTATAGCCATTTGGGTTTTATCTAGTAACTCCTTGTAAATTAATTCCGCATCCAACGAGTGATTCCGCTCGAAATTTGAGTAAAAGGACAGGGAGATATGTTGAAAATACAAATTAAAAAGTAGATTTTTTAATGTCAAATATGCCATGTCAACCATTATGGTTGACTATTTTTCTTCAAATTCTATTGGTTCTTGAATTCAATGGCTCGTTTTCTTACGAGGTGGCTCGTATTCTTCATAAGGCCCATTTTAGACCCGAAATTTGCTCTAATGATATTTTTCCAAGAAAAAAAAAACCTTATCCGCCTGATCACCACCATTTCATTCCTACCCTACACCAATCCAAACAATAAAATAAGCCCCATTGGTATATTCTCTTGAGATAGTACTTCATCATACTTCATCATTTTCATCCTTCTCAAAAAGAAATAAAGAAAGAAGTAATTGAACGATTTCCCCCATTTTCAACTGAAATTTTACTAGAAACTCAGTAAGTGCAATCAAGTTTTGAAGTCCAAAGGGTATCATTTCCAAAACTTGTTTTTATAGGGTGCATATCTTATTTTCTAGTTTCATTTCCAATTGGAATCACATCATTCTGACATTATATGAGTGACTTATTCCTAAAATAGTAACCGGTGGTCCCAGCTGGAAATTGTTAAAACAATTATAACTCATGTGGTTTCCAACCAGATTTGACCTATCCATTGACTGACTTTATAAAACCTACTTTTATGGAATGTGGCCCTTGGAATATGATTTGAAATGCAATTTGATTCACTCAATTCCAATTTAAAATGAAATTTTATTCTTGAAATACTGATTGCTTGTCTCAATTTCTACACTTTCACAAATATGCATTGTAGGTTGTTTCCTGGAATATACAACAAATCATTTTAATGAGTTTTGAAAACTTGTTTCTAGGGGATATGTCCCTATGAATCTACTTCAATCTCCCATTTGAATCAATTCAATTTGATATTGTATGCAAAAATTATGCTCAAAACAATGTTGGGTGGTCTAAGTTGTTACATTTTTAACAATTTGATGCATTCTTGAGAAAATAGGGTAAAAACCTATTGACCTATTTCTAGATCCGTTCTACTTGCGTTTTTATATAATCATTTTAATATTACTATGAAATAAAGATATTTTCATTATTCTTCTTCATAGTTCACTCGTGGAACAAGTGCTAGTTTTTTGCAAGTCCAAGTAATCAATAGGTCATCTTTCCAAGTGGATAATTGTCCATCTTCCAAGTGTTTCCCTCAAATGTAGTGAAATAATACATCATGCAGAGTATACAATGTGACATCCAAGAAATTTCATGTGTCTCGTAACTAATGGGAATATCATTTTCTTTGCATCATATTCAGATTGAGTGGAATGCATGAATTTACATATGGATGTGTTAGCAATATTTTCCTTCGGGATCAAATTTACATAATCCAAGAGTGATTGTTGTGTCTTCTGGTAATTTTCACATTGTTGATGAATCATACATTAGAACACAAGATATATGGACATATTTCGAAGTTTCTCCCTAGCCGAGAATTTTTCAATCAACACAATCTAGACAAAGATAGATTTGGATTGTTGATGAGTTTCACATCAGTTTGATATGCAAAATACTTGTTTCTAGACATAAGTAGCAATATCATGTATGGGATAATATATGCACTATTGTTCCAAGAAAGTAAGGTAAAGCACAACCAAACTCAAACTTGATTACAAAATAGACTCTAAGTCATATTCAATTCAATGTCTGTATAGGGAAAGCCTAGAATCCATTATTTTCCCAATTGGTGTTTCAAGCATACAATCAATAGAATGGAATTGATTATCTCAGTTACTTCAACATCATCTACTACCAAAACTATTATGAAAATGAGGACATATTCTTTGAATATTCAAAACACGTTTATTATTAGCGATAATTCACAAAATCTTGGGAATGAAATAACTATATATATATATATAGCATGTTATATATATATATATATATAACATGCTTTGTATATGTCATGCTATATATATATAACATGCTTCACACACACATATATACCATGCTATATATATAGATAACACACTTTATATATATATATATATATATATATATATATATATATATATATATATATATATAAAGAATGTTATATATATATAAAGCATGTTGTAATGTTATATATATATATATATATATATAAAGCATGTTATTTTTACTATCGACTACCTCTATAGGAGTTGCTATCACTTCTCCACCCATATCCATCAGCATGTTCTCAACTTCCTATCATTAAATGAGCATGGAATTGCATTGTTGAATCCGTCATCAAGAAAGAATGAAATTGCATTGTCGAATCCATCATCAAGCGAGCATTAAAGTACATTGTTGAATATGCCATTAAGAGAGCATGAAATTACATTGCCAAATCCGCCATCAAGAGAGCGTGAAATTGCATTGTTGAATCCGAAAGAGTTTATCCTACATAATTCTATATAGTTACAGAATCTCACCTTATTGATACCTCTTAAGGGTGAAAACACAAAGTTGGGTAACACTTTTGGCTTGTTTTTGACAAACAAAACTGGTAAATTTTATGTTTTTCAACTTCGACCTCTTCAAACCCATATCTCCCTTAGGAATTTCAACTTGAAGTAAACACAAATGTTTTAGAGAATTGAATTAGATTTCTACTCGTATTTTTTTAATTTTTTTCATGGACATATCGTGGGACAATTTGGTGCTCACCAACGGCATATACTTGAAAATTTTAGGTATGGATAATGAGTGACCAGCGTGAGCACTAGTTTTTTGAGAGATGGTTATTCATTTTAGGTAAAACAATGTATGATCATAATCTACACACACTGCACTTGTGCATGGACTATATTTTGAGGTTTTTCGGACTTGAGAACTATTTTTTATTATTTATCAAAATATCATATGTTCAGAAAATGGTGCCTTATCGACACATGTTGGTAAGATTCAATTTTGTTTTTAGTGTGACTCTTATTGAAAAAAATAAAAGTACACTTTTGAAGAGGATGGGGCAAGGAAGATCTCTGTGAAGATTTCAATTTTTTTGGTGTTGTCTTTCTTATGATATTGAATTTTCATTTCGGGTGATTTTCAAAGTAATAAAATTCTGAAGGGATAAGGTTTAGAATTTTTTATTAATAAATAGAAATTCAAATCGAAATGAAACAATTATTATATCATTGGAAACTAGATTCAGAGATGAATCCATTGCTACCAAGTCCGACAAATAATATTTAAAATTTGTAGGGGTTTGGGCTTGCTGAAGTTGCAGGTTCCAGAAAGATGCCAGATATTTTCGCAGGTTTTGTTGACCATGAACTCTCTACCAAAAAAATATATTCCAAACTCTCGGCCGAGAGTTTAGTTCAAACTCTCATCCGAGAGTTTTTTAAAAATACATCGCGGTGATTGGTTCAAACTCTTGGCCTAGAGTTTTATTAAACTCTCGGCCGAGAGTTTGAACTCTCACAAACTCTCGGCCTAGAGTTTGAGGTTAACTTTTTTTCGCGTGATCATCCACGCGCACTAGTTTTTTTTTCACTCCGTTGTCATAAAAGTGTTTCCCAACTTCACGTTTTCACTCTTAACCTCTTGAAGAATTCCTACATGTTGCAGGATACTTCAAAGTGCCACTACCAAACACTTCTTTCCAGCATTAGACTTCTTTGAACTCCACCAACACTCTTCATCAGGTAACTCAGGTTTTCCATTCACTTTCTCCTTGAATTTTGTTTGCATTTCATCATGTTTAAGATGTTTCTAGTTAGAACTCCCTCGCTATCATCTCCTCCATTTCCTTATTCATCCCACTCTATTGTATCCATTTTTTCTTGCAGTACCTTACATATTTTTACAACCCCACTCCCTGCCACCATATATTCTATTGTCCAAGGTCGACCAAGATCATTAGTTAGGGGGTAGAGTGATGTTCACATCACAAGTATAATGGGTTAATGCAAATGGATTAATGTAGTTGTGAATGATGGGAAATTAATAAGGGAGTTGAAGACAAGAGTTAGATGGGGGAAGACAATGCACATGTTTATCATTCTTATTTTGATGGAACTATACAAGTACTTTTATTTTTCAGTTATCCTAGCTACCAGAAAAACATTGTAGAATATTTCATAGTTGGATTGGGGGATCCTACATTTGAAGAATCTCTTTTAGCTCCCCCAAGCTAGAAAGCACATTTTTACAAATGATAGTTCCATTTTCAAAAGGATTAGCTAGATGGATGGTGGTTGTTTTACAATGATAGTGTTGGTGGATATCAACCCCTGTTGATGAAGAATCTTCTTGGTACTCCTTATTTGTTGCACAAACTACTTATTGCAACATTCTTTTTCAGCCACATTACTATAGCAAAATTTCAGCATCAGTGTTTTACAACAAAATATTTTAACAACACTGTTTTTCAACATGATGATAAAATTTATTTCAGTGCACATTTCAGTAGCATTGTTTTGAAACAATATATTTTAACATCACCAATTTTAAGAGTGTGGAAGTTGTTTCAGTGTTGCTACAATTTAAAAAGGAAAAAAATCCATTAGATAGAAAAAAAATGGCAGTGTAATATTGAAGCACTAAGTTGAGAATCTGCAAAAGGCGGCTTGGTGATATTGTGCACCTACATGATCAAGGAATTCAAGGCCACGGGGTTATAACACAAGAAAGCACCCTCTATGGTGGTAATAAGAGAATACTGAGTTTGTATAGGATACCTTGAGTAAGATACAAAGACAACATGGATGATATGGTTGCATGAGAATGTGTAAATCTTTAAGTTGGTGGCTATGATGAGCCTCATAAATGTATCATTACGCTCATCTTATTTTGACATATCCATGAACATATAACCCCTAAATATCCCATATTGTGCCATAAACATTACAAATGCTATCTTATTATAGCCATTTGGGATTTTTCTAGTAACTCGTAATTTGATGTATTTGACAGCTTTTATTGAGTTTTTGAATGGAATGCATGAATTCTTGTAAATCATTATATGTTGGAGGCATTGATGATCTATTTTGTAGGAAACTACTAGTGTTTATCCATATTTTCTATAGAGACTTTGACATTTCAGAATTCTTCTTGGTCCAAATAATTCATGTGCAGGTGCTGACCAACTACTAAAGAGTATGCTCAAGAGTTTGCTGACGAGTTTGTTGACAGCCTTGTTGATGGATTTTCCAACAACTTTGCTGATGAGACTGTTGATAGATTTTTTTATGAGTCTGTTAATGGATTTGTTGATTAGTATTCCCGCAACACTCACTAAATAACTCATTTCTGTCAGCAGATAGGTAAGGGATATGAATCCTTTTCAGTACCTAGACGACCAGGACCAGTGAAGCATGATCAGGAGCACAACACCATTAGACAATTAAAATGACTACAGTAGTAATCATTATGAAGCTATATCGTGCTCGTTTATTGATTATGCATTTCACTCTTTTATTCAATATGGATTTCGCCACATTTCCCCTTTATAAGGGGAAATGACTCTCAATTTAAAAATTGTTAATATACTCCTTTATTTTCTGCTTCCATGAAAGAGGGCAACCACCCACTAATTAAGGACAGAGTCTTGTATAAGAACATAGCCAAAAATTGAAGAAGGGGACTTTCTTATTCACTTCAATTTTAATAAAATATTGAGAGAATTCTCCTCTATTGGTTTTTTTTAATAGTCGTGGGTTGGAGGGGTTCATCCCTTGCTCCCTTTGGATCCAAGTATTCAACGGAGAAATGGAGAACTAAATCCCCTCTTTCAAGAATGCATTTTTTAAAAGCTTCATTTAATTTATGCAACTTATTTCTTGTCATGTGATCAAATAGATTTATTTCCTACAATTTATAGTTTCAATTATTTTCTACAATTTATTTATGTTGTTGCATTTAAAGTGTGACTCATCAAGTTTACTATGCATGCCAAAGAGTCGTAGCAATGAGCTCGATTGAGTAGATATAGTGGAATTATATTAGAATCCATTTTTACATATTTATTTAATTTCTACAATTTATTTCTTGTTGTGTTATTAGATAGATTTACAACTTCAATTCCTTTCTACAATTTACAGCTTCAATTCCTTTCTACAATTTACACCTTCAATTCCTTTCTACAATTGATTTCTATTGTTGCATTTAAAGTGTGAGTCATCAAGTTTAGTCTGCATTCCAAAGAGTCATAGAAACACACTTGGTTGAGTATATCTTGTGAGATTATATTTGTTTTCAAACAATATTAATGGTGTGACATGTTGAGTGAGTTCTGTGTGCCAAGATTCATAGAGATATATATGTTCAACTGAATGAACTCAGTAGGATTAGGATTTACTTTACCCTACTACATTAGTTTTTCACTTGAAATTGTAAAGAAAATTACTGAACAAAGAAACCCCCCATCAATCAACTTACCATGCCCATACTAGGGAATCATTGTGGTTTCCTATATGGTGTAGATGTTTTGAAAAGTATTATGCCCTTGGTTTGATAATTAAAGTAGCCTCCATCACATCTTAGGCCCTCCAATCTCATGCATTACTCGAGGCCATCACGGTGTATCCGAAGAAAGTGGAATCTATAAATAATTGGTCACAACACAACGATCTCAAGATCTTGAGATGATTCCCGGACCTTAATGGATACTATTGTAAGTTTGTGGCAAACTATGGGAATATTGCAACTCCTCTTATAACATTACTAAATGTAATTCCTTTTCTTGGCATTAAACATCGGAGTAGGCCTTCTCCACACTAAAGGAGGACATGTGTACTATGCATGTGATATCCATGTCGGATTTCTCTAATACATTCACCTTAGAATGTGATGCCTCGGGTCGTGGACTGGGAGAAATATCATCATAGGAAGGACATCCCTTGGCCTTCACTAATAAGCATCTCTATGACATAAACTTGGGAAAATCCACCTATGATAAAGAAACGATGGTTATCCTTCATGCAGTTGAGACATGGAAACTCTCTCTAATTAACTGACATTTCTAGATCAAGGCATACCATCATAGTCTCAAGTATTTCCTTGAACAACTCCTTTCCTCACTCGAGCAATAGAAATAGGTCATTAAGATGCTGGTTTATGATTATGAAATCATATATAAGAAGGGTCACAACAATATGGTGGTTTATGCCTTTTCTAGGAAATTTGAAGAGGAGGGTTCATTCTTCACCTTATGCTTACTAGTCCCATGATGGCTAGATGACGCATAACAAGAATAGTTGGCCCAGGACATAGTTCTCCACCTCATCAAAAGGCTATAAGAAAACCTAAATCCTCCACCTGGGTATACATGGAGTCGAAATATTTTGAGGTATAAGAAGTGCATCTTTCTCACATTGGATTTGGCCTTGAAACCAATAATATTGGAGGAATTACGTTCATCACCCATAGTGGGTCAATTTATATTTCATAAAACTTATGAAAGAATTAAGTTCTCTTTCTTCTAGGAAGGCATGAAAAAATTTATCCATAATTTCATTGTCACATGCGACACTTGCCAATGACATAAGGGTAAAATATTGAAGTCACCAAGGGCTTTGCAGCAACTTCCATTTCCCAACCATACCTAGACAGACATCTCTATGGATTTCATTGTGGGGCTTCATAAGGAAGGCAATAAAACAATCATTTAAGGTGGTAGTTGCTTGTGCAACTAAATGCACCCACTTCTATGCCTTACCACCCACTTCTATGCCTTACCACCCACTTCTACACCCTCCTTGGTGGCCCAAGTTTTCCTAGATCGACTTTTCAAAATCCATGGCATGCCCACTTCTATTGTCTCTAATTGTGACCCCACTTTTACCAGCAATTTTTGGCAAGAGTAGTTCAAAATTCAAGGCACTCAGTTGAACCTCAACGCAAGATACCAACTCCAAACAGATGGTCAGATGAAGTGGTCAATAAGTGCCTGGAAAATTACTTGCACTACTTTGCATCATATAAGACACACCAATGGGACCAATGGATCCCTTTAGCCAAATGGTGGCAAAATGCCAATTATCATGGTTCTACAATTATGACACCATATGAAGTAGTGTATGGCTAAAACCCCTTATCAATGATTTCCTATATACCAGGTACCTCACGGGTTTAGGTAGTGGATGATGTAATTCGCACAAGAGTTGACATTTTCTGCTTCCTTAAAAATAATCCGATTCTTTCCCAAAATAGAATGAAGCAACATGTCAATAAACATCACTATGACAACTTCTTTGAAGTTGGGGATCAAGTGTTTCTTCGAATAAAACCATATAAACAAACATCTCTCAAGTCCCATCTCCATTAGAATATCTCTCTGAAGCTCTGTGGACCCTACACCACCCTACAACACATTGAACAAGTAGCCTATAATCTTGCTCTACTAGACCAATCCAATATTCAACCTGTTTTCCACGTCTCTTGCCTAAAAAAAGTGGTGGGATCTAATTGCAAAGTATAGACCAGTTTACTAGAATTGGATGAGAAAGGCTCCATTTGTTTTTATCCTGCTACACTATTGGCTTCTAGGGAAATACAGTGGCAAGGGCTCACCATCAACTAAGTTTTGATCTAGTGGCAATAAATTTTTCCAGAAGATACAGGCTTGGGAATGAACCAACATTTTAAAAAAAATTATGCACCTTCAACATTGAGGGCAATGTTTCTTTTGAAGGGGAAGGGCATGTTAGCTACCCTAACTCGCCTTACTCTAATAATTAATTACACATTGTATAAGGCCATAACATTGTAATAAGGCTGAATAAGTTAGTGTTCAATGATCAATTTAAAAAGGGTCTCTTTATTAATTAAGACCGATTAGGAATTTGTATTTTGATCATGTCAATTAGTTGAGGTTTTGGATATTTGAAGCCTATTTAAAGAGATTCAAGGCTATTAAGTGTTTTGTGAATAATATGGTAAGAGATATTTGCTCAAGTGAATAGTCCCCCTTCCATAAGAGGCTCATGAACATTGTTCCCATAATAACAAAGCTTTTTTCTTGCCATATTTTGCTATTATTGTCTCATATTTCTAGTTCTTTGTTACTTATTTCCGATTTGTTGCATGCTAATATTTATATATTATGTGTGATTATCAAGTTTCAGGGATAAAGAATACCACAAAAGGCCTTTACCACCACCTTCCATACAATAGAAAAGTTGTGAAAGTGTTTATTAGATGTACTGAGCTAGTCAACCATAAAAAAATGATCAATATACTTTTGGGTCGCCACCTTGCAACATAGACCCTTCCCTTCTGAAATCCTCCAAACACATTTAGATGCAAGTGCAATAGAAACATCATGAATATTATTTATTCCCCATACTCCATAATCTTTTGTCATTGCAATATACTTCTAAGATACCCATGCAAAAATCTTATTATCCTTGTTGTCAAGCCACATAAGCCTAAAGATCTAATCTTTTGTATCTTGTCCAGAACCCCTTTGGTGTGAACATTAGTGAAACAAAATAGAAAAGTGTGGATTATGAAACCAATTTGATTAGAATTAGTCTCCCCCCATGTGATAACCATTTGTTACACTAGAGGCATAACATTTTCTCCACATTTGAACCAACTGGTGCCCATAGTCATGTTTAGTGTAATTATAGGGTTTTATATAAAACCCTAAATATTGTATTCCCTCCTGAAGGTCGACTTAGGGAAAAGAAAACAAAATAGAATAATTTTTTATCTTCCTCCCTTACCTCGATATAGAAAATAGTTGATTTCCCTATATTAACTTGCATGTCAATAGCTAGACAATATAGATTTGGGACTTCTCTAAAATTGTGAGCATCTTTGCATGAACCATCACAAAAAAGAAGAATTTCATCCACAAACAGAAGAATAATAAGTTTCTATCTACCTTTATTCCTCTAAATTAATCCCTTGATTATTTGGCCTCTAACAAGGCTATGTTAAGCCCTTCTACAAAAAACAAGAACACCAAGGGTGAAAGAGGGCATCCTTTCCTCAAACCCCTTCAAGGCATAAAGAATTCAATTGTTGATCAATTTACCAATACTACAAAGAAGATCATGGATACACAATTCATGACCCAATTAACAAAATGAAAATCAAACCCCAAGTGAATGAGCAGCAGTCTCAAGTAGAGTCATATGACCTTATAAAATGCTTTAAATAGATATACATCTAACACCATATAAGATAGCCTCTTTACCTTAATTGCGTGAAAGGTTTATTGGGCCACTCCTAGAGCCTCATGTTTCTGTCTACCAACCAAAAAAACAAAATGTTCCTATGAAATAGGCTTGGAAAACAAAGCCTTTACCCTTCTGGCAATCACCATTGAAATAATTTTGTAGATATAATTACATAATGAAATTGGTCTAAATTCATCTAGACTAGTTGGGCTATCATTCTTGGGTGTGAGGGATGTAAAAGTGGATTTGAATGATTCCAACACCTTTCAAGAAACCCTAGACTCCACAACAACCTTTAAGATCTCTCCCTCTAACACTCATAAATCCCCAAGAAAAAATCAATAGGCCAATCATATGGGCCTCGGAAGTTTTCTCTTTGGAAAGAATGTAAGACCTCTTGAAGCTTAGATTTGGTTACCTCTTCTATCAAAGAAACAATATCCTCCTCATTAACAAAACTAGGGAAAATAGCTGCCATTCAAACAATTCCATCTATTGAGGCTCTATTTCCTTCCTTAAAAATACCACTAAAATTAGAAACCACCACCCTTTACAAGTATTCAAAAGAGGTTTCCAAATAACCATATGGTCCTTGAAGATTCCATATGGTATGCATATTCCTTCTATAATTAGTTAAATGGTGGAAGTATTTAGTGTTATTGTCACCTTTCTCTAGCTAAAGGGATTGACCTTTTAATCACTAGTTTTCCTCTCTCTCCTCCATTATGGTCCTCCTTTTATTC
This sequence comes from Larix kaempferi, assembly GCA_027924585.1. Lineage (NCBI taxonomy): Eukaryota > Viridiplantae > Streptophyta > Pinopsida > Pinales > Pinaceae > Larix > Larix kaempferi. The sequence goes on from BSBM01000070.1 coordinate 2,801,130, forward strand.
TCTAACTCAAAAAACTTTGTCTTGTACTCTTCATTTATAGATCCTAATAGGTCTTGAAAATCAATATCCTCTAATTGGTATTCACTATCTTTTAATGTCTTCTCATCTTTTACCTTTTCTGATTTTCTCATTTGGATACCACTTGTTTGAGCCTCATAAGGTTATCTACAAATTGTAATGCAACCAATTTTCCAAGGTTTTCATCAAAATGAGTCCACTAGTTCTTCACAAGGTGATTAAGCCTTTAATCCTCCATCCAATGAGCATTGAATTTGAATGGTTTGGGGTTTTTTGACCCACAAAATCAAGTTTCATAAATATGGGAAAGAGGTTTGAGTCACCACATATTCATACTCAATGTGCCAATCTAATATTCTCATTTAAAATCCCTCAAAAATCATAAACCTATCGATCCTATTTGAGATACTTTTAACACCCCCTCATTTGTTCCTCCGTGTCAGCCAAGGATAATTTTAGGGGCGAAATTTAGCCCATGGGCTGTTTTTCCATGTCTTTTTTCCAAAATAATATTCGCCAATTTGCATTTTTTGAAGCCCCATTTCCCCCATTTTTGACAGGATAAAATTTTTTCACTCTAAAAATCGCCAAAATATTATATAAACTATATAAAATCCTTAGAAATTAAAATAATTTTAGAAAAATATCGCCAAATATTTTATAGTTGACATTTTGAGAATTGGTAAGATTCGCAAGGTTTATACACTTTTAAATAAGTATGGGTCCTTAAAATTATCCTTGGACTGTCAGCCCGAGGTTCACAAGGGCCACATCCACAAGACCACATCCAATTAAATTATTCATAAAAAAATCAGGAAGAGGATTAACTTGAGTAGCCTCCCCCCAAATTTCAAAGTTACCAATGGAGAAATTTAAATCTCCTCCCAAAACAAGATATTAATGTTTAAATCAAATCATCCTGAATAATTTATCCCAACAAGCAATTTGGTCCATGTATGGCCCATATTTGTTCATGAGTAGGAGTTACTTGCCCATATCCATGGAGTAGAGGTTTCATCTTAGCCCTAAATCATAAGACCAGGTGTTAGTACAAGAAAGGAATCTCAAGTTCCAATAGGACATTAGTCCACCAAATCTACCCTTAGCATTACAAAAAATTGGAACTCCCAACCCACCAAAAAATTTGTGAGCTCAAATAACATCTTAAAACCATCTCCCGTTATCTCCTATAGAATAATAATAACAATTTTATGTACATCAAGAATCCTTTTTTGAGCAAGTTTCTTTCTATAGCTACCCAAACCCCTATAGTTTAGGGAGAGACTAATCATCATGATTAATCTTCTATGGTTTTACCATACTTCTCTAATTGGCATTTTCTACTCTAACTTCACCTCCAAGATGGCCTTCTCTTGTGCTAATATCGGGTGTGATTTCCTCCCTCTAAGTACCCCTTATTACCTTAGGCTTCATCAATAACTAGACCCCCCCAAACCCATCCTTCAACACCATAAAACCCCTCCTTTTTGGATCTTAAGAAATAATTGTGAGAAACCCTCCACTAACACTTTGCCATATGGCCCTGAAGTGATAGATTAAAGCTCATCATCCTCAAGCGCAAGCCCATTACTTCAATAGGTATATCACAGCCTCACCCCACCAATGGAGTCCCCTCAAAAGAGATCAATTGATCATACTTAAGATGAGAATACACATACCCAAGATCCTTATAGACGATAAAATGATAATGAAAAGGAATTAAGTCCTTTAATAACACACTTGTTTTTAAGGGGCTTCTAGAAGTAGATAAATCCTAGTTTTGGCATGCATTTGAACCTAACATGACAAGTTTGGCACCTTCTCCCATTCCCTTCCAATGCATATTGTGTATATTTTTTAACATCAATCGATTCTTTAGATATCTCCTTGCTAATAGTGTTTTCAACCTTTGAATCCTGACAGTTAGATCATCGCCAAATGAAGGACCTCATATCCATTGTTAATACCATGCTTCTTTTAGATCTTTAGCCATTCAAATTTATGGAAAGGAAACACATAATCATTTGCTAAATGTCCACAACTATGACATCTAACACAATGAAAAGGAACGCCATAGTAATCAAGAGATTGCATAGTAGAATAATCCCCTATTTGAATGCTCAGATCTAGTGCAAGACCCTCCTAGAGGTCAATCTCTACTAGAATGTGGGAACAATCATCACCATGTATCACAAAAAATAATATCCACCTCAACAAAAGACCCAAGTGCATTGCCTCTCTGCATGAAAACTTCAAGTGACTAGAAATCCATGGGAAAATCGGGTAGATTTACATGCATTGGCATGACATTCACTTTTTCGACCTCAGATTAATGAATCAGGACCAAGGCTTGATATTTAGTAAGGTTGATCCTCACTTCCATTGATATCCCAATAGTTTCTTAGCATCATCCTCAACTCTCAACAAAAAACCTAACCATCCATGGGTGAAAACAAAGAAGTGATAAATGTATGCCAGCACTTGCTCTCAAAATTATTTCAACCTAAGTAACCCCAACCTATGCACTTGGAACGACCAACTAAAGCCTTTGTTGCATGTTTGCCACTAGGTCCATGGCCTCATGCTTTTTCACATCTCTCTTAGAACTAGTTTAACCGGAGATGCTTTCTATCAAATGTTCATGTTTCTTGTTCACCTTCGAAGGATTCCTTTCACACTTGCACAATGAACATTCTCAAGAGCAAGGGTAATTGACACTAATGAGGGACCCCCCCCCCAAAAGAACTCCTTCCCACCTTCAACAACATTGCCCTTCAATCCAACATAAACAAAATTAAAAATCCCTTAATTGTTCAACTCCAATGAAGCATATCTTATCTCCCTAATTACTGAACTATCGACAATTACTTAATAAATCACTTGTAAGGAAAAGATTCCAATCTTCCTCCCACCCATTCTTACACAAATTCCTTTCTTAATGCAGATAACCTAATACCTACAAAACCTGCACAACTACTTCCTTCCAGAATAAGACCAGAAAAGCCTAAACTTAAGAAGAAAGGGGCATTTGTTAATCCTTAACATATAAAATGATAGAAACCTAGGTATCGGTGGAGAGATGGTAACCTGATACAATCGTTAAAGCATATGTTGTAATGAGTTATTAAGGTCATATTGTCAAGCCACCTAATCAAAAGGGCCTCAACCTATGGTGGGCCTCCAAAGGTTGTTAGAGTGATGCCAAAGCCATAAAAAAACCTTGAGCCACAGCATTGAAGTTTTTACCCCCCTTGTCACAGCTTGACACTAAACCACATCAGGACACCTTTGAGCATGAAGACTTCCATATGTGACAAAAACTTCGTTTTTATTGTTCAACCAAAAATATTATTATATTTATAAAAATTATATTTTATTAATTTGAAATTATATCATATCTTTTCATTTAAACATAAAATTTGAAAAATAAATTTAACAAAACTTAATTTTCAATGATGATATTGCAAATTCCTAATTCCAAATCCCACTCCATATAAATTACATATATCCAAATGCACTTAATTTTCAATGATGATATTGCAAATTCCTAATTCCAAATCCCACTCCATATAAATTACATATATCCAAATGCATAGGAATTTCCTATCTATGTAATTTTAAAAGGTTAACCGACCAATTTAAATAAGACAAACAGAAAAAAAATCTCACCTATTGATTCTTTAGGAAAAAACCAAACCAATCGATCCTTCACCGAAAAAATAAAACAAATAAGTCTTATCAAGCCATCCATTATCGTGGGTTTCGTCATCAATAATCCAAAAGGTTGCGTAATCAATAGACATGCTATTGTTAAGGGGATGGGACCCAAAACCTGTGGTTAAATTCAAGGAACGGGAAAAAGTCCAAATAGAGTTTGATATAGGGAGGAACTCAAAGCCCCTTAAAAATTCAAGCAAGGGTTGAAGACCTATAAGAGTTGAATTCCTTGCATGTGCTTGACAAATTGGGCTCTTGCTCTAGGAAGCTTATGAGGTAAATGAAGTCCACCCTTGCTTTAAATGTCTTAGAAGTATATGACAATTGTATTCATTTTCAAATTTTGAATTTAATAGTCATTTTTAAATATATATATATATATATATATATTTAACGTTTAAGAGTTAGTTAATATTTTGGAGGTGGTTAATATTTTGGATTGACATGTATTTTTATTAAAATAAGTCATCTAAAAGTGTGATAATTTCGTTTATCCGGCTAAAATTTTGTCGAAATCCTGCGATATGAAATCTAAAAATCTGGCCATTTGTGTTGATTAAATCGTTTTTTTGAACATCTAGATGAGTTCAGCACCCGGAAAACCCATGGCATCCAATGCAAGATTAATACTATTATTTGAGATTCTAAAAATTCTATCCTAACAAATTCGTGTCTGAAAAATCGATCTCCATAATGAACTCTAAAAATTTACTCCAATATTTGTGACTTTACTACAAAATGAACAACTTGATAAACATAATAAAAATTGGCCTGTGATAACTGACACTCAAATCGCCCCCGCTGGCAACGGAAAATTTTCGGGCAAGGCACAGTTCCATCCCTTTTCGTTATTTTTTTGGAATTTCAACGATTTGGGTCATCTTAAAATGTCCCAAAACCCCTATGGGCACCGTTCCATGGCATAGTTCCGCAATAAATGGGGTGGAACTACGATTCTACCAGTTTTTATAACGGGATCTAGGGAACAAATCGTCCAAAAAGCGGGGCGATTTGAGTGCCAGTTATCCCGGGCCATAAAAATTTGACTAAAGTTAGCCAACTTTGCTGCTGCTACAGACTAGTTACTTGAAGTTGAATCTCAAAATACAAGATCCAACGGTAAGCAATAAAACTGTGGCAAAAATCATTATTCTACGACAGGCTGCACTAAATTTTTTCCATAACTTTAGCCAAAAAAATGAACAACTTGATTAACATGATAGAATTTTGACCTGGAGACACGTTTACGATTTCGTCAAGCGTGCATAAGACGCAGAGATGCAGAAAAAGACCTTCTAGAAGGAAATGGAGAAAATATATTTAATTTGAATTTGGAGGCTGAGGCTGAGTGTGGGGAATGAGAGGAATCCCAATATAAGTACAGGACGACGACATTTTTCTAATTCTGATTTAACACCCTTCTAGAAAGACGAAGACGATAAACACGTCCCGCTCATCAAACGTGACTTGTAACAAACATACTTTACTTTCTCTCCATCTTTCAGGAATAGCACGGCACGGTGTCTTCCTCCTGTTTGGCCACAGCACGGCAGGAATTTATATCGAAACCATAAACGTTTTTTTCCTATTCAACGAATATTATATCAACATTGCAGGTTTACTTTGTCAAGCCATTGATGGACAGTTAGTGTTTGGTTTACTTGACAGGATTAAATTCAATGGCGAAAGCTCAAAATCCATAAACGGGGCAGAGTCGAATGAATTCAGAGGAACCCACAAATAAATTCCATTCCAAAGTAGCTCAAATGGAAACCTGTAGCAGGAAATCCGTAATTGGGAAGTCTAGTTATTGGGCTGTGATATAACAGTAGATCGGTATGTGGGAGATTGCAAATTGGAATTTGTTACAAGTAGCTGAACCCAGAATCTTCAACTGGTGGGATTTACAGCTTAGGTTTCTTGGCTTGGATTTCTGCAGCTTCAATCGGTCGGAGTTTACTGCTCAGGTTCGATTCTCATTGCCTGCGCATTAGTTCTGTATGGGATTGTATGGGTTTGATTTAAGAATCCTCAAGCAATAAGTCCCCAGAGTTCCGATTCCACTGCGGCCAAACGTCGGTGGATTCTGGAAAAAAAAAATGGGGACATATAGCAGGAATTTGCCAGATTGTTTTAACAAATCTGTGTATCAATGGAATGCCATCCATCCAGCTAATGATGATTTCATGGAGGAAACTTGTGATTCTGATTCTTGTTTAAACTCTGAGATTTCCTATTCTCATTTTGGCAGAGTTAACAAGTCTGGCCAGTGCCAATTGTTTATTGCAGATGATGCTCAATCCACTACCAGTAATTCCAGTTGTGTCGAGGATTGGAACGAAGATTGCGAGGAAGAAAATCATGCAGAGTCCCCTGGATTGATGAGTTATATGAATTATCTTCAGCATGCTTCAGATGATGATCTTGGACTCCCTCCCAACCCGAAAGAGGATCAAATGAAGCTGGGATTTTGTGGCGATGGAGACCTTGTTCAGACGATGGATTTGGACTTGGACTTCGACGTGGATTTGAATGAAGGAAAAGCTGAGAATCATGAAGATGATACGCTATTCTGGCTGTCTTTTCTGAGAGGCTGATGAATGTTTGGTTGGCATTTCAATGGCAGGCATATCTGTAGTTTTTATATATTCGAAACGATTGTATCCCGGCTGATTCTGCGTGCAATTTTCATAAATGTAGGTAAATATCAGAATGAAAGTCGCAGAGGGATCAGAATACCTTCTGTCTTTACAAAACCGATCAAAGGCTGACCGTAGGTTTTATTATTTTCTGATTAGGATTCTAGACTGACTAATAAGAACTGAGTATTTCACTGCTCCTGATTTAAGATCAGGAGCAAACTTAGGACTTGTGAATTTGTCAATTAAGATTCAGATTGATCGAACATGAACTAGACCATTTTCTAGTTTTTCTAGATTGATTTCGTCCAGGTCTTACAATTAGCCATTTCTGTTTGTGGTTCCCTATTGCTGGAAATCCTTTCACTGTCACAAGGCAGTGAAAACCATGGTTTGGAAATAGCATGTGAATTTTACAGGTCAATATCAGTTCCATCTTTTTTTCTTTTTTTTGTGAAGGGCTTCAAGAAATTGGCCATTTAAAGTTGATAGTGTTTAATACCTTCCATCAAATTCATTGTACTCCTATAAAACGCTTCAAGAAATTGGCCATTCAAATCAAGCGCTGTTGCAATGGCATGTCACAGACATCCAAGCGCCCAGTTTTGACATCAGGGTTGTTGGTTTGGCCAGTTTTTGGCCACTATGGGAATTATAGTTGTAGATATCTGGTCTATTGTATTTAACTGTTTTGTGGATGGTTTGAAGTCCAATCAACGTTTAATCATTGTACAAATTGTCATTACATGATAATTTTGATAAAACATTGTGATCGAATTTGGCGTAACTGTTTTCTTGCTACTGAGTTGTTAGCTGTTATTGTAATTGTTTCTCTGAATTACTGGATATTGAGACTTGATATTCAAAAAAATTACTAAATCTTTATATATATATATGTTATACTGCACAGTCACTTAACTTAATTTGTGGTATAATTTATGGTGTGTGGTGGGTAAACATTGATAGGCCATAATTTAAGGGCCACTTAACTTAATTTTCTTAATTTGTGGTGTGTGGTGGGTAAACATTTATAAGTCATAATTTAAGGGTTAGTAACTATTATCATATGTAAAGTGAGAAATTATATAGAGAGAGACTAATAGTTATTTACTATTATCAATGGAAAGTGAGAAATCATAAGAAATCATATAGTTATTTACTAAATAACTATTATCACATGTAAAGTGAGAAATTGTATATAATTATTTAGTATTATCACATGTAAAGTGAGAAATTATATAGAGAGAGACTAATAGTTATTTACTATTATCAGATGGAAAGTGAGAAATCATAAGAAATCATAGAGAGACTTGATATTCAAAAAAAATAATGTATATATATGCATATACTATAGTATAGTGCATAGTCACTTAACTTAATTTGTGGTGTGTGGTGGGTAAACAGTTATAGGCCATAATTTAAGGGTCACTAATAGTTATTACATATAAAGTGAAAATTATATATATATATATATATATATATAACTGTTTATTTTAAATTTGAAACAACCACCATAAAATAAATCTCCATAGTACACTTGTCTTATCTCATCTTCTTGCAATCTAGGAAGAGGACCTTTCCTCATTCACCCCAAATTGTAAAATAAAAACATGTATTAGTGTAATAAAAACATCCATGGTTTTGTCTACATACAATCAAATCGAAATTCCTCATTTACTAAAAAATTGGCATTCCGATTTAACCCATACAATGCTTAAGCGATAATAATATTTAAAATTTGGGCGGCCAATGAGAAGCGTGCTCAGAATAGTCGCATGAATAGTCTCCATGCAAAATGTAGGAGATCGTGGCAATTTTAGGTGTAGCGTGTTATTGGTTTTGGAATGAGCCCTTGATTGAAGGTAGTCAGGAGTTTGTTTTTAACTATTGGTGCCTCGAGGTGCTCGAAGTCGTGGGACCAGGTTTACTGGGGCCCTTCAAGAGTGTTTACTCAAGGGTTTTGGTGGTGAAAGAGGCTAAGCTCAACACCATTATGACGATACGATAGTCAATTGAAGGCAGTTAGGAGTTTGTTTTTAGTGGCTGGTGCCTCGAGGTGCTTGGAGTCTTGGGACCAGGTTTACTGGGCCCCTTGAAGGTCGGTTACTTTGGGTTTTTGGCGGTAAAAGGGGCTAAGCTCAACTCCATTATGATGATGACAAGACATATTCCAATGGAAGATTTCGATGGTGGATTTGATGACGAAACTTGGCCCCATATTGGTTCTTTAAAATTTGACGAGTACATGTTGCAGTTACGGGATTTAAAGAAGTCCTCAAGATGTGGGAGGAACGTAGCGAAAACTTGTACGTCGATACGTGAGTTAGGTGGACCTTCAACAAGTGTTTCGAGACGCTTTGTTGAGGGATCCCCGCTATGCGAGGAGGCAAGTCGGGTAAATAGTGTTTTCTCGAGAGTTGAGAGGACTAGTAGTGTGGTTAGGGTTTCTCGGGTTATTCTTCCTCTGGAGAAGGGGAGTAACCCAATTGGTGGTGCATCAGTGAATGATCGAGTGGATACTATACTCCTATCCATTCATCCTACTCGGTGCAGGGACAAAGGTTTGTCTTGGTGCAAGGGTTTGGCAGCCAAGGAGAAGCACACTCAGAAGGCGTTGCAGGCCCAAAAGGAGAGGGTTTCCATGAACTTGGGAAAGGATGTTACCTTGATCTGGTAGAAAGTCTATGAGCTTGTGCATTGGTGGGTAGAATGTGTTACACCAACCTGAATTGGTTGGATCTGATGGCATGAATAGTTGACCAATGGAAGCCTCTCTTAGGCTACAACCTATGGGTGCACATTCTCATGAACCATTAGCTCTACTTCCAGTTCCTTATCGAGGAAGACTTGTTGAAGATTTTGGCTCAATTGTGGCTCTGGGGAAAGGGTCTCTCTACTTGAAGAGATGGAATCCCACCTTCAACCCATCGACGAAACAATTTCACAAGAAGCACTTTTGGTTATTGCTTCGGTGATTTCCACTTGAACTATGGACTAAGGAGAAATTTTCCATAGTGGCCAATCGAGTGGGCAGATACAATTTTTTTATGAGAAATCATTGCTTAGGGGGGACAAAAGGACGGTGTGGGTCCTCACTGAAATTGATCTAGCACTTGGGTTACCAATAGATTTAGGGATTGTTTGGGGTGATAAGGTGTTTAACCAACGTCTTGACTATTGAAAGACACCCTTCAGGTGCCACGGGTGTGGGGAGATGGGACATTTGTTGAACAATTGACTGGGTCATTTTTCACAGGGTGATCCAGACTTTAGTTTCAAACCCTTGGAGAAAATTTTGTCTCCAGTGTCGCATCAAGATGGTAGTCCGAGCTTGGCGAAAGAGGTTGAGAGGCCATTTCGGGCATCCTATTACAAATCCCTCGAAGAGGAGCCTTCCTTCTTTGGTAAGTTGAAGACTCTTTTCCCTTATTTTTTCGATTCCCTCAATGCATTTGAAGTCCAATTCCTTAATTAAGTGGATGAACATCACATTTCTGGCTCCCTTGCTTATGGGGAGGGGTGAGTAACTGCTCCTCCTAAAGGTCCACTCCTGTCGGACCCTCTTGGGGAATTATGTCGAAAGAGAGAGGATGTCTACATGCAGACATTTTGAGAGTGGGTATTCCTTGTAGTGTTTTATATTTCTCTTTAGATGGAAGGGTGGGGGCCATGGATTGTGTTTCTAGTCTTGTGCATGATTGTTAGAGGGATGGGACCCTAGGGTTTGACCCTCACCCTTGAGTGTCGATTATGATTTTTTTCTGAGTTTTCATTGGGTTCTTCGATAAGCTCAAGGGAGGATGTTGGTTTGACATCGCCACTCTGCAAGTTCCAACAGTCACTCACTATGGGGGAGGAGTGTAGTGCGGGTTCTTTACTTCCTTGCTCTACGCCATCCTTTAAGTACATCCTAAGACAACAACTGCTTCCTATATTTTCCAATTTTGGAGCCAAGGAGGGTTTGGTTTGTACATCAACCCTAAATCCTAATGTTACAATGAGGAAAAATCCTGCTAGGAAAGGGTGAAAGACTAAAACTGGTTCAATACAGAGAGGCTTTGAGGTTGCTTGCAATGTGAAGCCTATTCCTACTTCATTTTTTCCTTTTCCCAACTGTTGCTTGGATATGCAGTCTATGGATGCCTTGTCTGACAAGTTCGGGCCTCTTAGAGTAAAGTTGGCCTCGACATCGATTTATTAATGATAAATTGTTTTCCTTCAATATTCGCGGAGTAGGGGGCGCTTCGAAATACAATGCCCTCCAGAGATTGTTGGAATCATCTCTCTAGATATTATTCTCTTTCAAGAGACAATGGTCTCTAGTTCTAAGGATAGTGATGTTTTCCTTATACTACTTCTTGGTTGGGAGTGTTGCTCGGTGGACGTAGTTGGGAAATTGGGGGGATTTCTATCTGCATGGAACTCATAAGGGATCAACTCAATCCATTCATGTCATGTGCATGTATTCTCCTAGAGGGGCATGTTAGAGACTTGGATCAAACTTTGAAGTTTATAAACTGCTATGGGCCTTATAAAGAAAGGTTGGTTTTTTGGAGGGAGGTGGAAAGTAGTGGGATCCTAAATGACTCCTCTAGGATTCTTAGAGGTGATCTCAATTTTACCACTTCAACAAGAGAAGTTTTGAGGCCTCATTCACACCTATATTTGTCGGCAAGATGGTTTAAACATATATTTTATGATGCAAATCTCATTGATGTGGAACCTCTCCCAATGGTTCCTACATGGAGGAATGGATGATTGAGAGAAGTTGGTGTTGCCAATCATTTAGATAGGTTCCTCATGGTAGAGGGGATCACGGAGGTGGTGGAAAGGTATAAGTCTTGGGTCGTTAATGTAAATATTTCAGACCATATGCCTATTTGCTTGAAGCTGGAATTAGATCCATATTAGGTCAAATACGCCTTCAAATTCAATCATGTTTGGTCTGATGATGCAGAGTTCTCCCTTCTAGTTAGGAATAAGTGGTATGAATTGGAACATAATTATGTGTGAACTATGATGCAACAACTGACCCATACTATGTGGAAGCTCAAATCAACGGTGTCAGAGTGGGTGAAAGAAAAAAATTTGGCTAAAAAACTGGAACTTGTGAAGACCGAGGAATATATTCACGATAGATTTAATCGATCATATTCAAGAATTCTGTTGGAGCAGGACATAGAACAACTTAATAGTTTGGAAGAGAGGAGAATATGGATTTTGAAATTAGAGGAGGATTCCTAGAAACTTAAGAGTAGGACTATTTGGCTCACACAAGGGGATCTCCATATGAAGTTCTTCCACAAATTTTCCGATCAAAGAAGGAACATTAATGTTGTTTGTGATCTAGTGGACTAGAATGGGTTTAAAATATCCTCTCAACAAGGTTTGGAGGAGGTTGTTGTTGAACAGTTTGGAACTTTATTCCAAAAGTATTAGGTAAATAATATTGTTTCTCAATTAAAATTCATACAATGCATGCTCAAGTTCTTCTCTGATTTAGATGGGAGGGATATGGGGAGTCCTCTCAGTTTAATAGAAATTGAGGACATTCTAAAGAAAATGGCCAAAGATAAGAGTCCGGGTCCTGATGGCTGGATGATAGATTTTTTCTTGAAGTTCTATGATATCTTGGGACCTAATATATTGTTGATGGTAGAAGATTCTAGAGTAGCTGGAGCAGTCTCTAGAGCTATAAATGCAACATTTATAGCACTTATTCCAAAAAGTACCAATCGATTCACGTTCAATGACTATCATCATGTATCTTTGTGCAATATAATCTATAAGATCATAGCTAAAGTGATTGCAAATAGAATCAAGCCTCGCCTAGAAAAGTGTATGTCCAAAGAACAATTTGGGTTTTTAAATCATAGACAGATCTTTGATGCCATAGGATTAGGACAGGAGACCCTCTAGTCAATCAAGGTGAAGAAGCTAGGAGCCACGATCCTAAAAATGGATCTTGTTAAAGCATATGATAAATTTGATTGGACATTTTTTAGTTGATTCTCCTCCAAATTGGTTTAAATTTGGAGATGACAGACTAGATCATGGGTTGTGTTACGTCTACCAAATTTGATGTGCTCATTAATGGTAAGTTCACCTTGGGTATTTTTCAAGAGCTCGAGGGGCCTTAGAAAAGGGTGCCCTTTGTATCCCCTATTGTTTTTGTTGGTAGTGGAAGGATTGAACAGGCTAATCCTTTAGGCAAAAAGGAGAGGCAAGGTTAGGAGTGTTTGAATTTCATCTCAACACCACATCACACATCTCCTATTTAAGGATGGTGTGCTTCTTTTCGACATCAAGCAGGAGGACGAGTGGAGAGCCTTCCTGGACATTATTATTATATTCTATGCATCTTTGGGAATGGAGACAAGTCCTTAAAAATCTAGCTTTCTTTGGTATCGGAAAAATGAGGTAGTATTGGATCAATTTCATAGTTTGTTTCCCTATCCTTTGCATTCCATTGATTGTGGTTTTAAGTATTTAGGCTACTTTCAGAATCCTAATAATTACCTGAAAGAGGATTGGATGTGGCTTGCGAAGAGGACAGAAAAGAGAATTGATAACCGGTGCTTTAGATGGCTCTCTTTGGGGGGAAGGTTGACTTTTTTGAAGTTTGTTTTAGAGAATACTCTTGTGTATTGGCTTTCCTTCACCAAGGTTCCATCTTCCATACTTAATAACATTAGAAATAAATTGATCAACTTCTTGTGGACAAGTAGGAGGTACAAGGAAGGGTACATCTAGTTGGTTGGGAAAATTTCTCAGTACCAAAGAAATTTGGGTGTTGGGGCATAGAAAATATTATTTGGTTTGATAAAGCTTTGGATTTGAAAATCCTTTGGAGGGGATTGACAAGGAAAGGACTTTGAAGTGAAATTTTAGTGGATAAAACCTAAAAAACAAGCCTTTAATTGACTGGATCAGGAAGGCCAACAAAAAGGGTCATTCGACATCCATTATGAGGAGTGGGTTGATTGCGGCTTATCCATATTTGGGTAATTGGCTAGCGTCGAGGGTTGGGAATGGTTTTCAAGTGAAGTTGGGGGTGAACGCCTTTATTGGTGGAGATAGGGCCCTTAAGTTATCAACAACCATGATATAGGAGTTACACAACAAGGGGCTATTCTTTTTGAAACATGATAAGATGTTGGGACATGGACTTGTTAGCAGTCAGTATTGGCTTTCATCGAAATATTTGGGTCTAGCGAATGACTGCGCAACAAAATGGGAAGGATATACAAAAATCCTAAATCATAGTGGAATCAAGCTCAATAGTCTTGATGATGAAATAGTATGATCTTGGAATCAATCGATTTGATAGGTTGGTGCTAAGCAGACATATGAAGCTCTATCCTTTTCTTGATTAGAGATAAAGTTTAAATGGTGGTATCAACAACTTTGGAAATGGAATGCCCCTATGAAATTAAAATGGTTTTGTTGGCTTGTGTTGGAGAACAGGATCATGACTAGAGATAATTATGTTTAAAGAGGAGGCTAAGGACCTATTTGTTTCTGTCTATGTAAAAGTGACTTTGAAACAATGGACTATCTACTAGTTCACTGTTCTTATGCATAGTAGGTCTGGACATAAGTCAGAAGGAGCCTCAAGATTTCTAGCAGTTGGGATCATGGCTCTTTTGATGAGATTCTTCAGTTTTGGTTCTCATCGGATACAAAAGCTTAATTCTTCCTCTGATGTTTATTTGGGGGGTTTGGAGACATTGGAATTTGCTATTTTTTGAAGATGTTTATTTCAGTTAAGGCGGGGTAAGTGCTAGTATCATTGGGATGTTTAATGAATATCATAGGAATGTGGGGTCAAAGTCGCAAAGATCATTAGTGCTCCTTCATTTCATGGATGATGGGGCCTCTCAAATGAGAAATTGTGGGGCTGGAAAGCTCATTTATGTTAATGAAAGATACAGGTACTCATTGTGGATGGGATATAGAGTTGGTTCCAACATAAGAACTGAGTTACTAGCTTTGTGGGGAGTACTTTTCTTTGGTCATTACAAAGGGTTCTTATCCCTTCAAGTAGTTGGGGATTCAAGAGTGGTCATTGAGTGGACAGAAAGGAAATCCAATTTTTAGATGTCCTCATTGGATCATTGGAAGCTCAGGATAAGGGAACTACAGGGTAAGTTCAACATTATTAACAACAAGCACATTTTCAAACAGTTCAACTCTAAAGCTGACAAACTATAAAAAAAAAAAAACAAAGGTAATATGGAGGGTCTCATGTATTTTGAAGAAGTATTAGACAAACCGGTGGTTTCTAGGGGATCAATCCAGGCATTTTAGTTGGTACCTAGCTGGATTTTCTTCCCTTTTGGAATTAATTTTGTGGCTAGTTGCTTATGCAGCTGCATATGAATGTTCTTTTCCTGCAAACAGTTTTCTTACAGTATTTACCGGATTGGCCTGTGATCCAATCTTCCAGTAACGGATTACAAAACAACTTTTTGTAAGGTCTCTGGAGACTGGTGTTTATCTTTTTGTAGACTAGAATATTAGGATGTTTATGACTAAAACAGCTGGTATGCTTATTTTGTTTCCTTTCTTTTAGTATTAGATTGTAACTAAGGGATGTTTAAGGATGATAAGGATCACAGTACATGTTGTAATGCTGTTGACACATATGATTCTGTGTTTGGGTCATCCATGGTACTATCAAAATCTGTAATTGTTCTTATTTCATTCATTCTATGAATAACTAGAAACAGTTTTTTTCTTCTAAAAAATAGCAAAACTGCTACCATGGTTTAAATTTTTATATAAAAGCAAAATAACATCATTTCAATGCAACACTCACATCTATTTTCAATGCAGTTACTATTTTTAACTCTCATTGTTGAAATCACCAGCTGCCAGCACTGGAAATCTGGTGCAGTGCTATATTTAATTCTGACTGTTGAAATCACCAGCTGCCAGCATTGAAAATCTGGCGCAGTTGCTATTTTTAATCTTGACTGTTCAGGTTGTGATCGCCAGCTGCCTGTTTCTTTGGTTAGAATTTGGATGATATCTGACAGTACGCCTACCTGCTCGCTTAGATAAATATAGGTAAGGTGTTAATTATCTTTCAATCGGAATAAGCTATGATAAAATATGGGGTGCCTTTTACGTGATATCCTTTGGCGTGGGATATGAGTTATTCAAAACAGTTTTTGGCAGAGTTTTTGGTAAATATTTGGTGGAAATTTTATCTAGAATTTTGAAATTTTTTAATTAAATTTAAGATTTTTTTTCTAATTTTTTTCTTATGTAAAATGAGGATTTTCTAATTATTTTCTTAGAAATTAAGTTAACTTAATAGAAGTGACCTTTTTTCTACTTGATAAATATTATTTTATATAAAATTAATTACTTTTTAATGATGAAATATAATTTAAAATTATAATCTGTTTTAGTTGAATGTAAAGAAAAATGTTAGTTACACCTATAGGTGTTTAAATATCATCTGAGATTTTGGACTTCCTTGAATGGATCAATAAGATTAACCTAAGTGTAAGTGTACAATGAAGATTCATTTCATGAACACAGGGTTGGCAAGCGCCAGGGGGGGTTCTATTAAACCTCGATGGAAGCAACAAGAAAAGCTATGCTTGGGGAATTGGTTCAAGGACTAACAATGCAACCGAATGGTTAGCCTTGATAAAAGGAATTGACATAGCTAAAAGCAACGACATCCGTAATCTGGTGGTCCTTGGAGATTCTATGATTGTGATCAAAGAAGCCAGAGGCCTTATAAGCCACAGTCACAAGCCTCTCTCCATGATGCACCATCGTTTTATCCACCTGGCCAAAGCTTTTGTCTCCCTCGATTTCTTTCATATCTTAAGAGCCAACAATCATAGGGCTGATTCCATGGCCAATTTGGGCTCAAGTTTGAATTGTGGACACCTCCTAGAGGATGGGTGTTTGAATGTGAATGTTTGGGTTCCTTAACCCTTGGTTTTCTACCTATTCCCTAGACTACTCTACCACTCATGGCCATCCCATCGTGGCATTTACTCTCAAGATCCGATGTTGGATCTGTTCGCAATTCCTATGCTGACCTCTCCCAGAACCGACGGCTTGCATCGACTGAAGCCATGTGGCTCACATGCGGGAATTTAATGAAGACGAGGCCTGTGGGTTACTTCATGCAGGTTGACGGAGGGTTATGCACTCTGCCCTTCTCTGCGTTTGTGCTTCTGCTCTATCCTTGTGTTTTCCTTGGCAGCTCTCGTAAGGTTTTCTCTGGTAGCTCTCGTAAGGTTTCGGTTTCTCTCATGGATTGCAATCGTCCTCTTGCCCAACGAAAATGCGTGAAGAACCTCCAGGGGCAGTCTGGAGGGACCTGCAACAGAGAACCGAAACGGTGTCTCATGGATCTTTTTCATGATGTTGACAGCTCTGATCATTCCAGGGGAGGGGCAAAGAAAAATTGCACCACCCAGCCTCAGAAGGAAGATGTGGGCATGGGAAATAGATGGGTTCCCCTCGATTTTTCTCATGGTCTTGGGGGCCGAAGGATGCATTATTCGAACGGTGGCTTAGCTCCGGGACAAGGTGGCCGACTCCCAACTTTGGGGGAACATAACCTAAGCTTTGCTCAGCACAATTTTCGCAACAGCTCCATTGAACCGGGAAGCATGTCGGGAAAGGGCTCTCCGTTAGAACATGGTAGTCCCTCTCCGGAACTTCAAACTCATCTGCAAGATTTGGACGCTCAGGTGCGTTGGCTCAGATGCGACATAATGGAAATGAAGAAAATGATCTCTCAGTTTGGTACTCTCGTCCAAATCTCCAATTCTGAAGTTCGCACCTGCACTGGTAAGACCAAAGACTGTTTTGAGAAACTGGTTAACAAAATGGATAATTTCTATAGTTGTCTGAGAATTGTAGAGGCAAAAGTTGATTGTGTTAGGGTCAGCAATGGGAACAACCCCTCAGTCATCCTGAACATAGATGAAGACAATGCCGGCACTATCACTGGAAGCAAGGGGACCTCAGCTCGAAGCAATCACGAAAACTAAGGATGAAGACCTCTGACATGCCATCTCTGCTGATAACCTATCTATTTGCTTATGTTCTGTTTATGTTGTCTTATATTAGGGCAGTTCATTTCTATCTACAATTGTGCTTATTCGGCAAATATTTATGAATGTAATAAACTAAAAGCTTATTTTGAGAACCAGAGGCTGATACTCATTGAGTCTGTGACAGCATCTCTGAGATTTTGGGAATAGCCTCCCCACTATGATGTAATATTTCCATCCTTTTAATATAAAGCTTTTACCCTTTTCTGTGAAAAAAAAAATGAAGATTCATTTCACGGTCGTCATATCTTGTTATACTCAAATATATCTAACCATCTCCACAAAATTAAATGGTTAACAAAATTTATCAATATTCACTTGTAACTACTAATAAATCTAAAACATTTAGAAAAATTAATGAAAAACTAAACTCATATAAATCACCAACAAATGATCACACATGACTTTCTTTTTTAATTAAAATGATTGTGTGATTGAAATAATTTCAATACTGTACATAACATCAAAATGAGATGCCAAGAGTTTCCCTTCCTTGAAAAAAATGCCAATGAAAATTTGAATAATGATTTTGAAAACGATGTATTTTTTTAAAATATTTTTTTTTATATGTCAGTTTCAAACTGCTTTGTACATTTAGCAATGTTGTTTTATTTTATATATATATATTAGTTTGTTAAGGTTCAATCATTGAATAAGTGTCAAATCAAATCGTGTTTTTCAAAGATTTTAACCGCTATAATGAAAAATGTTAAATTTTTTATGATTAGTAATGTCGGGCAAAATGTAATATAATTTAATATATACGGTTTTGATATAATGGGAAATGTTCCATTCATGAATAAAGGCCAAATCAATTTGTATTCTTCAAAGTTTCTAACTAGTATAAATAAAAAAATGGTAAAAGTATACATTTATAGCGTTATATAAAATGTAAAAATGCAACAGGTGTGGCTACATATACATTATTCACATTATTCGATTCGATTTGATTTGATTTAGTGGGTAAGGTTCAGTACATCAGTATGGGTCAAATCAAATTTAGTTCACATGTTTTATAAAGAGGGTGATTGTTTGATTTAGTCGGTAAAAGGTTTTATCAAATAAAGTTATTCACATCGTTGTTATAAAATATTAATATTTTATTAATTTATTAGTATAAAAGAAAATATATGCACAGTTGTAGTGTTGAATTTTGGAGATTTCAATGTTTCTCACATGGCTGTTAGAAAATATTTTTTTTTAATTATATAAATGAAAAATCATATAGGTTAAAACTTAAAAAATAAATATAGTTGAATTTTGGAAATTTTAATAGTATTTTCAAAAGATTTATATATAAAGAATATTTTTAGTACATCTATATTAGATGACATAAATAGTAATTATCATAATATTTTTAAGTTATGTATGTATGTATATATATAGTAGAAATCTCTTTTAATAAAAGGTTAAAGTGTAATTGAAAGTAATAATATTATTAAGTATTTGATTTTAATGGAAATATTTTCATAGATGACAAAAAAAGATATTGGTTTTCTGTGAATATTATTTAGATTGAAATTGTTTTTTAGTTTTGAAGTGATATCTAAAACTATTTTTGATTGGCAAAAAGCTTGTTTTAGAAATAAAAAAATTGATAAATAAAAGTCTTACCTAGAGAAACTTTTGGCAAGAGTGGAAGTATGTGCTCTTATGAACAAGCAAATAATAATTTCCCTTAAAAGAGTAAACAAACATTCATAACTAATAGTCAAAATAATTATTCTCATTATAAATTGACAACTAAATGATGATACTTGTTACCCCTACCCAAAAATATATAAAATAGAAAGCAATAATGTTAAAAATTGTGAAAATTGCACACCTTATCCAGTAATCAAGAGGGGAAGGATGTTTATATCAGAGGACTTATATGGTAAACATGGCTATAGGCCTTTTCATGATGGGGTAGGATAAAAGACCAAAAGACCACTAAAACGCGCGAAATTTTAAAAATTGTGAAAATTGCATACCTCATCCACTAATCAAGAGGGGAAGGATGTTTATATCAGAGAACTTATATTGTAAACATGGCTATAGGCCTTTTCATGACGGGGTAGGATAAAAGACCACAAGACCACTAAAACGCCCTGCTTTCCAGGGAAATTTTCATAAAAACCGATCAAATTTGTTCCTGGAAATTGTTATTTTCCATAATTTTGCAATTTCAGCAATCATAATTACTGATCCTAAACTAAATGCCCTATTTTAAAATCGAAATTTTCATAGAAATCTGTCAAATTTATTTCTGGAAATTGGTATTTCCACAATTCTGCAATTTCAACAATCGTAATTGTTGATCCTAATCTAAATGCCCTCCAAATTGCCATTTCAACTATTCTTACTCGACTGGATTAAGAAAAATCGAAAACATTTTAGTTACCCCTTATACTCTTCGAATCATTTCATGACTGCGGAATTTCTAACATTTTCTTCCATAGCCCGCACACTCGTGACAAGTGCAAGGCAATATTATAACATAATTTAGTTTAGCCTCTCAATGAAGGCAGAACTTATAAAAAATAAAATTCAAACAAGGATAGTTTGAACAGATAGACTGGTCGAACTCTGATTACAGGGAGAGTTTCAAATTAAAAAGCTAACATTAGTTGTAAATTATATTTTTTTTTATAAAAATTAATTAATTATATTTTATTGATTTTTTCGTAGCCTAAAATCTCATGTCAACTGCGCTGGCTAACGATCCATGATGCCGTCTGAGCACACTTTTTAAAAAGGGTTGCAAGTGTCATGGTAGTGCTTATATCGTTGTGGATGTCTTTGATGTTATGCGTTTAAAAATGTTAAAAAAAAAGTAGTTGTTATGTTTTTTTTTTAATTTTATTGTTTTATATGTTTTTCTTAATAGCAGTAAGGTGTTTTTTTCAAAGAAAAAATAGCAATTCATTAATTGAAATGAACCACATTGTTTATTTAGATTTGCTAGGTAAATACATATATATATATATTTTCAAATTTTCTCTAAAAGGTAGCCACAACATAAATTGTAAATGTCTTAGGCAAAAAACCACGTGCATGTGTAACTTTTCAATTTTACATATCTCTTCAAAATATTAAAAAATAAATACTTGATTGGAATCATATTTTCGTGGAGTTTTGTTCAATGGCATAATCAACCTAGATGTGGTACAGGATCATGCTACATGACAATGGTGTCGGTATCATGTTCCCATTTGTGCCAAGATCCATCACCAACTTGTAGCCCTTGTTTAGGTAACAAATATGCTATTGAGTTCCTTTCCCTATAGATGTGGCGAAAGTGCAAATCCTAAAATTTACCAGTCAACCTAATAAGCTCCTCGTAAAGTGGCAGAAGAACAATTTCTTTGGAGCTCTCTTGTACCTCATCCGATTAATCACGAGTAGGGAATCCCCAAAAGCCTGTAATTTCTAAGCACCTTAAGAGATGGAAAGAATCAAAATTATTTTCAAAGCCATCAACTTTGCATGATTGTTTGTGCTCTTACCAAGACCCGCAGAAAACTTAATCCACTGTGAACCAGAGAAAAAAAAAATGCCACCTGCACCTCCTATAGTAGGTTCCCCTCTTGAGGCACCATCAAAGTAACACCAACTTCCAGATCTATCATTGTTCTTAGATGTGATCCTTCTCTCCTTTTTTGCCCCATTGTCATGAGGAAATAAGTCTAGAATGGCAAGCCATGCCCCCTAAATCATAAGGGCAGGTAAGGCCATATATTCTGTATATAGCTCATTTTTAATCCATTCCTGAAAAGCATAAGATAGTCCAATCCCTCTCCACTCAAATTGTATACCTTTCGCAAAAGAAACATGGTACCACATTCTATTGATATAGGGACACTGGACAAATAAATTGAAGATAGTCTCACAATTTGTTTTACACAAAGAACATCTAACAAGGCCAATAATATAAATATTCAACAAATGTTCCCAAACCGAATCCCTGTTGGATGGGGTCAGCCATAGAAGGAGAGGTCATTTTAAATACCATATCTAATTTGAATTATAATCCCTAGAAACCCTAGTTTGTAACCTAGAGCCTAGTTTGTGTTCAAAATCCTTAGAAACCTCCACCACCATTTGAATCCAAACCATTGTGCTACAAATATGCACAAGAGTCCATAAAACCCTAGTTTTTGCATTCATGTGCATCCATTTGAATCCACACCATTGTGCACAATTATGCACAAGAGTAATAAAATCATCATGATGCAACTATATATTCATGCCAAAAAATCTCGTTATATTCATGTGCATCCATTTGAATCCACACCATTGTGCTACAAACGTGTACAAGAGTCCAAAAAACCCTAGTTTGTACTCAACCCCTATCCTAGAAATAATAGCCTATAAATCCTATCCTATAAACCCTGTAGTGAAGCTTATAAACCGTAGTTTGTAGCGTAAACCCTAATTTGAATTCTAATCCCTAGAAACCCTAGTTTGTAGCCTATACCCCAATTTGAATTATAATCCCTATAAAACCTAGTTTGTAGCCTAGAGCCTATTTTGTGCTCAAAATCCTTAGAAACTTCCATCACCATTTGAATCCATACCATTGTGCTACAAAGATGCACAAGATTCCAACAAACCCTAGTTTGTGCATTCATGTGCATCCATTTAAATCCACACCATTGTGCACAATTATGCACAAAAGTTAAAAAATATTCATGATGCAACTATACATGCATGCCAAACAATCTTGTTATATTCACGTGCATCCATTTGAATCCATACCATTGTGCTACAAAGATGCAAAAGAGTCCAAAAAGCCCTAATTTGTGAATTCATGTGCATCCATTTGAATCCACACCATTGTGCACAATTATGCACAAGAGTAAAACAATATTCATGATGCAACTATTATATGCATGCCAAAAAATTGTGTTATATTCATGTGCATCCATTTGAATCCACACCAATGTGCTACAAACATGTACAAGAGTCCAAAAAACCCTAGTTTGTACTCTAAACCCCTATCCTAGAAATCATAGCCTATAAACCCTAGAGAGAAGCCTATAAATCGTCGTTTGTAGCCTAAACCCTAATTTGAATTATAATCCCTAGAAACCCTAGTTTGTAGCCTAAACTCTAATATGAACTATAATCCCTAGAAACTCTAATTTGAACTCTAATCCCTAGAAACTCTAGTTTGTATCCTAGAGCCTAGTTTGTGTTCAAAATCCTTAGAAAACTCCATCACCATTTGAATCCAAACCATTGTGCTACAAATATGCACAAGAGTCCAAAAACCCTAGTTTGTGCATTCATGTTCATCCATTTGAATCCAGACCATTGTGTACAATTATGCACAAGAGTAAAAAAAAATTCACAATGCAACTATATATGCATGTCAAAAAATCTTGTTATATTCATGTGCATCCATTTGAATCCATACCATTGTGCTACAAACATGCAAAAGAGTCCAAAAAACCCTAGTTTGTGCATTCATGTGCATACATTTGAATCCACACCATTGTGCACAATTATGCACAAGAGTCCAAAAAGCATATTGATGCAACTATATATGCATGCCAAAAAATCTTTGTATATTCATGTGCATCCATTTGAATCCACACCATTGTGCACAATTATGCACAAGAGTCCAAAAAACATCATGATGCAACTATATATACATGCCAAAAAATCTTTGTATATTCATGTGCATCCATTTGAATCCCAACCATTATGCTATAAATATACACAGGAGTCCAAAAAACCCTAATTTGTGTATTCATTTGCATCCGTAAGAATCCAAACCATTGTGCACAAGTATGCACAAGAGTCTAAAAAACCTCATGCTGCAACTACATATGCATGCCAAAAATATTCGTATATGCATGTGCATCCATCTGTATCTAAACCATTGTGCTATAAACATGTACAAGAGTCCAAGAAACCCTAGTTTGTACGCTAAACCCCTATGCTATAAATCCTAGCCTATAAACCCTAGAGTGAAGCCTATAAACCCTAGTTTGTATCCTAAACATCTATATTTGAATCTCGAGTGTTCGAAACATCTATAGTTAAATCTCGAACGTCTCGAACATCTGTATTTGACATCTACCTAGAATATAACCTTGAATTAGATTATTTCTATTATTATTAAAAAACCTCAGGGCAATGGGAACATATAAGTTTGGTGTTCCTCAAACGTTGAACATCAATTTTAGTATCCCTTTGAACTCAATGGGATCTACCAAACTTGGAGATCTTCAAAACACCAAGTTTTCCTTGAACCCCACTCTAGATCACTAGATCATCTTCATTATTGGCCAATGAGTCAATTATCACACTTTTTTTTCATTTAATGTGTTTGGAGCGTACATATGCAAAGTCTCAATTCAATTCATTAATAAGTCGAAGGGATGGTAAAAATTACTCTTTCAAAATATGAGTATAGTCATCTTTATTATTTTCTTGGATTTTTTTCAATTTTTTATTTCAAGGAATAATTTTATGGAAACTGTTTCAAGTATTTTCATAGATGGTAAACAGAGTAAACCACGGAACCTTGATGAGGGGATCAAGAAAGTTGAACCCATGACCTCCCCAATTTTTGGGGAAGAGATCTCATATTTGACTCATGATTGGTTGAGTTAACCATAAAGCTTCAATTTAAATAGAATGGTGATCATGGCTCGGATTGACGAACCGTCGACTCTGTTGGATTCAAGACATTGAGATAGTGCCAGGGGTGCCCCTCTCTTATGAGTCCATGTCACAGAGATCATCTTCTAGGTCAATTTTGGAAACTAGGGTTTCACTCAGTAAGGGACTTTGCAATTATTGCACATAGGGGTCAAATTTGCAAATTCATCAACCAGGAACTTATGGCTAGTGTTCCCACATGGAACCTTCCTAGACACACTTGCAGGACCTCTTGAAACCCAGTTTTATTGCACGGTTGGAATTCTGTGCCCCCGGTAGGGATTCAACAGGTGTCCTTGAAATCCTTTAGGGTGCGAGTTGTAATGGGCCATAGAATGGTGACCGTGGCTCAGATCGATGAACCGTTGACTCCATTGGATTCAGTACATCGGGATAACGCTAGGGGTGCCCCTTTCTTCTGGTTGTATGGCACAAAGATCATATTCTAGGTCGATTTTGGAAACTAGGGTTACGCTCAGTAAAGGACTTTGCAATTATTGCACATAGGGGTCAAATTTGCAAATTCCTCGATCGAGAACTTGTGGCTAGCATTCCCACGTGGACGCTTCCTAGACACACTTGAAAGGCCTCACGGAACCTAGTTTTATTGCAGGGTTGGAATTCTATGCCCCCAGTAGGGATTCAATAGGTGTCCCTGAAATCCTTTAGGGTGCGAGTTGTAACGGGTCATAGAATGGTTGTCGTGGCTCCGATCGATGAATTGTCAACCCCATTGGATTCAAGACATCAAATTGATGCTAGGGTTACCCCTCTCCTCTGGGTCCAAGGCTTATAGATTTCCTTATAGGACGATTTTGGAAACTAGGGTTTCGCTCAGTAAGGGTCTATGCATTTTTGCACAAAGGGGTCAACTTTGCAATATTTTTATTTTGATTGTATAACTAGACATTGAAAGAGTGGCACTCAAACCCACAACATTGCACTCTTTTTATCTGGTGTTTTCACACCAGCCTGTGCTAATGAGAATCTACTAAGGATTATGGAACCCTTAGTAGTAGATTCAAATACATGGATAAAAAATAAATAAATGAAAACTGATATGTGTGAGTGCAAATAAAAACAGAAAATAAATCTAACAAACTACTGCAGTAAAAAGAACAAATAGATCATAACCCATGAAATATGTTGTATATTATGTTGTAAACAAGGGTTTACAAATATGGTTTCCTCATAAGACAAGGTGATGGGGGCCCTTGTAGCAGTACGAAGAGTAGCGCATCGGGTCGCCTAAGTTCCTTGCCCTTCTCCAAATGCTCAATGGATGGCCAAGATTCAACTAGGTGGGCACAAAAGCTCAAAAGGGTAGGCTAGAGTGTTGTAGGAAATTTGGCAGCATAAGGGTATGAAGAGTGATCATGGGTGTGAAATGGGGGGCCACCATCACCTTTTTATAGTGATTTTAGGTGGTGGAGTATTGAACCATGGTTTTCGGCAACCAGTAGTATTGGCTAGTGGTATTTGATATTTTCCGTCTTTTTTATTTTATTTTGACTTTTCCCCCGTTTTCTTTTCTTTTTAGGGATTTTTAGACCCTTTTGTGTGTTTTTAACCTTTTTTGAAGGAATTTAGTTATTTTTTGAGGGGAATAATGATTTTTTTTCCCATTTGGTTACCAATTTAGGGTTTTGTAGGCCAAAAATGTAAGAAAAGTGGAAAAATGGGTTATGTGACTACGGAGATAAGTTAGTGAACAATTTTTGGGTGTTAACAGATTGCCCCCTGATGTGCGAGGGAAGGAGCTCATCGTATGGCCAATATAAATCATAAGGTTTGAATTTTTCTAGGGGTGTGAGCATTGTGATGGTGAAGAGCAGAAACTAGTTGGAGATCAGAACACGTGCTCTGTACGAATTGCAAAGGCTAAAACTGAAAATACGAGACCTCAATAACGAATGAGGAATAATCTCAAATATATGGACAAGGAGGGCATACCCATACTCGTATCAATATATTCAAATAATAATGAGGCCCAAAAAGGGGATCTAAACAATACATAGAGAACTGTTGTGTACATCATAATGGTCCAGAGGGGACACAAATCTAAGACATACTCATGGAAACAATGGAATTCATCATGAATGCAGTACCACAAAAACTGATGCTCTGCTAGATCTGAAGGTGTCCAACAACTATATGGACTCAATGACAGCGACTTGGAATCTCAAAGGTACACTGAACTGCATCTGAACTAGATACTAAATGGCTTCCGAACACTGTCGCCAACGCAACATGGATGTCCGTGGGAACATACAACTGGGGGGTTCCAAATAGACTCACCAATGTGATTGAGTCAGGGGACATCTGGGGTCTTCAACCAATAACTGAAGGGACCAATACCCTGTACAAATCTCAATGGTGTGATGATGGATTTGAAGTCTAACACGTGAGAAACAACCATTCTAAGAGGCAATAAGGACTCATCTCAGATGGTGCGTAGGCACTCACCATTGATGGAGATGATTCCAAGGTACAGGAAACTCTGGGTCTATCCTCTAGAATAGATGTGCCGGCGTCGATAGACGGAGACCTGCAACTACCAAGGCAATGATGTTTCCTTGATGGGAGCATGAGGTGTACAGCCAAGAGGTGATAGTACTTGGTGTGTAACTGACACACTATGGGGGGGGATACATGGGTCGATGAGTGATGAAACTCAAACTTCCTTTGTTTAGAGTGCAACGGAAAGGATGACATGGAAGCATATGAAACTAACCTTCGGAAAGGGGATCATAGATTAAGGGACCAAGGATTATGATTGCAATGGGGTAGACTCGAGGGGGAACTGATGAGTGATATTAGGAGACTTCAAGGGTGACACATTTTATAATACTATGAAGAAAGGAGACCATGTTGGGGATGTTGTTGTAATGGTTAGACGAGATGTGATTTGTCGTGGCATTGAGAGGCACCGTTTGGGCCTTCTTCATGGTTTAAGGAGCCCAAAGAAGGGATAGAAGTGTGCTCAAAATGGTACTATCGTGTGGATTTGTACGAGCCCAGGACAATGCATGCTCATGGATGATTTCAATTTTAAGGAGTCTGAAAGCGATAAGAAGACTCTGAAGTGGTGGAAATTTATTGTTGTGTGGATTTATTCGAGCTCGGGACGGTGAATGCTCGCGGTCGCTTTCAATTTTAGAGATTCTGAAAGAAATAAGAAGACTCCAAGGGGGTTCTTTTTCGTATGTTAGTCCCCAAGGCCCAAAAAAACATAAAAGTATGCAATGGATAACTCTTCCACCCATTGTGACTAGAGTATTCATTTTTTGTAATTAGTCTACCAGGTCCGGAAAAAGGGTTAAACTTATACCAGATAGATTCCCTTTCAAATACTTTTAGCAAGCATGAAGGGAAGAAAGATTGATCGACGATCTTTTCATTCTTTATGGAGTCAGAAAAGAGCTTAACAGAAACTCCCTGAGTGCCTTTTTCGTAAAGGAGTTGCTCGGTCCGAAAAAGGGATAAAAGTATACCAAACAAATGTAAAATCCAAGCAAGGGGGAAAATTTCAATCAAGGGACAAACATGGGAACTAAGAGA
This sequence comes from Larix kaempferi, assembly GCA_027924585.1. Lineage (NCBI taxonomy): Eukaryota > Viridiplantae > Streptophyta > Pinopsida > Pinales > Pinaceae > Larix > Larix kaempferi. Next base: position 2,828,812 of record BSBM01000070.1, read on the forward strand.
GCGTGGGGGGGAACACTGATGGGACCTTCTTGCGAGTAGATGAATGGTGGAAAAATAATTCAATAACTGCAGTATGGATGGAGTGTATGGCTCATGAATTGGATGCAATAGACAAACTGGTCAAAATGGTGCAAAAAACAACTGTAGCCTATGTGGCACGCAAATCGAGGCAACGAGGGGCATGGAAAAAATGCCCTTTTTTTTAGTGAGAGCGAGAAATGATCTCAAGCATCATCACAGGAATGAAATTCTGAATCCGGCAGTGCAAATAGTGCAAAAAATGGTGGTCATATGACCCCGGAATGGTCGAAGCAAAAATTAGGGCAAAAATGGCTATAAATAGCAAATGAACCCACCTCCACATGTCATTTTCATTGTGCAAATTGGAAGGAGTGTGGAGGGGCCCAAAAGAGGAAATTTTGATTTCTTTCAATTTGCCTAGTGGAAATGAGTTATGTGACTTGCAGATAAGTATTTAAGTTTTTTTTTGACATTTTTTATGCATTTGGAGTTCGATTTGGTCCTTTGAGGAGCAATGCCAAGCAAGGCTACGACACCACAGCGCCAGAGCGCACTTTTCGAGAGAAATAGCGTGCTTAGGGGGTGGCTCCGGGTCATACATTCGCGCAGTTGGGGCGTGACTGTGGGCCTCACAACTACGCTCTGAAGCACGGATTTTCCTCGGAAAAGTGCACTTCGAGAGAGACTGTGGGCCCCACAAGTGTGCTAGAAGAGCGTGATTTTCGAGGGGAAAAGTGTGCTCCAGGGCGCGCCTAAGGGGTAAAAATGTGCGCTTTGGAGCATGCCTTTTTTCCTAAGTCTGGGTGATGACCCGAAGGATACCGGTGTTTGTTTATGTGTAGCTGATGGGGGTTTTGTTTTTTGGTTGACAGGAAGTTGAGAGTGAGTTGGCGAGAGCGAGAGCTCGGGCAGTTGCATGATGATATCCTGGATGATGATGATGTCCAAGACACACTGGAATAGTGTGGTTTGTTGAAGTTCGCCAAGGTGCCCCCAATGCGTTCAGCGAAGGTAGTGCTGAACAAATTGGTTGAGTTCTGGGATACCGAGGTGGAGGCGTTCGTTATATAGGGGCGGTGGCTAGAGATATCGCTCACAGATGTGTACTTTCTAATGGGGCTCCCACGGTTGGGTATGATTTCATACACCCAACCAAGGAATCCTAGTGATGTGTCTATGGAGGACTTACTGGAGCGCCATTGTTATGCCATGGCTTATGTGCATGACAATGCGATTTTGATATGTGACATCGAGAGTTTGGAGACTCGGGCTATAATGGAACTAGTAGTGCGGATACTAGGGTTGAAGGAGACCCACAGGGTTTCTGGAGGGAAGATGATGCTGGATGAGAAGGATTTAGCAGGTACCTACTCTGGGTGGGGACAAATGTACCTGACTGTGTTTGGCGAGATCTGACCAATGTTATCCACATGGGAGGGGATTTATGTTTCTCATCATTCTTATGCTCATTCTTATTTGAGCGAGTGCCGATATTGTGACCTCACAGAGTAGTGCACGATGGTGTATTTCCTGATCTGCAGATGCGGCGATGGGGTGAGATGATGACTCGCGGTGGTGGGGGACTGGTGGTTCAATTTTTCCCTTGAGAGCTGTTCACAAAGTGGCTTCAGTTTCCAATGGTGATCAAGGACTTCCCTTATATAGGGATGGACTATAGGGGAGATGCAGAGCTAACATGACCTCTTGGCTAGGCATGGGGACCAGATGGTATGTATCTACTTCACTTTATAGTAGCATGTTGTCTCTACATGAAAACATATGTGATAGCTAGAGGATTGTTATGATATTGAGACTGATGACGTGCTTTTGTGTGCAGATGTGGGACCGCGGCCGCCAACAGGATATCGGGCTCGTAAGGGATGAGTGGAGGGAGTGTACTATCTTGCGCATGGGCATCGTCGACAACAGAGTGCTTCGACGATGTTGGAGATGCTACGTATAGGGATTGAACTCCTACTGGATGGGGTGATTGATGATGGATGGAAGCATCTGGATCAGGACCTGATCGAAATTTTCCACGATGTTCCACAGGAGTGGAGACCAATGATGCAGTGGATTGCGATGGTGGCTGATGCATTGAGGGCCATGGCGCAGGGTGATGCCCCATATGATGATGAGGAGGAGGAGACCGAGTCAGATGAGGAAGAGGAGGAGGAGGAAGAGGAGGAGGAGGAGGAGGACGAGAAGGAGGAGGATTACGATGACGACAATGGGGATGACTCAGATGACTAGGAAGTTGATGGAAATCCCCCCCAATGCGATGAGCATGGGGAATTTTTGTACTCGGCGATTGTTTTTATGATGAGGAAGATGTTGGGGCTCCTCAATGTATTGATGTTTATGCTATGATGTAAACATTATGACACTTTGATTATATATATATATGCTCGTGGATGCAATTTATTATGGTGATGGTCCTCTTTTTTTTTATGATGATGTATGCATATATGATGTATATATGCATGTGAATGATGTGATGACGCATGCTTGTGGTTTACTTCCTACATGTTGTGATTAATATGCCATTCTAGAACATTATTAGCCATTTGGTATGCAACACTATTCTGACTATGTGGGACATGGATGAATGTAATGAACTCAAACTGTCTAATCAGTTGTTTTGTGCACAGGAAATTTCTAAAAAGGCAGGACCTGATAAAAGTTATTGAGTTGGGAGACAAGGAGCTGGGAGTCGAGAAACACACAAAGGTGGCTAATGCCCATTTGGAGAGCAGCAGTCAAGAGACCAGTCGGTCACAACATCGTACTCAGCCTAGTTATTGGTGGAAGCACTGATACACACTCCATCGAGGTGGATCAACTCATGTGAGGGGGAATACAGTACCCAAGTTGCGTAGGCGAGGTGTGGAGACCATCTGCTTGCTTCGTTAGCGAAACCAACATAGAGTGGTGGAGCAGGATCCATTTGTGGTCACGCATGGAAGCAAAATTGTGAGGTTCAAAATGCAAAAAGTGAAAAACAAAAAAGGGAATAAAGTTGTACAACACGAACTATGGTGTTCGAGAAAAAGTGTTAAGGGTAAAATCGTTTGAGATACAACCCATTACGGGGGTTGGCTAAGGGTTGTCCTTTCAGAATCGATAAGGATGTATGCCCCCTTTCCGAGACAGGTTTGGACAATGTAAGGGCCTTTCCACATGGATCCAAACTTTCATTTTCCATGCTTGTCATGAACTTGGTCATAAACAAGCACTAGGTCACATTCATGGAAGGTACGAGGGTGGACATGCTTGTCATACTTCGCTTTGGAGAGATGTTTGGCAACCTCAATGATTTGTAATGTTGCTCATCCCTATTCGTTTGCTTGTTCCAATAGGAGTAAGTGTTTCTCAAGAGGTGAGGTTTCCAGAAGAAGTTCAACAACAATGTGTAAAGCTGGGATTTGACACTCAATGGGGAGAACAGACTCTACGCCATGAACCAAATGGAAAGGGGTAAAACTCATGGCAGTCTTAGTTGAAGTGTGGTAAGCCCAAAGTGCAGGAAAGAGCATATAGTGCGAGTTGGACTTGTGTTGGTTTACTGTTTGTTGAAGGATTGTCTTCAATATCTTGTTGACAGCCTCAACTTGGTCATTCCCTTGAGGGTAGTAAGATGAGGCATACTGGTGGTCAAACTTCAAGAAGGTTGACAACTATTTCCAAATGGTGTATTCAAAAATATTTCCATGCTCGAATACGAGTTGTTTCAAGACCTTGAGTCGAGTGATGACATTATTAAAAAAGAAATGTGCGACGGCTTTGTCCTGACAGTTAAATGTGGGCATGGCTTCGACCCATTTAGTGAAATAGTCGACCACCAAAATGATGTATTTATGGCCATTCACCGAGGGGGGGTTACACTCCATAAAATCAATGGCCTACTTAAAGAAAGGGCCAATAGTGATGACTGGATGGAGAGGGGCAGGAGGGGTATTGGATTTGGGGTAAAAAAGATGGGCATACCGAAAATGTTTGACTATTTTGATGCAATTAGTGAAAAGGGTGGGTCATAAATACCCGATGCAGATGACCTTTTGGGCAGTGGCCATTCCATAGAAGTGGCCACCACAGGCTCCAGTATGAAAATCATTCAAAACTTGTTCAATCTCGTCACGTGTGAGGCATCGACATAAAATATTGTCGACGCCGTAGCGATAAAGGACATCATCGAGGAGGATGTATCGTGAAGCATGATGGAAGATACGACGACGATCATCACGAACGAGGTTGGAGCGAAAAAAATTTCGTTCATAGGTATACCAGGACGTCACCATACCATGGCTCATCCAATGAAATGGTGAACAAGTGGTCGTCGGGTAAGTTAGTGATGATGGGGGTCGATGCTGACAAAGATGGTAAGTCAATCATGAGATGTTCCAAAGTGAGGGCTTTGGTACTCTTTGGTGTAACAAATTTTAGGTCATATTCTTGGAGGATAATGGCCCATTTAGCCATGCGGCCTTGGAGGAGGCTGCGACTCAAGAGATAGACCATAGGGTTGGAGTCTTCCACGACTGTAGTTCGACTCATCAGGATGTAGTGGAGAACCTTTTGAATAGAGAAGATGAAGGCAAGGGCCAAATTATCCTCATGGGGGTAGCGTAATGGTGGGCCAAATAATGTCTGACTCACATAATAAATGACTCGTTCTTGTCACGCACTATCTTCTTGGACTAACATGCCAAAAACGACATACTTGAATGCCAAAACATAAAGGATGAAGTCCTTCGAGAAATCCGGAGGAGAAATCAAGGGGGCGGAAGTCAATGCTTTTTTGAGTGATTCAAAAACCGCTTGTGCTTGTTCATCCCAAATGAAAGGAACATGGGTCTGAAGCAGGTGAAGGAAACCATGAAATTTGGTAGCATAGTCTGGAACGAAGTGACGGAGAAAGTTGGATTTCCCTTGAAGGATTTGTAATTGGCGTAATGTGCGTGGCGAAGGGATTTCAAGAATGGCTTGTACCTTCAAAGGATCGACTGTGATCTCGTTTTGGGAAACAATGAAACCTAATAGTCGGCCTATAGGAACGCAAAAAAAACACTTGAGGGGGTTCAAGCGAATGTTGTATTTGAGACAACGCAAAAAGAGTTTCCGTAGATCGTCTAGGTGGTCGGACCCTTTCTTGGATCAAGTGGTGAGGTCGTCCAAGTAGATAAGGATTATATGGACCAAGTCATGAAAGAAAAAGGTCATGGCTCGCTGGAATGTGGCACCATAATTTTTAAGACTAAACAGAATGAATCAATAGGAAAAGGTGCCCCACAGAGTAGCGAAATCATGTTGGAATATTTAAATCCTCCTATCTATGTCATTTGATTGATTAGTAGCATTAATTAATCATTTTATGATTAGTTCCTATGTATTAGACTATATAATTGCCATTTGAGCCATTGTGTGGACCAGAAGGCATCTTTGGGGGGACCACAAGAATTCCTAGTGTGGAACACAAGTTTCTAAAGCCACTTGGGCGCATTCCTAAATATTCTGGATAAGATTCAGGTGAAAAACGCACTCCACTGATTTTTACTTCTTTTTACTGCTTTTTTGCCTAAGGGGAAAAGCTAGTCAACTAGGGAAACTTGATTCTATGAACACACATCCTCTATGGTGTTTATTCCTTCCTTTTTTGGGATTTAGCATTTTTTTTCATTACACATCACCTTCAGGTCACTAATTCATAAATTCATGATCCTTTGGTGTGACTTGGAGAACACACTTGCCACCTAGGGGGGATTTGCATAGTTTTAGTAAGTCTGATTTTATGATGATCCAAATGGAATATTTAGCCATTTGAATCTCTATTGTGATGTTATATATTGACAAACTATTTCTTTCCCAAGGTTGGCTGATGTATTTTATTCATGAGAGTTAATACAGTTTGTATCTATTATGAGTATTTTTCTGTGTTCTTGACTAGTTGTGTGAGATCTTTGCGAGAGTGTGTAATTTCTTGATCAGATCTTGGTGTGAACTGAATTTCACATGGTATTAGAGCTATCAATATATTCCTTTCTCCTTCTATTGTCTTGCAGGATCCAACTAGTCTCAAGGAAGGCGCAATAATTCATCCACGGGGCACATTTTATCATCCAAAAGGTGCAACAAACAAGATCTGGGCACACCCAAATCACTCCAAAATTAAATTTAGAGCTGCCATGGATCAGTCACACCATATCATCCTCACTCAATTCAATTTATTTTACTGGAAGGCACAGATGGAGATCAGATTGAGGAGCAAAGGCCTTTACAGGGTGACTATGGCAACTGAAGCTGAGCCAACCTCAGCAGTCGAGAAATCAAAGTGGCATAATCAAAGAGATGAATATTATGGGATGTTGTGTCTCACTATATCCAAGGATCTTCTATTCCATCTCAATGGTCTTACCTATCCCAATGAAGTTTGGCTAAAGCTTCAAGAATTGTTTGGAAAGACCGATGAACTAAGAGGCCACCAACTAGATAATGAACTAGTTTCATTGAGTCCACAGAATTTCGATAACCTCCAGGATTTATTCTCCAAACTCAAATCACTTGTTTTGTAGCTGAAGAAATGTGGTATTGAAAAAAAGGATGATAAATTAGTCTTGGCCATTCTCCCCAAACTTGGCCCTGACTACTCAATCTTTGTTTCGACCTTCCATTCCACAAGGAAGATAGTTAAAAATTGGAAGAGCTCGACACTTTCAGAATTCATGGAGTCACTGACACAAGAACAAGACAAATTGGTCTTGATGAGAGCCATCAAAAATCCATCCAAATACCATTATCTAAATGTTGTAGATTCAAAGAGCTCGAAAGGGAAGAAGAAGGGCAATTTCAAGAAGCCCACTGAATAGAGAAAAGACAAGCAGAAAGTTCATGAAGACTCCTCGAATTTCAACAGGAATCCAAATAAGAAGAATGAGAGGACAAAGTGCAATTATTGCATCAAGGGATTTCATCCTGAAAGCTCTTGCATGAAGAAAACCATTGACCAAATGGTTCAACTCCTGGAGAAATCCAACATTCCTCTTCCAGAGAGCGCAAGGAGGAAGGATGGAGGGGGGGAATTATGATCATAAGGAGAGAGTACATGCACTAATGGAAAGCACATCCAATCCTACCTCATTCATTATTGATTCCGAAGATTCAAGACACATGGTGTCTACAAGTAAGTTTTTTACTTCACTTGACTCTTCCAGTGGCACAAATATTGTATTGGGTGACAATTCCGAAACATCTAGCAAAGGAAAAGGTAGCATATATCTCGAGTTTGGTTCATTCAATAATGTCTTGTATGTTCCTAGACTTGCCGCAAACCTATTGTCAGTCTATCAGTTGACCCACATAGGTATGCCCAAGAAGGTACCCTTTACCCCAAATAATGTTGAGCTATGTGAAATGTCCACAGGCCGAATTGTTGCATTAGGCACTGCTGACCATAGCTCTAGAATCTACAAGTTTTCTCACTTTGAGCCATACCCCTCACCTTCTGCTCTTTTAACCCATGCCAACGAGTCAAGCAAATTATGGAATGAAAGATTTGACCATCTGAACTATAAATATATTTCCCAACTTCATGAGAAATAAATGGTCATAGGGCTTCCCAATATCAGATTTTCCAAGGTGTCTGTCAATCTTGCATCCTTGGAAAACACCCTAAGCATAAGTACGGGAGATCCAAAATTGAGAGAACCTTTGCACCATTGGATCTTATTCACACTGATATATCAGGTCCATTTCTCCATTAGTCTTTGAACCATTCCAAATGTTGGTTGTGGAGCCAGATCTTCCAGTCTCATAGGTGATATTGTCTTAGCCGTGCACCCCGTAGGGCTATACACCCATTCTGCATTTTTAGGGGTTCGGGGGAGTAGCCCTTGAGAACAAATTTTGGGGTTGTTTTCACCAGCTGTTTTGCGGGCCCATGGTTTTGGGTATCCTGTGGTATTTTCCCATTGTATTTCCCTTATAAAAGAAAGACATTGTAACATGGCTAGGGTTAATGATGTATTAGGTTTTATGCATTGTAAAGATCTATGAGATCTGTGAAGAGAGACTGTGAGACAGTGAGGAGGAAGTGCAGTGGCTGTGCTGCAGGTTGTATCCCTTCACTTTGCTGGACGAAATAATAATAAGGACTGGCAACTTCAGTGTGGACGTAGCCCAAGTTGGGGTGAACCACGATATATCTATGTCTCTCTTGTAATGTGTGTGTGATTATATTTGCATTTATGTTTATTGCTATTGCTCTGCGATCCTGCTTTTCTAACACCAAATACATCCTCACTTTCATAGATGACTTTAGCAGGTATTGTTGGATTTATTTCATCAAGCTAAAATATGAAGTTTTTGGTCTTTTCAAGCTATTCAAAGCCTCAGTTGAGAACCAGTTTGGTAGACATATAAACATTATCAGATCCGATAATTGTGGTGAGTGTATCAAATTAGATTTTCAGCAATTTTGTGCCTCTTCGGGCATTCAGATGCAACACACAGTTCCATATACACCTCCGCAGAACGGGGTTGCTGAGAGGAAAAACAGGTCTCTTAAGGAGATGGTCACATGTATGCTTGAGGAAAAGTTATTGTCTCCCAAGCTATGGGATGAGGCAAAAAATTGTGCCACATATATTCAGAATAGAGTGCCACACAAATCTCTCAAAGGTATCACTCCTTTTGAGGGTTGGACAGGGCACAAACCTGATATCTCTCATTTCAGGATTTTTGGCTCCAAGTCTTGGGCTAGGATTCCACTTGAGAAGAGGAGGTCTATGCAGCCCCAAAGCCAACCATGTATTTTTTTTTTGGCTATTCATAGGACTTCAAATGGTATAAGTTGTTGAACATGACCACTCAAAAATATTTCATAGAAAGAAGTGTTCAATTCGAAGAAGAGCCCTCTCAGAATGTTCGAATTGGAGAACCATCTTCACCACCACCTGAAGAAGTAAGTGATGTTACTCTAGAATTTTTTGATTCTAATATTTATGATGATGAGGACCATTTTATTGCAGATTCTAATTCACCAAAAAAGCCTAAATGGGATGCTAAGACCTTGCAAGCAGCAGATGAACTAGTGGGAAATCCTTAGGACACAAGGAGGACTAGATCACAATTTGAGACTGCTCTCAATGTGAATGACCCCTACCTATCTGAGAGATGTTAAATGATGGTGGATTCTGATCCTCAGACATATGAGGAAGCCTCACATGACCCAATATGGAAGGATTCCATGGATGAGGAGTTTCAGTCATTGCAAAAGAATGAAACATGGGAGCTAGTCAAGCTCCCCGCAGGCAGAAAATCGGTAAGGTGTAAGTGGATCTACAAAACCAAGTGTGAATATGATGGTACAAAAGTGAAATATAAGGATAGGCTAGTGGAAAAGGGCTTATCCCAAGTCCAAGACCTTGACTACAATGATACTTTTGCACCAATTGCACAGAAGGATTCGATAAGACTAGTTTTGGAAATTTCTGCATCCAAGCGTTGGGAAGTGCACCATATGGATGTCAAGAGTGCATTCCTCCATGGGGATCTTGAGGAATATATTTATATGCAGAAGCTAGAAGGGTATACATCAGATCCTAACTATGTGTCCAGGTTGAAGAAGTCCTTATATGGGCTTAAGCAAGCCCTTAGGGCTTGGTATGCCAAAATGGATAACTTTCTCTTGTCACAATCTTATGTTCGATGCAAATCTGATCCTAATGTTTATATGAAGCTGATTGATGGTTCAATAATGATTATAGTATTGTATGTTGATGATTTTCTAATCACAGGTATCTCTACTGATCAAATAGCTTCATTGAATACTGCTTTGCATCAAGATTTTTCCATGAGTGACTTCGGAATTCTTAAGCAGTTTTTGGGGCTTGAGATTTCTCAAACAGTGAATGGAACAAAGGTATCTCAGTCCAAATATGAATCTAATATGTTAAATAAGTTCAATATGGCTGATTGCAAGCCTTCAAAGACTCCTTTCCTTTCAGGAGTTAGAATGGAAGAAGCAAAATCTACACCCTTGGTTGACAACACCTTGTATAGGCAGCTTGCTATACTTGACTCACACTCGACTTGATCTTGCTTATGTTGTGAGTGTGGCATAAAGATACATGGAGAAACCACATGAGCTCTATTGGAGGGTTGCAAAAATAATTTTTCACTATGTGCAAGGCACCAAGACTGATGGGATTCACTATGTTGCAGATTCTAGCCTAGATCTTCTTGGCTTTATTGATTCAGATTGGGATAGTGATAACCTTGACAGGAAATCCACATCTGGATTTGTATTCATGCTTGGAGGTGGTCCTATTTGCTGGTCTAGCAAGAAACATAGTGACATTTCACTATATTCAACAGAGGCCGAGTACAGAGGAGCAGTGAATGTTGTTACTCGGTGTGTGTGGTTGTAGGGTATTCTTTAAGAGTTTGAGATTGCCTTTCGTACTCCTATTGTCATATTTTGTGAAAATCAGAGTGCTATAAGGGTCTCAAGTGATCCAGTACAGAGACAGAGTAACAAGCGTATTGAGATACATATGCACTACATCAGAGGATTAGTGCATGACTAAATCATTGATTTGCAGTATTGCCCAACAGGTGAGCAAACTGCAGACATCTTCACCAAAGCTTTTACTAGAAGACATTCACCTATCTTAGATCACTGCTTGGGATGGGATGGTTGAACATGTGGTGGAGTCGAGGATTGATCAACAATATTTCAATTTTGATATGTCCATTTTTTGAGGGAAGGTTTTTCCCATGAGGTTTTCCTTCTATCCTTACTTTTGTGGACCGATAGTATTGTACAGGGTCACCAAGTCTTGTTACTGGGCCCTTAGTATTTCTATTTTCTGATATTTAGGACATAAAGTCAGATTTATGGGGGGGTGTTGGAATATTTAAATCCTCCTATCTATGTCGTTTAATACATTAGTAGAATTAATTAATCATTTTATGATTAATTCCTATGTATTAGACTAGATAATTTCCATTTGAGCCATTGCGTGGACCATAAGGCATCTTTGGGGGGACCACAAGACTTCCTAGTGTGGACCACAAGTTTCTAAATCCACATGGGCACATTCCTAAATATTCTGGATAAGATTCTGGTGAAAAATGTGCTCCATTGATTTTTACTGCTTTTTTGCCTAAGGGGAAAAACTAGTAAACTAGGGAAACTTGATTCTAGGACCACGCATCCTCTATGATGTTTCTTCCTTCCATTTTTTGGATTTAGGATTTTTTTTCATTACACATCACCTTCAGGTCACTAATTCAGAAATTTGTGAGCCTTTGGTGTGACTTGGAGAACACACTTGCCACCCAGGGGGGGATTTGCATAGTTTTAGTAAGTCTGATTTTATGATGATCCAAATGGCATCTTTAGCCATTAGAATCTCTAGTGTAATTTTATATATTGACATCCTATTACTTTCCTAAGGTTGGATGATGTATTTTATTCATGAGAGTTAATACAATTTGTATCTATTGTGAGTAATTTTCTGTGTTCTTGACTAGTTGTGTGAGATCTTTGTGAGATTGTGTAATTTATTGATTAGATCTTGGTGTGAATTGAATTTCACAAAGTAGTATTATACTGATCCTCTTTTCAAATTTGAATCTGATTGTATCCAGAGAAACCGTCCATGAAGGATAGAATCTCATGACCTGCACATGCATCAGTGAGATGATCGATGAAGGGTGTAGGAAAGTTATATTTGGGACAATCTAAATTCAGATCATGAAAATTGGTATAGAAACGAATGGTGCCTTGTTTTTTGTTAACTGACGTAGTATTGGACACCCATGTAGTGTAAGGAATGGGGTAAATGAACCCATCTTGGCGTAATTTTTCAATCTCGGCCTTTACCGCTGGAAGTTTGGAAGGGTGAATGGGCCGTTGTTTTTGGTGGACGGGTGGGACATCAAGCCAAGTATCGATATGGTGCTAAAAAAAGGCGGGGTCTATACTAGGCATCTCAGTATATGACCAATAAAAAACATCATGGAACTATTGGAAGAGCTTCTTATAGGAATTGACTTCGTTTGGAGTGAAGGAAGTTCCTAAAGTAATGTTCTCAACTATACCGGGTGTGACGGAAATATCGACCTAAATGGTAGGCAAGATGTTAGCCATGTTACCTTCCTCAAAGGAATCGAGAGCTGGGATGGGGTTCCTAAACTAGTCCACTTGGATATGGATGAAGTCTTTCGACTCGACCAAAAGTTGGTTGGTCGCAATAGGGGTAGACTCCTCCGAAATGAAGTAGGATCGATGATGCATATCATCCCAAGGGAAGTCAGGTGCGGTTAATGCTTCGAGGATTTCTTCGTCACTGCGAAAACATTGTGTGGAAAAATTGGAAGATGTAAATATGGAGGTCGGGAGAAAAGTTGGTTCACCACTTGTGGAAATCATATAGATGGTGTGAATCTCTGTCGAGGAGGAGGATTCATGTGGGTGAATCTCCTCTATGGTAGTAATGGATGACTCTAAAGAGGACTGATTCATTTCGTGGAGAACCGGTCGATACTCAGGTAATTCAGGACAATTATGGGAAAAGTGTCTGTAGACTCCGCATATGGCGCAGGAGTGGTTGGCGTGTAATGATTTGTCACAAAGTTGGGGGGTGGGTTGTAGTTCGACAACCGGAATATTGGGGACATCATCCAACACCTTCATGTGTTCTTGGAGGTTTGGTAATTGCGTAAAACTATGGGTAGCATGGCCCAAGTCATCACACAAAGAACACTTAGTAGGTGCGCGGAATTAGGGGGGGTTTCACGGGTTTAGTCGCAGGTGGTGCAGTATGAGTTTGCGTGGCCCTGCCCCCCGTATTGTTGGATGAAGATGTTTTCACCACACCGGGAGGTGGACAATTGACAGTGATGATTGGTTGGAATGGTTGAAGGATGACTTGTGGCATCGGAGTGGGATTAGGATTAGGTAAATACCACATGGGGAGTCCTAGTGTTAACCTAGGGAGATTTAGCATGGACATCACTGGCATACTTACTACTCCTAAGGGTGGGAACAAGAACGAGATTGAGTGGATTGGTGTGGCTCCAACATGGTTGCAGACTGACGGTGCTTGAGGCAATAGTGGTGGTTGAGGGTGAGGCACCGACTGATTTGATGAAATGGTGCATAAGTCAAATATCTCAATAGCCGATGGAGGAGGTGGTAAGGAATGAAAATTGGATACCATTGGAGTCTCTGAATAAATTATGGGGATGATAGTGGAAACCAAAGAGGTAGGTGCACCAAAAACATGTTGTTCAACCATGGGGAGAACATTCTCTAGTGTAGCGGGTGCATTCGGGTCATAGTAAGTGACTTGGTTGATTTTGACAACCCGTCCCTCATGGGGGAACATCATGATGCATAATACCGATGAAGAAACAACATTCATGGCGTACATGTAGCTTCATCCTAGGAGTGAGTTGTAGTCGAGCTCTGCGTTTATGACTTCGATATCAATGAGGACAGTCTTTCCAACTAATTGGACTGGAACATTAGCCAGAAGGCCTTGTGGCTGAGATGAACGACCATCATAAGCTCATAAGGTGGTCGTGGATGGTTGTAGGCTAGGTGATCCGAGCTTCTGCCACACGAATGTAGACATAACGCATGTAGAGGAACCCTCATCGATGATGCATCGATGGATAACGTGATTCCGTACTAAAACAAAAACTTGAAATGCTAATGTGGAAGGCATGCATGGTTCAGATTGGTCCAAATCAAATGCCATCATCCATGAGTCAGAAGGGTCTATTGCACCTATGGCATACAACAGTGTTTTGTGTTGTATTTTGCAGTTCTTTAAAACTTCTAGGGTTGACATAGCAGTAGGGGACTGGGCTAAGTCATCAACAATATTATAGTTGGGGGCATAACAAGTATTAGGGTTGTTATTAACACATCGCAAAGGAAATTGAGGAGCTTTAGGATCCCCTTCGAATGGTGTGGGGGGTATACGTAACAACTGATCTGTGGGAAGACTGTTAGAATCCTTGTCCATAGGAATGGTTTCTGTGGTGTAACCATATTTTTTACAGCATATTTAAAGGTGGATATAAGCTGAAGACATCATTAAAATGTGGTGGGTACTTGAGTCAATGGGTTGACTAATAGGAGCAGCGTAAGTAACTTGCTATTGTGGTGCCGCAACCCCTTGAGGGAGAGCCAAAGGGTGGGTAGATAATACCCCTTGCGTGGGTAGGGGGTTCTGCAACACCATAGGTTGTGCATTGGGTTGCGTGGGTTTTGGTGGTGCTAGAGATGTAGCATGTCCTTGGCGTTGGGAATTGTTGGTCCAAATTTGGCGAGCTCGCTCCATATGAGGACATTGTGCGTGTAATGGCCATATACCCCACAAATAGAGCATGGGTGGTTTGTGCGTAAGTTGGGGTTTTTTCCTTTCCAAGGTGGTCGATCAGGATTTTGGTTAGTTGGTGCAACACCATTATTGTTTAGGGGGTTCGGTGGTGGACCGCCTCTGTCTGGAGGTTGGTTGTTACCTCGATTATGGCCTCGTCCCCTATTTTGTTGTCCTTGTTGGTTCTGTTGGGAAGGTTGGTTTTTTTGGGCATAAACTTGCCCTTGGAAAACAGGGGGGTTCTGCGGTTGAGCAGGCGCTGAGGCAGCCTACGGTGGGTAATAATCTAGAGGGGCTTGAGGTTGTGCGGGTGTAGGTGCAGTCGATTGATGGTAGTAGGCAGGAGGTGCAATAGGTGGGGCCTATGCTAGCGGTGTATGTCCGTAGAAATGCGTCAAACAAGAAGGTCCATGTATATGGGGGTATTGGTCCGAGGGAGCATACAAGGGTGTTGCTCCTAAATGATTTGTGGCACGTGAAAATTCAGGACCACTCATGGAATAATTAGGCATACGGTTAGAAGTCAGGGTAGTGGGGGGAGGCATATGGACATATGTTTGACTACGATATGCAATGTGTCTGATAATGTCTTCGGCAAAGTGCGATTCTCCCGGCATATACTTCCTGGAAGAATTGCCATGAGGAGTGTTAGGTAAAATCGAGTAGAGGTAGTCCGACTGTGCATAGATGAGGCCAAACTACTAGGATTTGAGGATGGCTTCTTCTTCAGTTTGGGGCCATTCAGATGCCACATCCTTGGTGATAACTAGTATGAGGGATTTTAGGAACCAATCTAAAAAGATGCGGTCATCTAACTTGATCTTGAACAAACTGCGGTGTCTACGCCATTCATGAATATGGTCAGTGATATGGGTAACTGTGTTCTATCTGCAAGATAGTAAAATTTTAACACCAATGTCATAACGGGCGCATAACTGGAAGAATTGCAGGAAATTCGAAGCAATGGATGTAAAAGTGGAATGTGTCACATGTGGCTGTTCAATATACCAATTAGCTGCAGATCCAGTGAGGGTCCGTTGTAAAAGGCGTAGGAGGATCGAGTCATCCACTATGGAGTTGGAGGAACACCATAAGTGGAAGGACATGATATGGTTTTGGGGATCCTCACCACCCTTCCCTTCAAACTTTGGGATGTCCGAAGGGAGTTTTATAGGGATGGGGGGCATGTAAGGTCATGTCGGATCGGATCATTGGTCAATCGGGCCAGATCAGGGAGGTTGAGATTGGCCATGAATGGAAAACTAGCAGAAGTATGTGACATGGTTGAACGGGCTTGCATGCTAGCCATGGCGGCGATTGTGGGGCCACCTCCATCGAGGGGTGGAGCAATGGTGTGATTCATCACAGGGATCGAGGGACCTCCAGTGAAGGGCGGGGGGATCACGTGGGAAGGGCTGTTTCCCCCAAGTGTACTACTGGTGACCAAAGGGACGGTATTTGGAACTGATCCACTATCGATAGGTATGGAAGTAGTGACTTGAAAGCGAGTGTATGTCCTGTGCATGGGATAGCAGGGATGGATGCTAAAATGGTGGATGGGGAAGTGGTGGAACTGCCGCCAAAAATTCCTCCATAAAAGGGGTTGGGATTCATGACGGCCATGGGGCTAGACAGAGCTGTGTATATTGGTAACTCTGATTCAGAATTAGAGGTAAAATAAGGGGTGTCAGGATGAATATACGGCGATGAAGTTGTGCATCTATGAAGGGTGAGATCAAGCGGACCGTGCTGCGGGGATAGCCCTCGTAGGCGACGAGAGTGTCTCGGTGAATCCATGGTGACAAGTGTAAAAGTGCTGAGGGGATGTGGTAGAAAAAATGCTCAAAAATCCTAGTGCAACCGTGTATGCAAAAGGAGAGCTCAAAAAAGACGGCACTAAGGCCAACAACAAGCTCAAAAACACTTGCTGCAACAACATGCTACAACAAGCTGAGTGACAATAAAATGGTCAAAATACCGACAAGCAGCACTCCTAGAAATAAAAAGGTAGAATCACTAACCAATGGGGGTATAGGAGCATGCAAACACCTATCTAAAAGATATGAAATCTCACACAAATCATATCCCCTGTAGGGTAATGAAATCCGTAGTCAGGAAATACGAAATGGAGAAATAAATGGCTAAAGGATATCCCTCTACCAAGAGGGACTCTGGGTAAACGATTCCTCGAAGAATGGAAACTAATCTACCCCGTTCATGGCATGTCCGGAAAGGTGTCCCGCAGCTTTAGTTATTTTGTCGTCGCACACCTAGTATGGGCTCCCTATGCACGACGAGAACAATGAGTTGGTGTCCTTCACTACAGAATGGAGAGCGAAATTCCACTCAGACTTCCGGAACCAATCTTGCTACTTGCCCTCCTAAGGGAGAGGCCTTCCGACAAATTGGTGTCAACTGTACCAATAAGTAATAGGGGATTTTTGTTCTCTAAAAGTCAACAACTATGTCTTAAGTGTGAATGACAAAGGGGGTGTTATTTGGATGCCTAACCCCAATGTCCTACCTACACTAGTACATGTGGACATTTTTCCCATGGAAAATCGTTGCTATTGCAACACTTTTTGCATTGCTATAGCGACGAACATGACTCCTAGTTTTCGTGGCAAAAATTTCGTCGCTGTAGCAACACTTGCCAACGTTCGTCGCTATAGAGGCGGAAATGACATGGACCATGCTATCTTTAAAAAACAAAATTGTGTCTCTATAGTAACACCTTTTTCGTTGCTATAGCGACGCAAAGGTGTTGCTATAGCAACGAAAGTTCGTGGCTATAGCGACGGTGTCTCATATTTAAAAAAATTAAGTCAAGCGATCTCCGTCTCTCTAGCAACGAAAGTTCGTTGCTATAGAGACGATGTCTCATATTTAAAAAAAATTAAGTCAAGTGATCCCTGTCTCTCTAGCAATGAAAGTTCGTTGCTATAGAGACAACGTCTCATATTTTAAAAAAATTAAGTCAAGCAATCCCTGTCTCTCTAGCAATGAAAGTTTGTTGCTATAGTGACGACGATGCCTAACACGATCCGATGAAAGGCTGTCGCTATAGAGACGACGTCTCATATTTTAAAAAAATAATTCAAGCAAGCTCCGTCGTTGTAGCGACGACAAGTCCTAGCAAGTTTCGATGAACTTGCTATACTAGCGACGGAAATTTTCGTTGCTAGTATAGCAAGTTCATTGGAACTTTCTAGGGCTTGTTAAGATTTTAGCATCTAAGAGCGTTCAATATATTCCCATAGTCTATTGAGCATTAACTGTGTTCTCTAGTCTCTTTAACCTTTTCTTGGTCATTTGTGGTCGTAAATAAAATTATAAAATCTCAAATATCCCTCTAATGGAATGCAAATGCAGTGTAATTTGGATTTGAAACAAGTTTTTTATAGTTGTGAATATCAAAAAAATGTTTCTTACATACTAAAGTTAAAGCATATTTTCTAGTGAATGAATTTTGAAACCTTAGAAATCACCACCTACAATGCATTTGCAATGACTAAATGTTATTTTTCCCAAAAAAGAGGTGTTCACAGTAGATTAAATATGACGTATTTATTATCTATAAGAAATTTAAATTGGAAAGACCAGTGTTACATGTCAACCACTTATTCATCACATGTCACTTTCCAACAGTTAATCTCTATGCTATGCATCAACCAGATCTAATGACTCACAATTAACATAGAAACAACAATTCAAAGGTTCATGGATTCAATCTGTTGCATTTTGCATCTTTCTCTGATGCTAAATGAAGCTCTGAGCAACCTTTGTTTGTTTCTTTTCAGAATATCTTTATGTTTTCCATTGTTACTTCCCAAAAGCATACAATTGCAGAACTTTCATGATTTCAATCCTCTTTCATGTCCTTTACATGGGATTCTAGCTTTCTTTCATATTCTTTTCAGTATCTTACGACCATCTTTATTCTTCTTGGTGAGTGTTTTGGGCTTCATTGAAACTTATTTTTCTCCTTTATAACTTCTTGCCTCACTTACAATGGATCAATATATTGCTGTATATTTCCACCAAATAAAGTTGCATGCTAATCTCAAACTATTCCAAATTCAATCAACCATATATGAATAAGAATACATTATTAGCAGGATTATATACGAATTTCCACCGTCTTGAATATTTTCAATATTTACTCTTCAAATTTCTATGTGAAATCTGTTATTTAGAAAAAATGCAACTTACCCACCTCACCTCCCCCCTCCCCACCCCCCAAGAACATTTTGTCACATTTTTGGGAGGTGGTTTTGTATGTTGGAATAAAACTACATTGTTTCCTGTAATTTATACATTATGATAGAGCTGTTTCTGTATGTTGGAATAAAACCACAATGTTTCTTGCGATTTCTACATTATAATTAAAAGACCAACTATGATTTTCAACATCCTTAAATAACACATGATATCAAATCACTTTGGAAATTCATTCTGTACATTATTATACCAACATAATTTTCTTAATTCCATCACATACCTTGTCAACTCATCTCAAAATTATTTCCCTAAAATTGTAAAAGAGGTACCTTCCTAAGTGGCCAATTGCACAATGCTGCAATTTTTCAGTATCCATTCCTTCTAATAATATAACAAGGTAATATTTTATATTCAACTGATTCATAGAAGTTATTTCTAAGCAGTTGCCTAACATGCACGGAGTTGTGTTTGCACCCATGGTTTCACTTGTTCTTGAAAATGTAGAGGACTACAACTATTTTGAAAAGTCTCCGATGTTTTTCAATTCAACAAAGTCTTCAGCAAAACGAAATGGATGGTATCAATGAAAAAAAAAATTATTTGTCAGTATATTAAGATCACATTTAAATAGAAAGTATGGTAAATAAGATGCATAATCAATTCAGTTCATATTTATTTCTTCTATCATATTCAAAATACTCAACATTTGAATAAAAATAGAAATGCTATCCTTTTCAAATATGAATGCTTCTCAGCAAAGAAGACTTAACTAGAGTTCTAGCCCATAAATACTTAGAATGTGAAAAAGCATTCATGCGAAAGAAATACCTATCCAAAAGAATGATTGGAAGTAGTGGCAAAAGAAATTGCAATCTCAACCATATGGAAGCTTGTAGTGCTGCTGTAGAGAGTGGATCGAGCACTCCTGTTAATCTCCGTCGCAACCCGGGGCTGCCACCTCTAAGACCCTTGCGTGAACCATGGCCTTTGATTCCAGTGCCTTCAGCTCCAACAACAACCCTGGATATTGACTTCCCAGCATGCCGGATAGGCATATTTTAATTTTTTCAAGAGTATTCATTTGCTTAACCAACTCATTGGCAAAAGAACTGCGCATTTCGATGGAGCTTCTGGCTAGGCATGGAAACACCAAGTCTGCAAGGCCTTTCTCTATTGCAAAATATTGACTCTGAAAGAAGCCTTCCACATCAGAATCATTAAGTGAATTATTATATGGTTTTCCATCCTTCTTATAGTCTAAAACTTCCTCTGCGACTTCCCCTTCCTCTGGAGATGCTGCTTCAGTCTTTTTCTTGTCATCTTCAGTTACATACTGTGAAGATGACCAACCCTAGGGACTCATGTAGCAAATTTTAACAGAGAAATCTCCTTGATGAGCCATGGTATCAAGTGACTGCCTAAGAGACTTTCGTCCTAGAACCCCATCAAGTACCCACTTGACATGCTTTATTAGATACTCCTCTAGTGATGTCCCCAGCATATGCACAACTTCTGAGTATAGAGCAGCAGCGTCAAGCCGGACAAGTAATCTAGTAAGAACAATTTCTGTAAATGTCTTTTTAGATTCTGAAAGATGAGGATTATCAATACCCAGGGTAAAAGCTTGCATTGCACCAACTGCAGAAACATGCTAGTTCCCAATCTTCTTGATGATAACTTGTTCATTTAGAAGCAACCTGAGCACAACCCACTGCCAGTGAAATTTTGTAGGCTATAGATTATCCAAAACATGCACAAGTTTCTCTACCAACAATTTTCCATCTATAGCAGGACCCTTGAGATCCCTAGGTCCATGAATCCAATTTCCTTCATCCTGCGAAGAAACAGAAGGTGGCAGATGAGAATCAAGAATAGCATGCAAAAATAATCGCCCAGGAAGGGGTAAAAGGGCCTTCAATTTGGAATGTATATCCAACCCCTGCATTTCCAGTGTGGCTGCAAATACAAAAACATTTGCATCACAAGCAAGGTGGTTGTACAAAGCATGAGTATGTCGCAAGCAAACATCACGAATTGGTTCATGCTTAATAGGTGAAGTTGACTATCTTCACGACTTCCCATGTTTATAAATGAAAAATTAGGCATCCACACAACCATGGAAAATATTGAATAAGTTGGGGGGGGATACTGTTCAAAGGAAACATATGCTGCATTCGAGCAAGTGCTAAAACACTTGATTCACCAGAAGATTGACCACTAGACCATCAGAAACTGTTTTACAGTTGCTAATAAGAACCCTAAACCAATACAAGTATACTTAATTGAGCTATCAGCTTTCAAAGAATCGCCTGCTCCTGCTACCCGAGAAAGGCCATTGGAAATGGAACGGTTGTTCTTCAAAAACTGTGACACTTCCAGACCTTCCCTGATCCTCAAAAGTGGCAACATTCTTTCTAGACTTGTAATTCCATGAACAACAACACCCACAACGAATGCTGCAACAACTGCCGTAGTTTTTGTGGTCTTTCCCAAATATCCTTTACTAGAGTTGCTTAGTATCTCATTTGCCAGAGTTGAACTAGGATCCGGTGTCTCTGGCGAAAGCTGAAATTGACTACGAGGTGCCTTTCCAGGAGCAAGGGAAACAACAATAACAGATGAAGCTTCCGTAGAAAGGGTTATTTCCAACATATGGTTTTGGCACTCACCCATTGCCTCCTTTAGTAACCTAAGGCAATAAATATGGATTTGTACAACTCGACGAGCACATTTAATTGAAGACGAATTTGAAAAAGAGGATGTAGTATAGGTATTATTTGAAGCAGAATCAAGCATACTCACAACAGCTGGCCCCACTTTACCAACAACTGCTGCAACAGTAGCAGCTACCAATATAGATGCATCGCCTTGATTATTTTTCTGAATCAGTTCAGTCAGATCAGCGATAGTATGATGGGCCGTTTGATACCCATCATCCCATTTCTCAGTCTTGAGATTTGACATAGAAATTAAATGTTCTCTTTCTTTGCTAAAGATCTGGTGCACTGCTTTATTAAGATGTCTCTGAACTATCTCTTTCAAGTTTGGAGCTATTATTGATAACCTTCCAATTACCTTTTGCCGCAGGTGTTCATCACATTCTTCACTGCTACCTATACCAGATACCCTTACCAAACCAAATGTTGATTCATTTTCACTAGTTTTATAAGCTTCTAATTCAACAACTAATCTCTGCTCAGGAGATACTTTAAATTTGTTCTCCCAAGCAATCACACTTGACAGTCCACCATATTTCTTTAGTAAATTCTAAACATAAACAATAGCCGAACAGGCACCTCTTCCACCCAGTACAACATCCATAACAACTGCAGCTCGATGCATACCAACTAAAAGGGCTTCTGGAAGAAAATTTGCAGCCTTAAGGGTGTGTGCAAGAAGATGAGGGTCACTTTAGATGCAATGCTACTTTTTCAAAACTCGTTCCTGATACATAAAAACATAACACGTTTATGATATTTAGCACCTACCATGTTAAGGCCCGAGCCTGACATGTCACTGGACATGTAGGATAGGTAACCATAACGCGTATGCGTTATAGAACTACAAAACGCGTACGCGTTATGTAGTTACAAAATGCGTACGCGTTATTGAAATCTAAAATCAATTTAAAAACCCGACCACCCGCAGCGCTCTTCACGCATCAGAAACGCGAAATAGAGGTTCGACGAGGATGGTTTGTGTGCCCTGAAGTATCGGTGGAGCTTGATTTAGCTGGAGGGGAGGCAAATTCACCGGTGGATTGTCATCTAATCAGGTAATTCATTCACCCATACCATTTTTTTGTCATTTCTTAACCTAAATTACTATTTTTTTATTGTTTAAAACAACCTAGTTTTGTAATATTGATAAAATTGGGAATAACCCAATCTCTAATTAAATTCACATCTCCCTCAACCAAGATGAGTGAATAATTAAAATGAATCCCTTTTAAAAAACTCAAAAATTCCTAATCCAACCAAAAATTGAAAAAAATAGAACTCCCCCCTTTATACAATGTATCCATCTAAGTCACCTGACACGAGTGTCCCCACGAGACACGGTGACCCCCGGAATTAGGACACGTAGTACACGTTTTATATACATATATATATATTTTTAAAATATATTAAAATTTAAAAATATAGACATATAGATCCAATAAAATTTAACATTTACAATTACAAATATTCAATAGAAATTACATTTACAATTACAAATATGAAATATTCAATAGAAATTAGATCATTCACAAATCACAGCACATTTGTCATTCACAATCACAAATCACAACGAGACATTGAGACACATAGATGCATGTCAGAGACTCGGAACCATATTTCTCATTAAGTCATCAAAATCAAAATGTATTACATAGATGTCGGAATGCCACTGGGCACTGGCAAATGCCAAATAGACTAATAGACTAATAGTCTAATAGTAAATACAAAAAAGGAGTGGATAAAGATGGAAGAATCCCTTCTGTCAATGACTCAATAGTCCTCCTCCATGCCTGAATCAACAAACTCATCACTGCCCTGATCCTGCTCCTCCTCCTCCTCTCTGCCAATCTGACTAATTGCATATGCTGGTGTGGAGGATGACCCATCCATACGATCCCCCTCATCAAAAGTGACTGGCTCTAGCACTGGACCATTAAGATCCATGTTGGCTAATGCCAAATCAGTACTGCTGTCCAAACCCATCTCATTAGGAAGGACATCCCACATCCGTGTCTTTCCCTTCTCCCACTCCTCCCTCTTCTTGTAAATAAGACGAAGGTTGGAGTGCACATACACCATCGTCTCTGCCTTGCACTGCTCAAGCCTTCTCTTCTTCACACTATACAAGTTCCCATATGTGCTCCAATTACTCTCACAACAAGAGGATGAAGTAACTTGAGAGAGGACCCTCAAGGCTATATTTTGTAGAAGAGGGCATGTTGCCCCATGAGTTGTCCACCAAACAAGGGGTTTCTTAACCCCCATGTTTCTAACCACCTCATATCCTCCAAATCTCCTAGTGCCACTAGAAAACTCATAAAATTCCTCCTCCACCACCTCAAGGTGGTCTCTATCATGAAGTAGTCGTCTAAATGCTATCTTCCTCCCCTCTGAGATCTCTCCATCCATGTGAGGAGGGACTCTGGATGAGGGCCCCGACCCACCACTGAGCCAATCCTAAGCGTAGAACCTGGGGTTCAATGAGTGGACCAAGCAATGCAAAGGTGTGCAATTCTTATCCTACCTGGAGATAAGAATGCCCTGTATGATGGACTATAAGTTCTCTGCTGATGTCTCATACTCAGCACACTCATTCTCCATAAAAATGGTCCTCATGGACTCAATCATGGAATCCCACCCCTCATAAACATCTCCTAGGATGGGCTGGTCTGTGTCTGCAAACCGCAACAAAGAGATGATTGGCTCCATGATCTTGATGCTAAGGACTACCCTATCCCACCAACCATCATCTAAAATCGTGTCCCACACGACACGGGGACCCTGTTGGACGTGTCCAGTTACTTAGGTATCCATCCACATGAAACCCAAATTTCCAACCCTCAAAGGCCATTTCCAATGATACTAATTAAATAATTTTCCTTGGTAATGGCCATAACAAGATGAAATGCATGCACAAGCGTGAATAAAAAAATGCAAAAAAAATTAGTAACTTGGTTTCTCAAAATTTCATCACAATCATTTGTCCATGAACATAATCAAAATTTCATCAGAAGTCTATGTAGCTATACATTGCCTCTTAGTTAAGCACCATTGACTAAATGCCAAAACACATTAACAAAGTGTCTCTCGGGCCTGCCCTATCAATCTATTAATTGTTAAATGTTTAATTTTAAGTTTTAAATGTATATAAGTGAATGCCATTAAAGTGCTTACTTGAGTTTGATTTAATACATTTTCAATTTTTAAGAGACGTCATTATATACCATGTATATGTTTCTAATGATTTTCGTATTGATGTCTTTATTGCAGTTGCGGCTATGGACACCAATGCCGAGATATTGATTGAGCTTGCCCACTTGAGGGGCATTAGTGCAGCTTTTAGTGGTGGTGACAGGATTCGCCGCTTGCTTGCATCAACCTTGGATGCAATTGTTGACAACATTTCACAGTCTAGCAATGTACTATATGATATTACATCATATAGAGAAAGAAAAAGACAACAATATGCTGATGGGCTAGACTACAATGCAATCAAAAAGTTGAAAATATCCAAAGAGCTCATATTTTCATTGTTTAGGGACCCTCGGACGGGGGAAATCCCAAATGCAAACAGGCCGCATATCTCCATTGAGTGGTGCACGTTTCAACCATTTGTTGATAACTGGATGGACAGATGGTACATGGTTTTTGATATGCCACCACACAACAACAGGGAAATTCCCTTGTATTTCCTTCGAAAGATGTACGCAAAGTTCGTGTTACATGAACACGTAAACTATTTTGACATCTTGTAGTTTCAGGGGATCGGTGGGGGGATGCCCCAAAATCGACCCAATGCGAGGCTTCGAGACCAGGATCGCCCTATCCCTGCACCTCGCAGGAAGTTGCCTGGGCCAGATGTCCCACCTGCACATCGTATTATTCCATAGACACGGGATGCATTTTTGAGTTTGGCACGGGCGGTTGTTCGCCATGGCACTATGGTTCAACATATGGGTGAGGAAGGGACATCTGTCCCTGGTGTGGTACATACACCAGCTCGTCACCATGCAGGACCATCAACTAGTGCAGGACCATCAGGACCATCCACTAGTGTAGGACCATCGACACATCCCCATCCTAGTACTGATCCTCACGAGTGCACATCATGTGGTCATCCCTACTATGGTCTTGCCTCAGATGTTTACTTCAGTGGGTTTTTGAGAGAGGTATGTTGATGGTTAATTGTAATAAATTCTTCATTTATTTTCGTCTTTGTACACATATATATAGTTTGAGCTAATATATTAATTTTGTGAACTTGCAGTTGATGCTTTATGCCGGCAGTGACGCCTCAAAGCCGGATGTTCTAGACTCTATAGGGGGGCATGATGCTACCCATTTGGTAGGCCCATCTTATATAGCACCTATTGCCGTATCTCACACCGAGGTAAACATTTTAAAATTTCAGTTTTTTAATACTTGTTAATTTGTTAATTTCCACATAGTTTACATTTTAGTTCACTAATGCTATCTACGGTCTAATATTTACAATTATTAAACTTGCAGATGGCAGATCCTTCACTGGGGCAAGGTAATGTGGAGGTAGCACCCATGGTCATATCGTCTCATGAAACATCTGGGCTCCAGGTAAACAATTAAAAATGACATTTTTTAAATACATGTTTGTTTGTTGAATCATGCATGTCTAACTACATGAACACTTGCTGACTGTAGGCACTATCCGAGACATCTGGACCATTACCTGGATTTGTATCTCCCTCCAGGCCATTTGTGAACAAGGGTCGTGTGTATGTGAGGCGTTCTACTCCTAGAAAGACTCCAGCTGCCCACGACCATGGGCTTACTCACACCATGGTAATGTATATCCTTCGATGATATTTGTTGTTTAACTTGAAATCCAGTGCATAAATCGTTTTTGTTAATGTTTGAATTGCATGTTTACTGCATCAGGAACCCGAGTTGTCTACTGAAAACCTCGCATCGATGGTTGATGCAGCAGTCAGTGTCGCATCTGCAATGGCAACTGATCACACACATGTATGTAACTATTTCAACATTATCTTTACATAGTTTATTATTGTTGTCTATTGTTTATTCATGCATTTCTAACTATTTCAACATTTTTTCATTGTAGCCACCACCAGCAGGAGCAGTCCCTGGCCCCCTTGGTTCGACCATCCTGGATGTTCAACCAACGACTCCATCTGCTACACAAGCAACACAGTCTCCTTTGTCAGTTGAGGTGAGATGTCCTTCAGTGACCAAGTGTTTCATGCACTTTCCATGCACCAGTTGATAATTGTTGAGCTAATGTATTAGTGTACATAGTTAGTTGAATTTAACAATTGATATTTAATTTGCAGGATCCAGAGACGCACACTGATCCTAGAGATGTGCCTAGAGGATCAACATTGGGAAAGAACAAGAGGAAGCTTGAGTTTTGATGTGTCTTATGGGATATATGTACATTTGGATACATGTACATGTGGCTTTGATAGTTTTGGATAGTTTTGGACACATGTGCTTTTGGATACTTTTGTATATATATGTACTTTTCGATACATTCACTTTTGGAGACATGTACATTGACTTTATTGTGCATGTACTTTTGGAGACATGTATATTGACTTCATTGGATACATGTACTTTTGGATACTTTTGGATATACATGTACTTTTGGAGACATGCACTTTTAGATACTTTTGGATATATATGCACTTTTGGAGACATGCACATTGACATTTCACTTATAAATGAATGATACATTTCACTTTGTATTTGTTCTTCGGTTTCCACGTGTTCTTGTGTCAATCTAATGTGTTGATTTGTGTGGATTATCTATTACTCATGAATGTGCTATGTCAAAAGAACAAACTATTATATTTAAAGGTTTCAACGAACTCACTACATGTGTGCACTAATTGGTATCTAATTAAAATTTGTGATTTTGGATGATTATTACAAGTTATGTCAAAGTTCTTGCTTGTGTAATTTAATCAAACTAAATGCAATACAATGTTTTTCAAGGTTTCAACGAACTCATTCATGCACACTAATTGGATAGGTGTAATTAAAATTTGTGAGTTTGGATGATTAAATTACAAGTTAAGTCAATGTTCAAGTGTAATTTAATAAAAGTAAGTGCAATACATGCTACACATTTCATCAATGCCCAATATTTGATTGTACAATTAGATTAAACATTACATATGAGTAACTACATACAAGTGCTCAAAGCAACATTGGTGAAAGGAACAAACGTTACCTCGGGATTCGAGAAATAAAGTGCCTTCTAATGTTGGTTGGGAAAGATATGCTTGGATATCCTTATGGCTTGGAGGTCATCTTCATGTAGATATGTACTCTTGTTGTCATGTGTCATTAAGGTTTTTTCATGTGGTAAAACCCTTCAGGGTCAGCGTTTGTTCATGGTTTCATTGTACTTGATTTCTAAACATATAATTATTCTAAGAAAGGTTGCTAGGTTTTCTTCCCCATGAGGGTTTCCCAGGATAAAATGTTGTGTCTCTTGTCCCTGAACAACATTTTCATGCGACTTGCAACTCGACATATCCTAGAAACCGGAAGTCGTACCGACAAACTGTCGACTCCGTTGGTCCCCTGGCATGCGATTACCTTTAGGGGGCCCTCTCCCTCGTCTCCCCATGGCCCCGTGGCTTGATTGTGCATTCATTTCGTAAACTAGGGTTTTGCTCAATTTCATTGCATGCAATCTCACATTGGTGGGTTAAATCTGTAAAAAAATCCCCCGAGCCAGTGTTGGCAGTGTTTCCACATCGGCATTGCCCACACACACTTGCAGCAGCCAACGACATGCAATCTTCCTGCTCCGTTTGCTTTTTGGCTCCCTGGCATAAATTCACCAAGTGTCCCTGAACGACATTTT
Source organism: Larix kaempferi (assembly GCA_027924585.1). Taxonomy (NCBI): domain Eukaryota; kingdom Viridiplantae; phylum Streptophyta; class Pinopsida; order Pinales; family Pinaceae; genus Larix; species Larix kaempferi. The sequence continues at coordinate 2,857,038 of BSBM01000070.1, forward strand.
CATGCGACTTGCAGCTTGACATAACTCGAAAACCGGACGCCGGACCGACGAACTGTTGAATCTGTTGGTCTCCTGGCATGCGATTACCTCTAGGGGGCCCTCTCCCTTGTCTCCCCATGGCCCCGCGGCTTCATTGTGCATTCATTTCGTAAACTAGGGTTTTGCTCAGTTTAATTGCATGCAATCTCGCATTGGTGGGTCAACTCTGCAAAAACCTCCCCCGAGCCAGTGTTGGCATTGTTCCCACGTCGCCATTGCCCACACACACTTGCAGGAGCCAACGGCACGCAATCTTCCTACTCCGTTTGCTTTTTGGCTCCTGGACAGAAATTCACCAAGTGCCCCTGAACAACATTTTTATGCGACTTGCAACTTGACATAACTCGGAAACCGGACGTTGGACCGATGAACCGTCGACTCCGTTGGTCTCCTGGCATGCGATTACCTCTATGGGGCCCTCTCCCTCATCTGCCCATGGCCCAGTGGTTTCATTTTACATTCATTTCGTAAACTAGGGTTTTGCTCAGTTTAATTGCATGCAATATCGCATTGGTGGGTCAACTCTACAAAAAACTCCCCTGAGCCAGTGTTGGCAGTGTTCCCATGTCGGCATTGCCCACACACACTTGCAGGAGCCAACGGCACGCAATCTTCCTGCTCCGTTTGCTTTTTGGATCCCAGACGAAAATTCACCAAGTGTCCTTGAACGACATTTTCATGCGACTTGCAACTCGACATAACTTGGAAACCGGATGTCGGACTGATGAACCGTCAACTCTGTTGGTCTCCTGGTGTGCGATTACCTCTAGGGGGCCCTCTCCCTCGTCTCCCCATGGCCCATTGGATTCATTGTGCATTCATTTCGTAAACTAGGGTTTTGCTCAGTTTAATTGCATGCAATCTCGCATTGGTGGGTCAACTCTGCAAAAACCTCCCCCGAGCCAGTGTTGGAAGTGTTCCCACGTCGGCATTTCCCACACACTTACAGGAGCCAATGGCATGCAATCTTCTTGCTCCGTTTTCTTTTTGACTCCCGGGCGGAAATTCACCAAGTGTCCCTGAACGACATTTTCATACGACTTGCAACTCGACATAACTCAAAAACCGGACGTCGGACCGATGAACCGTCGACTCCGTTGGTCTCCTGGTGTGCGATTACCTCTAGGGGGCCCTCTCCCTCATCTCCCCATGGCCCAGTGGCTTCATTGTGCATTCATTTAGTAAACTAGGGTTTTGCTCAATGTGGGAGTGTGCAATTTTTGCACACGGGGGTCAACTTTGGAAAATCATCCACTGGGCAAGTATGGCTAGTGTTCCTAGCCTGAACCTACCTAGACACACCTACAGGACTCCCTGGAACCCGGTTTTGTTGCATGGTTGGAGTTCTATGCCCCCGATAGGTATCCAGCAGGTGTCCCCGAAAGCCTTCTGGCAGCGAGACGGGACGAGCCATAGAATGAAGATCATGGCTTGGATCGATGAACCATCGACTCCGTTGGATTCAACACACCGGGATAGTGCCAGGGGTGCCCCTCCTCTCCTTCCCGGTGGCCCATGTGTCACCTTGTAGGTCCATCTTGGAAACTAGGGTTTTACTTTGTGTGGAAGTGTGCAATTTTTGCACACGAGGGTCAACTTTGGAAAATCATCCACCGGGCGGGTATGGCTAGTGTGCCCAACCCGAACTTGCCTAGACACACCTGCAGGACTCCCCAGAACCCGGTTTTGTTGCACGGTTGGAGTTCTATGCCCCCGACAGGTATCCAACAGGTGTCCTTGAAGGCCTTCTAGCAGTGAGACGGGACGAGCCATAGAATGAAGACCGTGGCTCAGATCGATGAACCATTGACTCCGTTGTATTCAGCACACCGGGATAGTGCCAGGGGTGCCCCTCCCCTTTGGCTCAGTGGCCCATGTGTCACCTTGCAGGTCCATCTTGGAAACTAAGGTTTTTCTCAGTGTGGGAGTGTGCAATTTTTGCACACGGGGGTCAACTTTGGAAAATCATCCACCGGGCGGGTATGGCTAGTGTTCCCAACCCGAACCTGCCTAGGCACTTTGGAAACTAGGGTTTTGCAGGTCCATGATGAAGATTTTCATGATGATGATGATGGCTTGGTCTAAGGCGGTGCTCTCAAATAGCTAATTCATTATGAAATATTTAACAAGACATGAATTAAATTTAATATAAGTGTATTGTTTAATATAGTGAGCATGAATTGAATTAATTTTGTTGGGTGAAGCCAATAACCAACATGATGAACATAATATAATTTTAGGGTTTACTGATCATATGTAAAAAATGGCATATTCATAAACTTGACATACAAGAGAACTTTTGGCATATTTATAAACAACGTAAACATAAATTTGGCATATCAAGAACACAAAATTGACATATTCATATGAAACATACATGTGAAAATTGAGCATGTATCAATATTCAATTACAAATAGTATAAATAGTATAGTATTAAAAGTATGTAACGTACCTCATCATGCTAGATCCCACCTATTATCATACAACCAAGCCCTCCGGATCATCTCTTATACTGATGGTCTCCATTAGTCTCTCGTGCTCTGTATCTGGTAAGAAGTAGCGTACCTTCGATGTATTTCGACTAGGCATTGTTTGTACTTGAAGGTTTGTGCCAATGATTAAGTTGGTAAAGTGATACACACTTGCACCTGGTTTGTAATCCTTGTAAACATATCCACCCTTCTTTCTTCCATTGCTGTCCTGTGTCAAGTATTCACCTTTAACAACCATAGACCCAGTTGAAAAGTGGTTGTTTTCATCATCAGTCATGGACATAATGAGGGTTTGCTTTCCATCTATACAGCGTGCCAACCAGTATTCATCACCCCATTCAATATCGTTTGAGGCAACCACTGCGTATATGTGCCCTGCATTATATGATTGTAGGTATATGATCAAAATATTTTTCATGCGATACAAGGCCATTAATGTGCATTTGAAGACTACGTAAACAAACAAAAAATGTTAAGGAAATGCATCATACCGGGTTGTACAAGGTCTGAGACATGATCAAAATCTGCAGAAATAGATGATTGGTCTTCTTCCAATGGAGTTAACTCAACAATTGCATGCTGATCAAGTGGAAGTGATATGCGATCCCATCCATCAACCCAATCCAATGATTCACACCCATCCCAGTCACCATCACAACAAGGCGGGCAAAAACAAGCGAGTTTTCTGGTCCAAATTTCAAATACTGGGTTATCAGAGCTTCGAACCGAATGAAAGCCACAAGTCCCAGGCACAGTCTTGCATTCCCATGCATGTGAACAATCTATGTCTACCACCTCCCAAAAAAATCTCTCCACATGTCTCTTTCTTGTGGATTCTACTCGCATAGTTGATTCCTCTCCCATTACTGACATGCACCACCTCACTGTAGATTCAGCATTTAGAATAGTAGATTCTGTAGATACTTTCAATTCCTCTCTTCGTAGGGCTATTTTGATACATGCTCCGGCTCCATCATGCTCTCCTTTACCATGCCCTGTCTCAAAATAGTTCCACATATGTGGCACTTTGTAGTTTTTATGCAATGAACACAACCACTAAAATATGCGTGCATTTTTGAACTGACCAGCACACCCATCAGACCAAATCCAGTGTCGATCCATCTGTATGTTCCTTCCCTTCAAGTGATCATAGAACATGATGAAGCAATGACGTACATAGTGGAAGTCATGGCACCTATCATCACTTATGTAGAAGTGATATTCCTTCAGAATTTCTCTTTGCTCTTCAGTGCTATTTGGGCCATGCCTATATGTGATATGGACCATCAAGGAAACCTGCTCAGAGTGATAATACTGACTTTGGATCTCATTTTGAGGTTGCAGAGTGTAGTTCTCGGCAAAATCAACAACTGAAAGTATAGTACCAAGGGGAAATGTATCTCTGCATATTCTAAACTTCTCATCCTGCCATCGTGCCACGTGGACATGTTGAACATATTGATGTGTCTTTTCAATAAATTCCTTGATGAAGTCACTAACTTGTACCTGGTGACACAAAATGATCTCAATGTCAATTTTTTGTTGTAAGTAAGGATTGAAATGTAACCGTTACAACATAATTTTATAGATATAAATGCATACCTGAGATGTCACCAATTGTATTTTTTTGCTTTCTTTCCCTGGGACTATTTCATAGTTGATATATTTGAAACTTTTCATGTCTGTAACCATTTTCCTAAATTCACTGTCTCCATTCTCGTGCATACATTGGCTCAATAATTCCATTCCAGCACAGTTGTAGCATGTTCCATCCAAACAAGATTTTGCATAGTATGTTTGCCCCTCGGGCCTATTGCACATGATGCTATGAATGAATTCTCTTGATGAAGTCGGTGGTATTGTCATGGAGCAATCCTACACATGGTTAGTATGTAACACATGACGAATGTACAAAAATGTTTAATAGTAATATTCATATTCTACATGGTATCTACAACAACAAGTGTTACGAAGAGTATTTATTCTAACATACCATGGCTTACATTTCTCAAAAGATCTTTGCCCCAAGTTCAATTGTCTATGCTCAATCCTAAATTTCTCGTAAAGTTCTGTCTGTGTTATATCAAGAACATGCTTAGTATGTGGTTCATGATCCTTTTAACCCCTTAGTTTTAGTACATCCTTTCGGTTTGAAGAAGGCCTTGTGTGATCATGCCAAAAACTGTGCAGTAGTCCCTTTACTGCACCAACTAGCTTCATGTCACGACGTGGCAACCGACCAACGAAGGCCCAAAAATTTGTCTGATCGGTTGTGTCAAGATGTTCTCTTCTAATAGAATACCTACGGAGGGTTTTTACATTCAAATTAACTAGTTCGGATGTAGGCCTGCGAATACAAAGGACCCTGGTGTTCTTATTTGCAATTGCTTGTGACAACACACGACGAGCAGCATTGCGGTCCTTTGAACGTGTGTTCTTACCAATTTTACCAAATGCATCTACTAGGCTTTTAACTATATGAGAACTTGGTTCAGAATTCTTTATCATCTTTATCCCTAACTTTTTCCTAACAACATTCATGCTCCTAGATTTTAACAATGATAAAAATAATCTACATTTATCTCCATCACATTTAGAAACAAAATATTTATCAAGTATATGTTGAGTTTGATAAGCAATACTACGTTTAGATAGCGTACCTTCAATGGAATTGATAAGACTTTCATCAACTTGTATACGCTTCGGAGTTCTTTGACGTGTGCTTGCTAATGGAGGTAAGGGGGTTGGAATTGTACCATGTAGCGCATCACCCAAACGCTCTGGCGTTTCAGTAGTAGCTTGGTGTCCTTCATTCTCTTCCTAGTAGTTGGATGGTGGAAGTCCAACATCCTCATTGATGTATGTGGAAGTCCAACATCCCCTTGTGGAAGTCCAACATCCTCATCGATGGTGTGGATAACATTCTCTTCTTCAACAGTAGGCAAAATGTCCAACGCCTCTCTGACTTCATTGCTTGTATAACCACATCCGGATAGCAAATTGGGTGTTTCTTCGTGAGCTTCTTCTTGAGATGGTAACTTATCACTTTGACTTGAAGTGGGAATTGAAACATCCCCTAATGCGCACCTACGTTTTGCTTCTTGATTACTTCCATGGGGTGCTTGTTCAACAACTATTGTGGAAATTGAAGATCCCTCTTGTCATGGATTAATAGGATGAACTGTGGTATCCTCTACAATTGGATTTGGATTAGTTTCCAAAGAAAGCCTCCGATTCATCATGTATATTCTTTTCTTTTCTTTCTCTTCTTCAATGACTTCTTGAGGTCTCTTCTTCCTTGTTGATTTGTTTACTCGGTTACGTGCATTCCCCATCACCACAATGATCAATTCAATATAGTTTGTTTTTGTTGCTCCTCAATTACAAGCTCTTCAATAATAAGCAAATGGAAGTTAAATCATAAATTGTTTGGGCTCTTTGATTCTCTTGTACACTTGTGTATATCCACCATCACCATGAAATGGTCTTGAAGCTTGATATCTTATCTTGTGTGCTCCTCAAATATAGGCAAAATGAATCTTTCAAAGGCCTTATCTTTGGTGTTATTCAATTGGAGATTCTTCAAGCTTGCTGATTATCTTCTTCAAATATGGACATATAAACCAACACCACACTGAGCAACCATGAAAGATGTCCTCAATGCTGCACCTACATAAAAAAAATAATGATGGAGTTGGTGTAGAGTGTGAGAATTTCCAATGGCGGGCTCGTGCTGTTCGAAAAATCGCGGGAGTGTTGTTTTGGCTCGGATAGAGTGAAGTTGCTCTCGGACAGGGACAATCCACTATTTATGGAGTTACAAAATGCGCACATGTTATATAAAGAAAAAATGCATGCGCGATATGTAGTGCAAAAAAGCGTACGCGATATTGTCAAGCACAATAAATAGGTTAGGTGCATGGCTAGCGCAACGAACAAAATCAAAAGAAAACTAATAATTTATATGGTTACATACAAAACAAATGTTTTTAGTGTGGGGACAAATGTTTTGTATGGTTTAATACCCCCTAGCTCTCTCCCAATAATCCCTAGATACCCCCTATCTCTTTCTAAATATCTGTCCCTCGTTCTCCCTACATCCCTCCCTACATGTTTCTTTCTCTCCCTTACTCTAGCCATGTCTCTACCACCCCACTCTCCATCTCTCCACCTTCTCTTTATCTTCATCATTATCCCTCCCTATAGCACTCTCTCCCTTCTTCTCCCTTAATCACTAACCCTCTATTCCTTTATCCCTCCCCCCTGCCCTCTTTGGCTTACCTTGTTCCTAGAGCCCCTCCCCCATAAAGGCCTTTAGACCCTCTTCTAAACATTAATCCCTAAGTGCATAAGTGCACAAGATGATGAGGAGGAGGAGGGTGATGACAATGAAGATGATCATGATGTAGATGAAGATGATAAAGATGGTGATGAGGAGGAGGGTGATGACAATGAAGATGATCATGATGCAGATGAAGATGATAAAGATGATGATGTTGATGAAGATGATGGTGATGATGATGAAGATGTTGATGATGATGGTGATGGTGATGTTCAGATGATGATGATGATGATGATGATGGTGACATGATGGAGATGTTGATCTGATGAGGAAGATGATGATGATGATGGTGATGATGATGAAGATGTTGATGGTGATGAAGATGGTGATGAAGATGATGATGAAGAAGAAGATGATGATGATGGAGATGTTGTGTTGATGGGGAACCTAGAGATGACAATGATGATGAAGATGGTGATGGTGATGGTGATGGTGATGACGATGAAGATTTTGATGATGATGCTGGTGGTGATGATGATGAATATGTTGACGATGATGGTGATGGTGATGTTTAGATGATGATCATGATGATGTTCAGAAGATCATGATGGTGATGATGGTGATGATGATGGAGAAGATGACGATGATGGATATGTTGATGAGGAACCTACAGATGCCAATGATGATGATGATGATGGTGATGAAGATGATGATGATGGAGATGTTGATGAGGAACCTACAGATGCCAATGATGATGGTGATGACGATGAAGATGTTGATGATGATCGTGCTGGTAATGATGATGATGATGATGATGATGATGATGATGAAGATGATGGTGACATGATGGAGATGTTGATCTGATGAGGAAGATGATGATGATGATGGTGATGATGATGAAGATGTTGATGATGATGGTGATGGTGATGAAGATGATGATGATGATGAAGATGATGATGATGGAGATGTGTTGATGGGGAACCTAGATATGACAATGATGATGAAGATGGTGATGGTGATGACGATGAAGATTTTGATGATGATGCTGATGGTGATGATGATGATGATGATGTTGATGGTGATGATGATGAAAATGTTGACGATGATGGTGATGGTGATGTTCAGATGGTGATGATGATGATGATGATGATGGAGATGTTGATGAGGAAGGGGGAGGTGACAATGATGATGAAGATGTTTATGGTCATGAAGATGATGATGATGGTGATGGTAATGATGATGGAGATATTGAAGATGATGGAGATGGCGATGAAGATGATGATGATGATGATGATGGTGAAGATGATGAAGAAGATGATGATGATGGAGATGTTGATCTGATGACGATGAAGATGATGATTATGGTGATGATGATGAAGATGTTGATGCTGATGATGATGGTGATGAAGATGATGATGATGGAGAAGATGATGATGATGATGGAGAAGATGATGATGATGGAGATGTTGACGAGGAACCTACAAATGCCAATGATGATGATGATGGTGATGATGATGATGAAGATGTTGATGTTGATGGTGATGGTAATGATGATGAAGATGTTGATGATGACAGTGATGGTGATGGTGATGTTCAGATGATGATGATGATGATGAAGATGATGATGGTGACATGATGGAGATGTTGATCTGATTCAAGGAAGATGATGATGATGATGGTGATGATGATGAAGATGTTGATGATGATGATGATGGTGATGAAGATGATGATGATGAAGAAGATGATAATGATGGAGATGTTGATGTTGATGGGGAACCTAGAGATGACAATGATGATGAAGATGGTGATGGTGATGGTGATGGTGATGACGATGAAGATTTTGATGATGATGGTGATGGTGATGATGATGAAGATGTTGATGATGATGGTGATGGTGATGTTTAGATGATGATCATGATAATGTTCAGAAGATGATGATGATGGAGATGTTGATTTGATGAGGAATATGATGATGATGATGATGATGATGGTGATGATGATGAAGATGTTGACGATGACGATGATGGTCATGAAGATGATGATGATGAAGAATATGATGCTGATGGAGAATATGATGCTCACAACTCCCTCTAGTCTCTCTCTCCCCAACCATAAATCTCTCTCTCTCTCTCTCTCTCTCTCAAACACACACACATAAACACACATTATGTCACTTTCCATTCTCAAACCCATCCCCCCTCCATCCATATCTATCTCCACCTTTCTCCCTCCATCCCTCACCCTACCTTCTCTCCCTCCCTCTCTCATCGCCTGTCTCTCTCTCACCTTCTATCCCTCCCTCATGTTATCTTTCCCTCAACCTATCCCAATCTCTCCATCACTCCCTCTCTCTCACACACTTTATGTCCCTTCCCCCTCCTCTCATTCTCTCTCTCTCTCTCTCTCTCTCTCTCTCTCTCTCTCCATCGCCACCACTCCCTGCATGTCTCCCACCAACACTTTCTGTCCCTCCCTTCCTATCTCTTTATTTCATTCTATCCCCATCTATCTCTCACCCACTCCAAATCCATTCCTCCCCATTGTCCCTCTCCCTCCCTCGCTCTATGTCTCCCCCCCCTTGTATTCTTTATTTCACTCTCACATCCCCCTTGCCTCCATCCATTCCCCCTTGTCACTCAAGTCTCACTTTCAACTTCTAACCCTATACCTCTTCAGAACCTATTCTACGCCTAATAGTGCTCTCAAGCTCCACTTCCCTTCACCCCCTGTAGCCCATCATGTTCTCATTCCCTTCATCTCTCCCCACTCAAGCTTCCAACATCCTTCTAAGCCCTTGACCCTTTCCCACCCCTATTAAATATTAACCATAGATTCCCTTGACCCTTCCCCACCCCTTCTCAAATATTAAACAAAAATTCCCTTGAGTCTTCCACACCCCCTCTTTCTCAAGTATTAAACATGTATTTTATGATTTGCATAATGCGAGCGCGTTTTTTAACTATATAACGAGTACGTGTTATGTAGTTATATAACACGTACACGTTATGTAGTTATATAACGCGTACGCGTTATGTACATCTAAAAGCGCGGCAATATTTTTGAATTTAAACAGAACGCGCTTATGTTTTGTAGAGCCTAAACTAGGCTGAGTCACATGCTCACATGTCAACAATAATCCTATGTGTATGCTTTGGAGTTTGCTTCGGTAATTCCAAACCTGTGCTATGTTAATGAAAAACCAAAGCTAATTGGGTATTTCTTCCAGTTTCTGGAGAAGCCTGTGCTTAGCCACTCGTTACAATATGCTACACAGAGTCATTTTTGACGAAATCTCAGACACAAATAGCATTTTTTATGCAGATTCCAAATATGTAACTTTTATTTTGAAATATTAATTTTTCCTATTTTCTTTCAATTTCTTTTCTGTCCTACCTCCTTAACTCGTGAAACACACTATTAGTGTTTCTTCCATAACTTTTTCAATTCTCAATCATTTAAAAAAAAATTGTATGGTGCACAAGAGGACACTAACCTCCATGTTCTATGAAAAACCCATTTCAAGATTTTTGCATTAAGACCTTCAAAGGCTCTACCCACAAAAGAGGTACTATTTTTGAGGTTTGATCACTTAGACAATTATAAAATTTTTATAAAATTACTAATTTAATTTTCGAAAAATAATGGCGCACAAGTGCTATGTGTTCTCTACATGCATGCCGATTTTTGTAGCTTGATTCCATCATTTAGGCCCTCAAAGGCTCTACCCACAAAAACATATACCTTATCATTTGCCTGAAAAATAAAAAGTATCTGTTAGGAAAAATGAAACTTGACATAGCTATGCAAATTTTCAATACATAAAAGTTATATATTCGGAAATGTGATTCAATTTCCTGCATTTCATCTTTTTTACTCAATGCAAGATATTTTGCGTAAGTAGCTCAAAAAATCCAAGTAAGTTGAGGGATGCCTGCTTTTTCAGTTTTCTATTGCATCTAACGCGCCAAAAGTGACCCTCATTAGCTTGCACTGACCCTTAAGAACATTCTCATACCTGGACAAAGCACATTGTTAGACATTTTTAAAGGTCCAGCTATATAACCGGTTTTGTGGACACAAAGTAAGGATCACTTGAAGTTAACAAACTTTGTAATGAAGAAAGTGCATATAATAAATGTGAAAACAAATTTGTTATAAGCAATTAACCTTCGCAATAAGCCAAGCTAGGCATGTCAGATACCACTCAAACACCAATGTTCCGAAGATGCAAGCAATGATAATCTCTAACTAATGCCAATATAGTAGTATAGGAAAACTAGCATTTGAAAACCATCAATGAATCATATTATTATCAACTCTACATAGTCTAAAGAAGATGGTACATCTATGTTGCCGAAGCACATTTTTCAGAAAATGACAGGATTAAAAGGAAAATTATCCCTATTACTTTGCAGTAAAACTGGTCTCTATAAGGAATAAACAAATTAGCTATTCCACTACTAGAACATGGTTCAGGATCATAGATTTTATGAAATATTAATTAAGACTCACATCTGGTCAATCAACTCCTCCTTTGAGATAGCCTCGACCTTATCTATTTTATTCCCAAGAACCAATAGTGGAATCCCATTTAAAGAAGGCTTGCTCAACAAATCATGCATCTCACTTTTAGAGATAGATATGGTGTTCCTGTCAGCTGTGTCTACAACATACCTGTAAGAGTAAAAAAGGCCAGCAACAAAGACAACTTTCCATGAAAATAAATTACACGATATGTAGGATGTCCAGAACCAAGAAACTATGTTAAATCTTATTATAAATGAATGTCAAGAAAATTACGAGATACAACTTGCCTCAGTGTCAAAACGCTTAGTTATTAACAACTTAAAATTATAACTCAATTAGGCTAGTAAAGGACATACACAATGGAAAACATTGCACGGCAATAGCGTTCCCACATACTACGGAACCTAGGCTGACCCCCAAGGTCCCACAGTTTAATGGTCACTTTTCCCTAGGAAACTTTTCGCATGTTAAACCCAACCTGTTTTTGAACAAATCAACAAATCTTAAAGAATTTATTTTACCACTTAAAACCACAAACTAACTGGGATAAGAGACCCAAACTCAAATGAAAACACCAGACTCCTCTTCTTTAATTGAAGTAGAAATCAAATCTCTTTATAAAAAACCATAAGGACAACTAAAGTTGAATTTTTATTCATGAAAAGAAGACAAAAGAACCAACAGAAAAGGTCCATATATATGGGATGGTACTTACAGTAGGAATTGTGTCTTCAGTATACCCACCAGTATGTAAATAAGAAATATTTGGATGTCAGTTACGGATGAAACATATGGAAAAAACAGGCACCAAAACTCCATGCATATGCCACAACTTCATAAAAACACCAACAATACTGACCGCCACGACATTTACAAGCAACGCCTTTCCTGCATTTTGAAGCCCTATTAAAGAAAGCTCCATTTCTTGATTGAGAAATAAACTGCATAAAACATAATATAGCATTATCATATGTTTGTGGATAGCTAGAAAGAACTTGAAAATGGAAAATAAATATATCTAAGCTTTCTCGGACCTACGGGAACCTGACCAATATATAAAAAATAAGAAATGTTACAAAGTAAACAATACAACAAAGCCTTACCAACAAGGACTTGGCTCACTGATGAGGTTGACTGAGTAATAGTATTAAGCTATCCTCCAGGGATCTATCCTCGCTGTTGTCTTCCCCACCCAAAATCCATGTCAAAAGGGGATGAAGTTCAGGGAATCCAAGACAAAGGAAGTTTGTTTTGTGTGGTGCATACCCCTTACACGTGGCATCTAAGAAGGAAAATTATTTTGTGTAGTGCATGCCCTGGACCTAGGGGCATGTTTCTAGGAGCAACTTCCAAATAAATAAATAACTATAAAGAAACAGGAAAACTAGATCTCAAAAAAATTGTGATCATAATCAACGAAGAAATTAAAGTCTGCAAACTTGTTAGAGAGCGATTTCATCCAGGAAAGAAGTCCCTAAATCTACAAAAATGTCTTATAATTAAAGCAAGTTGTATTAAATGCTTGATTCACAAAATTCAAGTTTGATGTTGTTTTTATGTCATACCCACAATAGTAATTGAAGTCCTAATCTTTGTATATCCACAATTACTATAGAATAGACTACAATTTTTTGTGGTAATGCAATCTAACAATGAACTGCCCATGAACTGCCCATGAACTGCCCATGAACGATTAGTCTTTTACAGCACATCTTGTCCTTTTCCCTTGGCTCCAAATCAAACTTTTGTGTTTTTGTTGATTTGTTCAGCTCATACTCATTTGCAGTGTCTCACTAAAATCATTTCCTCAGCTCTAGATTTTATTTTCACACTTGGAAATGGAAATCTGAGATAATCTTTGAAATAATATTTCCAAATAATCGTTTATGTTTGTTACCTCCTAGGTTCTCATTCCATGTAAAAGACCCACCATACACATGAGACCCCAAAGGTGACTTTAGATAAGCTACCCACTGTCACCTCGATAACCTTCTCTCTCTCTTTAGGCTATCTCTGCTCTAGCTCAAGGGGGGGATCCCTAAGGCAATCTAAGTGAAACAAATGATAAATTAAGAGGATGCTTAAAGGGACTTAGGGAAAATCATGATATACGGTTTGGCTATAGTAATTTAATTTCCAGATTTACACATGCAGTATTCAGCCTACAGAAAGTTGATAAAACAACAATATTTTTAGGCTAAATGCAAATTTGATATCAAGTCATGGGGGATTCACTAGAAGGAAATATAATATCACGTTAGTTCATATTGCGGTATTAAATATTCATGAAAACCTAAAAATTATATTGCTTATATATTAAGGGGAAAAGGGTTTTTTATTTAATGTAATAATACAAAAATAATTTGGGGTCTTTTTTATATGGGCGGGCTGACAAATATCCGCCAAATGGAGATGGTGGGATCACGGCCGGATGGGAAATCGGGTTGAGGCAAGGCTCAAGCTTACCAGTACGCAGGGAAATCGCGTCTTGAGGCATGCTTGAGGCCAGGGGTTTCGTGGTGAAGTGGGTTTCCAGTCGATCATAGTCGAGAGACAGTGGTCATTGACAACCAATTGTTACCAATAGCACTTAGCCAGTTGTTACCAATAGCCTTGGGAGGCTCTCAGCCTCCAGGGCCTGTTATAGGCCCTCGATAGGCCTTGGGGTATTGAATACCCAACCACTCGTGCCTATTACATGCCTTGGGAGGTTTAGTCAGCCTCCTAGATCTTGTTACAGGCCATGGGGGCTTGGATACCTAGCCCACAACAGGCTTAGTCAGCGATTGGGGAACTGCAACATGCAACCTAAATGTTGTACTACGTACATTGGCTCTAGTGACATACAAGAAGTGATCTCCTATCTCTTCATTAGACCATTAGATGTTGCAAATCATAATGATATGTGGTTGAGTAATTGCATTGTGGGTGAAGTAATGTGCATCCACAATATACATCGAAAGAAGCAAGGTGCATTATAGAATGCATGTGGGGTCATAAGAGGGGTATCATATCAATATAGGTAGGAATATAAAGGGGTATAAAAAATGTTAATGAAAAAATTGATACATACAATATCTAGTGAAAATAGGGGTTTTTTAAAATTGGGAAGGCATATTGGGAGGGGGTTAAAAAAATGATTTTGGAAGGTATTTTCCAATATTTAGTGAAATTAGGGGTATTGTTTCATATGCCACGAACGAACGTGCTATGATAGTGGTTTATTGAGTGAAGCCCCCATGTATCAAGTATGGGGCTGGAAATTACAGATTTGCAAAACAGAATTATAAGTTCTATTAAATATGGATAAATGAGAGTTTCTAGGACTTTAAATGCAATCTGAAATTATGATTTTCTGTTGGTAAATTTCCAATTACTAGAACAGAAAATAAAAGTTAATTTTTATGGTTTTCTATGGTGGTTGAAAGAGGAGGACAAGTTTCTAATTTCTATATTGGGAAGATGGGGTTAAATGGGCTTATCATCATGATATTAGAGTTTAAATGACATCAATTAACATATCATTCAACACCCTAAATGGTTCAAAAATTGCATCAAGGATTTGTGAAATGAAAGAGCCTATAAGGTCTACTTCAAAGTCAAAGATCAAAAGTGTTACTTTATTAAGAAAATAACTGGGCATGAGTTAAATATTGCATGCAAAGATCATTTCCATCACAAAATAATAGAAGAACTCAAGTGATATGATCGTTCACACCTAGTTCACTTCAAAGGTAGGAAAATTTTCCCTTCACCTTGGCATTGAAACTCGACTTCGTCATTCACAAGCATCAACACTTACATTCCAGCAATATTCATCCATAAGAAAACACCTCACATTGAAGAAGAAAGCTATAATGTCCCCAAGTCAAGTAGGCACTTGATTGTTTGCACTATTTGTGCACTTTTAACAAACAGATTGAATTGATTTATAACTTTTATCAAACACTTGCATTCCCATAAAAATATGTCTCAAACAATTTGCGAACAAAAATATCGTACATATCAAATTCATTGGATAGTTTTGGCTTGCAACACACAATGATTTTCTCAAAACATGTTGTAAGAATCAAATCATCTACATACATAACTATGACAAGCAAATAAGACTAATCACACAAATAATAAATATTTGAATCTACAAAAATCTTGGAGAAAACCAAATTCAACAAGCACTCATCTATCCTAGAGTACCAAGCTTGTGGTGACTACTTCAACCCACAAATGGCCTTCTTCAATCCGCACACACAACAATATCTTGGATTCTGGACCATGCACTTCAAACCCTCTCAATAGATTTATGTATACTTCACCTCCAACACTTCATTAAGAAAAGCAATTTTTACTACCATCTTGTAAAGAGCCCAACCAAAACAAGATGCAATAGACATAATGGTATGGATAGAAGTGTGCTAAAAATATCAAGGCCTGGTTAAACAAAATGAAGATGGATGCAACAACACAAAGAGACAACGTCCATATATGCCCAATCATTAAGACCTATTGTAGCCACTGGGATCATGGTTCAGTAGTTTATAGGGAAGCATGATAGGCCACCCACCAAAAACTAACCGGAGAAGCCTAAGCACAATACATTTAATTTACATAAAGCCTATTACATTAGCAGTTTGCAGTGGAATCCTAGAATTTTCAGTAAACCCTGAAAACCCATTTTTTGAATGTTAACAACCCCAAGCACCGTTTTTCTGACAGATAAAAAGAGGACTTCAATCAACTGATATTTATATCCACAATCCTAGGGCATGATCACATAAAAATATTAAATTATTACCTGGTTATAAGGATTAGAGAACCCATTGGCATTACATTGGAACACAGGATTTCCTGTTGAAGGCGGGACATAATAAGGTCTCCCTGCAACTTGATCCACCATGGTCAACATTGAGATGCAATCTGCGCTCATAACGTGAAAAATATGCGAAAATTGACCGTGGATTTTCCACTAATCAAAACTCCTTTGAGACAACAATAATTAAAACAACAAGCTTTAACGCATCTTCTCCCTCCAAAAGCTCCAAGATCTCTAGCAGCCTGTCTAAAACCCTGGCCGACATTTCCATTGAAATCTTTAACAGGTTCATAGACCTAAATACTTATAATCTCCATGCGAATGACATATATATAAATGGGAAACCCTGTGAAAATAACCGACCGCAGATCTAACCCTTGAATTCCCCAACAATGGGAGAGAAAATCCTATGTATGTCTCAACCTTGTTCCCAAGTTTCTCCAGATCATCTTCCTGGCCATCATGCGAGGGACAATCTCTGAACCCAACGAGTTCAGTCAAATTTGGCGCCTCATAATTTTTTCTGAATTTTGTGTGATGACCTTTTTTCAATTTTTGCACTCCCTATTGTTGATTATCATTTTTTTTTTGTTAAAGACGGAAAGTCAAGAAAGCATTACCAGGATGCCCTATCATTTAGAAAAATTTCACCTAAGATATTTCCAACACTAATTGAGTCCTAACACCAAGATCTCATTCTCTAACTTGAACCTATGTCTTTTATCTCACACAAGGTAGTCTCGAGTCCCATGGCTAAGGCAATTCTTTATGTCTCATGAATTAAGGTTTTATTGCAAGATGATTTTCTAACAATCGATAAATGGTATTTTTGGTACTTTGTTAGTACAATTATAATTTGATGAGAAGTGATCATGATTAACATTTATTTTGATGGATGTAAAAGTGTAATTAGAATTATGTATATCACAAATGGGCACCTAATGAATGGCCATTATAATTTTTTTATTCTTCTATGATATAGTGGGATTTTGAATAATTATTTTTCATTTTAGCTATAATAAATCACTCTAAGACATGCTAACTTAGCAACTAGATGGTATGTAGTCTTTTGGTTTTATTAAGATATTATGAAAATCCATAAGCTCTCTTGACTTGTATTTCCATATTCCCTTGGTTGAACTCAATTGCATTACCATATTCTAGTTAAGAGACAAGTTAAGTATTAATTCAAAGACAAGCCCCATGTGGAGAAGCCCTACCTTAGGCCACACATGTGGATAAGAGATGCTAGCTTAGTTTCATAGCACATGTGGGATTTCAACCTTATGTGAAACAAATGAATTGTAGGCTTGCAAATGAAAGGCATAGTCCATGGTTATAGAAGTTGTAAAACTATATCTTCTAGATTTTATTTTGGATAATCCTATCCATGAATCATTGCATGCTTTGAGGAATATTAAGGTTTTAACCATTGTCTCTTGATGATGGGCTGAGATACTAATCCCAAAACATTGAGAAGATAAAAATTTATAACACGTGGTCCCAAACTCTTTAAAAAAAAACAATTATTGATTAGGGAATTGCAAGTGACATTTTTATAGCCATTTTCTTAGTTTCCTAACTCAAACTAGTTGATAATCACTGTATCTATTTTAGATATAAGGAGTGATCAAGAGATACAAATTTTCCATGAGTTTCTAAGTTACCTTAAGATATGCGATGTCATAATCTACTAGAAACTTTGTCACTTAAGTGATTAGGAATTTCATCTTCCATAGTGTCATGCCCTACTATTCAAGAGTTTGATGTGTCTTCATGCTTGATGGATGTAAAAGTGTAATTAGAATTATGTATGCCACAAATGGGCTTAGACACCCAAAGAATGGCCATTATAAAATTTTTATTCTTCTATGATATTTGAGCACTATTATTGGGATTTTGAATAATTATTTTCCATTTGAGATATAATAAATTACTCTAATACATGCTAACTTGGAAACTAGATGGTATGTATCCTTTGGGATTTGCTAATATATTATGAAAATACATAATGTCTCTTAACTTGTATTTCCATATTCCCTTGGCTGGACCCAATTGCATTACCATATTCTAGCTTAGAGCCAAGTTAAGTATCAATTCAAAGCCAAGCCCCATATGGAGAAGCCCTACCTTAGGTCCAACATGTGGATAAGAATATATAATTTTAATCATATAAAGAGATGCTAGCCTAGTTTCATAGCACATGTGGGATTTCAACCTAGTGTGAAATAGATGAATTGTAGGATTGCAAATGAAAGGCATACTCCATGGTATATAGAAGTTGTAAAACTAGATCTTCTAGATTTTATTTTGGATAATCCTATCCATGAATCATTGCATGCTTTGAGGAATATTAAGGTGTTAACCATTGTCTCTTGATGATGGGCTAAGATATCAATCCCAAAACATTGAGAAGATAAAACTTTCTAACACATGGTCTCAAACTCTTTCAAAAAAATTAACTATTGATTAGGGAATTGCAAGTGGAATTTTTATAGTCGCTTGCTTAGTTTCCTAACTCAAACTAGTTGATAATTAGTGTATCTATTTTAGATATAAGGAGTGCTCAGGAGATACAAATTTTCCATGGGTCTCTAAGTTACCTTAAGGATATGCAATTTCATAATCTACTAGAAACCTTGTCACTAAATTAGTGATCAGGAATTCCATCTTCCATAGTGTCATGCCCTACTATTCAAGAGCTTGATGTGTATTCATGCCATAATATTTCATATCTAAAAGTCCATGGTGGAGATATATTGTAACCATTATTATACTTTTTGGATATTTCTTCGCTATAGAGATGATATGGATAGTTCGTGTCTATAGTGACGAAAGTTCGTTGCTATAGCAACGAACTGTCCATACCGTCTCTATAGCAACGAACGTCGGGGGAATTTTCAAAATTTTTCAAAAATTTAAACTGTTTTTCCACGAAAACATCGATTTTAACTATTTCGTGGGACTTTTGTGTTCCCCAAGTGGGGTTAAAGTGGGTTTAATTAAGCCAATTTTAAGTCTCTCTTGAATTATTGTCACATACCCTCCATCTAACCAATTCAATGAAGGGCACATTATACCAAGATTTGGGCTTTTTACATAAGACTCAGCCCATTCATTAGATTCTTAGCAATACAAGAGATGTGTGTAGATGGAAAACAAACAAACATGCATAGCGGAAATGAACTCATCCACACACATATTACATGACTGTCATTCAATTTAGCACAGTCAACAAATTAATACATTTGCAGAAGTAATTACACATAAGAGAGTATACTTATCTCACTGCAATGCTGTCCCCAACAACTAGCTATGTTGCTGCAATGTTCCTCCCAACCATAGGTCTCTGCCCATCCTGCATTCTTTCAGCACTCAGAGACCACCCCCGATATGGGCATGATATCTACAAGGAAAAAGGGGACTCTCAAGCTCAGTTCAGCCCAAAGCAAAGGATACCCAACTCAAACCCCAACATTTTTTAACACACAACAACTCAAAATTGAGCATGGATACACATAAAAACAAACTCCCAAGTGCCGGGTAACAGGGAAAACGTGGGTAGCCAAAACAGAAAAATGGTGGATAGGAATCAAGCCTGGGAAAGCAAAATCGTTTTTAGCAAACGTTCCTAGGCATTCCGAGGGAAAAAACGGCCTCCATAAACCCAAAAATCATGACTCCTTTTTCCCCAACCACGGGGCAATGCAAAAACAAGTTCCCAGCCATGGCAAAAGGAGGAAAACACAAAAAATTAGTGGGGAAAAACGCCTAGCAGCTCCCAACTCGTGAGAGAGACAAACTCATGGGTGAATAATGGCTTAGGGTCAATTTCGTGGCTCTCCTCTTGCCTAAGAAGCCAAGCATGGTTTTTCTAGGAAGGATGGCTTGCCCATACTCGAATTTGGACAGCCATACCTCTCCAATCCCCAAGGCATTAACTGCCTCAACCAACTCTTGAATGATTGGGTACAAAGGTCAACATGGGTAGTTGAGGGTTGATTGGGTTCTCCCATTGAAACTTGGCTTAGCTTGATTGGATCAGGGGTTTGAGTATTTCCCTCCCAATTCCTTGTAATATCATGCCCCCATCTCTTGTTGCATTGCATAGCTAGTTGTGGTTATTTATATTAAAATACATATTTACAATTCCCATGGCTCGCTAGCACATGGGTTAAATAATACCAACATACTTTCCTCATCAAGATCGAGCGTTCACTAGCGGGGCCTTGGCCTTGAGCTCCATGCTAGGAATCATATAAAATATGCATACAATATTTACATTATAGCCCAAATATTATAAGGGTCAAGAATTGGGATGTGACAATTATGGGGAGAGTGTGTGTGCACAAGTGGTGTGAACCCAAGATCGCCAGATAGTAAATGCTTGAAAGAAACAACTGAGGTTGAAATAACAACTTTTTTCTTTTACTTTTCAAATAAAAATACAACTGCTATAACAGGTATGCAGGAGATAAACTTGTTGAACTATGATGCAAGAGATAGCAATGCAGGAAAGATGCATGCACATTGAAATGTCTCTAATGCTACAACAAGCAAACCAATATGAAAACTAATGGCAAATGGGTGCAGGAAAACAAGGGTTTGTGGGTGAAACCAAGGGAAAGAAAAAAGGAAGAAACAGGTGCAGGGTGCGGCTTTGAGGCGGAAATTTGCGCTTTGGGTGTGACATATTGTAGAAAAATTGCGCCGAAACAAAAAAAAAACAGGAAAAAAGGGCGCGGGTCTGGGCGGAACGGGTGCGGCTGGGGTGCAAGTTTCAAAATCAGGGGTGCATAAAGGGCATGGCTTGCAAGAAAACATGTGCTTGAAAAGTGCAGGTTTTAGGCTGGAAAGCGCGTAGAGGGCATGGTTTACAGGGCTAAAGGCATGCTCTAAGCGCAGCTTTTAGGATGAAATACGCGCTTAAAGCGCGGCTTTCAGGCCGAAATGCGCATTGAGGGTGTGACTTACAAGGCCAAAGGCACATGAAAATTACGGCTTTCGGGCTATACTGCGCGTGGAAATTGTGGCTAAAGGGACAGAAAATGTGCGGAGGGCATGAGGCATAGATGCGCGCTCCGAGCGTGAGTTGCGGATCGAAAGTCACGCCGGGGAGTGTGGTTTTCGTGCAGGAGGTCACACTCGGGCCAAAGGTAAATGGAAAAAAGTTGTGGGCCGGGCCGTGAAAAATGAAGTTGATGAAGGGCATTGCGCAGGAAAGGGCCAGATATGCAAGTATGTGGGCCAAAGCTAGGCCAAAAACTATAAAATGAAAGTAAAATAGAAATTATAAACACTAAACTAAACCACAGATCGATGGGAATCGACCCAGCAAAGTTGTCAAATCTGTAGCTGGTGTTTTCACACTAGCCTGTGCTAATGAGCACCTACTAAGGATTATGGAACCCTTAGTAGCATATTCAAATATATGGATAAAAAATAAATAAATGAAAATTGATATGTGTGAGTGCAAATAACAACATAAAACATATCTAACAAACTACTGCAGTAAAAAGAACAAATAGATCATAACCCATGAAAGATGTTTTATATTATGTTGCAAACAAGGGTTTACAAATATGGTTACCTCAGAAGATGAGGTGATGGGGGGCCTTGCAGCAGTACAAAGAGTAGCACGTCAGGTCTCCTGAGTTCCTTGATCTTCTCCAAATGCTCAATGGATGGCAAAGATTCAACTAGGTGGGCACAAAAGCTCAAAAGGGTAGGCTAGAGTGCTGTAGGAAATTTGGCAACATCAGGGTATGAAGAGTGATCATGGATGTGAAATGGGGGGCCTCCATCACCTTTTTATAGTGATTTTGGGTGGTGGAGTATTGACCCATGGTTTTTGGAAACCAATAGTATTGGCTAGTGGTATTTGATATTTTCCCTTTTTTTTTAATTTTATTTTGACTTTTTCCCCTTTTTCTTTTCCTTTGGGGGATTTTTAGACCCTTTTGTGATTTTTTAACCTATTTTGAAGGAATTTAATTATTTTTTGAGGGGAATAATAATTTTTTGCCCATTTGGTTACCAATTTAGGGTTTTGGAGGCCAAAAATGTAGGAAAAGTGGACAAATGGGTTATGTGACTAAGGAGATGAGCCAATGAACAAGTTTTGGGTGTTAACACTCTTAATAGATTGCTCTGTCCTTAGTGTGCCATGTAATTTGACATGTCCTTAGTGTTCTACTATATTTTCATTTTGAGTAATTAAGGTTGTTTTTAAGAATCCAAAGTTCCAAATAAAAAAGGAAGTTGGTGTTTCACTGATGATACCTCTCTAATCCTTTCTAGCATTGTCACTTTCCTTGAATTGTCCTTGTGGTTTCTTACGATACACTTGGAAAAAATACTTTGTCGGGCTTTCTAATCTCTTTCATTTGAATTGGACAAGTATTCAAGTCATTTGTAAATTTTTGTAGGGTATACAGTTATTCATTTATGTGGGCCACATAGGCGCACACTTAGGTGTGTCAACTGTGTGCATCCTTTATGTTTGTTAGGTTCTTATGTGGGTAACGTTTTTATGTGTTCATCTTGGTTGGGTGTTTTCCTGGGTGTGTTGGGTGCTTATGTGTGTTAGGCATGTTGCAAAGTGACTTAGGTAGTTAGGGTTAGGATCATTAGTAGGTTGTGTGTTGGGGGTTTTGGGGGTAGTGGGTTATCCATAAATGGGATTGTGGTATATGGATTAGTGTTATAGGTTGCGTGGGTCAATGTAAAAGATAAGTATCACCTATGTGGGCTAAATAAGTGTGTTTCATGGTTTTTCCATCTATGTGCATCCTTCAATATGTCTAATAGGTGCTTATGTAGGTTAGGTATTCATGTGCTTGAGTTATATTGGTTTGTTCCTTATGTGTGTCACTTGAGTACATTGGGTGCTTATGTGACTGTGGTGAAACATGAGATGGATTAGGTGGTTAGGATTAATAGTGTTAGTGTTTTAGGATAAAAATGATTTGATTGTAGTTTGTTATTTGTGAGTGGGGATTATGATAAAGGGATTATTGATTTAGGGGTCAAGGGTCATTTTAATAGGATAGTGTCACATTGAACTTATGTGCATGCCCATGTTCATTTTGTTATATGAGTGTCATCACAATAAAATTTAACATGTTTATATGGGTTACATGAGTGCATCACATGTGTGTGAAAGTCTAGATGCATAGCCTATGTGTGTTTGTCCCACTTGTTAAGTTTTTATGTGGGTTAGTAGTTTATGTACATCACTTAGTTGTATTAGTTTCTTATTTTGTAGGTTAAGTGTGTTAGTACATTGTGTAGATTAGGTGCGTCACTCACATCATTTCACATGCAATTTCATATAATTAAATTGTGGTCAAGAACATGTTGCAAATGCGCATTGTTGTGGATACAATTTAACATTGTATATGCAATTGGATCGTTGTCAAGAACATTGTAAATGTGAATTGTCATTAGAGGAAATTTGAGGTCTAAAATGGGATTCCTAAGGAAAATAATTAAATAATGGTTATAGTTAAAATAATAAAATAATATTTATTAATTTTGGAGGAAGAAAGGAAAAAAACTACTTTTATGTTCATATTTTCAACATATCTCCTTGTGTTTTTACTCAAATTTTGAGCAGGAGCACTCGTTGGATGCATAATTAAATTCCGCAACCAAAAAGTGGCCACACTTCATACTTTTGACGGACCCCGCTACCCAAAAAACAAGAAATACCTAAAAAACGTGATGACAGAGTTAAATTCTGCATCCAACGAGTAGCCACACTTCATACTTTTGATGGACCCCCGCTGCCCCAAAAACAAGAAATACCTGAAAAAATGTGAGGATGACATCATCATCACGTTTTTTCAGGTATTTCTTATTTTTGGGGCGGCGGGGTATATCAAAGTATGAAGTGTGGCTACTCGTTGGATGCAGAATTTAATTCTGTCATCCAACGAGTGCTCCCGCTCGAAATTTGAGTAAAAACACAGGGAGATATGTTCAAAATATGAACAAAAAAAGTAGTTATTTTTATGACAAATATCTGAAGTCAACCATTATGGTTGACTCATTTTATTGAAATTAATTCTGTCATCCAACGAGTGCTCCCGCTCGAAATTTGAGTAAAAACACAGGGAGATATGTTCAAAATATGAACAAAAAAAGTAGTTATTTTTATGACAAATATCTGAAGTCAACCATTATGGTTGACTCATTTTATTGAAATTCTATTGGTTCTTGAATTCCAACTCATCAATAAATTATGGTTGGCTAGTTTTCTTACATGATGGCTCGTTTTCTTATAAGGCCCATTTTAGACCTCCCATTTTAGACCTCAAATTTCCTCTAATGTGTAATTGTGCATTTTTCTCAACATTATAAGTGATATCTCCATGCAATCGTCCAAGCTATAAAAAATTGGGAACAATACGCATATAAGAATTATTGTCCACACATGTATGATCACACATAAGACTGAACTATGAAGATGTCAAGAGACAATATGAAATATATAATATATCATGGAAGTCATATAATACAAAAATAGAAGGCCCTTAAATGGCCTGTCAATGTACATGTATCAAAAAGGTCAATGATGCACATGTAAACATAAGTACATATGTCCACGATCACACATCAAAACTCTAAATTCCTCTTGTAAACAAAAGTATATCTCTCCTAGACTACATAGCAAAACTCTAACTTCCTCTTTTTTTTCCAAACTAGGATACATCTTGCCTCTATCTATGACCGTTGTGCATCTCTGGCGACTGCAAGTCAAATATCATATTTCTTTATTCGGTAACTGAACTAATACTGAATCAATAACAAATTTAAAAAAATTAAAATATGACCCAATTGATTATCACAAACACTCACTGAATCCATCTGAGGAACAGAAGCCTATGGTGTCCTCCTCCTAGCCTAAATCCTCTCTGCAATGGTGCTATGTGAATAAAATATCCTATGTCAATTAGCTCAACAATTATTAACATGTGCGTGTGATAAAGTACTAACAAATTTTATAATTGATGAACATGTCTCATTGAAAAAATATGCTTTGGGATAGGAGACTGAATTTCATCTGTAGTGAGCGGAGACATAGGTTGAAAACGAACCTCGGTCACATGCTCTGCTGGACTAGACTGGGGCTACATTCACCAAATGCTAAAATAGTTAGACATCATGCATGTGCATACACAATACAAATGAATTGTACATGTACAAATAGTCAAGTAGATACATTTGCAAGGCTTGTTCCCGTTTACATGCAACCTAAACGACAACATCAACAACCCCGTTAATGTTTGGAATGGAGGACTCTCTAGCCTAATGCTGTAAACATGTGAAAAAAATTAATAAAAAAAAGTTGTGGAGTGAATTGAAATCTAACAAAAAAATATCATCGAAGGCTATGTAAATTACCATGGAATCGGTAGGTCCACCCGCTCTTTTTACGGAATAGGGCCATCTAGTGTGAGAAAGACCCTTCTCTACGTTTGGATTGTGGGGAGAGACAAACCAAAGCAGTGGTGGATTGAGTTGCATTGGTGCCTATAGTCACAGATTTTTGTCATAGTTAGACATGGACATGAATAGATTAAATAAGATGTATTTAAAAACTAACATGTTGTAATACTTACCTCTACTTGGGACATATCTCCCCCATGGGAGGGATCACTACTACCAAATTCTTTCCCCTATGCAAAGCCAAATAACACCTGCAAGTTTAAAGATTATAAATGTTAGTAATCTATAAAGGAGTACACCAAGAAAAAATAATTTGAACAATATTAAATCATTAACCATGTACTTACATTCCTGAAAAACTCATACAAGCCCATTGTGGGGAATTCGCTCAAATCAATGTCTCTTGCATCCCGTTGATAATGTGGTGCCTGCAACTTAAAAAATTGTAGATATTATACCATCTAAGAAATTAATGAACTAACATGTATTTAACAAAATGACATGTTGAAAATATAACCTTAGTGTTGGTTGTTGCCGCCTCAGATATGACAACACCAGGTACACTACCACCCTTTGTAAAGGCATCAAGGTCTTGAAAGATTACAAGTGTATATATTAACAATATTTTAATGTGTACAATATGGAAAAAAATAATTTGAACAACAAATTAATGTTTTAACTATGTCCTTACCTGACCAGAAGTCATCGTAGAGGTGCCATGTGTTGGTCTGGGACCATAGTAGGTTTGAACACACACTGTGTACATGTGTGGATCATTTTGTGGCTCATGGGATGTTAGTATATCCCCACTAGTAGATTCTCCTCTATCGTCGGAAGATGATGGGTGTACCCCACCAGAGGAAGAGGTCCCTACCTAGTCAATAGTTGTACTGTGGCATACAATGACCTAAGATAACATCAGAAATTTCTCCTGTACTTGGGGTATCATCGTTTGTGTAGGAGGGACATCTGTCCTCGGTATCTTGCTACGAGGTGGAGATATTAGTCGATTGGAATCTCTATGCCTAGCATTTGGATGGTTTTGGGGCATCCCCATACCAACACCCTAGAAACCCAACATATTAAAATAGTTGACATGTTTTCCCATCACAAACTCATCATAAAGTTTCTAAAGGAAGTATAGCGGTACTTCCCTATTATTATGTGGGCGAATGTCAAATACCATTTACTATCAATCCATCCAGTGATCTATGATTGGTGTAAAAACACACCACTAAATTTAAATATGTGCTCTAGTAGTCTCTAGAATGGAATTTGTCCCAGGCACTCTAAAAAGTGAATATATTTTCTCTTTAGTTATTTTTATTCTCTTCACCTCATTGTAACTCAATCCATCGACGTATTCTTGTCTTTTTATTTCTCTGTGCAATGCTATGCTGTACAATGCATCGTTTGCAAAACACATTGTTTGAAAAACTAATAGTATCCATAATAACATCTAGTGATGCTGCCAATGAGCGGTGGAGTTCATCTCCACCCCTCCAAGCTGTACCAATCTCTCTCAAATGAGCGATCTCTCTCAATATCTCTGCATTATGATCCATAATATCCACTGCAATCATAAATACAAAAAAATATCATTAGAAAAATACACACGGTATAATGACATCTCTAAGCAATGGAAAATGTAAAACTAGTGTACAACAAATAACAAGATGAATTGTTTATAATTTGAAATTTAAAATTGAACAAATTATACACTAAAGACTAAACATTTAACATTTTTCCATCTTAAATTCATGTTGTACGTGCGTATTAATTTCAATTTCCAGATACATACATTAAATGTCCTAAGTGTATATGTTGATTGAGAATTATCTCTACCTTATTTTTAGGATTGGATTATGAAGTTTCATCAAAATTGTAGGGTGTTGACTAATTCCCTTGGAGGACCAACTCCAAGATTCCAGGTAGAGGCAAGGGAAAGAACCTAGAGTAGGGGGCACAAGGTTCTATTGATGAATAAAATCCCAATATAGGAAAGGATTTTAATATATGTAATTATTTGTTGTGGCGTGAAGTTTTTTGGATTCTATAGACCATTTAGTATCTTTTTTTATATGTAATTTGGGGCAGATATGGATTTCACTTGATGTTATTTTAGTTGTATGCACTCTTTCTATATACACATGACAAACTTTGCATATTTGTTTATAGTGGATTGGGATCTAGAATTCAACATATTTAACAGTTTTCAATCTTTTGGGATTGCAAGGTTTCCACTGGATTCTATCATGTATGATAGTATGGGATTGACATATAATCAAACACATCAACCTCCCTATGATTCTTGATGTTAGTAGAGCTTATTGTTTAAATCCTCTGTCTCGAACTTAACCAAAATGCACCCTTCACTCAAGTGAAAACATTTATTAAGCATGGGAAGCTTCTCTACCCTATCTTAAAACTTGGATTAGGAAGTTTCATCAAAACTACAAGGTGTTGACTAATGTCCTTGGAGGCCCAACTTTGATATTCTGGGTAGAGGCAAGGGCTAGAGCCTAGAGGAGGGGTAAACAATGCTATTGATGAATAAAATCCCAATATTGGCAAGGATTTTGATAAATTTGTTGCGGTACAAATTTATTTGGACTCTATAGGCCATTTAGCGTAATTGTTTATGTATTTTGGGGAAGATATGAATTGTACTTGATTTTTTTTAGTTGTAAGCAACCTTGCTATATACATGAGAAAATTTGGATATTTGTGAATATTGGTTTGGATTTGAAAGGATTCTCATGTATATATATGCATCTAGTGAAATTGATTTGATTTTTATGAGTAAATTGGGGTTTTAATTTGTTTTGGGCATACAAATGTTTGGAGTTACGGTCAAAATTTCTTTTAGGGCATACAAATTTTAAAATTTATGGTTTCAATTGATTTTAGGGCATAAATGAAGGGTGGAATTTGATTTAAATACCTGAGGTTGAAGAAATTGGTGCTCAAGGTGGAATATTTGGGCTCTATACATCAAAACACGTTCACCGCTACTCGTTTGGTCATCATCCCTTCTCTATCGCTATCATGGAGGAAATGAAGGGCACAACCTGTTTCAGGCATAAAAAATGTTTTTAAAAATGCGTACATGTTTAGTAGCTCATAACACGTACACATTTTAGGACTATATAACGCATACGCATGTTGGGATATTCCTATACTCCATCCTAGTCCTACCAGCATTATCCATTTGAACAACAAATTAATGTTTTAACTATGTCCTTACCTGAACAGAAGTCATTGTAGAGGTGCCATGTGTTGGTCCGCGACCATAGCAGGTTTGCACACACACAGTGCACACGTGTGGATCAGTCTATGGCTCATGGGATGTTAATATATCCCCACTAGTAGATGCTCCTCTATCATCGGAAGATGATGGGTGTACCCCACCAGAGGAAGAGGTCCCTACCTAGTCAATAGTTGTATTGTGGCATACAATTTCATGTCCCAAATTGGCATTGGGTCACAATGGCCTAAACACGTTGGACATACTCATTAGAGTTTGTCAAATTGATGCTAAGGGTCAAATAATTGCCAAGGAGGAAAATTACTAGTTTCCTAGGTTTGGGGTGGAAGCTTTGGGATTTGGAATAAGGGAAATAATAAATGATATTTGAACATTAGAATGGAATAAATATTTAATAAAGGAGCTAAATAAATATATACAAGTGAAAATCAAAGTGGCATTTGATCATGAAAACACATGGAAGAAGGGGGACCCACATATGGCTAGATTTCCCCACTACACTTGGCATCATTCTCTCACCAATTCGAATTCAAGGTGAATGGTAACATACTTGGGAGATTTCAAAAGGTATTATTAATTGCATGAATCATACAAGGTCGAAATGTAGAGGAAGAGTAACTCCCATGGAAGAGGAAGAGGCAATTTGGAGCTAGTGAGACACTTGGGATAGATTCCCTAGCTCTATGACAACAATGATGAAGATGCTATGACACCTATGACACAAATCAAACTTGAAGGCTGACATATGACATGTCAGGGCTAAAAATATCCTCCAAGAAGGCACTCAACGGAGTTAGGGAATCTAAGATGCTTCCACATGTGATTTGGTGGAAGTGGGAGACTATGAATTGTTGTACAAGTGGTGTTCTTTGGAATCTCTTCCCAACTTGAGTTGGCATGAGTCTCTTGGAAGGAATTCGACCCATGGAGGACATTAGTGTTAAATTTTGAGCATTAATTAATTATACTCTAGGATCTTTGCTGAGATAATAACATATACAATATATCAATGCATGACAATCACAATATGACAAGCATCACAAGAATCAAAAGCATAAGAGACAAGAGACACAGAGTTTCCGTGGGGAAAACCCTAAGGTGAAAAACCCCACAACTTCCTCAGAGATAGAGAGAGCAATGGCTCAACCAAAATACAACCAAATAACACTGAGATAGTCTCCTAGCAGATGATCCTCCTCTTCCTCACTAGTGCGCCACTTCTGAGAGTGAGAGTGAGTTACTTTTCCCGAGTGAGTAAAATAGAGATCTCCTATCTCTATTTATACTCACCTTTTTGCCCAGTGATCTTATGGGGCCGACTTGTCTAGTTAGATACATCCACATTATATTATATATAATTCTTGGCTGACCCCACATGGTGGTCTAATAACCCATCGAAAAGTACACACACTTGTGACACTTGTCAATCCACATGACGACACTTCCTTATAGAGGAATAACACATCTCTTATAAGGGTACAATAAATATATATAAAATACACAGATGAAATACATTCCAAAGTTACATATACATCAACAATCCCTCTTAACTAGGAAGGTATTTCTCAACACAGATCTGCTAGACAAGTCTTCTTCTCTGGATCATCGTCATCATCATCGTCACTGCTGCTGCTATCTCAACCAATCTCTGACTCTACTCGTCATAGGAAGTTATACAGAGCTAGTCCTTTTTCATACTGGATGTAGGCCCACCACCTGCAGGTCTTCATCATCACTAGCCATACTGTGGAATCCTCAGGACTTATTACGTGTGTCACAAAACCTCGAAAGAGCATCCCAGGCTGTTACGACCACACAGCTCTACCTATAGGATATCCCAGGGCAACGAATTACATGTGACCTCACCACAAAACCTCGCAAGAACATCCCAAGCTGTTACGGGCACATAGCTCTACCTATAGGATCTCCCAGGGCAACGAATTACATGTGGTCATGGCAAAACCTCGCAAGAGCATCCTAGGACTGATTACGGGCACACAGCCCAACCTATCGGATCTCCCAGGGAACCGAATTATATGCCATAGGACAAAACCTCGAAAGAGCATCTGCCAGATATCCCAGGGAACCGAATTACATGCCATAGGCAAAACCTCAAAAGGCTATCTGCAGATCTCCCAGGGCACCAAATTATATGTCCTTCCAGAGCAAAACCTCGAAAGAGCATTTGCCAGATATCCCAAGGAACCGAATTACATGCCATAGGCAAAACCTTGAAAGACTATCTGCAAATCTCCCAAGGCACCGAATTACATGCTCATCTGCACAACTTGATCCACGTCCATAGAGCATCAACTTGATACTCACCATACATCATCCTGATGTACACATGATCATCCTGATCATCATCACTACAACATCCTACGACATGTCATCTGGAGCAACATCCTGAAGCTCTTCATCCATGATCATCTTGATCATCATCACTGCAACATCCTGCTGCATGTCATATGGAGCAACATCCTAAAGCTCTTCATCCATGATCATCCTGATCGTATAATGCATCTACCTTATGCATACCAAGTATCTACCTGATACATATCATCATACATGATCCACCTGATCATACAATGTATCCACCTGATACAAATACAAATACATGATACATATCACCATACATGATCCACCAGATCATACAATGTATCCATCTGATACATATACAGATACATGGTCCAAGCATCCAACATGATGCATATACAAAAATACATACACATGATCCAACCGATCATATCCAGCATCCAACATGATGCATACATACATATAAATGATCCAACTGATCATATCCAGCATCCAACATGATTTGTACATACATATAAATGATCCAACTGATCATATCCAGCATCCAACATGATGCGTACATACATACATAAAAATGATCCAACTGATCATATCCAGCAGAGAACAGCATCCTGATGCTCATCATCCAGTGCTTACATCCACAGCCATGTGAAGGATCCTCCTTCCAACATGCTTGGAATGGCTTCAGCAAATGTGTCCATCACTTCTTCCTCGAAGTGTCCTCGATCTGAAGAACGCCAAGCCTCTCTCTGAAGTACTCAAACTTCACCTTGGCTAATGGCTTCGTTAGCACATCTGCAATCTGCTTGTCCGTCGCAACATACAGGAGCTTCACAGCTCCTCTCTGCACCATATCCCTGATATAGTGATATTTGATCTCTATGTGTTTCGACATGTCATGAAACACTGGGATCTCAGAGAGCTTCACACAACTCTGGTTATCACAAAAGATACCAGTAGCATCCAACGAGAGATCAAATAACTTAGACAGTAGCTTCCATAGCCATATTGCCTCACAATTAGCTAAACAGGCTGTAACATACTCTGCCTCAGCTGTACTCAGTGCCACGTAGGACTGCTTCCTGCTAAACCATGAGATCACACCTGATCCCATACTGAAGCAACACCCAGATGTGCTCTTCCTATCTGCAGCACTGCCAGCCCAATCTGAATCAACATAACCCTGTAGGTTAAACTTTTGATTCGCCTCATACTTGATCCCATAATCCACTGTATCCTTTAGGTACCTCAGAACATGCTTTACAGCAACCAGGTGAACACTCCTCGGATCCGTCAGGAACTGGCTCAATGTGTTCACAGCAAAGAAAATGTCTGGTCTCGTGTTCGTTAGGTACATCAAGGACCCAATCATCTGACGATACATAGAGACATCAACTGGCTCAGATGAAGCATCACATAGAAGCTTCAGATTCGATGCCATAGGTGTGGCCATGGCCTTGAAATCCATCACCTCAAATCTCTTCAGGATATATACTGTGTACTTCCCTTGACCAAGGAAGATCCCACCTGTACTCTGCCACACCTCCATACCTAGGAAATAGTGCATCATTCCCAAGTCTTTCATATCGAATTCAGCAGCAAGCTTCCTCTTAGTATCTGCAATCAGTCTGTCATCTCCTGTTACAAATAAGTCATCCACATATAGGAGTAGAATCACAGGATTCCCTTCCTCAACCTTGTAGTAAAGGTTAGAATCCGCTTTACTCTTGGTAAAGCCCAAACTAGATAGGAAACTGTCCATCCTACCATACCAAGTTCTGGGATCTTGTTTCAAGCCATACAAAGCTTTCTTCAATTTGCACACATATGACTCCTTGTCATGTATTTCGAAACCGAGTGGTTGTTCCACATATACTTCCTCTTCAACTACACCATTCAAGAAGGCAGTCTTGACATCCATCTGGTGTATTTTCCATTTCATAGCTACAGCCAGGGCAAGTACTGATCTGATGGAAGTATAGCTGACTACAGGTGTGAAAGTTTCTTCATCATCTATTCCCTCTTTCTGAGAGAAGCCACGAGCTACGAATCTTGCTTTGTATTTTTCTATACTGCCATTTGCAGCATGCTTGATTTTGTAGATCCACTTGGAAGTCACAACAGACTTCTCTTTAGGTATTGGGACAACATCCCAAACATCATTCTTCATTATTTATTGGTATTCCTCAACCATAGCATCCTTCCATTCTTTCTTTTCCTCTGCCTCTTCATAACTGGAAGGCTCTTTGTTCATAATGTCACAGAGTAAAGCAACGTAACTGGTATGTGATCTGGTTCTCTTCTTTGCTCTGTGTTCTTCTTATGGAATGCCAAATCTCTCTGCATCTTGAATGAGCCCTCTAGCCCATGCAGGTTTCCTTTTGTGAGAGTTATCCTCATGGGGTGGATCTACAGGTTCTTGCGGATCTTCAGACTCACGAACAACTTCTGGAACTGCTTCAGTCATGATAATGTCTTGAAATCTAGTTTCCTTAGGTTCTTCATAAACTTCGATAGGTGCCTTCCTTGATTTGATGAATGCTGAGTTTTCATCAAATGTTACATCCCTGCTGACATCAATCTTCTTGAACCCTGGAAAGTATATTCTGTAGGCATTCGAGCTTTCACTGTATCCCACAAAGATACCCTTCTTTCCTGAAGGATCTAGTTTTGTCCTCTTTTCCTTTGGGACATGAGTGTATACTGGACAACCAAATATTCTGAGATGGCTGACTTCAGATTTCTTACCAGAAAAGACCTCTTCTGGTGTCTTGTTGTCCAATATCTTGTGGGGTGTTCTGTTCTGCACATATACAGCTGTTCTAGCTGCTTCTGCCCATAGATGCATAGGTAGATCCTGGTCATGCAGCATTGCCCTTGCTGCTTCCATGATAGTTCTGTTCTTCCTTTCTGTAACTCCATTCTATTGAGGATTATAAGGAGCAGTCAACTCCCTCTTAATCCCTGAATCACTGCAAAGCTTCTTGAAGTCACCTGAGGTGAATTCTCCACCATTGTCGGATTTGAATGTTTTGATCTTCTTGTCAGTTTGGTTCTCCATCAAGGTTTTGAATTCCTTGAACTTATCAAACACCTCATCTTTGTTCTTCAAGAAGTATACCCAAGTCTTCCTGGAGAAGTTATCAATAAATGAGACATAGTAAACATATCCACTCAGAGAACTGGATGACATAGTGCCACATACATCTGAGTGGATGATTTCCAGGATGTCTTTTGCCTTGCTTTCACTGCTTGGGAAAGCCTTCTTAATGTTCTTACCTTTTGCACATCCTTTGCAAACACCTTCATGTTTGGTCTTGATTTCAGGAAGACCTTCTACTGCCTTGCTTGCAATTGGAAGTGCTCTATAGTGCATATGAGCAAGTATTCTATGCCAAAGTTCACTTGGCTCCATGGATTCATGCACCATGGCATGTTTAGGTTGTCCCTTCAATTTATACAATCCTCCCTCTTGCTCTCCAATCACTAATGCATCATCTATGTTCTTTCCCTTTGGCCACATTAGGAATTGGCCATCCACAAATGCAACCCTCATACCTTTTGCATCCAATGCAGAGATGGAGAGTAAGTTCTTCTTGAGCCCAGGTACATAAAGGACTTCTTTCATCTTCAAAGATTTTCCAGAATCTAGGTTGTAGGAGGCTTCACCACTTCCTTTGATTGGGTATTGATAATCATCCCCAAGTTTCACCTTATGGGGTGATTCATGTTCAGATAGGTTCACAAAAGATTCCTTAAACCCAGTCATGTGTTTGGAAGCCCCACTATCAATCAACCAATCATTACAACCATGGGAGATAGTACCTGTGAGAGCAGAGATCAGAACATACTCTTCTTCACTTAATGAGTCATCATCACTATCACTTTCTGCCCTAGCCTTCTTCTTTGGGGGTTCATCATCTTCGGAAGCATGAGCATGAAACCTTCTTTTGCTACCCTTCTTCTTCTTACTGGAGTTGTTGTTATTATCCCTTTTGTTCTTGGGACAATTTGAAGCAAAGTGACCCTTCTCATTGCATGTGAAGCATCTTAGGTCCTTCTTACTCTTTTGATAGGATCTATTGTGGCG
This sequence comes from Larix kaempferi, assembly GCA_027924585.1. Classification (NCBI taxonomy): domain Eukaryota; kingdom Viridiplantae; phylum Streptophyta; class Pinopsida; order Pinales; family Pinaceae; genus Larix; species Larix kaempferi. Next base: position 2,892,316 of record BSBM01000070.1, read on the forward strand.
AGAGTGCTCCTTCTTGGTTTTGCTTCTTTTGGTGTGAGTTGCAAGAACTTGATCTTCACCTCCCATCTTTTCCTCACGAGCTATAAGTCTAGCTTCTTCTTGAGAACATTCTTCCCGCAATTTGTTGAAGGAGATCAACTTCTTCCTTGCACAAATTCCTTGAATGAAGGAATCCCATGACCTGGGTAGGCCAGTTAGAGTGGTCATCACTACTTCACCATTCTCCACCATTTCATCTACTGCTTCTAGTTGTTCCTTGATCTGGGAGACCCTTGAAAAATAAGATTGAATGGTTTCTCCATTCTGGAACTTCACTCCTTTCAATTGGTTCCACAAGGTCATCTTCCGATTTATGTTCATTCCTTCAAATAGCTTGGTCAAAGATTCAAACATCTCCTTGGGTGTCTTAAGAGAAGACACATGGGGTATGAGATGGTCTTTGATAGAATCAGTAATGATTCTCTTTGCCTTGACCAAGTTCTTCTTATGCAATACCTTGGCCTCTTCATCCTCTGGGATAGGGATGTCTTCTTTCACAGATGAGTCCAACTCATTCTCTTCCAGGATTAATCCAATCCTATACTTCCAGGCTCAGAAGTTATCAGCCCCTTCAAGCTTATCCTCAAGCTTGGTGTGGAGAGACATCATAAAGAGTACTTCAAATGGAAATAGAAAAGATTTAGGTCTTACCACTTGAAATGCTGAAAACTGGATCTGGTCCCAGATTAGGGTTTGTTAGAGAAACCCTAAAAATTCAAAATGTGAATTTCAAATTTCTGAAAGGATAGAAAGATGCGCTTTGATGAGCTGATCAGCCTGGTGCATTCAGAATTTGAGATTAGCAAAGTCTAGCCCTTCAAAATTGCCTTTTTGTCCTCCTGGGTTCACTAGAGAGAGCCCTGAATTAGGGTTTGAGTTTCCCAGAGATCTACCCAGCCAAAAATCTCGATCCAAAGCTCTAACTTTCGATTTTTGCAAGGAGCTTCCAGCTGTGTCTTCAGATTCCAGAAATTCCTATTTTTGTGGAAACCCTAATTTTTAGGGCCAAATCTAAAAATGCTCGGAATTGAATTCTGATTGGACAGATAGATGCTCCTTGATGAGTAGAGTCAATCTACTATACTGATTTTCAAAAATATGTGGAGAGAAACCCAATAAACAAGGAACTCAAGCTTCCGTCACTACAAAATGTCTTCTTCTCAGGTTAGCTCTGATACCATGTTAAATTTTGAGCATTAATTCATTATACTCTAGGATCTTTGCTAAGAGAATAACATATACAGTATATTAATGCATGACAATCACAATATGACAATCATCACAAGAATCAAAAGCATAAGAGACAAGAGACACAGAGTTTCAGTGGGGAAAACCCTAATGTGAAAAACCCCACAACTTCCTCAGAGATAGAGAGAGCAATGGCTCAACTAAAATACAACCAAATAACACTGAGATAGTCTCCTAGTAGATGATCCTCCTCTTCCTCACTAGTGCGCCACTTCTGAGAGTGAGAGTGAGTTACTTTTCCCGAGTGAGTAAAATAGAGATCTCCTATCTCTATTTATACTCACCTTTTTTCCCAGTGACCTTATGGGGACGACTTGTCTAGTTAGATACATCCACATTATATTATATATAATTCCGGGCCAACCCCACATGGTGGTCTAATAACCCATCGGCAAGTACACACACTTGCGACACTTGTCAATCCACATGACGACACTTCTTTATAGAGGAATAACACATCTCTTATAAGGGTACAATAAATATATATAAAATACACAGATGAAATACATTCCAAAGTTACATATACATCAACAATTAGAAGTTTATAAATGTCAATAACAAATAATGAAACCAGCTTTTGATCATTTGAGAAATTTGCAATTGCATTTGTGAAGAGGGAAAGCTAGTGGATGACTAGTTTCTTGCCTTAGCAAATTTCGAGGGTGAAAGATTCCCATCCAAGTTGGTGATTGGAAAGGCCATTCAGAACTTTCATTTGGAGATTTAATGGAGTCTTAATTTTCAAGTGTAAGCTACAAGGAAGCTTATGGTTTATTCTAGTGCAACTCACTCCTTCAACCATTTCCAGTTCTCATGGCATATTCTTGATCCTTGAGGGAGGGCGTTTTTGGTGAGCTATTGTACTCGTTGGGGGAGATTCTCATGCCCAATTTCTTTTTTAATATGGATTAATACTATATTTTTAATCTCCATAAAGTTTCAGGTAGAAATTCCAAGTAGAAATGTATAAATCTCATTTTTAATGAAGAACAGTGTCATTTCCCCACTAGCTTGTTGTGAACCAATGTAATGTTGATAGATTCGAATGGATGAGTAAAATAATTATGGTTTATTGATGAATGGAATGTTATTGATGCATTATACAAGTTTCATGTTCAGTACTTAAGCATATGAAGTCATTTTACTCAGTTTATTTACATTTGGAGAAGATTTGGTACCATTTCCCCAAGGATCAAACTAGTGATTTTTGCTGCTGTTTGGGAGAAGACTAGAACATAATTAATAACTGATTAATGGTTCATACGAGACCTTAATAATACCCTTGAGACATCCCATACCTCTGTTCAGAAATTTGAGTGGGTTTGGAGGCATTTGGGAATCCATTTTCAGTATTTACCCCGGGGGGATTTGAACCTCCAATTGCTAGTGAAATGACATACTTTGGCCAGAATCTTAAGGGAGTTTTCATAAGTATTTTTGTGGCCATATATCATCCATGAACATAATAATGAATTCCTAATATCATTCATACAACTTCTCTGAATATTTGGTAGCATTTGGAGCCAATTGGAGACCTAGAGACCAATACTAGTCAAAGGGAAATTACTAGTAAAGTTCCTTACATTGGCCAGAATTGAAAGAGGATTTGTAGAAGTATTTTAAAGGTAAAAAAGAATCCCTGAAAAAAAAATTCATGTCCTAACATCATCCTTATACCTTCTCAGACGATTTGGGAGCATTTGGGGCAAATTGGAGACCTAGGCATCAAAACTAGTCAAAGGTCGAATTTTCGAAAAAAGTGAAAAATTGGTCATTTTAATAAAATTCTTAAAGATGGACATTACAGTGGTATCAGAGCATGGTCCTTGCACCTGTGAATTAGGTCCATACATTTAATAATAATTGGCAGCCATGTATTACTATTATGAGGAATCCTATGAGTACAATTCTTATGCGGAATATGCAGATGCTTATCAGCAATATGAAGCAAAATGTGAATGGTACGAGGAAGAGGTGCCATCATGCAACACTTCTTACAATTTTAGGAGGAATAAAGATTATGATTATGACCCTATGTATGATAAATATGAGGATGTCACACCACCAAAGGATAATGCTATGGATGAGTTACAAAGATGGAGAGCAACATATAAAACCTTGCCCCAACAATATAAAAAATATCAAGAATATCTTGCTTTGAGCAAAAATACACAAACTTCCATGTCTTTTGAGTACTATGTTGAACATATTTTTGCAAATAGACCCAAAAATGAAGATGTGGAGTTAGTGAAGAAAGGATTATTCCCTTCTTTTAAAATACCTTGGAGAGAGTATCATATATGTGTGAGTGAAAAGATCAATGAAATATCTGAAGCTTCCGCGAAGGCATGTATGTCCTACTTGAGGAGAGTTTTTGGGAATTATTCAACAAGAGATTCCAAAGATATTGATACTAAGGACAACAAGGGGCAAAATGCATCAGCTTGCTTGAAGGAGCAAAAGGAAGAGACATCAAAAGAGCATGAACAAGATTCTATTGAAAATATGGAAGATCATTTCGAGACACCTTCTACCTTAGATATGAACCAAAGAGCATCTACTGATGGATGCTTGAACTATGAAGGAGTACCTACTGATGGGTGCTCACACCTCTATGTTGGTGACATACATATCACTTTTGAAAGTGTTTCTGCAAGCCAAACTTCCATAAAGCATGAAAATGAAGACCTTGTAGCAGTTGAAGAAGAAACAAGATCAACTTTCCCATCACCACTTGAGCTTCATGAAGTTGGTCCAAGCAAGAAGGAAGAAGATGAGGAGGTTCATTTGCAAGACCCTCATTTTATTGAAGGATCCTTAAATATGAATGAAAAGAAGATCTAAGAGTCCCTCGACATTCACCATAACACTCAAGCATTGGTGTCAAATTCTTGTTGGACAGCTACTTCATTGGAGGAAACATCCTTCCTTGAAGACATGGAGAGATTCAAAGAGAAATGTGCCACATCAAAGGTAATTTCATGTCTTTGATTTTTGATAGAAACCATTTGTTTGAGCTTAATGAATTTTTACATGATGCATATTAGAAGAATAATGAGGATAATCATAAGCTTACAATTCAAAATGAACAACTTCTTGAAAAGTTACAAGATACTTGTTTTTCCTCCCGTGTTTCAGATTGTCAAATGGTAGATTGTTTGGAGGATTCTCATGACATGGTGGATCATGAGAAATGTGAAAATTTGAATGTTCTTTATGTGTTTGAAGATGAACTTGAAGAGATCCAAACACTTGAGGTGGTGGAAGAGGAACTTGAATTATCTCTTGATGAAGGTTATACAATTTTTAAAGAAGAGCATGATTCCTCTACATTGGAACTAATCTACAACAAAGGTTTCACACTTTTGAAGGTGCTTCATGATACTATCCATATGGATCGTTTCCATGATGAAAATCCTACACTTTTTGATCATTTGGGTGAGTTAGTTAATTCTCCTACATCCTACAATTCCATGTTTTGCAGCATTAGTCTCAATGAAGAATGGGTGAAAGGGTTCTTTTTGATGGTGCCACATGAGGAGTATGGGACTCCTAGATTTACTTTTTATGATGATATGGTTGGAGCACATTATTATTCACATTTGCAGCATAATCCTTTGTTACTTAATGATGATGCACATCTACATGGATGCACCTATGATATGCATTTGAGTCACTTGAAGACTCATGGTTTTTCTTGCTCAACACTTGATTCATTTGATGTTGGAGGAACTTCATCCAACACTTGGGTGAATATATTTATGATTGGAGAACATTTTTGTTGGAAGCCACATACTTTTTTATATATTTACGATTCTCACATTCAGGGATGTATGGGTGAGACTTCTTTGAGTCATTTGAAGTCTCCTTGTTTTTTCTACTCATTATTTGGTTCAGATTTTAGTGGAGATTCTTCATTCACTTCTTGGATGAAAGAATACATGGTTGAATATTTGATGCATATCACATCCTTTTGGAGCAGCATTATAGGACATGGGATCCTCACCTATGTCATTGGATCATATTTGATTGGTCACTTGAAGCTTGTATGCATTTTAAAAATGGTGGTCTACTTGCTTGGAGGTATAAGCACTTTCATGATTCTTTGATGAAGCACCTCCTTGATGTACATTTTCATTATGTTGTTATGTACTTTGATGATATATATTTTGTACTCATGATGTTTGGAAGAATGCATACAAGAAAATGGCCTCCAGGAATCCTCTTATCTGATGGTATGGGTTGGAGAGAACTCCTAATTGTTGGGATGCAGTACAAGCAATGGGATCCTGGAATACTTTTTGTCTCATTGGTTTCAAATTTTTTGGGGAAACAAGCAGTATGAGAGATGGATTTCCCACTTAATAAAGTGATTTTTATCAGAGTAGTGCAGCAACAAGCATGGTGGTTCCTCTCTAAAATATTCATGGAATCTCAAAGACTCAAGGTTGGGCAATTCAATGGCAACTTCAAAGAATTATACAGAAAACAGGTTCTTCAACACCCATGTTTGAAATTGCTTGAGGACAAGAAATATTGGGAAGGGAGGATTTTTCACATCCCAAATTGGCATTTGGTCACAATGTACTAAGCACATTGGACATATTCATTAGAGTTTGTGAAATTGATGCTAAGGGTCAAATAATTGCTAAGGAGGAAAATTACTAGTTTCCTAGGTTTGGGGTGGAAGCTTTGGGATTTGGAATAAGGGGAATAATAAATGATGTTTAAACACTAGAATGGCATAAATATTTAATAAAGGAGCTAAATAAATATATACAAGTGAAAATCAAAGTGGCATTTGATCATGAAGACACATGGAAGAAGGGGGACCCACATATGGCTATATTTCCCCACTACACTTGGCATCATTCTCTCACCAGTTCGAATTCAAGGTGAATGGTAAGATACTTGGGGGAGTTCAAAAGGTATTATTCATTGCATGAATCATCCAAGGTCGAAATGTAGAGGAAGAGTAACTCCCATGGAAGAGGAAGAGGCAATTTGGAGCTAGTGAGACACTTAGGCTAGATTCCCTAACTCTATGACAACAATGATGAATATTCTATGACATATATGACACATGACATATATGACATGTCAGGGCTAAAAATATCCTCCAAGAGGGCGCTCAAGGGAGTTAGGGCTTCCACATGTGATTTGGTGGAAGTGGGAGACTAGGAATTGTTGTACAAGTGGTGTTCTTTGGAATCTCTTCCCAACTTGAGTTGGCATGAGTCTCTTGGAAGGAATTCGAACCATGGAGGACATTAGAAGTTTATAAATTTCAATAATGAATAATGAAACCATCTTTTGATCATTTGAGAAATTTGCAATTCCATTTGTGAAGAGGGAGAGCTAGTGGATGACTAGTTTCTTGCCTTAGCCAATTTCGAGGGCAAAAGATTCCCATCCAAGTTGGTGATTGGAAAGGCCATTCAGAAATTTCATTTGGAGATTTAATGGAATATTAATTTTCAAGTGTAAGCTATAGGGAAGCTCATGCTTTCTTCTAGTGTGGCTCACTCCTTCAACCATTTCCAGTTCTCATGGCATATTCTTGATCCTTGAGAGAGGGCGTTTTTGGTGAGCTATTGTACTCGTTGGGGGAGCTTCTCATGCCCCATTTATTTTTTAATATGAATTAAATACTCTGTTCTTCATCTACATAAAGTTTCAGGTCGAAATTCCAAGTAGAAATGTATAAATCTCATTTTTAATGAAAGAACAGTGTCATTTCCCCACTACCTTGTTGTGAACCAAGGTAATATTGATGGATTGAAATGGATAAGTAAAATACTGATGGTTTATTTATGAATGGAATTTTATTGATGTATTATACAAGTTTCAGGTTCATTAAGCATTTGAATTCATTTTACTCAGTTTATTTACATTTGGAGAAGATTTGGTGCCATTTCCCCAAGGATCGAACTAGTGATTTTTGTTGTTGTTTGGGAAAAAGTTAGAATAGAATTAATAACTAATTAATGGTGCATATGAGACCTTAATAATACCCCTGAGACATCCCCTACCTTTTTTCAGAAATTCGAGTGGGTTTGGAGGCATTTGGGAAGCCATTTTCAGTATTTACCCCAGGGGGCTTTGAACCTCCAATTGCTAGTGAAATGACATATTTTGGCCAGAATATTAAGGGAGCTTGTAGAAGTATTTTGGTGGCTATATATCATCCATAAACATCATAATAAAGTACTAATATCATTCATACAACTTATCTGAATATTTGGTAGCATTTGGAGCCAATTGGAGACCTAGAGACCAATACTAGTCAAAGGGAAATTACTAGTAAAGTACCTTACATTGGCCAGAATTGAAAGAGGATTTGAAGAAGTATTTTAAAGGTAAAAAAGAATCCATGAAACATGTATTTATGTCCTAACATAATCCATATACCTTCTCAAAATATTTGGGAGAATTTGGGGCAAATTGGAGACCTAGGCATCAAAATTAGTCAAAGGTTGAATTTGGAGAAAAGTGAAAAATTGGTCATTTTTATAAAATTCTTAAAAATGAACAATACATACAATGACCTGAGATAACATCAGAAATGGTCCTGTGTCTGGGGTATCATTGTATGTGTAGCAGGGACATCTGTCCTTGGTAGCTTGCTACTAGGTGGAGATATCAGTCGATTGGAATCTCTATGCCTAGCATTTGGATGGTTTTGGGGCATCCCCATACCAATGCCCTAGAAACCCAACATATCAAAATAGTTGACATGTTTTCCCATCACAAACTCATCATAAAGTTTCTGAAGGAAGTATAGTGGTACTTCCCTGTTATTATCTGGGGGAATGTCAAATACCATATACTATCAATCCATCTAGTGATCTTTGATTGGTGTAAAAACACACCACTAAATTGAAATATATGCTCTAGTAGTCTCTAGAATGGAATTTGTCCCAGGCACTCTAAAAAGTGAATATATTTTCTCTTTAGTTATTTTTATTTTCTTCACCTCATTGTAACTCAATCCATCGACATATTATTGTCTTTTTATTTCTCTGTGCGTTGCTATGTTGTACAATGCATCTTTTGCAAAACACATTGTTTGAAAAACTAATAGTATCCACAATAACATCTAGTGATGCTGCCAATGAGCGGTGGAGTTCATATCCACCCCTCCAAGTTGTACCAATCTCTCTCAAATGAGTGATCTCTCTCAATATCTTTGCATTATGATCCATAATATCCACTGCAATCATAAATACAAAAAAATATCATTAGAAAAATACACATCGTATAATGACATCTCTAAGCAATGGAAAATGTAAAACTAGTGTACAACAAATAGCAAGATGAATTGTTTATAATTTGAAATTTAAAATTGAACAATTTATACACTAAAGACTAAACATTTAACATTTTTCCATCTTAAATTCATGTTGTATGTGTGTACTAATTTCAATTTCCAGATACATACATTAAATGTCCTAAGTGTATGTGTTGATTGGGAATCATCTCTACCTTATTTATAGGATTGGATTATGAAGTTTCATCAAAATTGTAGGGTGTTGACTAATTCCCTTGGAGGACCAACTCCGAGATTCTGGGTAGAGGAAAGGGCAAGAGCCTAGAGTAGGGGGCACAAGGTGCTATTAATGAATAAAATCCCAATATAGGAAAGGATTTTAATATATGTAATTATTTGTTGTGGCGTGAAGTTTTTTAGACTCTATAGACCATTTAGTATCTTTTTTTATATGTAATTTGAGGCATGTATGGATTTCACTTGATGTTATTTTAGTTGTATGCACTCTTTCTATATACACATGACAAACTTTGCATATTTGTTTATAGTGGATTGGGATCTAAAATTCAACATAATTAACATTTTTCAATCTTTTGGGATTGCAAGGTTTCCACTGGATTCTATCATGTATGATAGTATGGGATTGACATATAATCAAACACATCAACCTCCCTATGATTCTTGATGTTGGAAGAGCTTATTGTTGAAATCCTTTGTCTCGAACTTAACGAAAATGCACCCTTCACTGAAGTGAAAACATTTATTAAGCATGGGAAGCTTCTCTACCCTATCTTAAATCTTGGATTATGAAGTTTTATCAAAACTATAAGGTGTTGACTAATGTCCTTGGAGGACCAACTTCGATATTGGGGTAGAGGCAAGGGCTAGAGCCTAGAGGAGGGGTAAACGCTTCTATTGATGAATAAAATCCCAATATTGGAAAGGATTTTGATAAATTTGTTGTGGCATGAATTTTTTTGGACTCTATAGGCCATTTAGCGTCTTTCTTTATGTATTTTGGGGAAGATATGAATTGTACTTGAATTTTTTTTTAGTTGTAAGCAACCTTGCTATATACATGAGAAAATCTGGATATTTGTGAATATTGGTTTCGATTCAAAAGGATTCTCATGTATATATATGCATCTAGTGAAATTGATTTGATTTTTACGAGTAAATTGGGGTTTTAATTTGTTTTGGGCATACAAATGTTTGGATTTATGGTCCAAATTTCTTTTAGAGCATACAAATTTAAAAAATTATGGTTTCAATTGATTTTAGGGCATAAATGAAGGTTTTAATTTGATTTAAATACTTAAGGGTTAAGAAATTGGTGCTCAAGGTGGAATATTTGGGCTCTATACATCAAAACACATTCATCGCTACGCATTTGGTCATCATCCCTTCTCTATCGCTATCATGGAGGAAATGACGGGCACAACCCATTTCGGGCATAAAACATGTTTTTAAAAATGCGTACATGTTTAGTAGTTCATAATGCGTACACATTTTATTACTATATAAAGCATACGCGTTCTGTTTAACTATCCTACTTGGCCTTCAACGTGGTACGCTTTGGACTAGGTTTGGCAGGGTCCGAATTGCTTTGGATCAATTATCTTTTATGGAACTTGAATGAGTTTCTTGAATCTTCCATTGCATGTAAAAGGCCCCTCAATTTTGTGCACTCACCCACATCCACTATTTTAATCATGAACTAGTGTTAGTTGAGTCCCTCCAATCAGTTGGATTATATGGAACACTTATACCTAATTAGTGATTTGACCTATAATGGAACCAAGCAAGTATGAATAGTTGCGATCAACTATGATAGTTTACATAGGGTTATATGGATAAGGTGAGATCTATAAGGGTGTAAGTAAGCTACATATCATTGATAATTAGTTATGATTTTTCTTGTATCGTAGCTATTCTAATGCTTTCTTTTATTCACATGGTCATGTTCATCGACCAATCAAGCTCTATCTCCTTAGGAAAAATGTATTGGGTAGACAATGGGATTAGAGCCTATATTAGTGCCTAAGTTGTGATCTATTACAAATACTAGCATATGGTTATTCATGTATAGTTTAGCTTTCCATACTTACATATATGTAGAATTGATGTGCTACTATATCTTATGGAAACATCTATTCCCTATCCATGGAGTGTATAGTATGGAAACATAGCACTCAGACTAGTACTACTTATAAATTACAATGGACCGAGTAGAAGGAAGTGTTTTTCCACATCAAAATGTAATATATAAGATGAACAAAATCATACACACACACACACACACACACATATATACATATACATATATATAATCACAAAATCATTGTATAGTGTTAACACCTAAATATCGCACATATGAAACATTTTAGTGATTCTTGCAGTAAGGAATCATCAAAATAAAGAATGCAGGTCACCAAAGGTCATACAGTTGGACCATTGTTAACATGTGCTATAGCGCATGTTATCAATTCAATCCCCGAGTGATATGCGCATGGATTTTCCTTCACTAACCACGCGACTGTCAAAATGGTGGGACCACCTACTTCCCACAACACAATGAAGGCTCTTGAAATACCCATCACCTCCATCAATCCGAATTTGGCTCCTCACACACTTGGTGGAATTTAATAGCCCCCTTGGTGTACCTTGGAACTAGTTCATGGAATGCACGGGTTCACATTTGGATCTAGTTGTTTTTTGGCCACCTCTTGGCCTATAAAAGGATTCCATTGACATGCATTTTGTAGAAAGAAAAAAGATCAAAGTTACGCTGCTGGATTTGTGTTAGAGCTTCCTCATAGCTCACCTCTTCCTACCTTTGTAAGCATTCCAAAGCTCCCTTGCCACCTTCCTCTAAGGGGAAAGAGTTTCTCTCTATTTTTTCACCCACTTAGCATATATCTTGTACAAAAATGATCTCCCTAATGGATAGTTTTGGCTTCCCTTGAAGCCCACGCCTCCTAGGTGTTGTACAACTTGACCATTGGGAAATACAATGTGATTTTGCATACATTTGGTTGTTTGAGTTTGCACTCTTCCCCCATTTCCTTTTGTTATATTTTGTTTTTTTTTATTTATTTTATTTGAATTCCACTAAAAACCACTTGTAGGATAATTTGGAGGACACTCACACCCCCCAACGGGATCCATGGACTGAGGCCTTGCTACAACCTACAAGGCTTAGCCCCTTAACAAGTGGAGGGGTGCACTCTTGTGCAATTTTTTCCACAACATATAGTGTTGCTGTAAGTTTCATGGAGTAATATCCAACTCAAATACCAAATCAAAATCAAAGTACATTGTTGTTGTAAGTTTCATGGAGTGATATCCAACTCAAATGGGTTTCTGGTAGAATTTTTAATTCATTTTGGGTTTGAAAAGGGTATTCTAAGAGAGAGGAGGCCCGTGGGTTGAACTCCCAAACTCACAAGAGTCCAAATGAGTTGGGGATTGACCCAATGCATGCATTCAAAGAGTGTACGAAAACCAATGGTTGGATTCAAGCCTCAAGGATTACCTGTCGAGCACCCTATATGCAGATAGATTAGTTCAACATACAGAGCAGACGAGATTTATTGTCAACCCGAGAAAGTCTTTTATTTCAAAGGATAGATGCACAATCTATGCTTAAACACCAAATCACTACAATTGAATACTTTTATCCTCTAACAACTATGTCCATCCCAAAGATCTGTGTAATCCCAGTTGCTTTCTAAATACTATAATTTCAATTTCTTTCTATCATGCATCAACAAGAGATAAAATAAGATTCAAAGACAATTGCAGATTAAAAGAAATCCTATTCACATCCTAGAACAAGTAACTCACTTCTTCAATCTGATCACTCTTGAAAACCATAATCATAAACTGAATACTAATCCAGAAATTCAATTGCAAAGGATTGAGTTCAGCTGCTCTAAGATATTGAATTACAGAAATGAAAATCAACAATCATAACAGGAAGATAAATTGCAAAGGCTCATGGGATCACAACTTAACTGAAAGATGAACAAGGCTGTGTACAACTGTCATATAAAATGCATAAAGAAAGTTCCTACTCAGTTGACTGTTGCTCTACACCATTTACCAATCTCAAGGAATTATAATCTTAATTATATTGAAAATCCACACCACACTTACTACTGCTGCGTACAAGAGAAATATCATGAACAAAACACCACACAGCAACAAATTCAAAATCCTATTTTAACTCAGCAATCTCTGTGGAAGACGGGCCCAGCCTTCACACAGAGATGCTAGCTGAACAACGTAAAGCTTCTTTTAACTCAAAGGCAACTCTTTGTATTAATGAAAGGAAGATTACACCAATTGATCTCACTGCTAATACAATGAATGAATTCTGCGTTGTTCAACCCCCTGGGTCGAGGTAGCTCCCCATATTTATACATGCAGATCATAACATCCAATTCTATTAACGGGCAGCCACAAAAATCTATGATCTTCGGGCGCCCTAAATGATACAAGCTGTTACAAACGTGGCATAGTAAGGATATAGAAAGATATGAGAAAGCTGTTGATTGGCCCAGGAGTGGCGATCTTTCTAGATCACGATTAACTCGAGCAGCAAACAACTAAAAGATCTCCAATTATGGCGCATTCTGTTACAGCTACCCTATTCACAGCTCTGTCTAGAATGTTGCATTAGAACCACGTGCCTTAATCGATGATACGATCCCCGAGGATCCATTTTTAAGCAGCGAACACCCTTCCTTTGAAGACTTTGTTCATCCCACCTTCCTGTAGTCCACTTATCTCAAACTACCTTCATAAATCATAACATTGTTAGCACAATTGAGAGATAAACAGCCTTAATTATCACAATCATAAGCATTAATAATATAAAGCAATGATCAGTCATACCTTGGCAGTTTGGGGGAATAAAGTGAGGATAACAGGTCTGATTAGCATGATAAATGGTGTAGGACAGGGGAAGGAAAGGTGATCAAGGATGATTAAAAGGGGCAAATTATGCGCTCAACATTACCCATCTTCAATAAAGCATAAACAAGTATGAGAGTGCTAGAATGATGCACAAATCACTATGGAAAACCACCAATAGGTTAGAAAGGATGCTACTATAAATAATGGTGAGAATGGATCTACCTAGGTCAAGAATACAAGAGATAGTTTTATAAACAAGGGTGGGCATGGAAAACAGTAACCTTAACTGCACCTTAACACACTACCATGCAGAAAACATAATTGGAATTACATGATGGTTAAACAATAAACATAGAGCCTACCTCTGGTCAAGTGCTTAGGATGCTACATCCAAACATACATTTGGACAACTTTTGGTGAAAAAGTGTATACAAAGGCCTAAAGAACTCTTCACAAACTATGTAATTACTACTTGTATATTTATTGTCACATAAAAACTTGAAATAGATATGAGTGGTTTGTTAGGAAGGGTTCTAGTTCCATTTCATGCTTGGGAATGATTTTGAGGCACACATTACATCCAATTGATAGGATGGCATCTAAAATTTATAGGATTTCCCAAGTGTCGAGTTTCATGCAGTTACAATAACTTGGTTTAGATTAGCTATCAAAATACCCCCAAATTAAAAGTATAACCATGTAACAATAGTATGCAACACATGTACCTATGAACCATAAAACAAGGAGGCATCTTCTTCATCATATAATCTTACCAATAGCATCACTACCATCTGATAAGGGGATTTCAGGAACTTGGTAGGATATGAACCACATTGTCCCCTAGATTTGAACCGCTTTTCTTATATCCTCCATTTCCAAATGAAAGAATATAACCATATATCCTCTCTAGATTATTGATTGGAGGTTCATCTACTGTGCTAAAATTCGACCGATCATTTGCTAACAACCTACGATTTACATATTTATCCTTTCCTTTTCTCTTGCTTAATTTACAACTTCTATGGGTTGCATTTTCCTTGAAATATTTCTTTTCCAGTTATGTTGGTTTCCCATGTTTAAAAGAACATCAATTACAACGAGATAATTTCACAAATTATCTTCCAATTAGATAGTTCAAGAGATTATATTTTTTCACCAATTTTATACACTCTCATTCAAATACACAACAGTTGGCTTGGAAGTAGTGAATGTGAGAAGGATTTTATTCCAACTACAAAATTTTATGTATATTAGAATTTCACAATTTCACTTATATGAGAGTAGTTCAAGAGGCCATTTCTTCACCAAATTGTGAAACTCTCTTCCAGATAAATAGTTCAAGAGACTACATTTATTCACCAATTTCATACACTCTAATTCAAATACACAAAATTTGGCATGGAACTAGTGAATGCGAGAAGGATTTTATTCCAATTACAAAAATTTACTTATATTAGAATTTCACAATTTCACTTCTATGAGAATAGTTCAAGAGGCCATTTCTTCACCAATTTTGAAATTTCTCTTCCAAATACATAGTTCAAGAGACTAGATTTATTCACCAATTGCATACACTCTCATTCAACTACAAAACATTTGGCTTGAAACTACTGAATGTGAGAAGAATTTTAGTCCAATCGCACAAATGTACTTGTATAAGAATTTCACAATTTCACTTCTACGCAAATAACTTAAGTGGCCATATCTCCACCAATTTCACAATTTTGCATTCACATACATAATATTTGTCCCCAACAACACAAAAGAAGACATCAAATTGTTTCCCACTCACTGATTCTCCTTTTCAATCAAAACACAAGGAAGATCAAGCTTGTTTTTCGTTGTCGTTCCCATCACTATTGACAAAATATCGGGGTAATTTGATTTTTATAGTATTACGGGAAAGAGGTAGGAAAAATGGATGGAAATAGCCCAACAAATTCACGTGCATGCTATTTTTCAAAAGTGTGCATGAATTCAACGAACGAGCACATACTTTTGATCCTAACGATTATGCCATTAAATGCCTCACCTTCCACCATGTCGGTTAAGGGCCTATAGTAATGGAAAAAACAATGCTCAGGAGAGCACAAATGCTTTTGTTACCTATTTTATTTGTTTACACTTAAGATATAATGTGTTTCTCTTCAATGTAATAGTAATAGTGTGCCAATGTAATGCTAAAGGAATGCTAATAGCACCCATAGAGTCCCCACTCAAAATAGAAGGATTATGTTAGGATTTCATGTGTGGTGGTTGGAGGTATTGATAATGGCCCCATATGCCTAGAAGCTTTATTTAGGGCCCAAAGATTGGAAATTTTCCCTTGACCATGTCCATGTACTTGATACACATACTTAGTCCTAGAATAGTCCTAATGGGACTACTATCCCTAATAAGAATCCAAAGGTACCATGGAAAGGTTAATTGTTCTTGTTTAATGGATTGTTCTGTGACGCATATTCCTAGATGATTCCTTGAGGGCCCAATGCCTCACTTTCATCTATAGATCATGTGCAAGGCCTTGAGACCCATATATAGTGGCACACAATTCTCTATGATGCCCATATCCTCACTTGAATTCCAAAGATCCCCTTAACAAATAATTTATGGTGCTTATACGTGTCATTCATGGACAATGAGCCCTAGATGTTAGTTAATGAACCTCATTCCTAAGATCCCTCCATCAATCATGGTTAATTTTTCGACACCCAACCCTATTGCTTAAAAACTACTATTGTTGACCATATCCTCACTTGGAGCCAATGATACCATTAGGAGATCATGTGCGGTGGTTCAAGGTGATGCTCTTGGGTCTAGATGTATAGAATCTTACTTTATAGCCTAAGGCATGAATTTCCTTCCCTAGACTTGACCAAAACCCAATGATCCATGCTTAGTTCTTAAACCTTTATAATGGAGCCCATATCCTCTCTTAAATATGACATATATCCAAAAAGGGGTCGTATGTGGTGGTTCAAGGCATTTTTCATGGCCCTCAAGACTTAGACATTGACTTTAGTGATTAAGGTCTAATTTTCCTCCCCTGACCCTTGTTAAACTACAGAGACCCAAAATAGTTTTGAAATAGGATGTTTGAAAGATTGCTTTATATATTAATGATGATGTTACTCCCTTGACCATGTTTAGGGCCCCACATCCCATCCTTAGTGCTCAAAACCTTCTAATGGTTCATATATCATCACTCAAAGGATAAATATCCCATCAAGAGGAAACATGTATTATATCAAGGCCTTGGTTACGACCCTTGAGATTTAGAAGCTACATTTTAGACCTAATTCCCAAGTTTCAGGAGTTGGGGTTGGTTTAGGCCTCATTACCAATACATAATTCACAAAAAACTACAGTGGTTCCAATATGCCCACTCAAAGGTGAAGGATCACCTTGGGAGATCATGTACTACGTTGGATAGGAATTATTTTTGGCCTTGGATGCATGCAATAGTAATTTAGGGACTAATTGCCATGATTCCTCCCTTGACCATGTTTAGGGCACCATGAACCATACCTTGTGCTCGAAAATTTATAATCACGTCTATATCCTCACTTGGGGGGTATTTATCCTCAAGAAGTCATGTGTTTTAGGTCAAGGCTTCAATCTTGGGCCTAAAATCCTATAATATTCATTTAGGGCTAAGGACCTATATATAGTGCTCAAAAATTCATTATATTGTTAATATCCTCACTCAAATGAGTTGAGGATATACTTGAGAGGTCATGTGTGGTGGATTAGGTCATGATTATTGAACTTGACTGCTTATAATATTCCTTTTGTGGATAAGGATTATGTTTCCTCCTTCAACTATATCCCATGTCTAAGGCCTAGAGGCTCATATCCAATATCCAAAACCTCCTAATGGAACTAATATCTATACTCAATGGAAAGGATAACCTTGATGGGCCCTATTTGGTGGTTTTAGGTGTTCTTCATGGACATGGATGCTTAGAATATTTCATTAGGGAGTTTCCTTCACATAATTTTGACATTTAATCATAATTTCTATAAGAAAGGACATCACCAACCATTTCAAATCCCCTAGTGCTCGCAATCTCCTAATGGATCCCATATCCCTATTTGGAAGATAAGGATACCCTTGGGAGATGCTACATTGTATCTTAAGTCATCATTCATTGAACTATATTTCCTAAACCTTCCTCTATGGTCTAACTCTTAGGATTCCTCCCCGAAAAATGTTAAATACACTAAGACCCATACCTAGTGCCCAGTAATTTCATAATTCCATTGATATCCATGCTCAAAAGCTAAGGATAACCTTGGGAGGTCATGTGTGGTGGTTAAAGGTATTTTTCTTGGAACTCGATTCTTGAACTCTCCCTTTGGGATGAAGGCCTAATATTCGTCCCTAAACCATGTTAAGAACCTTGATATCCATACCTATTAAATAAATCCTTGTAATTTCATTAATATTCCCACTCAAAGGTGAATAATATCCCAAGTAGGTCATATGTGGTGGTTCAATGCATTGTTTTGGGTCCTAGGTGACAAGAATCATCCATTAGGTACTAAATATTTTGTTTCCTTCCCTGACCATGTCAAGGAAATAAATATCCATTTTTTGTTAAAAAACTAGCAATGGAAACCATATGCCCACTCATAGGACAAGGATACCCTCAAGAGATCATGTGTGGTAGTTCAAGGAATATGTTTTACCCTAAATTCGTATATACTTCCTCTAATACTTAAGGAATAATTTTTTGTCCCTCCATATTCCTCTATCTACTTCCCCCCCTCTATCTCTCTCCATCTTATGATCTCTCTCTCTCTCTCCCCTTCATCTTATCTAGTATCTCTCCCAACCTCTTCGTTTCTCTCTACCTTAATCACTCTCTCCCTCTCACTATCTACATATTTCTCTATATCCCTCTTCTTTCTCCCTACCTCTCTCTCCGGATCCTTCTCTGACTGTCTCTACCACCATCACTAGATCTAATTATATCTACCTTTCTCCCTCCCTCTCTCTCTCTCTCTCTTTCCCTCAGTCTTCCCCCATTTCCACCTCTAAACTATAAACCTTCTCTCTCCAACTATCCCCCTTCTCTACCTATACCCCTCTCCCTCTCTGACTCTCTCTACCACCACCACTCTCTCACACTCTCTATCCCCTCTCACTCTCCACCTCTCTCTCTCCTCCTCTCTTCCCATCCCTCTCTCTCACACCCTTGTTCCCTCTATATGTTCCTCCATATTCCCTTATTGCCTCCCCGCCCCTCTCTCATTTTACCCACTCATTCTCTCTCCCTTTCACTCTATTCCTCCCCCCCTCTCTCTCTCTTCATATATCTTTCTCTCCTTACCCACTCTCCTACCCCCTCATCTCTCTCTCTCTCTCTCTCTCTCTATACCAAGGCATGTTTCCCCCTCCTCTATCACCTTCTCCCTTTTCCTTAATCTCCCTCATTCTCTCTCCCTCCCTTTGTCGCTCTCTCTCACCATTCCTCTTGTTATATATCTATCCATCCTATTTGTTTCTCTCTACCTCCATCACTCTTTCCCTCCAACTCTCCACCTCTCTCTCTAAAAATTCTATTCCCCACTATCCCCCTCTTTAACCCCCCCACCCCTCTCTCTCTATATATATATCTATCTATCTGTCTCTTCCACTATCTCTCCCACCCTCTTTGTTTCTCTCTACCTCGATAAGTCTCTCTCTCTCTCTCTCTCTCTCTCTCTCTCTCTCTCTATATATATATATATATATATATATATATATATATATATATATATATATTGTCACATCCCCTCCCATCGATCCAACGCAAGGAAGGGAATATGACTGAACTTCTGGGGCTTTTACAGAAACTCAGCCCCATTTATCAGATTCATAACAAATAAAACACATGTGTGCAGATGCCATTCAAAATAAACATGTGCAACGGAATTAAACTATCCACACACATTTCACATGCATTCAACATATCAATAAAAACCATCAAATAATTAAAACATTACAGAGTGTAATACACATAGAGAATACTTATCTTGATGGTGAAGTTGCCCCACGCAACTAGCTACACAACTGCAACATTCCACCCATCCATAGGCCAGTTGTGTTCATCAATATCTCAACACAAATTCCACCCCCGAGATGGGCATGATTTCTACAAGGAAAGGGAACACTCAAGCTCATGCAAAACCAAAGCAATGGATACCCATAACCCATACCCCAACATACTCTTTCCACACAAAACAAGCAAAATTGTTGGCATGGGTAAACGTTTTCAACTATGGGATGCACAACACATGGTGTCCATGGATTTCCCAAATCGTGGCACATCCAAAAATGAATTGTGGGAAGGGAAAACGACCCCGAGGAGAAAAAATTAGTTCCCCAACAGGTATGTGGGCATTCAGAGGGAAAAAACGACCTCTCAGGACCCTCAAAACGGATTCCTCTTCTTCCCCACTACTCTATATCACAAAAGCACCCTTCTCCCAGCTAAGAATGAAGAAAACACATAAATTTCATGGGGAAAAAGTCCTAGGTAGTTTCAAACTCATGAGAGAGCCAAACTGGTTCAAGAATAATGGCTTGGGGAGCAATTTCGTGGCTCCTTTCTTGCCAAGGAATCCAAAACTCGTTTTTAAAAAATGGTGGCTTGCCCATACCCAAATTTTGGGCATCCATACCTCCCCATTCCCAATGCATTAACTACCTCAACCAACTCTTGGAAGAAATAAATGATTGGGTACAATAGTCAACATGGGTAGTTGAAAGTTCATGTGTTCTCTCATTGACGCTTGGCTTGAATTTATTGGCTCAAGGGTTTGAATATTTTCCCTCCCCATTCCTTGTAAAAATCATGCCCCCATACTCTTGTTGCATTGCATTGCATAGCTAGTTGTTGGCATTTTATTAAAATGCATATTTACATGATATTTACAATTTCTATTGTGCCTGGATAGCACACAAATCATATGCATCAATTTTAACACTAAATCGATAGTGGGGCATTTTCCTTGAGCTCCTCGCCACGATTTTATAATGATATTACATCATTTACATTTTTAATGCCTCCATCTTCCCTTATTGCCTTCCCCCTCCCTCTTTCTACCCCCTCATTCTCTCTCATTCTCACTCTCCACCTCTCTCTCTCCATTTATCTTTATCTCCTTACACTCTCTTCTCTGCCATCCTCTCTCTCTCTCTCTCTCTTAATATCTACCTACCTTTACCAATATCTCCCTCTCCCTCTCCACCTTTCTCTATAAACCTTCTCTCTCACACTATCCCCCTCTTTACCTATCCCTCTCCCTTTGCCTCTTTCCCCCCTCTCTCTCCCTCTTCTTTATCCCTACCTTGCTCTCTCGCTCCCTCTCTGACTCTCTCTACCACCATCACTCTCTCATTCTCTCTCTCCTCTCACTCTCTGATACCTCTCTTTCTCCTGCTCTCTACCCCAAGCATCTCTCTTTCCCCCTTCCTCTCTCTCACACCCTTGATCCCTCTCTCTCTCCCTACAGATTCCCCTATCTACTTCTTCTTCTCTCTCCACACCCCCTCAGACTATCTCCCTCTCTCTCTATACCTTTGTCTCCTCACCATCTCTCCTACCCCCTCCTCTCTCTCCCTCCTTCTCTTTCCATCTTCCTGTTTCTCTTTCCCTTTCCTCTATCACCCTCACTCTAAACTTTCCTCTCCTTGGTTGTCTCTCTCCCACCCCCCCTCTCTTTCTCTCTCACCCTCTTTGCTTCTCTCTACCTCTCACTCAATGGTTGCAGTCTCATTGGACAACATAATAATACAACAAAAAGAGAGGAACAATCCCACAGTCTAATGTTCAAAGTTTTCCCAAATATTTGATGCATGACTACCAAAATGTCTTTCTATCCTTTGTAGACGGTTCACAGTTCTTGTTTGTATATAGGGCCTATAGAAAACAACTAATACAAAACATATTTTTTTAATACATAACAACTAATAATATTAGAAAACATTTCTACTTGCTCCCCTGAAGAGGATTGCATTTCCTAGGCATTAATGACCATTTCCTAGACATCTATTGGAACTTGGTGGATAGAGTATTCTTCTTTGTTTTCCAAAGGCATCGAACCCACAATCATATTGGCATTAGAGGCAATAGATCAAGCATTCTTGGACATATTTATGAACCCGACACAAATCCATGCACTCTACTTTTAACAATTCAAATTCATTTTTTTGTTGTAGGAGTCTCCATAATAACTACATAACCTATGTTTGGACTCTCTTCCTGAGTATGAATCAAATACTAGTAGCTAAGAAGATGGAGGCCTTGTTTGCAATTAAACCTTATTACCTACATGGAAATATACTAGCGTCTAATAACTCACTATAGGGATAACACCCAAGGTGATTGTGGTTTCCCATGGTGCCTAGAAAACAACAATATTGAAGCTAAATAAACTTGTTAAAAGCAACAAGCCTCTCCAAAACTCCTATAAAATTTCCTTAATAGGCCAAGCAACACCTTTAGCTTCAAACCTAAATAATTGAGCTACCTTTTTTATTAAGTGGATGATTATAAGACTCACCTCAATTGCATAGATTAACCATCTCCAAGCAAACAAGATTGCCTCCAGAACATGAATGTATCCTACAAAAATAGGTGCATTGAAACCAATGGGTCGATAAGCCAAATTTCTACTGAAACACTAAAGTTCCACTAGTCCAAATCTTGAATTGGGATGAGAGTATAGACCAATTAAAAACTAGAAATAAAACGTCGAATGAAAAATGAAGATCAAAATTGAATTGATAATAGGAATGCAAAAAAAATCCAAGAAAGGGCTACCACTCCTCCATTGATATTGGAGTGGTTGTGAGATAAAGTGTTATCCTACCCATTCAAGTTCTTTTCCTGCAAATAACATGTTGTTGACTTTGCCTTCATAACTTCTTGTTTAAGATGGAAATCAAAAGAAACCCACCCTAATACTAATGTTAAGGATTAATCTAATACGCAATTATCAACGGATATGCAACGTTAGAATGGGTAGTTGAGATACAAGATATTTGGACTTTGTTCTTACCCCCACACGCCTCCTATGTCATTTTAGTCTAATATTTGACCTTCAAATAACTAATAATTTTTTTCAAATTGATTTTTTATGAATGGGTCACCGTCCTTTATTCACGAACTGATATCTCAATCCAATCAAACTTTCACGTGAACCTGTTCAAACCCGCCATGTTTGAATTGTAATTTGCATTAATGACATTCAGCTTCCATTGTTACAATATTGCCTTGCGCTTGTCCAAGTGTGTGCGCGTTAGCATAAAATGTTAGAAATTCCATGGCCGTCATTTGCCATATAATTCATATGATAAGAACATCATTTATTTAATGGCTACACGTATACATTATCGCTTTCAATTTCATATATATATTCTTCCTGCCTTTTGAAATCGATGCACCTTTGACGTTTAAGGTTAGCATGAATTAGAATATTTGGTTGTCCTTGCAACTCAATACTCTCGTTGAGAATGTCATTAAAATCTCCTAAATAAAATTCAAAGAAGCTGTACATTCATACTTTTCTCCATACTTTTCTTCTTTAGAAAAAAAATAATCTTACCAGTTAAGAGTATTGATTTCTATCATAGAAAATGATGTGTAAGTTAAGAAAGAAGAAATTTAATATGTTGTAAAATGAGAGAAAGTTGCGTGTACGCAGTTTAGCTAATTTATGGTAGGGATAGTAGTCGATGAAATTGAAAGGAAAACTATGTTACAAGTACTAATAAGCAATAAATAGAAACCCATGTAATTGATGTCAAGTAAAATGAATTGTACATTAATTGGTCATACGCAAAAGTATACATATGTGAGTAAAAGAATAAAGGGCTAGGTAGTGATCAAGTTTTGCTCTAAATATATTGGAAATCAACATTGGTATTTTCATTTGGTAGAGGGAGTGCAGAGAATGGGGATTGCAATTTTAAGTTTGAAAGGAACAAAGAATGAAGACGTGCCTCTTGTTTTTTTTCGAAGTGAAACATATGAAGTGTCTTTCATCTTTGCACAACGTTTGAAGGAGAACAGTGGTGTAATTTTAATTCCTTCTAATGATGTAGTACGTGGCATTGTTGTGAAGGTCAATCCTTGACGTTCATTGTTACCAATGTCAATGGTTGACCTTGTTAATGTCAATCCTTGGTATTTATGGATAGTCAATGCCCAAGCCATTTTGAGGGGAATTTGTTTCTTGTTACTTCGATTTATGGGTGGAATTGGTATGTGCTTTGGTTGAGATTGGTCCCATGGAGGATTATGTAATTATCAAATTCAATGACAACGTGATGACAACATAGGTTGGTAACTTAAGAGGGCTAGATCCAAGTGTGTATACAATTTGCATGACTAATCAAGTGCACCATTTACTAATCATGGTTGGACCCATAAATTGTAGGATAACATTGGGTGTGTGCAAGAAGATGAGAGACCCTTTAGATGCAATCCTAATTTTTGAAAACACGTTCATGTTACATAAAAATATAACGCGTTTCTGATACTTAGCACTTGGTATGGTAAAACCCGAGCCTGACATGTCATTAGACATGTAGGATATGTAAACATAATGCATACATGTTATAGAACTACAAAACGCGTACGCGTTATGTAGTTATATAATGCGTACGCGTTTTGTAAATCTAAAATCAATTTAAATACATAGTCCCAACCACCTGCAGCGCATTTCAAGCATCAAAAACGTGAATTCGAGCTTGAACGACGATGGATTTTATGCCCTAGAGTATTGGAGGAGCTGGATTTCGTTGGAGGGGAGGCAAATTCATTGGTGGATTGTCATCTAATCAGGTAATTCATTCACCCATACCATTTTTTTGTCAATTCTAAACCTAAATTATCGTTTTTTTTATAGTTTAAAACAACCTAATTTTGTAATATTTATCAAATTGGAAATAACCCAATCTCTAATTAAATTCACATCTCCCTCAACCAAGATGAATGAATGATTACAATGAATCCTTTTTCAAGAACTCAAAAATCCTTAATGCAACAAAAAATCGAAAAAAAATAGAACTCCTTCCTTTCTACAATGTATCCATCCACATGAAACCCAAATTTCCAACCCTCAAAGGTCATTTCCCCATGATACTAATTGAATAAGTTTCCTCGGAAATGGCCATAACAAGATGAAATGCATGCACAAGCGTGAATATAAAAAATGCATAAAAAATTAGTAACTCGGTTCTCAAAATTTCATCACAATCATTTGTTCATGAACATAATCAAAATTTCATCACAAGTGTATGTAGTTATACATTGCCTCTTAGTTAAGCACCCTTAAGTAAATGCCAAAACACATTAACAAAGTGCCTGTCAGGCCTACCCTATCCACACCCTTGATCAATATACTCAATGCTCAGGGACCGTCGATTCAACTCAGAGACATGTCAAGTCTCTAAGCTCATCTACAACCAATTGTATTCCAGTCCACAATTTCGCCATTTTTCCATGTCACTTTTGGTTGGTTTCCATGTTTATAGAAAAATGGAAATGGTGAACACCCATGAACTACCTAGAGTGTGATGTGAGAGTGTTCCCAACCATGATCGAGTCAACGATATTTAGAGGATTGGTGGCAGCCCTGTATCACCCATTTTCTTGCCTCACATATCCTAATAGTCCCTCGCCCCTGTCGTTTACATATCCAACAATCCTAATCTACACTTAGAAAGACCTGTGGCCCTGACCTAGTAACTACTCCTATAAACCTATCCTAAAACCCTTCTAACATTCTTACCTATCTCGACCCTTCTTCCCTTGGATGTTGTCCTAACCCTACATCTATCCTAAACTCCCATCCCTCTTAAGGACTGTGTTTAAGACACGGGACTGAGTTTTACCACTTGACATGCCCCCGGGCATGTTTCCTTAACCATCTTTCTAAGCCGAACAAGTCATATCATATTCTTACTTATTCATTAACTGAATGTAGTCACAGTCCTAGGATTGTGACATTTAAAATTAGTTGTTCTATCTCAATTTAATCTTCATCCTCCTAATCAACCATCTTGTCATATCAATCACATATCATAATATTTGGATCATTAATAAATATACATGTGATAATTCTGAGATAACAATGTCATATTCCACTTGTGATATTTTATTAAGTTGACATTGTTTTTATTGTCATTCTAGTCACAATCTCTAGTTGATTATTCAACATCTTAATCATTGATAGTCATCTCAAGTATATGTAATCATATTGGCAAGACAAACTCATACATATCCATTTAATTCCATGCCAGTTTGTCCTCCCCTCCAACCACAAGGCATAATATGTTGAAATCAATAAATTTAATGTTAGCTTATGAAGTTGATGGAAATATTGTTTTCTGCAAGGGACGTAAAGGCCAAAACATGTCAAAATAACACTCCTAAATTCTAAGAAGTTTAAACCCAAGTTTGCATGGAAAAGTCACCAATGAGGGTTAAAAAGTGCCTTAACTTCTAGAAAGAAGTTGAACGAAACTTACTTTAATTGTTAAATGTTTAATTTTAAGTTTTAAATGTATTTAAGTGAATGCCATTAAATTGCTTATTTGAGTTTGATTTAATACATTTTCAATTTTGAAGAGACGTCATTATATACCATGTATATGTTTCTAATGATTTTCGTATTGATGTTTTTATTGCAGTTGTGGCTATGGACACAAATGCCAAGATACTGATTGAGCTTGCCCGCTTGAGGGGCATTAGTGCAGCTTTTAGTGGTGGTGACAGGATTCGCCGCTAACTTGCATCAACTCTGGATGCAATTGTTGACACCATTTCACAATCTAGTAATGTACTATATGACATTACATCATATAGAGAAAGAAAAAGACAAGAATATGCTGATGGGCTAGACTACACTACAATAAAAAAGTTGAAATTATCCAAAGAGCTCATATTTGCATTATTTAGGGACCCTCGATCGGGGGAAATCCCAAATGCAAACAGGCCTCATATCTCTATTGAGTGGTGCACATTTCAACCATTTGTTGATAACTGGATGGACAGATGGTACATGGTTTTTGATATGCCACCACATAACAACAGGGAAATTCCCTTGTATTTCCTTCGAAAGATGTATGCAGAGTTCGTGTTACATAAACACGCAAACTATTTTTATATCTTGCAGTTTCAGCGGATCGGTGGGGGGATGCCCCAAAACTGACCCAATGCGAGGCTTCGAGACCTTGATCGCCCTATCCCTGCACCACAGATAGTTTCCTGGGCCAGATGTCCCACCTACACATCGTGTTATTCCACAGACATGTGATGCATTTTTGAGTTTGGCACGGGCGGTTGTTCGCCATGGCATTATGGTTCAACATATGGGTGAGGATGGGACATCTATCCCTGGTGTGGTACATATACCAGGTCGTCACCATGCAAGACCATCGTCTAGTGCAGGACCATCCACTAGTGCACGACCATCGGCACATCCCCAGCCTAGTATTGAGCCTCACGAGTGCACATCATGTGGTCGTCCCTGCTATGGTATTGCCTCAGATGTTGCCTTGAGTGGGTTTTTGAGTGAGGTATGTAGATGGTTAAATTGTAATAAATTCTTCATTTATTTTCCTCTTTGCACACATATATATAGTTTGAGCTACTATATTAATTTTTTGAAGTTGCAGTTGATGCTTTATGCCGCTAGCGACTCCCCAGAGTTATATGTTTCAGACTCTACAGGGGGCATGAAATTACATCCACTGATCCCGTTGTTGGTGGAGGGATTCATGATGCTACCCAGTTGGCAGGCCCCCTCTTATATAGCACCCATTGTCGTATCTCACACCGAGGTAAACATTTTAAAATTTCAATTTTTTAATACTTGTTAATTTGTTAATTTCCACATACTTTACATGTTAGTTCACTAATGCTATCTACAGTCTAATATTTACAATTATTAAACTTGCAGATGGAAGATCCTTCACTGGAGAAAGCCAATATGGAGGTAGCATCTATGGTCTTATCGTCCGAGGAAACATATGGGCTCCAGGTAAACAATTAAAAATGTCATTTTTTAAATACATGTCTATTCGTTGAATCATGCAGGTCTAACTACATGAACACTTGCTGACTGTAGGCACCAACCAAGACATTTGGACCATTACCTGTATTTGTATATCCTCCTAGGCCATTCGTGAACAAGGGCCGCATGTATGTGAGGCGACCTACTCCTAACAAGAATCCAACTTCCCACGACCATGGGCTTACTGATACCATGGTAATGTATATCCTTCGATGATATTTGTTGGTTAACTTGAAATCTAGTGCATAAATCGTTTTTGTTAATGTTTGAATTGCATGTTTACTGCATCATGAACCAGAGTTGTCTATTGAAAATCTCACATCGATGGTTGATGCAGCAGTCAGTGCTGCATCTGCAATGGCAACTGGTCACACAGAGGTATGCAACTATTTCAACATGATCTTTACATAGTTTATTATTGTTGTCTATTGTTTATTCATGCATGCCTAACTATTTCAACATTTTGTGATTGCAGCCACCAACAGCAAGAGCAGTTCCTGGCCCCCCCTGGTTCGACCATGGTTGCGACCATCCTGGATGTTCAACCAATAGCTCCATCTGCTACACAAGGAATGCAATCCCCTTTTCCACAGTCTCTCGTTGAGGTGAGATGTCCATTAGTGACCAAGTGTTTCATGCAATTTCCATGCACATGTTGATAATTGTTGAGTTAATTGTTGAGCTAATGTATTAGTATATAGTTAGTTGAATTTAACAATTAATATTTAATTTGCAGGATCCAGAGATGCACAATGATCCTAGAGATGTGCCTAGAGGATCAATGTCGGGAAAGAACAAGAGGAATCTTGAGTTTTGATGTGTCTTATGGGATATATGTACATTTGGATACATGCACATGTGGCTTGGATAGTTTTGGATACATGTACTTTTGGATATATATGTACATTTGGAGACATGTACATTGACTTCATTGTGCATGTACTTTTGGAGACATGTACATTGACTTCATGGTGCATGTACTTTTGGAGACATGTACATTGACTTCATTGGATATATGTACTTTTGGATATATATGTACTTTTGGATACATGTACTTTTGGAGACATGTACATTGGCATTTCACTTATAAATGAATGATACATTTCACTTTGTATTTGTTCTTCGGTTTCTACATGTTCTTGTGTCAATCTATTGTATTGATTTGTGTGGATTATCTATTACTCATGAATGCGCTATGTCAAAAGAACAAACTATTATATTTAAAAGTTTCAGCGAACTCACTACATGCACACTAATTGGATATCTAATTAAAAATTGTGATTTTGGATGATCATTACAAGTTAAGTCAAAGTTCTTGCTTGTGTAATTTAATAAAACTAAGTGCAATACAATGTATTTCAAGGTTTCAATGAACTCACTCATGCACACTAATTGGATAGGTATAATTAAAATTTGTGAGTTTGGATGATTAAATTACAAGTTAAGTCAATATTCAAGTGTAATTTAATAAAACTAAGTGCAATACATGCTACACATTTCATCAACCCCCAATATTTGATTGTACAATTAGATTCAACACTACATATGAGTAACTACATACAAGTGCTCAAAGCAACATTGGTGAAAGGAACAAATGTTACCTCGAGATTCGAGAAATAAAGTGCCTTCTATTGTTGGTTGGGAAGGATATGCTTGGATATCCTTATGGTTTGGAGATCATCTTCATGGAGATAAGTACTCTTGTTGTCATGTGTCATTAAGGTTTTTTCATGTGGTAAAACCCTTGAGGGTTAGGGTTTATTCATGGTTTCATTGTACTTGTTTTCTAAACATAATTATTCTAAGAAAGGTTGCTAGGTTTTCTTCCCCATGATAAAATGTTGTGTCTCTTGTGCATTGTTATTCTTAACTAGATCCTACATGTTAAATTCTTTATGTAAATGTTTTATGGTTAAATTTATGCATTGAACTAATGGTTAGAATTGGTATAAAGCATTTATCTAGATGTTGACCGGATCACGACCTCACAGTCGACAGGGGTCCATCGACTGTCGACCCATACCCTAGTCTTCTTGAGCACCGGCCCGGGCAAGGTTGAGCCCAGCTCAGTAACACCCGCAAAGCGAATGAGGTCTCACCCGGGGCATCCAGGAAGAGCAGACAGAACTATGTTTCTGCCGAGGGAGGAGGCAAGTTGTGGCACTATCGTACTAGCAGCAATTCCAAACATTCATCATGAAGTTCTAACATATCGCAACATTTAACATTACAAGAAACAGAGATTGCATATTACTTTAATCGTAGCATGTTCATGTGGACAGATAACATATTATCGCAGCATTCACATTATAGCAATAGAAAATAGATAACTGCATTAAGAATAAATAACATGAACATCCAACAACATTACACATAGATTGCACCAAATCATCATCCTTATATTACTCGGCAAACCAAAAACAGTACATAAATGTCCGCATTATCTCTGTCAATCTCCGCATATATCACTTTTCTCCTCTCTCTTCTTCTTCTTTTTTTCTCTTCTTTTTCCTCAATTCTACTCTATTTATAGGCTTCCACTGATTACAATGCTTGTCCACTTTCCTAATCGACACTATGGACATTCTACTAACTGACTTGTTCTAATGACCCAAAAACTCGCATACCGTGGTACAATGACTCGATATTACAAAATATATGACCAAAAACCCGCCAACTGCGGTATACTTGACTCAATATTACAAAATATGTGGTCCAAGTGACCCAAAACTCACCAAGTGCAGTATCCTTTGGCCCAAAATACTCCTTTAGCGCCTTCATCCAACGTGTCACGGCGTCAGCAGTACCGCAACCTTTCCTCATCAAACCGCCTGCCAACAGGCCCCCAACACAATCTCGTGGCTCGCCCTCAAGCCACGTCAACTGTTGGATAGAGTATATGTCGCGGTCTTTGTTTTGAAATCTGCATACGGATGTTCGACGTTCCTTACCAGCTCCTGAGCCTCCTGAGCTGTCGTCTGACAGCTAACCACATATTTGGTTGTCGGGTGGTCAACAAACTTGTCCATGATCTGTTCGTGATACTTTTGTACTTCCGGGAGGACTTCACTAGCATTCAACATTAATTTCCCGCCAGTGTCCTGGAATTCTTCTAACTGGGATGCACGTAGTTTCTGGCGTTCATCTACCTTGCTAACCCGATGTTGCAATTCCTTGAGTTCACGCGACTTAGTGACTTGCTCCATGGGGGAAACATTCTCATCGTAGCTTTCAGCGTCGCTACCTAGCCCTCAGCTTCCTGCCGACTCTTAGTGAGCTGTGCCATTTGGTCATCATGAACAATGCATCCCCAAAACTCTACTGTTTCAGCAGTGAGCCTGGTTTCCTTTGTTTCCAGTTCCTCCATCTGGGTGGCCATGTCCTTAATTGCCCTTTGTCGTTTGTCCACTTCGACCTAAGGCGTACTTGGTTTCAACTGAGCCGTTAGTTGGTCATTCTCCTGTTTTAACTGAACAATGGTAGCCCCCAATCGCTGCACTCGGTGGAGCACATCTACCTCCTCAGTAGGCTCCGGGACATGCTGATATGCCTCTGCAACCGCTTGGTCAATCCGAGCACTGTCATCTCACATGCGAGCCTTTTCCACAAAAAGGAAGTCTTGTTCCTTTTTGAGTTCCTCAATGGTGCAAGTGGTCTCGGCCTGCTCTTGCTTCAGGCTAGCTTCAAGGTCATCCACTACTTTCCATGCTTTAGTAGCTTTGTTTGTCATCTCTTATTTCTCAGTGATCACGTTTGCCTCCTTTTCATGTAATTGGTGACAATGCTTATTGATTCTATGCATTCTATCCACCATTTCCTGGGAGGCGCTCTTCTGCATTGTCATCAGGGCCATTGCCGATAGTGCATTCACATTGACAGTCACCTGGTCAATTGACTGCAGCATAGTTTGCAACTCCTCGTTTTCGGTCACAATCACAGTCGGGGGAATGTTGATGTTCCTTACCTGGGGCGGGGTGCGGATCTTGACCGTCTCTTGTCTAGAGACACTGCCTGGTTCCGTTTGTAATACTGCATTACCCATAGAGTCCATACGGGCAGCAATCGTAGAGAATCCCGCCTCCACTTTGACAGACATTTTCTCAACAGGCGCAGTGGCGGCATTATTAATGGCTGTGACTAATCGACCCAACTGCGCCTCCATTGGTAAGGATATCTTGTTGATAGTGGCATACTCGTGGCATTGTTTGGTTCGGTTTTTCTCCAGATATTGGTCACTGTCATCCTCAGTTGGTGTTTTCTTTGATTCTTGTGTGGAACTCTGATGACTTTGCTGATACTAAGGGGATTCTGGCTCCGAAGGGACCTCCGGTGGACCTCCAGCATCAATTTCTGCGGGATTCATGGGTCGTCACCATGCCTCCATCCACTCATTCACGATGGCCTCCAACTCTATGGCTGTTACTTTATACTTTGTCTGCAACCATTGGCGATTGATGTCACAGTGAGCTTGGATATGTATGACACTTGGTATGATTGCAAATGCCATGACCAGTGTGAAGCGTGCCACAATATCTGCAGATATCTGTGGGAACTGAGTTGCGGCATCACAAAGCATTTCTAAGTATAGCCAAAACTGTACTTGGCACTCCCGGGTTTGCTCCAACTCCCGCACAGCCCATAGATTCTGATAACGAGCCCCGCGTTGTTCCTTAGCAGCCAGCAGTCCATACCCTGGTATGTATCAGGCTCTTTCCATGCAACTAGAGCAATGAGCAGCAACAACCAACTATATGAAAAGGCGCCTCTCCCCACTTGGACGTCGGCAGCATCCTCCATGAGTTGGTTCAGAAGATATAGGGACCAATTCATCTGAACTCCTTTTGTGCATTGCTCAGCGCAAGCAACTATCCCCGCATTGCATTGATTAGGGCGACCTCCCCTAATCACCTTACAGCACAGAATCTTAATACCTATGAGTACCGCTTGATTATTGTAGTGTCACGTCCCCATTTTGACCCCCCCTTTGTTTAAATCGTAAATGATGTAAATATTGATATTTAATCATGGTGAGGAGCTCAAGGCCAAGGCCCCACCATTGATTTAGCATTTATGTATCGGCAATTAAAATAGACGCTTATGACTCTTGTGCTAGATGGGCACAATGTAAATGAGACACCATGTAAATACGAATTTTAATGAAAAATACCCACAACTAGCTATGCAATGCAACAAAGAGATGGGGCATGATTCTCCAAGGAATAGGGAGGGGAAATAACCAAACCCTTGAGCCACTAGGGTCAGCCCATGTGTCAATGAGAAAACCCATAAACTCTTAACTATCCATTTTTGTCTCATGCACCCAATCATTTAATTCTTCCAAAGATTGGTTGGGGCAGTTAATGTCTTGGGGTTGGAGAAGTATGGCAGTCAGATTTCGTGCATGGGCAAGCCATCAACCTGAAAATCGTATTTTTGGCTTGCTGGGTAAGAAAACCCCCACGAAATGATGCCTAAGGAAATTCCTCATCCATTATGTTCTTCCTCTCACGCAGACTGAGCTCACTGGAATTTATCCTCATGTTTTTCACCATAACCCTGCATTTTTCCATGCCCAGGAACTCGTTTTTGGTATTGTGCAGCAGCTGGGGAAGGAGGGACGCGATTTGGGACTAAGGGAGAGGTCGTTTTTGCCCCTGGGGCATTTTTCTGGAATGGGTTTGCTCTCCCAGTCGAATTTTCCCAGTTGCCAATACGTTTTGGGTCTTCCCACGTTTTTCTGAAGCCCAGGAAACCCCACCTCATGCATCCCACTGTTGAAATGTTTTTCTCATGCTCAGCAAGTGTAGTTTGCTGTTATGTGCATCCTTGTTTGATTTGAACCTGTAAGCAATAAACTGGAGTGGTAGTGGACAGAATTGACTTGATAAACCTAGTGTAGGGAGTAACCTCTCAAGGAGATCAAGAGAGCTTGGCTACTTTTCTATGCACACCCTGAGAGCACTAGAAAGGAAGGTATGGCTTGAGGGACTGTGTGGAAGTGAAGAGAATACTTCCTTGTGTTGGGTGTGTAGGTATTGTGAGTGCCAAGCTGAATAGATCTGGGAGGGGTGTCCATAGCTCTGTGGTTGAGCTCACTAGCTTAGCAGTTCTTCCCTTCCATTTTCCTAGTAGCCCGATAAACCCAATTGTAGATTGGATTGGCTCATCTTGGTGTATGCTTGGCTATGTGTGAGTTTGCTATTCCCTAGTTCCTTGTAGTAATCATGCCCAGCTCGGGGGTGGCAGTTGTATCAAGAGGTTGATAAGCACAATTGGCCTATGGTTGGGTGGAACGTTGCAGTTGCATAGCCAGTTGCTTGGGACTACTTGTTTAAGATAAGTACTCTCAATTGCTATTTCTGAAATGTCTATACTTAATGGCTATCATGAAATGCTAAGTGTATGCTAGACAGTAACATGACTTTAATTCTGCTATGTTTAATTACAATATGCCTATGACATGAACAGCTTGAATGTCTTGAATGCATGATGGACATGTGATAGATTTCTAACCCTGCTGTGTGTTGCAAATATCTATGCTATCCCGTATGTCCATCTTCACTCCATATGAATGTTCATTCTTTCATGAAAATGCTGGATGTGTGTTAATTCTGCATATGTTTTACTTCCGCTATGTTACCTTAGATTTCCACATTTGCATGCCTGTTTTTTTTTTATGTTAGGTGGACCTTTTTCATTAGTGATTATAGGGCTAATTGCCTAGTTTTAGTATCACGATCCCCTCCATTGCACTGGTATGATGGGTGGGGATGTGACATGTAGCTACTGGTGTGATATCCCCATCCATCCGATTCCAATCCATACTTCTGTGCTAATTGACATGCCTGCTTTCGCTCAATGGCCTTTCCTTGAAGATAGTTTGCCGGATCAACACCATTTTTGGGCAAGCCGGGTAATCTCAGAAATCAAGTTGACAGTGACGGGGACTTCTCTGTCCAACCATAATGAACCTCCATGGAAGCACGACAAGAGCTGCTTGACACAAGAATTGACTTTCGTCAGGCGTCCGAAATGTGGCATGTTAATCAGTCCTAACAGGCCAGCCTGCCTCAGCCCGCGAGCCCACTCATGTATCTCTGGTTTCGGTAAATGGCACGTCTCCTTGACATAGGGTGTAGAGGCAAGTGCAGGCTTGGCCACCATGTCATGATTAGGATAGCACAGGCGCATCAATGCCGGCCCAATATCTGCCGAGCACTCCAAGCCTGCCGGGAGTGCGGGGATTTTCACACTGAATTTCAGCTTTGAGGTGATTTTACGCGGGGTGACATTTGGTCGAACAGGAGGGATGTACCCAAGAATATTAGCAGTGGATTGGCCCAGCCATTGGGTAGATTTAGTCGTAGGGAAACTGGACGTGCCACCTTGCTCCATAACTCTGCCAGCTGCCGTAGATCGTGTTAATCTCTTACTCTTCAGGGATTCATAGGGCTGACCTCCTCGGCGCTTCTTAGCAACAGTTGATGTACCCACTGGCATGTTGGCGACCTTGGCTCCAAGATCAACAGTGGCCGAAGATGTACCTTCTTGTTCAACAATAACCAGAATAAACGGGGATTCGACTTCACTACTAATGTCGACGGGCTTGACTTCATCTGGAATACCTCAATACTCTTTGTTATATGCTCAGCTGCAAATAGCTCAGAGCACTGCAACCGTTCGCAAGAACACTGCTTACTAATTCTTTCGTGTCTTCCAACCGATGCAAGGCCATACTTATAGCATTTCCCTAAATCCACCCTAATCATGAGTGAATCGTGCATTAACTCAACCAAATCCTTGTATTAATGAGAGAAATCCATCGACAATCTTGTCCTCCCCTCAGTCGTATCTGTCATTAATGCCCATAATTTGAACGCACCGGTAATTAACTATGTCCACTTTTTGTATTTATTACTGATCTGATCGGGCCTCCATGCTGCCATATATCGCTAACTGTTCCAAACTTGCGGTAGAATCCTCCTGCTTTCACATGCCATACTTTCGTTGGTGCACCGTCTGTCACCAAGATCATCATTCATTCACCTTTTTTTTTTTTTTTTAATGCGACTCAGACATCGCGCTGCTCCAAGCCCGCATGGTAGGGCTTCAATCTGTGACCATTTACCAGCTTGGGGAGCATCCCCCCGTCCAATCACTGTAACTGAACCGCTCCTCCTGAAGTAATATTATTGATGCGGTAGGGACCCAGCCAATGCATCTGTAACTTATATCGCTAACTCCATGCTGCCATATATCGCTAACTGTTCCAAACTTGTGGTAGAAGCCTCCTGCTTTCACATGCCATACTTTCGTTGGTGCACCATCTGTCACCAAGATCATCATTCATTCACCCTTTTTTCTTTTTTTCTTTTGAAACCTAATGTGACTCAGACATCGCACTGCTCCAAGCCCACATGGTAGGGCTTCAAGCTGTGACCATTTAACAGCTTAGGGAGCATCCCCCCGTCCAATCGCTGTAACTGAACCTCTCCTCCTGAAGTAATATTATTGATGCGGTAGGGACCCAGCCAATGCATCTGTAACTTAACTGGATGTTTCATAAACTTACTGTCATATAGTAGTACCAAGTACCCTTGCTGAAGCTACTTATTTTTGATGTGGCGATCATGCCACGCCTTCTGGCGATCCTTCTCGACCCCTTGAGTAAATCTAGCAATAAACCGATATTCTTTGAGCTCCACCAATTGTGCTAGATGCTCATCCAATGCTGCAACATCATCCATGCTGGTGGCCGCCGCAATTCGTAAACTCAAGACAATGTACTCCATAGGCATAATTGCTTCCTTTCCATAAACCAGCTTAAAAGGTGTCTAACCAGTCAACCTTTTACAAGTGGTGCGATAAGCCCACAGCACCGTTGGAACTTTCAAATCCCAGTCATTGTGATTTGCATTGTACACTTTTGTCAATGCATGCTCCAATACCTTATTGAATGCCTCTACTGTCCCATTCGCCTGTGGGTGATAGGGTGTACTCTTTTGTGCTGAATCTGTAATTCCTCTGTCAATGCGCTGATAGTGCGGTTGAGAAAATGGCTGCCTTGGTAATTCAGCAAAATCTTAGGACAGCCGAATCGAGTGATAATGTGGTCAAACAAGAACCGAGCAGCCATCGCTACGGAACAATCAATGACAGGGGTCGCCTTCGCCCATCGGGTCAGATACTCAGTTGCCATGATAATATACCGAGCATCTGCATGCTTCCCTGGTGGATTGATCGGCCCTACAAAATCCCTAGCCCATTTCTCAAACGGTTGTAATGTTAATTGAGGGAGTAGCGGCATCTCATCGCATCTGGATGGTTTTCCAATTCGTTGACAAACATCGCAAGACTGGGCGTAGTCTGTTGCATCATTATGTAATGTGGGCCACCAAAGCCCTACACGCAACACCTTCCAAGTAGTCGCCCGATCGCCATAATGTCCTCCTGCGACTCCACCATGTGCCTCAGCCAATATCTGTGCCTGCTCATGCTGCAAGACACATCTATGCAAAATCTCATTAGCACCCAACTTATACAACTCTCCTGCGATCAGTTGAAAGTTTGCAGCCTTGACAACCAATTGCTTCTTCAGCGAAGTGGTAAAGTCATCCGGTGCGGTGCTGGTCACCAAAAACTGAAGAATATCATCAAAGTAGTGATCGACAACAGTTACATGGAACAGCTGGGCATCCTGCAACCCATCTTCGATATTAGTCGGCTCTTCCCCTATGTCAATCCGCGACAAATGGTCTGGTCCAGCATTCAATCACTCCGACTTCACAATGACTTCAAAATTGAACTCCTGAAACAAAAGTAGCCATCAACAGATCTTCCCCCAAAACACAGGCTTATTGACCAAGTATTTTAATGTAGAATGATTAGTAAACATTTTAAAATGGCCGCCCAACAAATAATGCTTGAATTTCTGCAACGCGTAAACCATGGCCAGGCCTTCATGTTCTATGGTAGTGTAATTGCGTTCTGCTGATGACAGTTTGCGACTGGCAAAAACTATAGGATTATCAATGTCGCCTTCGCCTGGTTAAGCCAATACAACTCCTAGCGCAAATGATGAAGCATCAACGTGGACATGGAATTCCTTACTCCAGTCTGGAAAAACCAAAATTGGAGCCGACGCCATCTTCACTTTGAGTGTTTCAAAACTTTCCTGACATTCTGGATTCCATTGGAATGCCGCATCCTTTTTCAACAACTTCTCCATAGGGGCAGTAATCGTAGCATACCCCCTAATGAACTTGCGATAATATCCTATGTGACCCAAGATGGTGCGCAACTGCTTAACCATAGTCGATGGTTGCAACCCCAAGATAAGCACAATCTTGGCTGGATTAACCAACAATCCCTGCTTACACACAATATGACCCAGCAATATCCGAAATGGAGCACAAAAAATACATTTCTTCAAGTTCAACGATATTTGGTGCTGTCGGCATCGCTCAAGCATTAACCGCAGGTTGGCCAAGTGATCGCGAATCAATCCATAAACAGTCCAATCATCCATATATACTTGCAGAAACTTTTGAATAAAATATGGCAGGTGCATTCTTCAATCCGAACATGACCGTGTACTAAAAACAACCCTACTCAGTAACAAAGGTTGTCTTATGGCGATCTTCCTTGGCAATGCAAATGTAATGGTAGCCAGAGAATCCATCAGTGAAAGAGTACATCTCCTAGCCACCCACTCCTTCAAGTACTTCATCAGTGAACGGGGTCGGAAAGGGATCATGCAAGCAAGCATCATTCAACTTCCGCAAGTCAACACAAATGCGTACTTCACCTGTTTTCTTGTCTTGCACCATCATAGGACTGATCCATTCTGACTCTTCCACAGGTTTGATAATACCAGCATCCAACATCCGATCAAGTTCTGCCTTGACCTTGTCTTTATGTCGTGGATTTAGCCGATAAGGTTTCTGTCGGACTGGCTTAGCATTTGGTTTCAATGGAATCTGCATCTGTCCTAAATCGCCCAAGATTCCCTTCATTTCGAAAAACTTCATGGGAAACACATCTTGGAATTCATGCAGTAACTTGGTAACTTTGCTCATCATCTCATCATCCCAATAATCCCCTACGTTAGCAAACTTGGGAGTCGCTTCAGTGCCGATATTTGTTTTGCAAAGCTGCAACGGCTGATTGAACAAGTTACTTGGCGCAACAGGTGGTACCACATCACGACTTCCTTCGGATTTGGGAATGTTGATATTCCAGTGGTCATCATCATCCTCTGGCCCTCCACTGACGTTGAAGCACTCCATGAGAGACTGAATCTGACTATGTGTGTGCGGGTCAACAGTGCATTGCACTAGAACAACATGAAATATCACATTGCGGATGAGCTGCAGGGCGTTATGGACATCTAGGTTGGCGTCCACAAATGTGAAGGTATGAGTAAAACAGATCGTCAACTCTCCCCATGTTGTAATGTCACGGCACAATTCAGCTGCAGTATACCATGAGCGCAGTATCTCCTCCAAAGTGTGGACAAAAGCATGAACCCACTCATCTCTGGGTCGCGTTACCCACAATCGTTGGCATTCCATCACGTGATCACCGGGATCGGTTCGACCATCATACTTGCTAGTGTGATAAACCTCCATATTGCCAAATCGAACCATCATCAACCTTCGACATTGTGACTAGTCTTTGATAAATTTCTTATGCGTCGCCCACCAGCGTGCTGGAGCAGGCTTCAGTGCTTCCTCTAAGGCCAGCAGTCGTTGTGGTTCTGGAACATGGTCTTCAAATTCTGCTACAAAAGTGTCTAAGCCAGGAAACCCCTCATAGATAGGCAATGTGATCGTTTCTGTTGCAACCCGACATAAAGATTGCGTAACTAAACCGCACTTCCGGACTGAGACTTCATGCATGCGATTCTGCCAATGTTCCAATGCATCATCAGAGTCGGAAGACGCAGAACTCTCACTGCGCCACTCCAACTCACCATGAATAGTGGGATGAATGTAATCTTTAGAAATATTAAATGCATGATCCTAGCTAGGGTGATCGTCATCTTTGACAGGTTCAACATATCGGCATCCTTCAGCTAGATCCAACGGAGGAATAAATCGAAAATCGCGGTTCTCGAAAGTCATCATTCACTTCTTAAAGTTAATTACAGCTCCACTATCATTAGCCCATCCTGTCCCCAACAACGCAGGATAGGAGCTTCCGCTGTCAACTACCTCGATGACATCAAAGTCGGCATAAGTCTTCATTCCCTTAATATCAATTGTGAGCCACGGAACTCACCCAATAGGTGTGACCTTCGCATGGTTGGCCATCCAGAGCTGTACAGGGGACCAACTCAATGGGGGACTCCCCATTTTCTGCCATGCCTACTTGGTTAAGATGTTAACATCCGAACCAAGATCAAGAATCACAGAATCAACATCATAATCCCGAATCTGAATATTCATTCGCATTTCTTTGCCGGTCTTCCTCCGTTGTAAGGAGTTTACTGCCGACTCCTGCCCTCCTTTTGGAAGTCGCTGTAGCCATCCCTCAATCTCAACCAGGGCAACCGGATCTCGTGCCAAGGACAGATAGCTTTCAAGGAACTTCTACAGTATTCCTGGTGGTGGTCGATCAACGTTTGACGTAGCATCAAAGATAGGTGGCATATCACAAACAACAGCCTTATCGCGATCTTTCTCCAAAGTGCGACATGCCTCCATGAACGTTTCCCATTCCACATCAATATCGAAATTCACCGTCTTTTGACTAGCCAAGCGAATGAGCGGTCATGAACCATCTTCCCTAGTCGTTTTACCTCCACAAGTGACAATAGCCATCGAAGCATCTTGTGGTCGCAGTTCTGCAGAAATAGTCGCAATATTAGCACCCTGTGCCTGGTTTTGTTGCAGATTTCCTAGTTGATTTACATTCGCGTTGGCGTTCGGTAGTGGTCGCAGAGGCTGGTTCTGAACTGGTCGCTACACCGGGTTCTGCACTAGTTGGTGTACTGGGTTCTGTAGCTGCAGAGTGTTTCCAGCTTGCCATCTGGCAATCAACTGTGGACAATTCTCGACTGTATGATCATTACCAGAACAAAACATACACTGATTCTGTAGCAGTGGGCAATTGCGCTAATAATGCCCCCATACCGCACAGCGGTAACATTAAATAGGTCCTCGACCACCTTGGCCTCCTCCTCCATGACCAAATGCACCACCGCGTCCGCCCCTATAGCCTCCCCAATAGCCACCCTGCTACTAATACTGAAGTTGGTTAAACTGCTGCTGCATGGGTGCTGGCGGCATCCCTTTCCCTTGTGGTGCATACTGTGGTTGTTGCACATACTGAGGCTGTGGGGGGTTCACTGGTGTATATTGCGGTACAAACTACATCTGTGCTTGAGGAATCGACTAAGCTACCTGTGGCTATAGCGGTGCAGTACGCTGATCATCTTTGACATAGAATGCATCACACGTTCTCTCCTGTAGCAAGCCATATGCACGACAATCCTTGTCATCATGTCCTACCGACTTACAGAAGGTGCAATACAAATTCCGCGGAGTTGTGACCATTTTCTGCATATACGGGAAGCTATCATGACTATGCCCAAACACCGAACAAACATGACACCAAGGCATGCTGCCACCATTCAATGGGTTTGGTGCACCTGAAACCAAATAATTATGGAAATCTGGACAACCATCTTTCGTATGCCCTTCTCTTCGGCAGCACGTACACCATACTTCATCATGCGGTTCTTTGTTCTTCTTTAAATCTTGCAACTGTATAGTCAGGTTAGCAAGTTGTGTCTGTATCTGTGACATCCCAGCAGCATTATCATCAATTGGGGACGCCTCTAACTGCATTGCGATCTCTAGAGCCTCACTAGGTGTCGAAATATTTTGCTGCATTAGCGGCAGCTGAATATGGGGTAGCAGTGCCGCAATGAACCATTCTTTGTGTTGGATAGTGCTCATGTCAAAACTAACCTTGGCCATTAGCGTTTTGAATCGTTGGTCAAAATCCCATACCGTCTCATTGGGATACTGCTTAATTTCCTTTAATTCAGTAATATACTGGGCCTCTGACTTAGGCTGTCTAAATTCAGCAATCAACCCATCCCGAATCTCATTCAATGACTCATTTGGAGTCCCAGTAGGGACTAAGACAAATTTCATGAACCAATCTAATGCACGACCTCGCAGCGTCATGGCCAACTATCCCTTCTTAACATCATCATCAGTGATCTGTTTCACGGTCCAGACCGCTTCACACAAAAACCAATACTGCTCTGGATTATTTTTCACACTGCCA